>OU015753.1:95751177-95798470 GCA_907169655.1 Acomys percivali | reverse complement strand
CAGCTTTCCCTGCAGAGTCCAGGTGAGCCTACACACACACACACACACACACACACACACACACACACACACACACACACACACACACAGCTTTCCCTGCAGAGTCTATGTGAGCCTGCACATACACACACACAGCTTTCCCTGGGGTGTCCGTGCTCCTGAGTGTGAGTAGTGGGAGTTCATGGGCCTTAGAAGACTAGGCCTATCAGAACGCCAACTTCCAAAACCTCTGCGTTACACCTACTTCCATAAGCCAGCTCAGCTTGGCACAGTAATACCAAGTTTCCTTTGTCTCACTCCCAGGCAGAAGCCTAAAGACTCTTCCAGACCTAAAGCAGTTTATTCCTATTTTCATTTATTCAGATATTACCCTCCTGGGATTACTGACGTGGCTTTTCCCCTTCAGGCAATTTCCTCCAGTGGGCAGAGCACCTCTGGTTCTGAGATCGTACTGCTAACAGACGGGGAAGATGATCAGATACGTTCATGCTTTGAGGAGGTCAATCGCAGCGGTGCCGTCATCCACACCATTGCCCTGGGGCCCTCTGCTGCCCGCGAGCTGGAGATTCTGTCAGACATGACAGGTACGCTGCAGAACAGAGTCTGGACAGAAAAATATTCTGTGGTCTTTTCTTCTGTACTTGTTATTTCTCCATAAGCTGAAAACTGCTCAAAAACTCTCTGGCTTAAAATTAACCTCTGCTTCTTCCTACTGCGCCTTCCCTCCCCTCCCTGCCCCCTCTCCCCTTCTCCTCCCCCCGCCCCTTTCATAGGCCAGCTTCTCGTATCAGTCATCATCTGCTGTCATCTTTCTTTCTTCACCTAATTTTGGTCAATACCGCTCATCGGAACCTTATGTCTCCATGGTATCTCAACTGCATCCAAAACTACTTCTCAGTTTAAAATTATCATTCGGTTCCACAGAAAATGTCCAGACATCCAAATTTTGTGGAAAAGCAAATGGAAACTTAAAGCCTATTAATGATCTGCTCAAGAGTCCTGAGTACCGCTCAGAACTCATTTCACACAGTGTATTTCTCTTATATATTTTTTTATTAATTTATTCATATTACATCTCAATTGTTATCCCATCCCTTGTATCCTCCCATTCCTCCCTCCCTCCCATTTTCCCTTACTCCCCTCCCCTATGACTGTGACTGAGGGGGACCTCCTCCCCCTGTATATGCTCATAGGGTATCAAGTCTCTTCTTGGTAGCCTGCTATCCTCCCTCTGAGTGCCACCAGGCCTCCCCATCCAGGGTACGTGGTCAAATATGAGGCACCAGAGTTCGTGTGAAAGTCATACCCTACTCTCCACTCAACTGTGGAGAATGTCCTGTCCATTGACTAGATCTGGGTAGGGGTTTGAAGTTTACTGCACATATTGTCCTTGGCTGGTGCCATAGTTTGAGCTAGATCCCTGGACCCAGGTCCGCCTGTCATAATGTTCTAATTTGCGGAGTGTTTCTATCAAGTGCTGACACTTTAAGCCTGATCACAGGAGGCCCTGTGTGGGCTACTGCAGTAGTCTTCAGCTTGGCTCTCTACTGTTCACTAGTTACAGAAGTGTGTGATGGGCCTTAGAAGTTCATCAATTTTTACTTTATTCTAACCAGTCAATATCTAATTATCATCAATACAGTTTTGATCCAAATAGAAAGTAAGCCATTAACTTATAAGATCTAGCTTAAATTTCATTTCTGTAGTATTATATCATATCTAGCACTTGCTAATATAACTTGCACTCCTTTTTGGTGACTGATTAATCTAAAAACAATGAAAGCTCTTTAGATTTCCCTTTCTTCTCACTACACTTAATTTGAGCAAGGCTTCAGTAACTATCGAAGTCTACGTGGGCACTACAACGCTGAAGATAGGGAAGAGTTGTCTTCTGTGGGGTGGAACTAAGATCCTGCACAGATTGTTAAGTAGATCAACGACAGCAGAGAGTAAGTAGCCTTTTCCCACTTCAAACTCCTCTTTAGGAGGGCTTCGCTACTACGTCAGTGATGGAGACATAAACGGCCTCATTGATGCTTTCAGTGGGATTTCGTCTAGAAGTGGCAACATCACTCAGCAGGCTCTGCAGGTCAGCAACACCCGTCATCTCCCCGCTGTTGAATTAAACTCCTACTGTGCTAATTACTAACCATTCCTCCCTAGCAGTCTTACTTGAGGTTTTATTGCTGTGAAGAGACACCACGACCAGGGCAACTCCTATAGACATTTAACTGGGGCTGGGTTACAGTTTCAGAGGTTTAGTCCATTATCATCATAGTACGAAAAACAGCAGCAAGCAGGCAGACCTGGTGCTGGAGGGTGGTCTGAGAGTTCAACATCTTGACTCGCAGGCAGTGGCAGGAGGCTGTGTGCCACATTGCATGTAGCTTGAGCATAGGAGACCTCGACGCCCACCCATGCAATGACACACATCCTCCAACAAGGCCACACCTCCTAATAGTGCCATTCCTGATGGCCAAGCATTCAAACACATGAGTCTACGGGGGCCATTCCTGTTCAAACCACCACACTAGCCAATAACTCTTCCTTAGGAATGGCTCTGTTGTACAGAAGAAACGCTTCCCTACTGACTTTGGTTTTCTATGGCTTACACACACCTCGTCTCCTGCAGTCCTTTATTCCTTATAGTGTTATTTTTTTATCTTTATAATTATATAATTTTTAATTATAATAATTTAATTTATTCCTTACATATTATTTTTAGTGAAAAACGTCCGTAATGCTCAATAAATTTAATTGAGAAAAATTAAAACAGAAAATTACACTGAACTAAATAAACTTTAAAATTCCATAGTCATAACATATAGGTGTTTGCATATTTGTTTGTTTGTTTTTTATTTGTCTTAATAGTTGGAGAGCAAAGCCTTGAGTGTCACAGGGAGGGAATGGATAAATGGCACTGTGCCTGTGGACAGCACCATTGGAAACGACACATTCTTTGTTGTCACCTGGACAGTAAAAAAGCCAGAAATTATTCTTCAAGATCCAAAAGGAAAAACATATGCAACCTCAGATTTCAAAGACAATAAACTAAATTTTCGGTCTGCTCGACTTCAAATCCCAGGCATCGCAAAGGTAAGCCTATTCTTTTGTTTCCATCAATTATCAATTTATATTAAGAAAATAAAGGCATTTTCTACATTTTTGATACTAAGCCAGTAACAGATAATTAATCTTAGAAACAAGTTTAATTCATAGACTATATAATGATTCATGCCCACATTATTAGCTTATAAAATCATATATTAAAAGTCATCATTTAGGCTGGGGCAGTATCTCAACAGTAAGCCAGCTTAATCTGCATGAGGTCCTGGCTCCAACCCCATCAATAGAAAAGTCATCATCAGCTCTTCCTCCTCCTCCTCCTCCTCCTCCTCTTCCTCCTCCTCCTCCTCTTTTTTACATTTCTAAGTAATTATAGGACCTAAGCAGAGTAAGAAAACAATATCAAAGCTCATAGAGACAATATTTTTTCAGACAGGTACTTGGACTTACAGCCTCTTCAACAAGGATGCCAAATCCCAGTTGCTAACCATGACAGTGACCACTCGAGCAAGAAGTCCTACCAGGCTCCCAGTGATCGTAACTGCGCACATGAGTCAGAGCCCAGAACAGAAGGCCAGCCCAATGATCATTTACGCTCGCGTCAGCCAAGGGTTTTTGCCTGTTCTGGGAGCCAATGTCACAGCCATTATAGAAGATGAAGGTGGACATCAAGTCACCCTGGAGCTCTGGGACAACGGGGCAGGTAATGGCGGCCTGCAGTAATACCACAGGATTTAAAAGTTTCTCGCTGGGTCCTCTCTCACTGCTTCCCCTGTACACTTAAGAACTCAAAGTGAGTGCAATCCAGTTGCAATGTGTCAGGCCTGGGCACAGCTGTAAGTTCCCTTGTTATCTTTAAAGTTTGTGAGCAGTTTTACTTTAGCCATGGAGGGAACCTGAATACACGTTTTTCTCCATCTCCACTGTCAGGGTCTTCATGCACTTTGCTATCTTTCTATTCTATTATTTTGATAAGTCTCTTGTATTAAATAAGAACAGCTATTATTAATCAAGTAAGCATCCCAAAAGGACTGAACGCCTACCATGAGTTATTTCAAATTCATGGGGTTATCATGTGACCAAGCCAAGCTCTGAAGCAAATTACTGTGACTGTAGGATTCATGGACCTGAAGCGGTGCCACCTTGTCTACGACACCGCTGACATCACCTGTGCTCACAGTTACACGTGTCATTTTCACTTACTGCATGACTAATTCTTACATTCCAATGCCAAGGTGCTGATACACTCGAAAACGACGGCATCTACTCAAGATATTTTACACAGTACCGTGGCAATGGTAGATACAGCTTAAAAGTGAATGCTCGAGCAAGAAAAAACATCACTAAAGAAAGTTTAAAGCAACAGAATAAGTCTCTGTATATACCTGGCTACGTTGAGAATGGTAAGTAATATTCAAATAGGAATATGTCTGGTTTAGGTCAAATGAATGTGGCAAATGTCAAAAACATAACGGACTACAGAAGATGCAGGCGTGTAGTTCCTTGTAGTCATCTGAATGTTTCAAAATCAAATCAAGGCCAGTGGATCCGTAGATTACATTTCTACGTGTTCGGAGTCCCCCTCAGTTCATCCCCCTTACCTTTAGAGCACTTTACTCAGCATCTTCTATGAGGCAAGCCACAAAAATTTACAGGCAAGTATTACTTAGGTTAAAAATACCGTTTTTTGATGGGATAAGATATAATTTAACTAAAATGTAATGTTCCCTTGTCCATTTTGAAATGCTGTTAAAGCATGTTTTTCTTTCACTAAAAGCTGTCACTTTTCAATATCTACTGTTAATCAACATTAGCACTCAGTAGCTGCAAGATCAGCTTACAAGAACAAGCATGACACATAGAAAGATGCAATTTATTTTGTTGTTGTTGTTTATTGTTGTTTGTTGTTGTTGTTGTTTATCATTATTATTTTGGTGGGGGGTATAGATCAAATTAAACTGAATCCACCCAGACCAGAAGTCCCAGAAGAAGCAGCAGAAACTACAATGGAGGACTTCAGCAGACTAACCTCTGGAGGGTCGTTTACTGTGTCTGGAGTGCCCTCTGATGGTGACCATGCTCATGTGTTTCCACCCAATAAAGTCTCAAACCTGGAGGCTGAGTTTATAGGCGATCATATTCACCTTACATGGACGGCCCCTGGCAAGGTCCTCGATACAGGAAGAGGTACGTTTGATAGTGAGTTTTAAAATGTCCTGAAAGAAAATCTTTCATTTGCTAAAACTTCTCTACTGTGTTATTTATGGGCAACATTTCTGGAGTGGTCACAATAGCCCTTTATTCACTTACTTTCAAATATAAAAACTGAAACCCCCAAGCCATACAAGTTGACCCAAATTATTTCCGTTTCAATAACTTAAAATTACAACCCAGTCTTTTCAGATTTTTTTCTATCAAGTTGCCTGTCTCAATTTGAACTATTTTTAAATTAAACGAGAAGACAAAATAACACCATTCTCTTGCGTTCTTTTTTTCCCAAACAAGGGCAATTTTCTAATTTTTCTGTCTTTGTCCAATTTTATTCAATTACTATTGAACTTGCAAATGCTAAGGTTTACTCTTAGAAATTAATTAAGTACAAAATACACACAGGTAAACAGAAAATTCTATTGTTTTTAAATTATCAGTATTATCTGTATTATCAGTATTATCAGTAGGCCCAGATAGCAATCAATTAGACACAGACACCTGTTATATTTTAAAATAGCCTTAGTTAACCTGGGGCAGGGCAGACATTAATCCTCTAAACTACTTCCCATAGTGGAGCAGGTATGTGATCCCTGCCCCAATCCCATGCTATGTTACCAATAACCTCTATCAAGCTACCTCCCGTTCATAATCCCAAATACTTGCTAATGATCTTCATCTGGGCCAGATTCTGCACCCACGCTGGCCATGTGCTTCTCTTCCATCTAACCCATGGCGGCCTCCTCTCCTCCTCCGGTCTCTCTCTCCTCCTGGTGGCCATCTTTCTTCTTCTTCCCAGGATTCCTCTCTCTCCTTCTCAGGACCCTTAGCCACACCTCTAGATCCTCCGCCCTGCCCAGGTCAGATGGCTTTTTATTAATCAAAAAGTGGGTCACAGAGACAGCAAGCAGTAATTAGCATCAAAATACATCAGACCATCCCCCAACATAATTCCAGATGGATGGATGGATAGATAGATAGATAGATAGATAGATAGATAGATAGATAGATAGATAGATGAAGGTAAATAGATAGATGACTGGTAGGCAGATGATAGATAATAATAGATAAATAGATGATAGATGATTGATAGATAATAGATTTATAGGTGGTAAATAGAAGATTGATAGGTAGATGATAGATAAATGATAAATAAATAGATGGTAGATGATGGATAGATGATAGATCGATAGATAGATAGATAGATAGATAGATAGATAGATGATAGATAGATAGATCCACCTAAATGAAAAGCAAGGTTTGTATAAAGAATGGTAGAATGGATAAGACTTATCAGTGGAGAAACTAAATGTTAATCATAAGGGTTTAATTGGGAGAGAAAAATATCAAAGTTATTTACCATATATTTTAAGTATCTCTAACATTACATAAAAACTAAAGTCTTCATACAGATAAAGGTTACAACTATGTTATTCTCACAATTCCTATTTTATATCCGCTCCTCTGTTAGAGTTCTAAAATCAGTGTGGAATTCAATACTCAGGCAGGCATCCTCCTTTCCTTTTTTGACAAAATAGTAGTCACACCAGCTAAAATTTCAGCCACCCATTCATTAGATACTTACAAAATTGCTCTAAACACTTTTTCTTCGTTCTCATTTACAAATATCACCATCAGAAAATCAGCAGTCAAAAACTTTATGCTGAATTAATCAAATGACTAAATCTCTGTTTTACACGTTTAAAAATGGAGATGAGAAAGATGACAGTATAGGATTAAAGTGCTGGTCGAGGCCAGACTAGGTCCTGAGCACTTAGTTAGTTAGTGCTCAGCTGGTTTCTGCCCTTTGACTCATCCTCAACTGTTCTCCCCTAACTGTCTTTCATGGTGTGCTCCACCATAGATGAGATAGATAGATAGATAGATAGATAGATAGATAGATAGATAGATAGATAGATATAAAAGATATATACAGACATACATAGATGATAGATATAAATAGATATATACAAACATACATAGATTATAGATACATACATATATAACATAGATACAAAGATCGATAGATATATAGACAGATGATGGATCAATAGATAGATGATAGATACATACATACATGTATGCATAGATACACAGATATATACATACATAGATGATAGATGATACATACAATATACATAGATGGAGGGGGGGAGGTACTCCGGTCTTTACTGCAGATGAACATTATGCATTCCTTGTTCTAATTTAAAACTCAGTTCTGCTCTTTCTATATCCTTCTACAGGGAAACCTGGATTCTGGGTGGTGGGCTAGTAGTATATGATACTGAATTAAGTTTCCTGTGATTTTGAAACTGGACATTTTAAAATAACTGTTTATATACTTGTCTATAAAGAGTGTGAGATGGGATAACCAGACACAAACTGTATCCGGGCTCTCAGGCACTAAAGCTCGCATGGACTTCTGGTAACTCCCACGCAGGCGCAGTGCAGTGGTGGAGAACAACCTCTTGTCTCTAACGAACACATTGTCTCTCTTTTCCAGCGCATAGCTACGTCATCAGAATGAGTCAGAATTCTCTGGATCTCCAAGAAGATTTTAGCAATGCTACTTTAGTGAATACTTCTGGCCTGATCCCTAAAGAGGCTGGCTCAAAAGAAACATTTAAATTCAAGCCAGAAACTTTTAAAATAGGAAATGGCACCACGCTCTACTTTGTAATTCAGGCCAATGGTGATGCCAACCGCACCTCCGATATCTCCAACATCGCACAAGCTGTCAAGTTTATTCCTTCACAGGAACCCAGCATTCCTGATCTGAGTACAAAAATTTCCACACCCAGCTGGACACTTTTTTTATTTATTGCAACTTTATTCATATTTTAAACTAGAAATTGCAGTATCACTTTATTCCATCTTCTTTAGGATTAATTTACTATCCTCATTGTCTACTGTAGAAATTGTAACAAAAAAGGAAATGTTCAATGTTTTAAATTTCCTATTTGAGTCTATTAAAATCAAAAGTTGCTGTATATAAATTAGAGTGTTTCCTTTACCTACCTTTGAAAGGGATGAGTTAAATCGAATAACTCGTTTTCTAAATATTAGTATCTAAAAATCTGTTCTGTTACACAACAGAATGCGTGAGAAAGGGAGGTGGCTTTGGAGGCTCCGAAGCTTAAGACTGAGTGTGGCAGCTTCTGGCAAGGGCCCCGTGAAGCTTCGGTCTTGATGCAGATCAAAGGCAAGTGAGAGCCTGTGGAAGAAGCTGATTGCCCCTCATGATAGTCCACCTTTACGGGAGTTAATCGGCTGTGGCCAAACACTTTATGATCACTCGAAACAGCACAATCATTTCCCAGCATAATATCAAGCTGGGTTCCAGAGAAAGCAAACAATATTCAAACCAGACCAAAAGCCTACTGGCACGTGAGCATTGTTTAATATTTAAACAAGAGAGAATCTTGTGCTCGTACAAAATCTATCAAAGCAGTCCACATTTTTATAGAATCTTCATCTAAGAACGACTGCTTAGCCAGGCGTGGTGGCGCGCACCTTTAATCCCAGCACTCCGGAGCCCAAGGCAGGCAGATTGCTGTGAGTTCGAGGCCAGCCTGGTCTACAAAGTGAGTCCAAGACAGCCAAGGCTACAGAGAGAAACCCTGTCTCGAAAAACCAAAAAACCAAAAAAAAAAAAGAAAGAACTATAGCTTAAATGGAAACAAAAGGAGCTACTCTCGTATGATTTTTAAGCTTAACCTCCAGTTATCCTTTAGATACCTACCACGTGTCATATATAACTTTCAGATTGACTGAAGGTACAGGTATAATGACACAAGCCTTTGATGCTAGACCGCAGAAGGCTGAGGCAGGCAGGCTTATGCTGAGTTCCAGGACAGCCAGGACTACTTAGAAGAAAATGAAGCCGACCCTGAACGGCCTGAGATGGAACACCAAGGCTGCGCTCTCTACAATGCAGCGCATGCCCTCCCTTGGGCCTCCTGGTGTTCCTCCCCTTGAGAAATTATTCTCTGGTTCTGGAGTTCCCAGTGCTGCATTGTAGCTCTCTGCAGACCTTTTCTCACTCTGTCCTGTATTTTGAATAGTGTTTTATTCCAACTTAATCCAGGAAACAAGTCTTCAAGTCTTTTAGAGGCAATGTCCACATTGACTCCATTCTGTACACATACAGAATGCTGGGAAGGAACACCACACAGAGAGAAGTGTGGATGAAAGGCAACAAGAGATTTACTGGGTGTTTGAAGGTCACATGCTGCACCATGTGTTTTATTTTTCATTTATTATTTATTTATTGATGTTAGTTTGGCCTTTTTTTTTTTTTTTTTTGAGATGATCTCGATATAGGATACCAAGTGCCTCTGGCATTATTTGATTTAATATTTGCAACATTCCTTTTAGAATGACACCACTGTCCTCATTTTACAGCTAAGTTAATTAGAAATAGAGAGGTTAAAGTTGTAAGGGGGAATTTTCTTGCCAGAAGAAGAATGTATGAGCCATTAAGGAGCTACATTATGTTTGTCCAAATTAGGCCAAGATAAACAGGTGGGGTGCAATAACAGTGACTCAAGAAGAGGGAAAGAAAAACTGTTTCTAGTGAAGACGATGGGAGGTTTTGCAGATAAGGTTTTACCAAGCCTGGACTGGAAAGCTGGGACACTCCCAAAAGCTGAAGATAGAAACATGCAGAAAAGCTGTTGGTTTCACCACAACAGCTGGTTTTCCCCATAGTCTCAGGTGGCGGGCTCAAGGAGTTTTCATTCCCCGTGTAAGCCCTGGAAGATTGTTTACAGTTTTACAAAATAAAGCCATGGAAAGAAATTTTAATTTGCAAATTTTTGTGTCAATACTCACACCTACATTAGCATATGATATTAATGATAATGTGTGATGTTTACTGAAGTTTTTTTTTAAGGGCAGGGTCCTGACTGAAGTTTTTTCTAGGTTTTCTCATGTAGTCCTTCCAATGGTCCATAACAATTCTGTCATGAGAAAAATGAGTGCCTCCTTTCCAGACAAGTGAGTAGGTTTCACTTTCTTTGCATTGTTAAGATTTTTTTTTAATTTGCTGTTAATTGCGTGCATGTGTGTAAGTCTATGTGGGGGTGTACACATATGAGTTCAGGTACCCAAAGATATCAGAAGCACTGCAGTCGCTGAAGCTGGGGCTACAAATGCATGGGAGTGCCTGACGTGGGTGTTGGGAACTGAACCTAGGTCCTTTGCAAGAGCAGTACGTGCTCTTAAGTGCTGAGCCATCGCTCCACCCTGCTTCCTCAGAACTTCTTTTGAATTAGTAAAAAAAAGATTTAATTCCATAGAAATGTAGTAACAAAAAAAACTCATAGAAAATCCAAGTATGACATACATTGTTTCTTTCTTATATCATGTAGTTTTTAAGTGAAATCAAAAAGCAATTCTTTTCAGACTGACAACAGCATCCAACCAACAACTGATCAACAGCAGCCCAGCCTTTGGGGCTGTAGCATTTATATGCCCCCTAAAGAATTCTCACAATTCCAAGAAATTATCTGCAGCTGGCAAAACCACGCCCCTGCTAGAGCAGGAGGCAACTCAACTGCCATGGACAATCTGAAGCAGCCCCATATCCCACACCTTGGATTAAAACAAAAACACATTCTTATAGTTTTTCTGTGTTTTTAAAGAAACCAAAATTCTTACTATAGATAAACCTAGGAAACCCATCAGTTTTGTTCTGTCGCTTCTGGCTTTAAAATAAAGGATCTACTCCGTGTGTCATGCAACAGTATAAGCCCCAAACCCTGCTTCATACGTTATTCCATTTAACCTTCACAACATTCCTTTTAAAAGACCTCACTGTCAGGTTGGAGGGATGGCTCAGAGGTTAAGAGCACTGTCTGCTCTTCCAGAGATCCTGAGTTCAATTCCCAGCAACTACATGGTGGCTCACAACCATCTATAATGAGATCTGGTGCCCTCTTCTGTTATGCAGGTGCACATGCAATCAGAATACTGTATACATAATAAATAAATCTTTTTTTAAAATTTTTAAAAGACTTCACTGTCCTCGATTTGTATTAGAAAAATTGTGACTGAGAGAGACGTTAAACTCAGAAGAAAAAAAATAATCTCTTGCTAACAGGGGAATTTAAAACCTAGTAAGGGCTCTGGAGCATAAATAAGAGTGGGGACAGGATGAGACGGCGCTTGGTCCCCGCGCAGCGAGAGGAGGCGAGTGGGGCTGCGATCCGAGCCGGACTGGGAGCAGACCCTGAGTGTAACACGCCCCAGCGGGCTGCCCGAGTTGCGCTGCGCCTGCTCCCGAGAAGAGGGTCTAAGCCCGTCACGCGGGCCTGCAGCCATGAACCTGGTGGAGAGCCAGAGCGGAGAGGCCAGCCAGTGCCAGCCAGCTGCTGCTGTTCGCCAACTTCAACCAGGATAACACGTCCCTAGCTGTTGGTAAGTAAAATCGGGTATAAGTTTTTCTCCCTTTCTTCTGCGGATAAGCTGGAACAGATCTACGAATGCACTGACACTGAAGATGTCTGCATTGTGGAGAGATTGTTCTCAAGCAGCTTGGTGGCCATTGTCAGCCTCAAAGCTCCCAGGAAGCTGAAGGTTTGCCACTTTAAGAAGGGAACGGAGATAAGAGACTACAGCTACTCCAACACAATACTGGCTGTGAAGCTGAACAGGCAGAGGCTCATCATGTGTCTGGAAGAGTCGCTCTACATACACAACATCCGGGACATGAAGGTACTTCATACCATCCGAGAGACACCCCCAAACCCTGCAGGCTTGTGTGCGCTGTCAATCAACAATGACAACTGCTACTTGGCATATCGCAACCATTGGAGAGGTGCAGGTCTTCGACACCATTAACCTGAGAGCTGCAAACATGATCCCAGCGCATGACAGTCCCTTAGCAGCCCTGGCTTTTGAGGCAAGTGGGACCAAGCTTGCCACTGCTTCTGAGAAGCGGACGGTGATTCGGGTGTTTTCCATTCCAGAAGGACAGAAGCTGTTTGAGTTCCAGAGAGGAGTGAAGAGGTGTGTGAGCATCTGCTCCCTGGCCTTCGACATGAAGGGCACCTTCCTCTCCTCGTCCAGCAACACCGAAACTGTGCACATCTTCAAACTTGAGGCCGTGAGGGAAAAACCTCCAGAAGAGCCCACCATCTGGACTGGCTACTTTGGGAAGGTGCTTATGGCATCTACCAGCTACCTGCCCTCACAAGTAACAGAAATGTTCAGCCAGGGCAGGGCCTTTGCAACCGTCCGCCTGCCGTTCTGTGGCCATAAAAACATCTGCTCAATCGCCACGATTCAGAAGATCCCACCACTGCTGGTGGGAGCATCAGATGGCTATTTGTACATGTACAACCTGGACCCCCAGGAAGGCGGCAAGTGTGCCCTGATGCGTCAGCACGGGCTTGACGGCAGTATGGAGACGACTAGTGAAATTGTAGACTCTGCCTCTCATGACTGCCCCTTAGCAACACAGGCATATGGCACAGCAGCTGCCAGAGGTGCCTATGCGCCCTCGTCCCCGACAAGACTTGGTAAGAGGCAGGACGCCAACTTAGAAGCCTACACAGATGACCTGGGTGCCGTAGGTGGCGCATGCCTGGAGGATGAAGCCAGCGCCCTGCGCCTAGATGAAGACAGTGAACATCCTCCCATGATTCTCGGGACTGACTGATCCTGACCTGTGAACTCTGGCCCAGGAGCAGACAACACTGGCCTGGCAGAGGACTCGTGCATTGCTGCTATCAACTTTGACCTGAATTGAGGGAGAGGATGGCAGAGACTTTAAAGCAAAGAGATTGTAGTTATAGTCTATCCATACTGTAGAGAAAAAATATACTGTATTCACTTCAGTGACTTTAATCCTGCTTATGAATTTTAGCTTTTTATTTTCTCTCACTCTTTAATTTTTTTATTATTTTTTCTTTTTACCAAAATTAACTGTTTCGTGAAATCTGTGGAGTCTCCTTGCTTTGCATGTGCGATGTGCCAAGCCAGTATAGGAGATCAAGTGGGGTGTCCACTCCATAGTGAACCACAGTTGTCGGGTCTCATGCCAGGGCATGCATGAAGAGTGTTGTGCGTGCAGTGATTCTGCAGAGACAAGGCCCCTGTCAGGAGTCCTCTTGCCCCACTGCCTCACCTGGACCATTTTCCCTCCGATTTATTAAACTTTCCAGATTGGATCGTTCTGGGACTAACTTCCGCCGTGGGGGACCATTGTTTTGGGTCTTATTCTCCATGGGGATCTTGAAAGGGAGAGGGGCAGTTTCTGCTCTCTATGCCTTCTCTTCTGGTAGATGAACTTAGCAATGTGCCAGGGGCAGCCTGGAGCCAAGGAAAGTGATTTCATCTGTGACATTAAGTGCTATGTCCCCTATCATCCCCACCCAATAACTGTGACTTGGTGTTTTTCTGTTTTGTTTTTAAAGGAGAGTCTGTATCTACTGCTATACCCCCAAAAGCACAATGTGTAAGATGCTGCATCAGGAGTCAGTCCCTGCGGACCTGGAGCTGTGCTGTCTGCCAGAGGCTCTCCTCCCCTTTCTAGAGGTATCAGCAACAGGTAAAGAGGCCCCAGGGAGGTGGCAGTAGACCTCCCCCTCCCCCCCCAGGGTAATGTGCCTTTTCTAGTTCGGTGCAGGAAAGTGACATCAGATGTGCAGCCCTCATTTCTGATTGCTTTTGGTTGTTTGGTGTCACACTGCAGCCCAGGCTGCCCTGGATCTGTCTCACTGTATAGCCCAGGCTGGGCTCAAACTTAAAGCAGTTCCCCCTGCTTCAACTTTCTAAGAGCTCCTTTCTCAGCTCTACAGAATGAAAAGGTCAGGGCCTCAAGTCTGCATTCTAAACAGCCGAGCAGTGGAGCCCAAGGGTGTGCACTGTTGCTTCTGCATAATGTGGCTTTGGAATGGGGATGAGAAGGACAATGTTGGGGTACCAGATTCACGGAGCCCTAACAGGTGTCTAAGGGCCTTCAGGTAGCCGCCTTTAGTCTAGTCTCTTTATGTCTGGTTTGTGTAATGAGGCAGACCTCCTGAGGTCCTCTGCTCTGTTCCCAGTGTGGCTGACCACACAGGTGGGGTATGAGGGGCACCCACAGCCACATCTGGCTGCTGGCTGTGCCTGGAGTAGCCAAGCTGTACAGTTTATGAGGCGGGGGCGGAGCTGGGTGTGCGGAGCTTTAAACTGCATGTGCATGACTGTCCTGGACCCTGCTAACATGGGCCCCCAGCCCATCTGGGGCCTGGTGCACCAAGCACAGCCCGAGAGTGCAGATGGGAGCAGGCTGGGGAGCACACAGGGTGGATCGATCAGGAGCTGGGGTTTCCTGGAACCAAAGCGAATGTCTGGGTCCAAGTGTGACTTGAAGTGTGGTAGTGACCTTGGACCTGTACACTGTGTGGGTTTGGGGCTCAGTTCCATCTGCTGAGAAGTCTTCTCTTGAAACTTAGTATCCTGGAACCCTGTTGGAATTCATTTCTCCCTTCCGGCCTGGGTTTCCTCACTTGAAAATTTGGTCAGGAAAGTCCACGTGTGGTGACCTGGGCTCTGCCTTCAGTAAGTGGCCTTACGGGGCTGGGCAGATTCAGTGAGCCTTCCTTCCTCTCTTGGGACAGACATGCCTGTGCATCCCACAGTGCTCAGGGAAGAGGACTAGTCTCTGCTGACCTCTGAGAGGCAATCTGCCCACCACTTGTAGGCCTCCAGCTCTCTGAGGTGCACACTCAGAAACTCACACTAGTGGAGCCAATGGAATACACACAGTGATTGCTCACCCCAGCGCCCACACCAGTGGTTCTTTTAAAAGTAATTTTACCAAAATTAAGAGAAAATTTTGGTATCTGAAATTCTAAGTACACACTCCTGTAATCCCAGCAGTCAGGAGAGACAGGAGGATTGCTGTGAGTTTGAGGTTAGCCTAGACCATATACTTCTTGGACAGCCTGGTCTACAGAACGAGACCTTTCTCAAAAACAAACCAAAGAATGGCTGACTTATATTTTAAAAAAAAGACGATGGAGAATGGGAGTTGGAAAACCCCTCAATTTTTAAGAGTAGAGTGGATTGGGGCCAAAGCTTTTTTGTATTTTCTAAAACAGTGAAAGCAAGAGTTGGAGTCCTTTGTCCTGCCCACAAAAATGGCCTGAGCCAGAGGCAGGTCTCGAGCCCTCCCTCGGGTCAGACTGTACAAGAAGAACCCTACCTCACAGGGCTGTTGTGAGGTGTGGGGGCGGGGGTGGGGAGGGGTGCCTGTGAGCACCTAGCACTGAGTCTGGCCAGCAATGGACTCCAATAAACACTAAAACTGAAACACCAAAAAAATTTAAAAAATAAATAAATAAATGAATAAATAAATAAATAAAACCTAGTAAGAAGATATATTATGTTGGTGAAGACAAATCTAAGCAATGAGATGGTATACAAAAACAGTGACTCAGGGAAGCTGAAGAAACATTAAGTGCTCCAAGAAAGATAATGTGGGAAGGTTTTCCAGGTAAGGCTGCAGCAAGCCTAGACTGGCAGAGTGCAGTATTGTCACCAGTTGGAGATAGGAACCTGCCAAAAAGCCGCTGTTTCCCGCCCAGCAGCCGGTTTTCCAAGTAGTGTTGGCAGCTTCAGCAATTCATCATTCTCTCACTTAAGCACTGGGAGACTTACGGCTCTGCAAAATAAACTCATGAAAACAGAACTTAATTAGCAAAACTGTGCAGCAGCTCCACACTGTCGAGAAACTACAACAAATGTACTTACCACAGTGCCCACGTCACTTACCTACTAAGTCTTTAGATGGGATTAAGAAGGTCCCAAGAGATATCACTATTTCATTCTATCAAATGTATGCAAATATTCTGGTTGTGGTTCAAATTCCTGAGTGGAGCAGACACATAAATACCCTTCCTGTGGAGCCACTATCTCACTGTAGCATGTGCAGCCATGGCGCCAGATCTGAAGGTCCTTCTGCTCCTCGCCCTGCTTCTCCTGCAGGACGTGAAAAGCTCCATGGTCCGTCTGAGCAACAATGGATACGAGGGTGTGGTCGTCGCCATCAACCCCAGTGTGCCCGAAGATG
Source organism: Acomys percivali (assembly GCA_907169655.1). Taxonomy (NCBI): domain Eukaryota; kingdom Metazoa; phylum Chordata; class Mammalia; order Rodentia; family Muridae; genus Acomys; species Acomys percivali. The sequence continues at coordinate 95,782,134 of OU015753.1, read as the reverse complement.
AGAGACTCGTTCAAAGCATAAAGGTAAGAAGGATTTTCATTACCTCTGTATTTTCATGTCCATAATTCTTTTCAGTTAGGCATCTAAAACACACACACACACACACACACACACACACACATACTTAAATTTTCCCAAAGCTGCTTTGACCTGATTCATCATACATATGGATTATCTACAGCCAAAATGAGTATCTGCTTAGCATTGTATTTTATTATAAATTAAATAAAACACATGTTTGAGCTCTTGGTAAATGATAATTAGCTAAGGTAATAAACTTCAGAGCAAGTGGAGAAATGTTCTCATCTTTTGTCTTAATGGTGTTGCTTTGACAAATTCTATACAGCAAATGTACACTTAGGCTCCCAGCTTGTGGTCTCACACCTTCCTCCAGCTGCTCCTACTTGCTCAACTTTGGAAAGCCTAAAACCCTTATCCATGTCACCTTAAAGAAGGGTGCTGCACGCCTTTAATCCCAGCACTCGGGAGGCAGAGGCAGGTGGATCTCTGTGAGTTCGAGGCCAGCCTGGTCTACAAAGCAAGTCCAGGTCAGCCAGGGCTAAATCAGAGAAATTCTGTCTGGAAAAAAAGAAAAACAACAAAAAGCAAAACAAAGAAAACCTTGGACATGTTTAAAGTCGATTTGTTCCTAATTGCATTTCTTTAATGAAACCATTTGTGTGATGTGTACTCTGTCCTTGGGTCCTCTCAAGAGCTCCACATGGTGACTAGAAGCAGAGGACCGGCTCCTCTGTACACAGAATGCCCGCTTTGGAGAAGGACAGCAAGTAGCACCTGGAGCAAACCAGTCTTATCTTTATCACTAGCACTGAACAACGCTAGAATGGCTCAGTCGGTTATATATACAACTGTATATATATATATATATATATATATATATATATATGTAACAATGATAATTAAAGATGAGGCTGTGAAATTGTTAGAGAGAGTAAGGGTTACGGGAGGTCCTAGGGGTGGGAAGGACAGGAGTGATAACAATTCATAATCATATGTAAAGTTTTCAAAAATGTTTTTATAGGCTAGATCTGGGGAGGGGTTTAAATTTTACCACCTGTATTGTCCTTGGCTAGTGCCTTAGTTTGAGAGGGACCCCTTGGCCCAAATCTGCCTATCATAATGTTCCTAGATCTAGCCAATGGACAGGACAGTCTCCACACTTGAGTGGAGAGTGGGATATGACTTTCTCATGTACTCTGGTGCCTCACATTTGACTATGTCCTCTGGAGGGGGAGACCTAGTGGCACTCAGAAGAAGGACAGCAGGTCACCGAGAAGAGACTTGATACCCTATGAGCATATACAGGGGGAGGTAATCCCTCTGAGGAACAGTCATAGGGGAGGGGAATAAGGGGAAAATGGGAGGGAGGGGAGAATGGGAGGATACAAGGGATGGGACAACCATAGAGATGTAACAAGAATAAATTAATTAGAAAAATGTTTTTATAATCTTGACATTTATTTATACACTCCTTCTTCAGCAATAGCAAAATAAAGCAAAGGCAATTCTAATTGACATCAAATTCAATAATGACCAGAGTTTAAACTCGTTTGTTTAAACAGTGGAATTTTTAGACGATACCTTGCCTGCAGACTTCTGCGCTTACTCACATTGTAGAGCTCACCCAGAGATTCCATTTCCATCTCCTACCTAACTGCCAGGCAAATGAAAGTCAGAGTTGACTTTGGGCATATGAAATGAGATTATAGAGTGGAGAAATTTGGTAGTATTTGTCCCTTTTTTTTTTTTCAGTTATTCTGTGAAAACATATCTGAGAAAGCAGAGTCCACGTTTGCACCTCCTGGTTTGGGTTTAGACATTTATGCTCAGTTTATTTTTATATTACTACCTCAACACATGTTTGATTTTGTCAGGAAATGGTAACTCAAGCCTCCACTTACCTGTTCAGAGCCAGCAAAGGAAGATTTTATTTCAGGAACGTAAGCATTTTAGTCCCGATGACCTGGAAGTCAAAATCTGAGTACTTAACGCCAAAACGAGAATCATATGACCAAGTAGGTGTCACATTCTAACTGTTTCTGTGCCTTTTCCAAATGAATATTTACAAGATTTGATGATTATTAATCATTAAGTTAGTAATTAGTAATATAACTTTTTGTTGTTTGTGTGTGCGTGTGTACATGTGTGTGAACTATTTGTGTTTATGTCCACGTGTTTGTGTGTACATATGTGGATGTACACATGCTCCCCACCTCCCCGTGTGTGTGTGTGTGCATGTGTGTGTGCACGCCTGTGTGTGTGCGTGCACAAGAGACAGAGGTCAATATCGGAAGCCTTCCTCTAATTGCTTGTAACTTTCATTTTATGAGACTAAGTCTGTTACTGAATCTGAGAGTCATGAGGTTGGCTATGCTGGCTGGAGACCAATGTCCAACAGTCTGCCTGTCTTTACCACCTCACCACTGTATTGCAGACACATGTCAGCATGCCCAGCTTGTGAGTGTTGGGGCTGGTACTCACATTCTTGGGCATAAACAGAAAGCACATGACCCACAGAGCCTCTACTTAGGCTCAGTTTTCATCAGTGCCAATGAGACAGTTCCTGTGTGTAAAACCTCTTGTTTCTAACACCCTTAGAATCAGACGGGTTTGTTCTTCTGCATTCTAGGCTGATGTGATCGTTGCTGATCCTTATCTGAAATATGGAAATGATCCCTACACACTTCAATACGGACAATGTGGGGACCCAGGACAGTACATCCATTTTACTCCAAAGTTCCTGACTGAGAATTTGTCTATGTATGGACCCCGAGGTAGAAATAACTATTTTAGAGTTCTTATCTCCAATGGGAAAAAGCAAACCACTACCATTAATGTGGGTTTCTAAGACTTTAAGGAAATTAAGCATTAAGTAATACCTTTGTCTGAAAATATGATAGTTACAGTCCACCTATTTTATGTGCACTCAAAATTACACATAAAATGAGTCACTTACTGTAACTAGCATATTCAAAATCTTTGAGCTATTAAAAAGTATCAGCTTCTTTGTATCAATTTCAATACTGTAGTTACATCTTCATAGGTGGCAATCTTTCTCTCCCAGGCAGAGTCTTTGTCCACGAGTGGGCCCATCTCCGCTGGGGAGTGTTTGATGAGTACAACAATGACAAGCCATTCTACATGTCAGGAAAGAAGACTGTCGAAGCAACAAGGTACCCCCATGTGAACAAATCTGACTCTACAACTTCTTGCCTGTGGGTCTTCAGCTCTCTATACTGGGCAGGTCAAGTGGATGGATGCTCAGGCAGCTCAGCACATTGTTCAAGCGCTACCATTACATGTTAACACATATTCCATTGATTCCGGAGGTCCCTGCCTTGGAATGGAGATAGTCGGGTATTTGGACTTAACTCAATGCCCAATGGAATTTGACAAGCATTGTTTATTGGTAGCAGCAAAATGAAGCAGGCAAAACCCAAAGGTGTCAACAAATCACTACTCAAGCCTACACACGTTTTCAATATTGTCTTACACTGTTGTTTCTTCACACTTACTCTATACTAGCTCTGCGTAGAGAGAAGACACGTGACATTTGTTTTTTTCTAGCTCCTTTACCTTCTCTTAAGCCTCACTCCTACTTCCATTCTATGCCAGTTCTGCTTGTTTCAAATGTTTCTTAAGGTACAACTGCTTAACTGAAGCCAATTAAGCTGCTAGAGAGCTTTGTGATGGATGTATTTTATTTTCAAATGAGTGAAAAAAATCATATTTCTCATGAGGATAAATGAGTTAAGTTGATTTTTTAAGAAATGTAATTCTAGGGGAAAATCTAACCAAACCCTATGTATAAACGTGTAAAGTATTTAAGCCTTTGAATTAAAAGTAAGTAAGCCTTAGAATATTGAAAACTTATTGAGAAAAATAGAAGTTGATGTCAAGGACGATCAGTCTTTGAAAGAGCATCAATCAGGTAAAGGAGAGTTCTAGAAAGCACCTGCTCTGCCCCACCCCCTGGGGCTCAGCTGCTCTCAGAGCTGGCCTCCTACCCCTACCTTCAGCCCTGCTCCTCCCATTTGAGGTTTGGGGAATTCCGGGAAAAGCTCTCAGGAAGCGTGTGTGGGCTTCTCCACTCTTTATCAGCCAAGCCTAATTGTCCAGGAAAATTTATTTTCTCTCAATAGACTTTAAGATCCTTGAGGACTGTGTCATTTTTTTTTTTTAATCTCATGTTATTGAGCCTGGCACAAAGTCAAAACCAAACAAAGAATCATCAAACAGTAAGTAAGTGCTTTATAAACTGAAGAATAGTCAATGAGTTTCCTTACAGCAATCATTAAAAGAGGTATATGTCACTGAGTCCCTATAGTATGCCAGAAACTATGTATCCTATGATATGTAAATTCAGCTTTGGGGCTACCTCTAAAGCTAGCTCTCTTGGGAGATATTATCTGTAATTCCCATTATCCTTGAAATAAAACTAATCTATGCAGGTGAACTAATACCACAGCATTTAAAAATGAGAAATTCTTCATATAAACAGAAATTCTTTAGAATCCTTTTCTCGTGTTGTACTTCCCATGACCTGCCAAGGACTTGACAATTACCTTTGTCACGAGGTCCAAATGGCTTGGATTCATGACTTCTTCCTTCAGCGTAGGCCAAAATGTAAAGTGAAGAATACTATAAAGTCAGAAAGGTGTGCATCGTACATGGAAATAATAGGGAATTTTAAGCATAATTTTGACTCACCCCACTCCACTCACTCACCCCATTCTATAAAGATTAAAGACTTAATCTTTATAACCTTATTTTCATATTGTAATTGCTATTTTTAGCTCAAAATATCAATGGCAATAGATTTATTGATCATATTAATAATCAATGAATGCTTATGGAATATGAACTAAAAATGTTGTTCTCAGGAAGGGATCTGGCTCAGTCTATATAGTACTTGCCTCACAAGCATGAGAACCTAATAACAAGGCGCAGCTCTCACACAGAAACGCTGGCTTGGTGGTGCATGCTTATGACGCCAGCCTGGGGAGGGAGAGAAATGACAGTTCCTGGGGGGTGTTGCTGGGTAGTCAGCCTAGCCTAATTGGTGAGTTCCAGGCCAAGGAGAGACCCTGCCTCAAAGGAGATGAGCGGAGCGAGTGAGGATAAGAGCCAAGGCTGTCCTCAGTCCTCCACATACATACACATTTACACAAACATTAAAAATCATAATAAAGGCTCAAAAACACTGTTTCTATTGAAATCCACAGTGAGGATGGGCAAAGCCCTGTGTCTACTCTCATCAAAAATGAGTGCTTGTTAAACTGACCAATAGCAGTTGCCACTGAGAGAAATGTTATGATGTTGATTTGACTTCCAGTACTGAAAAGCAGAGGAATTTTTAAAACACAATTTGTGGCTGAGGAAGTAGCGACGTGGCAGAGGGCTTGCCTAGCGTACACCCACCCTGGAGTCAATACCTAGGGCCACCAAGGTAATCCAGTTCTTTTATCACAGGTGTTCCCTTGGCATCACTGGCAAAAATGTGGTCCACATATGTCAGGGAGACAGCTGCGTGACAAGGGAGTGCCGACGTGTCAGGAGGACACTGTATGAACCCAAATGTAAATTCATCCCAAACAAAGATCAGAAAGCCAGGGACTCCATAATGTTCATGCAAAATCTCAGTTCTGTAAGTACTTTCTATTTATTTTTTCTCAAAAAAAAATTGCTTGGATGAAAACTAACTATGGAAGCTGACTTTCTGCTGATTTTACTTGTACAAACAGAATGGAAAGAGATTCTTCTTAGCATTGGATCAAGACCATTTTCTCTGGTCCATGTCATGATGTGTCTGGGAATCACCCTGTACTTTTTTTTTTTTTTTTTTATTAACCCGTGCCTTTGCTTCAGATGTAGCAGGCACCCTTCTCAGTGAACCACACAAAAAGCACCACAGAGTGCCCCTCCCTTTGTCTATGCCTGTTGAACTTGTGTCTAGAGTAACAACTTTGTTTTTAATTCTTCCCTATATCTTATTCATTTTACTTTTCTAATCTGCATTCTAAAATTTCCATTATCTTCTCACTAAAGCTTACGAAACAATCATAAAATGTCGGTACTATAAAATGCGTACAGTACTGTCTCCACAGGACAGATGTAATAAGAAGAAGTTCACTGGACACAGTTTGACCTAAAGTGTCTTTAATTGTATAAAGTCTGATGGGAAAGGAGAGGTGTCTGGGAATCAGGTGGACACAGTACAGAAACCCATTCTGAAACTTTCGGTCTGTCGTTGAGGGAGAATTGATAAATCAGAGATTTATTTCTCTTATCTAGTTCAAAGTGTTTTAATTGTGTCTGTGTGTATGTGCACATGATGTGTGTGATTGCTGGAGCCTGCAGAGCCCATAGGCGTCTAGTACCCTGGAGCTGGAGTTACAGACAGTTTGTTATGACCCCACACACACGGGTTCTGGGAATTGAACAGAGTCCTCTGCAGGAGCGGTATGCACTCTTCACACTGAGCCAGCTCTTCTACCCCTGTTCTCTCGTCTTTATTGGGAAACTAAAATATACAATCTGCATTGTCATTGTTATCGGTTTATAAGGGTTAATATAAACAAGGAATTAACAGTGCTTGACACAAGGTGGATAAAAACAAACCAGAGATTTGATTATAAAATTCATAATATAGTTGGAAAGTAAGTATTTGTGTCTTTCTCAATCTTTCCTTTTCCTAATTTTTGGTTTTTCAGGACAGGGTTTCTCTGTGTAGTACTGGACTCACTTTGTAGACCAGGTTGGTCTCGAAATCCCAAGGAATTGCCTGCCTCTGCCCCAAGTGCTGGGATTAAATGTATACGCCACCTAATTTTGATAGATATATAATAAATTTAATGGGATAAAGTATGATATTTCAATAGTTATATCCAGAGTATAATAATCATCTAGAACTATCATGTTCATCATTTCAAACACATACTATTGTGATATAAATGTTCAAAATCCTCATATCTGTTAAATTTGAAACTCAGACCTGTGGTTAAGTGTGATCACCCCCCTGTATACACCATCACCCTAAGGAGTACTACAGCTTACTCCTGCTCTCTAAGTGAAGTAAATGTTGCACCTACTAACCAATCTCTTTTCATCTCCCCCTTTCACCCACTACACAGCTGCAGTGAACTCATATTGCATTCTACTTCAAGTAGATCTTTTTTTAAGCCTCAACATATTAGTAAAATATTTGTCTCCCCATACCTAGCTTATTTCAATTAGCACAATGACCCCAAGAATCATCAATGACGGGACATGTAATAGCACTTCATTCACTCTATGATATTCCATGGTGGATACATACATTTTATTAATGCAGTCATCCACTGATGGACACTCATCTTGACTTATATTTCTATATTTTGATTAGCATGGCCAACGTTGCCATACAACTACATGGGAGTAACACACTGATTTCCATAATTTGATTCCAATATATACCCAGCAGTAAAGGTTCTGGATCATACAGTATTTCTATTTTTAGTTTTTGGAGGTACTCCTATAGTTTGCCCTAAAAATGGGTTAACTATATTATATCCATAACCAACAACGCACGTTTATCTTTCCAGGATTCTTTCCAACATTTTTTATCTTTTTTATTATAACCATCTAACTAAAGTAAGGTGGTAGCTCACCAAGGCCATAATTTGCACTTCTTGAGAACAGTGTCGAATTGCTTTATATATCTAGCATTCATTTCTATATCTTTTCTTTAAAATGTCTCTTCATATCATCTGCACATTGTCAACCTGATTATCTGTAGATTTTTCTGCTCAGTTATTCCCTCAAATAACATAAATTCTGAATATTAATCACTTGTCAGGTGAATAGTTTATATGTCTTTTCTGCTACCATGAAGACTGTATTTACTGGGGTTTTCGTTGTTGTTGTTGTTGTTGTTGTTGTTGTTGTTGTTGTTGTTTGCTTGTTTTTGGTTTGGTTTGGTTTGGTTTGGTTTGGTTTGGTTTGGTTTTTTGACACAGGGTTTCTCTGTGTAGTACTGGATGTCCTGGACTCACTTTGTAGACCAGGCTGGCCTCAAACTCACAGAGATCCACCTGCCTCTGCCTCCCAAGTGCTGGGATTATAGGTATGCGCCATCACTGCCTGCTTTTATTTACTGGTATTTAACTTGCTGTGATCCCAGTGTTAATGCAAAGAAAAGTTTCTATACAGGTAAAATATACTTTAAAATGTGAAATTTATGAAAGTATTCAAAACAAATAATCAAAATAGTATATCTCCAAACTGCAAGATCAGTTAATTAAAAGAAGCAAATTGCTGGCAACAAATATTTACAAGACAGATGTTTGTAAAGACTTACAGTTTCTGATAAAACTAAAAACTCTTAAGAAACCTAAAAATGATGAAAATTCAAGTAAAAACAGAGACTTGAAATTTTCTTCTAATTTTTTAAATGAATGTATTTTATGTAAGTGGGTGTATTGCTGTGCCCCATGAGTGTGCCTGGTGTGCATGGATGACACAAGAAGGTGTCAGAAGTTGCAGACAGTTGTGAACCCTCCTCATGTGGGTGCTGGGAATTGAACCAAGGTCCTCTGCAGGACCAGCCAGTATTTTAACTATGAAGCCATCTCTCTTGGCCCTTCTTACTTCCCTAGTTTTAAGTGGATGTGCCTCGGGGACATATTTAACACATGATTGAGGGAACTTCACTTTGATCAGCTGAAATTGGAACAACAAAAGAAGTCAGCATCCAAACAGACATGACAATCATGTGACTCGAGAGGACATTCAAAACATGCACTAATAAAACACCCATGGACCGAATTATTAGATGCAGGTCACCACTTGCAGACATAACTACATTTCTTAATTTTCTCCCTGCACTTTTATTAAATTTTCGGGTATACTGATTTTACATATCAGAGCTAGATTGTTAGTGTCCATCCTCAGGTTTCTGGGCCTCTCTGTGGAGATGTGGAGTCTACATTATTAAAGAGCGTTTCTCCTGCGCCAGTTTTAGGAGAACATTAGGAATTAGCACGAGCCCTAACCCTTTTTTCAAACTTAACTCAAGACATGAGATCCTTAAAGTCTAGAAGAAAGAGCTAGATGCTAATTCAAGCAGTTGTGTGAGCCACCATCATACTTCATCCTTCGCCTACGCAACTTGATTGGCCCTAAAAGAACCTCCCAAAAGCGTGTGCTTCGCCATGCTGCCACCCCAAGCCTGCCGAACGGATGGCAAAAGATCTGAACATAAACAGGATTGGCAGGAGGCAGATTCTGTTTAGGATGCACGACCCAGCTAACTTCATATTTGGGAGGGGACCCCTTATAAATTATTACAATAGCATGTTTTAAACTGACTTTGTTTCAGGTGGTTGAATTTTGCACAGAAGAAACCCACAATAAGGAAGCCCCAAACCTACAAAACAAAATGTGCGACCGCAGAAGCACATGGGACGTAATCAAGAAATCCGATGACTTTCGTAAAGCCACTCCCATGACAGGGACGGAAGCGCCGCCTCGACCTACATTTGCTCTGCTAAGGTCCAAAAGGCGAGTGGTCTGCCTGGTGTTGGATAAATCTGGAAGCATGGACTCGGTAAGACACTTCCTGCTGGAGTTCTTAAGTATTTCAGTTAAATATAGGTTATACTTTATTCTTAGGTTTAGTTGTATTAAACTAACATATATGATCACGTACAAATATAAATATATATTCATGACTATATATATGTATATTCATGTTCAGATAAATATCTGCGCAATGATTTTATGTAAACACGTTTATTTAAAAGACAAGTTATTAAGCCCACTACTCCATCAAGAAAGATGAATCTCCTCCTCCAGCAGCCATTAGCTGCCCACAGCTCCTCCTGAGCCCTCGCCCATCCGTATGCGGGTGTCGGTGGACTTGACCTTCTGCAGGGACCCACAGCTGCTGTCAGGTCATGGGTGCAGTGGGCATATCATGCCCAGAAGACAGCTCTCACATTCTTTCCACCTCCTCTCCTGCCGCATTTTCTGGACTGGGGAGAAGGCAGGCTATAGATGTCCCATTTACGGCTAACCACTGACTCAAAATTCATTGGTTCCGAGCACTTTGGCCAGTTATGAGTCTGTGAGTTAACTAACTACTGCCCGCTGCAAAGAGAAGGTTCTGTGAGTGTTTCAGAAGCTAAGACCCTGGAGCACCATGGATCTCTGGGTATAAGCATATTTAGAAGGTACAAAAATGTGCATATTTGGTAACATGTACCAGTAGTAGCTTCCCCACTGCAGCCTATGACCACTCCAGCCTTGGGATCGTGACCATCTTTTCAATATGAGGCATGAATTATCACTTGTGGAGAGGGGCTCAGATCCGATCAGAAAGCAGTTGATTATACCCGTAGCAGCGGTACACCTGTTGACCAGTGCGGTGGACGCATTTTGTTTGACAGGTGGGCACTGTAGTACCCAAGGTCCACCACTGAGTGAGATCATTAATGACTTATTTCCAGAGGCCTATTTAGCACCTTCTGGCAACATGAACGCTATCCATCAGGGAAGATATTTCTTGCTTATTTTCCAGCTTGATTTCTCTGTACCTACAACCAAAGTTGCCTTACTAGCTCTAGGGGAACAACCAAAAGCAACAATAATTGTGTGTGTGTGTGTGTGTGTGTGTGTGTGTGTGTGTGTGTGTGTATTGTTTGGAGGGCTTTTGGAACCTTTTTGGTCACAAACTTATAAGAGGTATCCCACACTTGTCAGTGCAGTTATCATATAAAACCTAAGCCTTCTGGGAGCAGCAAAATCCCATCAAGAGCACAGACATAATTTTAATAATTAAATCAACAATGTTCTATGGTCTTCTCAAATAATTCCTTATTAATGGACATTTTGAAGATATTCGTTGTTACTTTTTAAAAATATATCCTAATGTGCATCTTATGCACTTCAAAAAAATCATTTCCTCGGCCGGGCATGGTGGCACACGCCTTTAATCCCAGCACTCAGGGAGGCATAGCCAATCAGAACCCTGTGAGTTCGAGGCCAGCCTGGTTACAAAGCAAGTCCAGGACAACCAAGGATATACAAAGAAACCCTGTCTCAAAAAACCAAAAGAAAAAAAGAAAAAAATAATTTCTTCAACTGAAACTTCCAAATAGATAACTGTTGGTTAAACAGCACAGACTGTAGACTTTCACAACCGTAACTAATGTTTAAACATTTTGAGCCTTTTAATAAGATGAAAGAATTTAAAAAATTTTTAATATATTATCATGTTCTACAGCCTATGGATGACTTTGTCATTCATTAACCTGTCAATATTTGAAGAGACTCTGCAGTTGTCCATCCATCTTTATCTTACAGGAAGACCGTCTTATTCGAATGAATCAAGCAGCCGAACTTTACTTAACTCAAATTGTTGAAAAGGAAACTATGGTTGGATTAGTAACCTTTGACAATGATGCCAAAATCCAAAATTCTCTAGAGAAAATAGCTAATAATGGCTACCAAAAGATCATTGCAAATCTCCCTCGAGAAGCTTCTGGTGGAACTTCAATTTGCAAAGGACTTGAAGCAGGGTTCCAGGTAATTCTTTAAATGTAATATAACCTGCCATTTGCTTATTGCTTTCTGTCCTATTCATTTACCTTTGGGTAACAGATGTGAATTCATAATTCCTTCATTTAATAACATTCTGATCTGAATAAGACAAAGAATTTCCAGGCACAGCCTCTCAGTGTCCAGTTGTTCCACTGGTAAAATCATGAGATACTGAGTGGCACTGGGCAGTGGATGAGGTGAAAGGTCCTTGGGCAGATGATCATCAAAACTTCACTGAGGAGATACACATTTCTCTGGGACTATCATAGATAGAATTGCTATACATAGAACATAATGTTACTAAAGTAATTAGTAACGGTATGGTATGGATAAAAGTCACAGCAGATGAAATTACATTTAAAGAGCCAGAGATAGAGACAACTCCAGAAGCAAAAGACAATGAACGCAGGTGGGTATAAAATGAAATCATGACTGTGAACCTAAAAAGAGAGGACTTCCTCTTGACCACTGTACTCAGAGGTTATAGGACTCACCTAATTTTCTTCCACCCCTAAGTCAGCCTCCACTTTTGTGTATTTATGGTCATGTTTGGAGCCACTGAAACAGAAGACTATTTCCTGCCATCATGCCCCATTTGCACAAGCCATCGCTGCTATGCTATGCAAACCACTGACTCATATTGTCCCTTAGCTTTCTTTGTGGCACCCATTTGTTCAAAACCACGTTGGTTTTAAAAACCTGAGGTGCTCGCTCTACTGTGTACTATCTAAAAGATCATGGGAAAGCAACAAGACTGAAAATCTGTTTTTACAAACATGATAAGAGTATTAATAGTGTTGACCTCGTTTAGCTGTGGCAATTATATAAAATAAGTAGTCACAAAGGTTTGCTATTATGAGAATAATTATCATGTGCCTATTCAGTTCTAAACTATGATTGAGTACTATATGTTAGAAATATACTCAAATGATTGTACAAGTTGGTTTATGTGTTTTTCTTAGTAAATTCTATTATATCTTATATTTTGGTCATAAAGTTTATTACTGAACAGATGCTGGCAAATTGCATTCAACACTATAAGCAACCTTTACTTAATGAACTAATATCAATACATAAGTACATTATTTTGAGAATGATTAAAAAGTAGCTATGAATTGACTATACACTACATTGCTGTCTGTGCTTATGATCTCATATCTTTATGATTTTCAGAGTTGGGTAATATTATTATATGCATTCTGAACAAAATGAAGTTGAAATTTAGAATAATTAAATCTATCTCAAGGTCGTAATACAATTGCCAAATCTAGGATTGCGAGCTTTATCTCTCTATGTCCATAAACTTGACCATTACACTAACTGTAAAGTGTGTGCATGTATGTGTGTATGTTTATGTGTGTGTGTATGTGTGTGTGAGGGTGTGAGTGTGTGTGTGTGTGTGTGTGTGTGTGTGAGTGTAGGGGAGTGCAAATTTCATGAAAGACTAAACATAAATTAGAAAATAGCATTTCTTCTTAAGGTACCTAAAACCAAAGTGTCTAACACTAAGACTCTTAACTAACACTCTTGGTAAGAGAAGTCAGAAAACTATGAAAACCAACTATAACTGAAAATTTACCAACTTCTTCCTTCATGATAAGTCAAAGTTGTTTTGTCTGGGGAAATAATTAGATTCCTTAGTAGTAACTAAATAAAATAGATTAAAAGGTCACATATCAAATAATTCAATCTTGCTTGCCCAACTTTGGTGGTGATTTTGCAAATGCTGTTGAGTCTGAATCCCACTACAACCGTCTGGGAGTCTTGCATCTCTGTCGTATCCCATAGGGAGAAAAGAACAGCAGTTGCTTATATTCGTTTTTATTTATATCCATTAAGTAGCTACTGTATCCTAGGAACTGTTATTGGAGATTTGTTCTTCCTCAATTGAGTAGCCAAAATGTGTATATTTAGAGGATTAAAAAGTACTGCCTGGTGTTTTACTCCATTTATTCAATTAATGTAAAAGAGAAAATAAAAGCTATGTGTGTTGTTTAATTTACTCAGAAGTAACAGTCTGTAATTAGCACCCTGCTTCTCACAGGCAATTTCCTTCAGTGGGCAGAGCACCTCTGGTTCTGAGATCGTACTGCTAACAGACGGGGAAGATAAGAACATAAGTTTATGCTTTGAGGAGGTCAAACGCAGCGGTGCCATCATCCACACCATTGCCCTGGGGCCCTCTGCTGCCCGAGAACTGGAGACTCTGTCAGACATGACAGGTACGCTGCAGAACAGAGTCTGGACAGATGTTCGAGTGGGAAGCTGCTTGACAATTCCATCTTAAAATTACTTTTTCTCTCTCCCTTGACCTTCAGGTTAAGTTCTTTCCTCCTTCTCTGCTTCTTCACATAACAACTTCTTAAATTACTCGGTACCCGCTGCCCCCATTTGTTCTTTATGCATTTTTCTATTCATCTCACTAAGAAGCAACTTCTGCCTTTAAGATAATTCAAATACAATTCCAAAATGTTGGCTCAATTCCAAAATACCATTCAGTCCCACAGCAAAGATTTAGATGCCTCATTTTTAGGTGAGAACATGGAAACCTGGAGGCTACAAATGATTTTTCTCAAAAGGACAGGTAAAGCTCTGGCCACCAGTTCAGGACTTCCCATCATCCCACTCGGCTCCCACCACCTCACAAAATCTGCATCTGGAATATGTCTGCCCAGCATTCCTATCACACTGTAACCCGGGCCTCACAATGCTCTGCCTGGGTTATGTCAAGAATCTTCCAGTTGGCCCCTCTGGCATTTGTTAGTTTAGTTAAAGTGCACCGCGTGGTGTGTTTCTGGCAGTCACTAGTCCAATTCTTGTTCTTAATGATCTATTCTTTCCTAACTCTTCATGCCCAAAACAGTCTCCTCTTTCACTCACACCATTCATGCTCTGCCTTTGCCTGTGTTTCCTCTATCATAAACTGCTGTGCTCTGATTGTCTGGTTGTGCTTTGACTCAATTAAGACATAAGCATCTGGTTCATATGAACCATTTTTTTTGTTCTGTTTAAGACAGCGTTTCTCTGTGTAGCCTTTGGCTCTCCTAGACTCTCTTTGTAGATGAGGCTAACCTTGAACTCACAGTGATCTGCCTGTCTCTGCCTCCCTGACTGCTAGGATTACAGGCGTGCATCACCACTGGCCAGCCCTAGGAGCAATCTTAAGTCTCACCTTTCATAGAACCACTACACACTTAAGGCCAATTTTACTAATGCACTTCCTTTTGATGATTAGCTCACATAAAATAATGAAATTTGTGTTATTCTTAAATTTTCTATTTATCTTAGCTGTTTTTAATAAAAATTTTGGTTAATATAGTAAGTTCAGAGATACTCTGAAAGTCCTTGAGATTCTTAGAAAGTCATCTTTTGTGGAGTTTAAAAAAGAAATACTAACTATAGGCTTGTGAGACGGCTCAGTGAGTAAAGGTGCTTACCTTCAAGTTCACGACCTGATTTCAACCTCTGAACCAACATGGTGGAAAGAGAGAAACAACTCCAACAGGCTGCCCTCTGACTTCCATGCATGGGAGCACACACACACTAAAATAAACGTACTTTTTAATTTAATAACAAAATGGAAATATCAAGTGGATTTTAAAGTAAATTGCTGATGATACATTTGATTTTCCCATTTAAAACTCTGCTTTAGGAGGGCTTCGTTTTTATGCCAACAAAGACATAAGTGGCCTTATCGATACGTTCAGTAGACTTTCATCCATGAGTGGTGACATCTCACAGCAGGCTCTGCAGGTCAGTACTCTGAGAAAATACTTTGCAATTTTTTCTCTCAGTTCCAATAAATTCCTATTATGTTACTTACTACCTGTTCTTTCTCTAATAAATCATTCTTTTGCCAAAAAAAAAAAAATTCCGTTGTGAAAAACAAAAACACCATTAGGGATTTTGCTTTTATATGACATATGTTCTCCTGCATTCTTCTTAGTTTTGTGTGTATATGTGCGTGCGTGCATGCGTGTGCGTGTGTGTGTGTGTGTGTGTGTGTGTGTGTGTGTGTGTGTGTATGTGAAGTAGAAAGCTATTCAACAATGCCCTCTCTTAAAATTAATTTCTTTCTCTCCCTTGACCTTCAGGTTAAGTTCTTTCCTCCTTCTCTGCTTCTTCACATAACAACTTCTTAAATTATTTGGTACCTGCTGCTCCCATTTGTTCTTTATCCATTTTCTATTCACTAAACAGAAGCTTGTCTCTATGGTTACTCAAATACAAGTACAAGATGTTTTCTCAGTTCCAAAATACCATTCAGTCCCAGACTTAGATGCTGCCTCACTTTAGAGGAGTGTGTGTGTGTGTGCATGCAGAGAATGCTTTAATTCTTTGCCATTGCAATTTAATTTTAAATGTGGATTTTTAATTAATTTAAAAATAATTTAATTAATGTGAACTGCCTAAACTTAAAATTCCACTACCTAAAATAATAAATTGTTTTTCTGTGTTTGTTTGTTTGTTTGTTTGCTTCTGTTACAGTTGGAGAGCAAAGCCTTGACCATCACAGGGAGGGAGTGGGTGAGCGGCACTGTGCCTGTGGACAGCACCATTGGAAACGACACGTTCTTCGTTGTCACCTGGGCAGAACAAAAGCCACAAATTATTCTTCAAGATCCAAAAGGAAAGACATATGAAACCTCAGATTTCAAAGACAATGAACTAAATATTCGGTCTGCTCGACTTCAAATCCCAGGCATTGCAGAGGTAAGTCTATTCTTTTGACTATGTTTTATTAATCCATCCTTGTGTTTAAAAAAGAAAAAAAAAGTTACATTGTCAGTGTTAAAACAATGACAGAGTATCTTTCTTTAAAAATTAAGTAAAGTAAGCATTCAAATCTATATTATCTATTATGTTTTAACAATCACATATTTAAAAAATCTTATTTAACAATCACATAAAAAAATCACATATTAACAATCACCTCACTATTGAGGTGAGGAATGTCTCTACTATTAACAGAAACTTACTTAGCATGCATGAGGCCTGGGTTCCATATTCCAAGCCCCAAATTTTTTTTAAATTTTGTTTATTTTCCCAAACAATTGTACATGCCAAGTAGCAGGAAAATATTATCAAAGATCTTAAAAGGAATTTTTTTCAGACAGGTACTTGGACTTACAGCCTCTTCAACACGAACACCAAATCTCAGCTGGTAACAGTGACAGTGACCACTCGAGCAAGAAGTCCTACCAGGCCTCCAGTGATCGCAACTGCACACATGAGTCAGAGCCCAGCACAGAAGGCCAGCCCGATGATCGTTTACGCGCGTGTTAGCCAAGGGTTTTTGCCTGTTCTGGGAGCCAATGTCACAGCCATTATAGAAGATGAAAGTGGACATCAAGTCACCCTGGAACTCCAGGACAACGGGGCAGGTAATGGCAGCCTGCAGTAACACCATGGAATTTAAATCCTCCCGTAGGATTCTATAACTTAGAAGTCAACACTTTTTTTGTTTTTTTAATATATTTCATTAATTTGTTCATATTACATCTCATTTGTTATCCTATCCCTTGTATCCTCCCATTACTCCCTCCCTCCCATTTTCCCCTTACTCCCTTCCCCTATGACTGTGACTGAGGGGGACCTCCTCCTCCTGTATATGCTCATAGAGTATCAAGTCTCTTCTTGGGAGCCTGCTGTCCTTCCTCTGAGTGCCACCAGGCCTCTCCATCCAGGGGACGTGGTCAAATATGGGGCACCAGAGTTCGCGTGAAAGTCAGACCCCACTCTCTACTCAACTGTGAAGAATGTCCTGCCCATTGAGTGGATCTGGGTAGGGGTTTGACGTTTACTGCATGTATTGTCCTTGGCTGGTGCCATAGTTTGAGCAGAACCCCTGGGCCCAGATCTGCCAGTCATAATGATCTACTTGTAGGTTTCTAGGACACTCTGGGTCCTTCTATTTCCCCATCCTCCCTTGCTTCTCTCACCTAAGGTCCCAATAGGAAGTCTCCTCTGTCCCACTTTCCTGGTGAGCAAAGACTTTCTTGGGACATGCCCCTCGGGCTAGTGTCCAGATATAAGTGAGTATATACCATTTGATTCTTTCTGCTTCTGGGTTAACTTACTCATTATGAACACTTTTTAAAATACTTCCAAACCTATTTGAGTAATTATGCCTTTAAAACTTTTTACTTGGTTATCTTGAAGAAGTAAGCATAGACAGAATCACATTTATATTGGTTAAATTCCCTTATCAATTTCATATTTCCCGTGAAACTTAAAGGTATAATGTATCCATTTTCACTAATATTAGTGCTTTGCTTATGCTTTTTCTGTCTGGTTATATTTTTTGTTCTGATAAGCTTCTTTTCTAATGTTCATTGTATATCCTTATAGGCTTTCCATATAAGTATGTCACATACTTTAGCCATAGTCACCCTCCTATACTTTCTTCTTTCTCTCTCTTGCTCCTCCCACTAGTGACTATCATTATCCTGGTCTCGCTCATACTTTCAGATGTAATTTTATTTATCTATATAAATTCCAGTATCTACAAATCAGAGAAAATATGTAGTTTTGTCTGTATCTGATTTATGTTGTTCAATACGGTGATCTCAATTTGCATCCATTTTCCTGTAAGTGACATCATTTCATTCTTCTTAAGGCTGTGTAACACTCTACTGGGTATGTGGGCCACATTTTCTTATCCATTCATCTTTTGACTGCCACCTGGGCTGATTCTCTTGCCTGGCTATTATGAATGGTGCTGCAGTCAACATCAGCATTTAATGAAGTCCTTTGTGTATATAGCTAGGAGTGCTATGGCGGGAATATGCTGTTCTTCTTCTTTTAATTTTCTGAAGAATCTTCATACTGATTTCTATGAGTACTGAACTAATTTACATCTCCAAAAACATTGTGTGAGAGTTTTCTCTGCTCCTTACACACACACACACACACACACACACACTGGTGTTTTGTCAACATTTTTTATTAGTTGTTTGCCTAATAACAAACATTCTGACTGGAATGAGAAAAAGAAAAATGGAATGTCAATGTACTTTAACGTACTTTTGATTTGCATTTTCCTGATGACTAAGGATATTGGACACTCTTCATGTGGTCATTGACAATTCTCAATAAATGTTGGTACTTCAGCTTTGAAAATAACCCATTAATTGAGTTGTTCATTTTGGTAGTTCGTTATTTAGTTATTTATACACTCGCGATCTTTATCTTATCAGCTCTATAGCTAGCAAATATTTTCTTCTGTATGACAGGCTTTGTTTGGTTGCTTACATATTTTTTAATTTCATGTTCCACTTGTCGGTTCTTGTATTTATCACCAAGTTATCTGTGGCCTTCAAGAAAGTCCTTTCGCCAATGCCTATATTTTGAAGTGTTTTCTTCCAACAGATTTAGATTTCCAGATCACACACACTAAGGTTTCATTCTTCTACATGTTTCTGTCCAGTTTCCCCAGTACCATTTGTTGATGAAGCTATGGTACAGGAATTTTAACTCAGAACATGGCTGCTCTGGCAAAAGATCATACTGAAAGACCTTCTAAGTCTGTGGGACCCAGCTGGAATACAAACACGCCTTTGATCCAGGAGACAGAGGCAAGCAGATCTGAGTTCAAAGCCAGCCTGCTGTAGAGCAAATTGGGGGGGGGGGGAAGCTTAGGTATAGGCATGGTGGAATACACCTTTAATCCCAGACAATAAAGGTAAAGTTAGTTTGTAGAAGGAAGCACCTGTGTTTGAAAGTGATGTTTAATTGAGTGGCAGAAAAAAAGAAAGTGATGGATCAGAGAAGAGTTGACAGACTAGGACATGCTCAACTCTCATGAGAAGAGAGAGAAAAGGGAAGCTAATTAAGGGGCAATGCAGAGAGAGAGGAGGCAGTTTCACCAGGACAGTAATAAACCAGGTTTCAGAGAAAGAACTCAGATGCAGACCGAATGAGCCAGAGAATGAGAAGGAGCCAGGAGATTAGAGCAGATTGCTGAGTAAGTTTGAGGCCAAGCAGAGCAATTCAGAGGCTGAGAGAAAAGCCACATGGAATAAATTACCTGGGGGAGGAGTTTGAGTGAGAACAGCTGAGTTGAACCAGGCAGCCCAGAGCTCAGGAAGAACAAGAAAGGGTGAGCTTATTAAGCCATAAGTATCAGGCTGAAAGCACTCTAGGCCTAGGTAGATTGTACGGAAGCTAGAAGCTTCCAGGACTAGGCCTAGGTTAGCAGACAGAGGCAGTAAGCCTATGAAACAACAACTGAAGCAGGCAAATAAAGGTTCATCTTATAGCCTGTCTTTCTTCATCTTTGTCATCTTTGTAAAAAAAAAAAAAAAATCACATGGTTTCACTATGTGGGTTTAATGCTAGGTTCTCTGTTCTGTTGCACTGGGCTGCATTTCTCTCTTATGGCAGTACCACGTCACATGGTGACAGTGCCAGGATTGTTCATTTTATTCAGGATGGATTTGGCTATTCTGGGTCCTTTGTGTTTCCATGAGGATCTTCTAATTGTTTGTTGTTGTTTTTTTTCTATTCCCGTGAAGAATGTCATTGAACTTTTTATTGGGATTGAATGAATCTGCAGATTGCTTTTGGCTATGCTGCCATTTTCACAATAGTAATCCTGCTGATGTGTAAGCACGAAAGGACTTTCCACCTTGAAGTGTCTTTTTTTTAATTACCTTCTTCGGTGTTTTAAATCTCTTATTGAAGAAGTCTTTCACTTCCTTGATTAAGGTTATTCCTGGGTATTTTAAAAGGTGTTATAAATAGTATCACTTTCCTGGTTTTTTTTTTCTCTCAGCATGTTCATTATTGGTATATGGGGAAAGCTACTGACTTTTTAATCAGTAATAATTGCACATCAGATAAGCTTCATTGGTTATACTACTGTCATTGCACAAAAGTTGGCTACTTTTTTTATATTGGTTTTATATCCTGCTTCTTTGCTAAATGTCTTTGTCTGTTCTGAGAGTTTTTTGGATAAGTTTCTATTGTGAAATAAACGTAAGTGCTAATGTTAACTGAATGCCTACTGTAAATTATATTTTCTAAGACAACAGCATTTGCATGTAGTCAACTCAGGCATTGTAACAAGCCACTATGATCCAGCATTTAAACTATGCTATCCTCTCTGTCAAACTCATCTCACCAATGCTCACAAACAGTTCAACTTTCATTTTAATTTACTATGTGATGAATTTCTGTGTTTCGTTATCAAGGTGCTGATACTGTTAAAAATGATGGCATCTACACAAGATATTTTATAAGTAATCGTGGAAATGGTAGACACAGTTTAAAAGTGCATGCCCAAGCAAGAAAAACTACAGCCAGACTAAGTTTAAGACAACAGAACAAGTCTTTATATCTACCTGGCTATGTTGAAGATGGTAAGTATCATTAAAATAGATACTCATTACCTGCTTCCATACATATATGCATGCATATGTATATATGTGTATATTTGTATTATGTAGCATATATATGTATACATATATATATATATTATAACATATATCAAACCCTGAAAAGGGTAACATACATGGTAAGCCCAAGTGTGAAATTATGGAGTCATTCCTGTGAGTCAAAATAATAGCCATGTCAGTGGACCCAGCATAAATCACGTTTCCACATATTTTGTTAACATCTTCCTCAGTTTGTTTCATTTCCAATGAAAAATACATTTCCCGATCTCATGAAAGAAGCCTTATAATAAATACTACAGCCAAGGAGTTGAATGAAACACCATCACTGTCACCACAGAACTCACACGGCGATGACGGTGGGTTAAGCTGGGTTAAAAGTTAGTTTGAATTTACATTTCCAAATGATGTTTAAGCAAGCTTTTCTTCCTCTTTTCATGCCTGCTGTCAAGCTACATGAGTCCTGGACGGATGTAAGGTCAGCAAAAGATAAAGAACAGACAACATGAGAGTTATAAATACCTGGCGGTGTTTTTATAGGTAAAATTATACTGAACCCACCGAGACCGGAAATCCAAAAAGCAGCAGAAGCTACGGTGGAGGACTTCCGCAGAGTAACCTCTGGAGGGTCGTTTACTGTGTCTGGAGTGCCCCCTGGTGGTGACCACGCTCAGCGGTTCACACCCTGTAAAATCAGAGACCTGGAGGCTGAGTTTATAGGCGATCTTATTCACCTTACATGGACGGCCCCTGGGAAGGTCCTCGATACAGGAAGGGGTAAGTTTGATAGTGAGTTATAAAGATTCTAAATGAAATCACATTGGTATGTTTTCTTAAAGTTTTCCAAGTGTCTCACTTATAAATATTATTTATGGAGTGACTACTATAGGCCATTATTCATTTGTTTTTAAATGTAAAAACTGAACTTCAAGAAAGATGGAATTGGCCAACATAATTCCTGTAATTTTAATTTAAAATTCTAGATCCGTCTTTAAGGTTAAGTACCCCCATCCCCAATCTCTGCTCTCTGTCTGATTGACCTTAAAATAGATGAGACAGAAAGACAGTTGATAGACAAATCAAGGCAGCCCTACTGACCACAAGGCATGTGTGGGGAGCAGCAGATAGAGAGATACAGTGTATCAATGGGCAAACTAAACGTTAAGCAGGAGGCTTTAGCTAGGCCAGGGCAGCAGTGCGGATTGAAACAAAAAATGAAAGCTCCTCATCACATACCTAAAATATCTTCACATTTCCCGAAAACATAAAAAATAAACTCTTGTGAATAGGGTGTAGCTCAGTGGTAGAGTGCTTGCCTAGCGTGCACAAGGCCCTGAGTTCAATTCTCAGCACCACATATAGGCAAGAAATAAGCAAATAAACTTATTTAAATAATTAAGTCCACACCAAGAGAGACCACTCGATGTTTTCCTCTCACATTTCAAAACGTGAGATATTTTAAATTAATCTATTTATTCATTTTACATCCCAATGGTAGCCCTCTCCCTCTCTCTTCCCCATCCCCCCCTTTCCTCAGAGGAGGGGAGATCCCCCCACCACCATCCCACCCTGCTCTCTCTTCAAGTAACATCAGGACTGAGCACTTTGCCTGTGGCCTAGTGAGGCAGCACAGAAACTAGAGAGGACGCCCTCTAACTAGACAGGACTCCCAGTGCAGAGAGGGAAAAGAAAACATATTTTTATATCAATGACTTTGGTAGATTGCTAAAAATCAGTGTGTGAAGCCTCCTGCTTTCCCTTCCTGATAAAATAATAGTGTTTTTAAAAGAGGAGATAAAATCACTTCAGACTGCCATTAACTACTACTTATTAAATAGCAAAAGCACTTTCATGCATTTATCATTTATAATTCTCACCACTTAAATAGTAGGCATTCCAAAAGGCTTGCCAAGTGGATTAAATTACTAAATCTGTTTTATACATTTAAAAACTGAAGCTGGGAGGATGGGCTAAGGAGGTGGTCCAGCGAGTAAGAGTGCTTGGTGCTGTGCCTAAGGTGGATCCCCAGCACCTATATAAAAACAGGGTGTGGTGGAGCACACCTGTAACCCACAGAGAGCCGGGGCGCAGAGCACAGGCATCTGGGGGATGGTTGTCACTGCACAGGTATTAGAGCTGAAATAGCTAGTTCTAGGTGCAATTTTTTTTATTCAAGCGAAAAACTTTAAACATAGGAAACGCACCAAGTTCTACCTTGCAATTCAAGCCAACAAACTTTTAATAAGTACAGAACAATGGAGGAAGATGTCCAAAGTTAGTCTCTCGCCTACACACACACACACTGAAACTGGAGATGAGAAACATTAAAGAATAGTAGAGGGGCTGTAAAGATGGCTCAACAGCCAAGAGCACTGGTTGTTCTTCCAGAGGACCCAGGTTCAATTCCCAGCATGCACAAGGCAGGTGACAGTCAGTAGTCATCTGTTACTCCAGCCCCAGGGGACTCTCTTCTGACCTTCTTCACACCAGACATGCACACGAAGCACAGGCATTACATGCAGGCAGAGCACCCACACACATAATAAAATAAAATATTAAAAATAAATGGAAAAAGCAATAGTGGGGTAGGATTAAGGTGCTGGTCGAGGTCGGACTAGGTCCTGAGCACATGGTTAGTGCTCAGAAGGCTTCTGCCCTTTGACTCACCCTCATCTGTCCTCCCCTGTCTTTCACTGAGTGCTCCGTCCTTCATCATAGAGACTGTTATCATTAAGAAGGAGATGCCACGCAGCAGATATGATATGGAGAGATTTATCTGGGGGAGGGAAAGGAGAAAGGAGTTGGGGCCTGAGTGGGCCATCAGACAGAGGATAGACAGACAGACAGACAGACAGACAGACAGACAGACAGACAGACAGACAGACAGACAGGAGGAAAGGGGGTGCCCCTTAGGAAAATAGACAGAGAGTGGGAAGCTGAGGAAGTGAGAGTGCAAGAGAGAGACCAGGTTGTTCCCTTTTATAGTCTGTCACACACCTAGCGGCAAGTAATGATGTCAGAGGTTGCTAAGCAACCTAGGGCAGGGTAGTGGATCTGCTTGTGAACACACACACACACGGCGGGGGAGAGAGGGTGAATAGGATACCATGGTCTTTACTGCACATGAATATTGTGTTCCTTGTTCTAATTTAAGACTCAGTTTTGCTTTTTCTGCCTTTCTAAAAGGATTCTGCGTGGAGGACTGGTAATATATGATACTGAATTAAGTTTCCTGTGATTTTGAAACTGGACAGTTTTAAATAACTGCTCATATACTTGTCTTTAAAGGCAGTGACATAGGATAACCAAACACAAAGTGTATCCGGGCTCTCAGGCACTAAAGCTCGCGTGCGCGTCTCATAACTCCCGCGCAGGCGCAGTGCAGTGCCGGAGAACAACCTCATGACTCTAATAAACATGATGTCTCTCTTTTCCAGCGCATAGCTACGTCATCAGAATGAGTCAATTCTTCCAAGAAGATTTTAGCAATGCCGCTTTAGTGAATACTTCTGGTCTGATCCCTAAAGAGGCTGGCTCAAAAGAAACATTTAAATTCAAGCCAGAAACTTTAAGCACAGGACGTGGCACCGTGCTCTACTTTGTAATTCAGGCCAGGAATGACGCAGGTCTCACCTCCGATGTCTCCAACATCGCACAAGCTGTCAACTTTATTCCTCCAGACAGTATCTCTGCACCGGGTCCTGACATCTCTGCAATCTGTCTGACAATTTGGGGGTTAACTGTCTTTTTTTTTAACTTTATTTTAAACTAGAAAATATATTAGAACTAAA
Source organism: Acomys percivali (assembly GCA_907169655.1). Taxonomy (NCBI): domain Eukaryota; kingdom Metazoa; phylum Chordata; class Mammalia; order Rodentia; family Muridae; genus Acomys; species Acomys percivali. Next base: position 95,757,347 of record OU015753.1, on the reverse strand, counting down.
AGCCAATCTTGTATATACTTGTTAAGTGTTTCTTTAGAATGAATTTACTAAACTTAGTGTCTGCTAATCAGCAATTATAATACAGAAGTTCATATTCAAAGGTGAAAATTCCCTGAGTTAACTAACACCACTTTTTTTGCTTTATATAAGTCAAGATTAACATTGCCTCAATCGGTTTGTTAATTGTTCCATTTACTATGGAAATAAGGTATCTGTTCCATTTTCACTGTGTGATACAAATTCCTTTTGTATATTAAGAAAATAAAAATCCATACAAGCCACTTGAAAGTAATTATGCATATATAATAGCAAATTATTTTTTAGTTGAATTATTTGTAAGAGATGGTGGAAAAATAGTTTGTTTACACAACTGAAATCAAAAGGGACTATGGAAGCAATTTGTAAAGAAAAATGGTCTAAAGTGGTCATAAACTCAAAAGCCCTTTGTCATCGACTAAAGGTGTTTTAGCAGTACAAGGCACAAAACGTCTACCAAGAGTGCCTTTGCCTACGAATTGAGGGCATCACAATAATAGTTTGTTTCATTTCTGGAACCATCCTTTGATCTTAAGAGCATCACCAAGATGTGCAACTAGAGCAGGGCAAAACTCGATATGTAGTAGATATCCAATAAATATTTGCTAAATAATTAATACTTTTACACTTTCAAAGAAAAAACAAATTGGCCCAATCACATCAACAATACACATACAATATTATGTGAATGTGATAATGTGAGAACTTGAAGAAATACAAAGTATCTACTTTATAGCATTAATCTTAAAGCGTAAAGTTTCAGAACAGAATTATAAGCTAATACAATGAAAATTAAGCTAGTAATGTTGTTCTGGTATTACCTTCCTGAGAAAGAAAGCTTTATTAGAGGAAGCCCCTTTTTGTTGGTTTTTATTTTATGTACATTGGTGTTTTGTTTGCATGCATATCTGTGTGAGGGTGTCAGATCCCCCAGAACTGGAGTTACAGATAGCTGTGAGCTGCCATATGGGCACTGGGAATTGAACCTGGGTCCTCTGAACGAGCACCATCTCTGTAGCCTCTAGAACGCCCTTTTTTTAGAGGCAAGATTTCAAGAACTTTTTAACTAAAAGAAGCACCATGAAATCATGAAATACCAACAAGGCAAATTCAAAAGAACGTATGAAAAAACAATAGTACTGAGTAGACTTCATGCCATAATCCAAAAATGAGTTAATATTTTTAAAAATCTGTACATGACCACATTAATCACTGAAAAAAAATGTGTCAAGTTTTGATTTTAAAAAAGGAACAGGAACTTTCTGGTGGAGGAAATTTGGTTGTATTTGGTAAGTATGAAAGGATGCACACTGCTTACAGGTGTGTGTGTGTGTGTGTGTTTGTGTGTGTGTGTGTGTGTGTGTGTGTGTGTGTGTGTGTGTTTGCATTTGTGTTCCAGAATCTGTTAAGGAAAGTACTCACTAGATCTGGATATGATGGCAGATGCTTGTAATCCCAATACTCAAAAGGCTAAGGAAGGAGGATCACAAGATGAAGACCAGTGCGGGCTCCACTTGAGTGACGGCAAAAACATCTCAAGCACCAAATAGACAAATTGCAGATTAGTTTTAAGAATCGGGACCAGAAGGCTGGAGAACTGCAGCTAAGAGCACTGGGTAGGTCTTGCAGAGACCAAGGTTCAGTTTGCAGTACCCACATGGAGGCGTATGGCCTCAGGAGCTCCAGCTCTCGGGAATATAGCACCCTCTTCCCACTGCTGTGGGCACTGTACACATGAGGTGCACAGACATCCGTGTAGGCAAAATATCAGTGCACACGACTTTTTTTTTCCAAGATAGGATTCGCCTTGTCTGTCCTAGACTCACTTTGTAGACCACACTGGCATGGAACTTACAGAGATCCACCTGCCTTTACCTCCATAAGAGTGGAGATTACAGGTGTGTGCCACCATGTCTGGCTTATATTTAATAATTTGTATCTCTTCTGATGTATCAACTTGGCTGGGCTACAGTACCTAGTCTCTTCAAACACTAGATGTGGCTACTGAGGAACTTTCTCAATGTCATTAGCATTTATAAAATGACATCCATAATGTAAGTAATGACCTTAAAAGGTTGATAAGCTTAGCACAAAATGCAGAGAAGAGAAGAGGCGTCTCTACCAGGAGAGTTTTACAGAGAGAGGCTAAATGTGAGAACAAGCTAGACACAGGTGAAGACAGAACAAGCCAGAGCACAGGAAGGATCCAGAAGATTAAAAATGATTGTTGGAGTTAGTCTGAGGCCAAGGAGAGCAATTCAAGGGCAGAGAGAGAAACCAGACTGAGGAAGTCAGCTGGGAGAGGAGTTTGAGCCAGAACAGCTGAGTTGAACCAACCAGCCAGAGCTCAGGAAGAACAAGAAAGGCTTATTAAGCAGTAAGTCTCGGAGGCTAAAAACAGTCTAGGCCTAGGTTAGACTATGTGGCACCTAGAAGCTTCCAGGACTAGGCCTAAGTCTTCAAGACAACAAACAAAACAGGCAAATGAAAGTCCCTTTACATATGGTGCAGGCCTTTAAACCCAGCACTTGAGGAAGCAGAGGCAGGTGGATCTCTTTGAGTTCAAGGCCCACCTGGTCTACAAAGTGACTCCAGGACATCAAAGGCTACACAGAAACTCTGACACACCACACACACACACATACACACACACACACACACACACACACACACACACACACACACACACAAGATGTACACCCTAGCCACACATGGCATTTTAAAATTAAGAATCAAAACAAAAAACAACTCTAAATTTCAGAAGGAACTCAACAAGTAAAATGAGAACTCATTGATCAACTCTTATACTGACCTGGTTACTTTCTGTGGCTATAATGAAACATTGACTAAAACCAACCCTGAGGAGGGAAGGAAAGGGCTTATTTGGCTGACATGTGACCTTCCCAGTCTAGCACTGAGAGAACCCAGGGCGGGGACCATGTAGAAAAGCTCCTTACTGACTTGCTTGCTCTGACATGCTCAGCTACATAAGCCAGAACCACCTGCCTATAAGTGACGCCATTCCCAGGGCACTGGGCCCTCCCACATCTATCATCAGTCAAGAAAACGCCCTCAAAGACAGCTCAAAGGCCAGTGTGACAGAGGCAAGTCTTCAGTTGAGTCCTCCTCTTCACAGGGGACACTAGTTTGCATTAAGTTGACAACAAACAAACAAAAACACCTTACCAGCAAAAGCAAAACTGAAGGAAATACATTAAACATTTCAAACGTATAATTCTAAGTAAGGAAAACTGAAGAAAGACAGGCGATTTGTTATATAACGCACAGAGATTAAATACAAATGGTACCATATTTGTTTGTGACTAGAAATAGGGAAGAAACATACTAAATTCTTCATCAAGATGCTTTGCATGGGGACAAGAAGGTGATTTAAGCTAACAGTATTGGAGTTTTTTAAAGTTTTATTTTATTTTTTAAATTATGTGCATGGGGCAGGGGGTTATATGCACTAGAGTTCAGGTGCCAACAAAGGCCAGAAGAGGACGCCTGATCTCTTGAAGCTGGACTTGCAGAAGGCTGAGAATCACCTGATAGGGGAGCTGATTTTCAAACTCTGGTCCTCTGTAAGAGCAACAAATGCTCTTAACTGCTAAACCATCTCTCCCACTAAAAATGATATCGGTTTTGTTTCCTTGACTTAAACAGATGTTGATTGAGTGCAAAATAAGTTATTGCAATTCTTAGCTTTTCAATGGAAGCATGGTTGTTCATTTTGTAAAATTAAATATTAGTTTTTATATGTAAGCTGTCTATTGATACACTCAGACATGCATGGGCACAATCACGAGGTAGGCTACCATGACTCAAATAGTAGGAGTTTTAATCCATAGTAATTTTGCTTTGCTCTCAGAGTCACAAAGATAATGCACAGACCTACTGAACTATAAATGGCTACTACAGTAGGTAGTATACATTTTCTTATTTAACCTTATTTCATCATTACAGAGAGACGTTAGGCTGTATCTCCACTTTATTAATAAAAGAACTGAAGATCAGGCATATGAAATGACTTGCTCAAATCAGACACAGGCTACAAATGGTGTTGCTGACAATCAGGGTCTGTCTAATTACAAACACGATGCTCATTCCATGACCGGCCTACTCCATGCCACAAGTCAACAGCATCATCTGCCTGACACAAACACAATCCTGAGCATTAACAAGTCTCACGTTATTAAGACATCTTCAGTTTTTATAAATATGTATCTATTTTTATAAATAATCACAATAGGTTAAAGTTTCTAAGACTAGTTATTCGACACCTTTAAAATCTAGTTTTCAAAATAAATTATCTCTCCCAGAATATTTTATTGAGATTTACTCTGTGGGTGTGTGTGTGTTTGCAAGCAAACATAAAGGTTAGAGAGCATCTTACAGAAACTGGTTCTTTCCTTTCACCCACGTGGGTCTTAGGAATCAGGGTCAGGTCAGCAGGCATGGCAGCAAGCACCCTTACCCACTGAGCCATCTTGCCAGCCTTTGAGATGCTTTTAACTATTGTGATGACTTGAGGATAAATATGACACAACATTAAAATATTAGTAAAGTATCTGGCTTGTATTTGGTACTCAATAAGATGTTAATAGCTTTCATGTTTCATCGCCATTTTACAGTTGAGAGCTCAAGGCTTAATGAAAACCCCACAATTTCTATAGCACAGGAGAACTATAACGATCATACTCAATATACAACCACAAAACATGTGCAATCTCAGATTCTGAGGCATTGACAAAAGAAGTCTCTCTCTTCATTAAACTAACAGAAACGTACCAAATAGCTTAACTGCAATCTCACTCAATACTTTCATTGTATAACAATTAACTTTTTAGGCTACTCTGACATCTAGTGGAATGATTACAGCCACTCAAAAGATACGAGATACACCCTTTTTTTTTTTTAAACTAATAGCGTTCTAAGTAAAAGACTAATTATTTAATCACTAATGATATTTTGTTTGCTTGGCTGTTTGTTGTTATTGCTGCTGCTGCTGCTGTCATTGTTGCTGTTTGAGACAGTTTCACCATATCACACTGGCTAGCCTGGAACTTTCTGTGTAGACCAGGCTAGCCTTAAACCAACAGAGATCCACCTACCTCTGCCTCTCAACTGCTGGGATTAAAGGAATGTGCCACCACATCTGGCCCTGTGAAAATTTTAATACTATAGATTGTATATCAACTCAAGATAACATGATATATCACTTAAGATTCCTATGTTCCATTCCATTGGTATGAGTGAGTGGCTAAGCCTTTAAATAAAATATGAATGGCCTTCACTCAGGTACCAGATTTTGTTCTTTATCCTAAGACTAGTGAGAAGACATTAGTGGTTCAAAGCACAAGATTAACTTGATGAGAACATCAGTTGTTTAAATTTGGAAGGATTTTGTTAGGAGATAGTTGGAAAGTTGCCTTCTGATGGGCTCTTTGCTAACACTGAGTAGCCGTTGTTAATTCTTCTTTAGGTGTACTGATGGCATTACGGTAATACTTAACAAGGAAGTTCATATCTTCTAAAGATTTAATGGATAATATGAAAGGAAATGTTAGACCCTCTGTGTAGAAGCAGACTCTTGAATGGAAGCAATAGTGTTACAGAAAAGAAAGGTGACAAGTGAGATCTTGAGAAAGTCCATCAAAGTCCAGAAAACACACATGGGGAGGGAATCTGAGGCCCTGCTTGAGACGGAAAGGGCTGTGAGCAGACGGCTGTATCATGCCGGCAAAGCAGTAGAGGGTCTAAAGCAAATACTGCACAGAAAGGTAACACACCAAAGCCACATCCCATAAATTCGAGACATGTGTGGTTCTTATGGTAATGACCAAAATGGAAACAGTGGAGAAAAATCACTGCTAACCTAAAAACAAACAAACAAAAAACAGTTCTTGGAAATAGTGATAGCAGGACCCCATTAAAGAGATCCAGGGTAAATGGAATATAATAGGCAGTATTGGTAAAATCTTTCTTTCAGGGTTTTTGGCCACTGTGGGAAGGAAGGAGACAAGAGTGGGCCAGGGTCGTGATGGTGACTTTGAGCAGTATTTGAGATTGTGACAGTGGAGGGAGATGGGATTAGAATCAGGAGATCCTGAAGTATAGTTAAAGTCTGGTAA
>OU015753.1:95702392-95751167 GCA_907169655.1 Acomys percivali | reverse complement strand
CATGGCCACAGCTAGGCATGGCCACAGCTGGACATGGCCACAGCTAGGCATGGTCACAGCTGGGTATGGCCACAGTTGGGCATGGCCACAGCTGGGCATGGCCACAGTTGGGCATGGCCACAGCTAGGCATGGCCACAGTTGGGCATGGCCACAGTTGGGCATGGCCACAGCTAGGCATGCCACAACTGGGCATGCCATAGCTGGGCATGGCCACAGCTACGCATGGCCACAGCTAGGCATGGCCACAGCTAGGCATGCCACAGCTGGACATGGCCACAGCTGGACATGGCCACAGTTGGGCATGGCCATAGTTGGGCATGGCCACAGTTGGGCATGCCACAGCTAGGCATGGCCACAGCTAGGCATGGCCACAGCTAGGCATGGCCACAGCTAGGTATGGCCACAGCTGGGCATGGCCACAGTTGGGCATGGCCACAGTTGGGCATGGCCACAGTTGGGCATGGCCACAGCTGGGCATGGCCACAGCTAGGTATGGCCACAGCTGGGCATGGCCACAGCTGGGCATGGCCACAGTTGGGCATGGCCACAGCTAGGCATGGCCACAGTTGGGCATGGCCACAGCTAGGCATGGCCACAGCTAGGCATGCCACAGCTGGACATGGCCACAGCGAGGCAGGGCTATTTGCTCCTATAATGCCAGCACTGGCTACAGAGACAAGAGGATCCCTGTGGCTCACTGCATATTCCTATGGCCTTGTCATGCATGAGCATGGGCTCATGTACCCACATATACACAGGTACACACATGCATGGGCTCATGTACCCACACATACACAGGTAAACACATGCATGGGCTCATGTACCCACACATGCACCGGTACACACATGCATATGCCACACAAAAAAAAGTTAATTTTTAAGAAAAGAATCCTTGTTTCTCTACTTCTTCCAATAACACTGAACTCACATAACATTTTTTCTATACACACATGCCCATCTTAGATGCACAGAAATTGAAAACACCTGCAGTATAGAAAGACACAAATGCAAAGTCAAAGCTTCCTGCCCGTTCTACTCCACATCCCCGCACTCTCTACCCACAGCCACCATGGCACATATTCTTTCTTTCTTTCTTTCTTTCTTTCTTTCTTTCTCTTCCTTCCTTTTGTTATTTTTTTCATTAAGAGAAGCTGGAGAGTTGGCTCAGGGCCAGAGTTTAGTTCTCAGTGCTCCAGTGTAGGCAGTAACTGGGGGTTACAGCGTCTGTACCTCCAGAGGGTCTCTCCTCTGGCCTCTGGGTGCACCAGGCACACGTGTGGTCCATGTACGTGCATGCAGGCAAGACACCCATATACACACATATTTTTAAATCCTTCTGCACCATAACTTACCAGATACACTTGTCTGCTATTGTTCCTTATTAATATATAGTGTAAAATTCACACAAATAATTTACCTTTTCAGTTTTGGTTTAGAATGGTATTAAATAGCAAATTTTAGAAATACTACCACAAGTCAAAAGATAAACAACAGAAGAAATTACAGTTTGTCCTATTGCCTTTTAACAGGGTTCCCTTGCAGCCCCCACCCCCGGTAAGTTTTGCTTTCAACTATATAACTGACCTAAAACCTGAAGCAAAGTTCCGGGGAGCATAAGACCCTTTAGTTCTTGCCCAGCAACAGCAGAGCAGATGTTAGCAGTTGCCTGTCCTGCGACTACTCGCTCCTTCTTTGCTTAGCACAAGCTCTATTTTGTTCAAGATGACAATATGTACTGTTAGAAATGAGAGCTACTATTCTCTCACAAATGCTCATCGTTTTTTAACAGGGCACATTACATTTATTAGATTGAATTGCCATTGTGAAGAACAAACGGGCCCGGTTCTAGGTAATGGCATGAAAATCAATGTTTGCCAGCTGTGGGAATGGAAATGCTTGACGTCAAAAAGAGAAAGAGCACTAAGCTGCTGTGTACCTTTTGCCTTTACCCTTCATCCTCTTTTTAAGTTGAGAATATATGTGATACCTAGGAGTTCCCAAGGCATCTTGAGACACCAAAATGAAAGTTGCATGATGAGAATAACAAAACAGAATCTGGCATAGACGGTGGTTTGATCCCCAGGGTAAGAGAAGGCGGAAGGAGGACAGGAAGGGAGGGACAAGGGAGAAAAAACCAAAACAGAGGCAGGAGGATGAGTTTGAAGCCACCCTCAGGTACCAGAAGCCAGTCTGCTACCTGAGGCCTTTTCCCAGAAAACTGAATTTAAACCAGCTGAGTTCAGGGGCCTCGCGCCATTAACCCAGCACCAGGAATTGGAAGGCTGAGGATCTGCCAGGCATTGAATGAACATATAACAGGCTAGGAACCTTGTCTTTCTTCCTCTACTTAGTCTCTCTGAAACGCTCTCATATACCTTTCCAGGGGCTCCTAGATACTTCTAAATATGCCTCAGACTGTCACAAGCCATCACAGGGACTGATGTCTTCAGCACCCACTCACTGCCTGACACACAGTAGGTCAACAGTGAGTGAAGGTATAATAGGGCAAGGCACACTAAAGACAATCTGGTTCAGCAAAGATTCGCTTGGTGCCCACCCAAGCCATAGGTAGCCCTCGACACCGAACCCCACACAGGAAATCCGGGCCAATGATTCTATAGTGGCGGCTCTGCATCTCCTCTTACGGAACTTTCATCCACGCTTTTCTGTCAGAGATAACTCACTGAGGCTCCCTAGGAGAATCGCAGGTGAACCTCAGCCGCCCAGGAGGCTCCCTGGTCCTGTAAGAACTTCCACTGACGCTCTGACCCTGGGTTGGGGCTTAGTGGGCGCCTCCAGGGGCCGCTGTTCCCAGGAAAGCCTCTGCAGGGACTCCACCCACCCGCCAGGGGTCGCTGTTTCCACGAGGCCCTCCCCGCCCGCCCCCCCACACACCCACACACACACACACCACACACACACCACACACACACACACAGCCCCCCCCCACACACACACCACACACACACACCGGCGCTGAGGCCACGCCCCCCGCGCCCGGCTGTTTTCCGCCACGGGCGAGCCGGCTCCACACCGCGGGGCGGCCGGGCCACGGTGGGCGTCTCCCGGGGCGACCAGCACCCCGGCGGCGGCGGTGGCGGCGGCTGCTCCGCGACGCGCACGCTCGCTCGGAGGCGCCCGCCCTCCTCCTCCTCCTCCTCCCCCGCCACGCCCTCCGCCTCCCCTTCAGGAAACGACAGCTGCGCGGGGCTGGCGCCGCCTCCCGCCGCCTTCCACGTCCGCCCCGCCGGCGCCCCAGCCCCAGCCCCGGCCCCGGCCCCGCCGCGGCGCTCTCCGCCTCCCCGCTAGCACAGCCGGCGGCTCCGCCCGGCTGCCGCCCGGCATGAACATCATGGATTTCAACGTGAAGAAGCTGGCGGCCGACGCGGGCACCTTCCTCAGCCGGGCCGTGCAGGTACGGCGGTGGAGAACGGGGCGGCGGCGGGGACGGCGAAGGGGAGGGCCGGCCGGGTGGCCGGGCGACGGCGGCGACACCCCCCACTCCCCGGTACCCGGCCTGCCGATGGGCGCGGCCCGACGCCCCTGCCCTGCCGGCCGTTTCCGCCTCGCTCCGCCCAACCGCCACTGCGCGCCGAGCGAGGCGAGTCGGGACGCGGCCCGCGGCGTCCTCCACCCCGGGGACACCTTGGGTTCACCCCGGGGCGGAGGCCTCGGTGCCCGAGCCGGCGGGCCAGGGGGTCCCCGAGCACCTCTGCGCCACCCCCACTCCCACCCCCCAGCCTTCCCTCTGGCCGCCCTCGCCCTCCCGGCCGCGTCCAAGAAGGGAGGTTCCCTTTCCTGCCCCTCATCCCTGAGGAGCGGCCAGCTCGGTTCCCACCAGCCCCCCCCCCCCCGGGAAGGGTGGGTTGCCCAGGAGCTTAGCAACCCGTGGGGGAAATGGGGATCACCGGTCCCTGTAGGTGACCAAACTTTACCAAGGACGCTGGACGCCTGGGATTAGGGGTGCTCTGACCCAGTCCCCAAATGAGCTACAGGGCGGGGGTGAGAGAGAGGAGGGCAGGATTCATGTTGTGTCTGTGGTCACATTGGTATGCTTCAGGCGCACTTGGAGGGGAGGGGGGAAGTTCACTGCGTCTCCTCATTCTGTAATCAAGGAAGTGTCAGCCACGGGGAACTTGGACAGATTTTTACAGTCAACACCCATATTATGCAAACTCAGTTAAATCTATGGACAGATGTAAGTTTCACGACGTGTCTTTATAAACAGTCTGGTATTTGAGTTAGCGACATAGGGTAACAACAGCATTGTCTTCCGTACGGAGAAAACAAAAACAACGTCCCATGTGCCACAATTACACCGAACTATATTTTTAAAAAATGTCATGTGTTGCTTCATTTCTGATTTCCTTTCATTTTATTGGCACCGTTGATATCATGTTGCATTATCCTTGGCAAAAGACTGGAGAGTTGCCCCCAAGGAATGAACGCCTATCTTATGAAAAATTAGTGCGGTGAGCAGTTTGCTGTACATTTAACTTTGGCTGCAGCCCTCTCTGTCACTCTGCCAGAAAGACATTGTTAGCCCTCCCTTATAAATAAGGAAGCAGCCTCCCGAGTGGGTAAATAACTCCCTTGACTTGGCGAGCTGCTAGTAGGAAAGCAGTTGCCCTCTGACCTACTACTACACTAGACGCTGACTCTTCTCCCAGAATGAGCTCTGCAGGTTCTAAGATCTGTAGAGAGCAATACGATGTGGCCCAGAAAGGACCGAAAGATCATTTGGTAAACTCTGAACATTTTATTATCAACAGCGAGTACCTCTTGGACATGGGAAATTCCATCTAGCTTTTGATTTTCTGAACCGATGCCATGAGGGACAAGCTAACTGCCATACTTAGGCCCTTATCCACCTTCCTCCCCAGAAATGTGCGGTTAAATATTTGGGGGATGGGATAAAAATTTTTTAGACTTAAAATTGACTTCAGTAGAGGACCACAGACTGTGGTGGTTTTCTTTAGTGCTGTGTAGCTCTTAACTCTGGTAAGAATGTGACACTCCGTAGTGCCACAGTTTAATACAGTCAGCTAGGTTTTGGACCTATACATACATTCTGCCTCAAAGGGGCACATTTACAGAATTCAATCTAAATTTTTGAAAGACTCAATTTTACAAAGTAAACCTGGAAAATTTTGTAAAAGTTGCACTTCCCAAATGAATTTTAATTGTTTATTGTTTCCAGTGCTTTCTAAAAAGGTTTTTTAAGTTGTACCCTAATGTGTGAGTTGGCAAATGATTTTCTCTTCAGTCAGTCAAGACCGTGTTCCATGGTTAGCTTCAGTGTTAGGGACACCACTGATTGGCGTGAGTAAAGTCAGCAAAGTGCTTCTCCGCATGAGGCTTTCCATCTGGCAGAATGCAGACTGTGACTGTCCAGGTGGTGGTACTGAACAGAGTGAGAGCGGACATGGTGGTCGCCATGTTGCAGCAGCTCCAGCAGAGTTAGACATGCCATTGTAGTGGGATGAGGTCCCAAGAGGCCTTAGTGAAGTCATGGAGACACAAGTATGTGTCATTTTTGATGTTTGGTTGGTTTTTATTTTGGAAGAAAGGTATTCCAGACAAAAGAAACAAGTCCAAACATTCTGGGTGCAAAGAGGACTGGGAAGAGCGGACCGGCGAGAGCTGTGGCCCAGGGACTTAGTTGGCAGTGTCAGCTGTCAGATTAGCCCTGAAGCATGAGAAAAATGACTCCTCAGATTGTGGCCTCACCATTTATTAAGGAGGACATTAAAACTGAGATTTTAATTGTGTCCTCCAGTGTTAAGACTGTCAAAATTACATACGGAAAAGATATGATGAAATTATACAGTTTTTCAGAAGAAAAGACCAGGTAGTTGAAAGCAGATTAGCAGAATGTTGGTAGTTGTTGAAGCTGAATTTGAATTCTGGGTAAGGGCTTAGGAAATTTTGTTACACTGCTTTTCACTATACTGTTAGTCTTTTGTTTGCTTAATGTGTTCCACGGTGTTTTTTAATTAAATTTATGAGGAAAAAGGGGTGTTTCTAAAATACAACATGAAATCCAGAATGCTAGTGTATTAGTTTACGATAAAACACTATTTTCTTATTCCAGCATTTAGTCAGTAACGGAGTTACTACTCTGAGCTATGGTGCTACAGTGCCAAAGTGCCAAGTTTCACACTAAGAGTAGGTTAAGAGCTGTGCCAGTGACTCTTTATAAGCAAAAATAGTAGAGAGAATTAAGCTTTCTCATTTCTAAATAATTTCCTTTCAAATCAACTTGTACTTTTAAAAATGAGTAATTCTCTGGTTAACTTCCATAGGTGCTTTCATTTTACTTAAATGTTTTTATTAGAAATTAATTTTGTTTTAAAAAAGAAACATGAGTTCAAAAAGCATTAGGTAGATAAATAGATAGGAAAGTCTTGGTACTTAAAAAATGTTAGGGTAGAATATATAAGTGACTGAATTTTATTAACTCCTCCAATGCCTAGGATAATGTTCTCATCTCAGACAATCCCTTCCTTAAAGCAATGTTTAGAGGGACTATATAAGGAATTACACTTTATAACCTTGTGCCATTGCGCTGGGCTGCAGATGAAACAGTATGAAAAACTGTGCTTATACTTTTTGAGAAGGTGGACCCCTAAATATAAGTTTATGGAAAATACTCTATTTTTTTTTATAAGTTTACATCTTGGTAAAGACATTTCATTTATTTCAATTTAGAAATACACCATTAGCAGTGTTACTATTTATCTGCCCCAGTCCCTCCCTGTCTCTCTCTTTTTTTTTTTTTAATAATTCAAGATAGCAATTAAGCCATCCTTAATTTGGTAATTAACTGAGTGTCCTGTAAGAAGCAGAGATAGGTCTACAGTTATGTAAACAAATACACAGCACAAGGAACCACAGAGTATGGTATATTTGGATAATGGGAGTAAATGAAAAATAACTAACTTATCAAAGTCAGTATAAATCAAACACGTGATTATTCAGTCCCAGTACTTAAACATAATATTTAATCGTTCCAGTCCTTGAATTTATTTATCATTAGAACTATTGTTCTTACCTGTTTTTATTTAAATATCTGATATAAATAAGATACATACATTAGTATGTGGAATTTTTGAAGACAGACTAAGCCCTGACATTAGGAAGTTCATAAGCATGACAAAGATGCATGATCTTCTTTTGGGGTTGGGGAAAACATTTTAGAAGTAAGCTGGGTATGGTTGCCTGAACTCAAGAAGGAAAGCCAGGAAAATTGAATTGAAGGCCAGTCTGGGTGCATATAGTGTGGCTGTCTGCCTCCCCGTGGTGGTGATAGCAGTAAATAAATGTGTTAAACCTTGAAAACTAAATAGCAAAAGTATGTTTACTGAGATGTGAGGCGCAGGTGTGAGTACAGTGGAAACAGAGCGGTAAATGTGAGCATGAAGTGGAGTTTTCTGCTGGTTCTTAAATACCTTGCTCATACGGGCCTCCCCCTCCCCCACCCCAAACTGTTTCCTAAACAGATGTGTACATTCACACTCCTATGGACAGTTTCCTATTAACTAGGAGTTTGCTGTTACTGTCTTTGAGGGTTTGTTTGTTTGTTTGTTTGTTTGTTTGTTTATTCATAGTAACTGAACTAAAAAGTAAAAACCTACTCATTTGTGTAGATTCTTATTGTGTAAGGCACTGCTCTAGTTTGCTTTCAGTTTCTGTGATAAACACCATAATCAAAACCAACTTGGGAAAGAGGGCTTATTATCTTAGAGCTCACAGTCCGTCAGCAGCTCTTCCTAATGATTAGCTCTGAGATACTGTCACATAACTTGCCTGAGTCCTAACTTGTCTCAGTGCACTCAGAGACTGTTTCTTGAGTCACTGTCATAAACATGTTTCAATAGTTTCTAATCTGTACCTTTAAGTCTAGTACTCAAAAATATGTTAGAGAAAACTGACGTTCTACCTTCTAAGAGTTAGAAGAGTACCTCACTCAAAGACTGACCTAATCATGAGTGTTAAATGATGTTGATTTCTCTGGTATTAATCTCTTCTTTGAAAGTCTATCCTTAGTTATAATAGAGATTTCTATAAGGAAATTAATGGTTAATATGTATGCATAAACATGGTAATAATAAACCTATAGAAAGAGCGCCTGGAAATCATCAGGAACTTAGCATTGTACGCCCTTCCCCATTTAGATCTTTGTTTAGCTCACTTGAGCGGCAGATGAGCTGTTCTTCACTCAGGCGTCCAGACTCCCATCCCAGGCTGGTGTCCCTGCGGCTTCCAGGCCCACTTCTTCCCAGTGAAGACAGTCCCTGAGCCTCCTGATCCCTCCCCTTCCAAATGACTACTCTTCTGGACTTAGGCTTATTATATCACTCAGGAAAAAAATAGAATCGCCTATGTTGGTGTCTGTTCAACATCTTTAAACCTTTGCATCCTCATTCTTGAATACTTAGGTTTTGTGTCTTCCCTATAAAATTTTAGATTCTTAAGAACAGAATTTTTGCCTGGTTTGTTGGAAATGCAAATGCTTCTCCTAGTACTAGCACATATCTAGTTCCTTGATATTGTTGAGGACCAGAGAGATGGCTCAGCCGGTAAAACCTGTCACCAGGCTGAGGATTAAGTTCTGACCCCGGGGCCCTCGTGGTAGAAGGAGAGAGCCTACGTCTGCAAGTCGTCCCCTGACCGCCTCTTACATGCATATGCATACACACTAAATAAAACACACTAAATAAAACATAACTTTAAAGAAAAAACAAATGCTTGTTGGAGTGAATGGAATAAAGAAACAAATGGCGTGTATTTTACAAGCTAGGAGAAGTGTTTCGTGATCTTTTCATTGTGTTTCCTGTCCCTCTTGTGCTTTCTGAGGCTTACCTACCACTGAAGGGAAAGTTTAGTGTGTAAGATTCTAACATCTGCATGCCCCTACAAAAGGTTTGCTGCTTAGAACCCTTAAGAACAAGTAAAGAGCCGGGCTCCAGCCTAGCAATGAGATTGCAGTTCACATGACTAACCTTGGGACAGGGGTTTGCCACCATTGCTGCCCCTCAGTTACAGTGTATTGCCTGTGGATAGTATATGGCAAGTTTGGGAGTCTTGAGGCCGTAGCTTTGGAACTGCTGATCTCAGCTAACTCACTGAGTTCATCTCTGGCCCTACATGGGGTCTTTGACGATATGACTAGGGCCCTTCAGCTAAGAGCGCTGATAATCCCTTGAAAGTATTAAGCTGAGGAGAAGGCGGTCCAAAGAGATGGACACAAAGGAAAGGACTGTAAGAAATGAGAGAAGGGGAATATATTCTAGAAAAAAACTACGTGTGACTCAGAGCCTCAGCTATCACATCTGTTGTTTAACTGGATGTATCCAGAAGGCTCCATGTGATCAGAGACCCCCTTTTCTCTATTATGTAGACATGCCTTCTTTTCCTTAGCTACCAGCACAGCATATAAAATAAAAATGGCTAAGTTCAATGTATTCAACTACATTTTCTAGTCTTTAAAGAGAACACCTCCACTTTAGGGCTGGAGAAATGCCTCTGCAGATAAAGATGCCTGCACTCTTACAGACAGAGGACCTGAGTTCAGTTCCCAACTAGTGTCTGGTGCCTGACAACCCCCTGCAACTCTAGCTTCAGGGGGTCCAGTGCCCTCTTCTGGAATCTGTGGGCACCTACACTCTCACATGCACATACACACACTTAAATTCTTTTTTAAAAATCTTAGGAAAAAAATACTTTTCCTGTGTGAACAACGTAGCAGAAAGTAGCCTATAAACACAGTGTTGGAGCACACCCTGAAGAGACAACCCAAGTGGTACTTGCTAGACAATCCTGTGACTGTGTAGCTTGAGTGTGCTTAAACTGACAAATATGTAAGTCATGAAAAAATTAAAATATATTTAATTTGAATAATAATTACCAAGCCCTAAGCAGAGAGATTTGTGTCTATAGACTGTCTTACTTCATTTTCAAAACACACATTGTTTGGGAATCTAAGGCAGGAAAAAGAGCAAGTCTCTGACAAGGATAAGTCTATTCTGTCACTTTTATGAAAGAGGGTATGAAACAAAAAAAATACAAGCTTGCCCCTGTCAGTTAGCATACATTCAGGATATTTAATCCCCAGTCTTTTTGTTGGAAATATTTATGTACCATGAAATACAGAATTCACAGCATGCTGCTTAGCAGAGGACATAAGAAAGTCGTAAGTGCTGGTAGGTTGTAGGAGGATGGATAATTAGTACAGGCACAAAACAACGTTCGTAAGATATGACTTACAAAGAAACGTGGACTGTAATCATTTACATGTTTGGGGTTGTTTGGATTTGAATTTGATGTTTACTCACTGACGATTTCCTATGTATGTGAGGTGTGTTTATATATTTATGTACTTGTTTTAAATAATCACAGTTCACAGAAGAAAAGCTTGGCCAAGCAGAGAAGACAGAATTGGATGCCCACTTGGAAAACCTCCTTAGCAAAGCTGAATGTACCAAAATATGGACAGAAAAAATAATGAAACAGACTGAAGTGTTATTGCAGCCAAATCCAAGTAAGCCGCTTTACTCTCCTCTGCCCTAAGTACCGCTCATCAGCGCTTTTCAGCTTGGAAGCAGAATATTTGTGTCTTCAGGGTCTATGCTTTTTTTAATGTATGTGTGATTTAGCTTAAAAGAGATGATGAACACAAATGTACTCCTCCAAATGCATTTACAAATAACATTCTGAGGGCCTTTTTAGAGACCTGAAATTTTAAGTTTTATATTTTCCCTAAGTTATTACACTTGATTTTCAGGCATCCACAAAGTGTTGAGGACACGCACGCAGAAGCCCTGCAGACATGCACTCCTTCTTACTGCTAAGTGGGCCTCTTATGCAACACAGCAAGCTAGCTGGAGTGGAGCTTCACCTAGAACCAAGTGTCCTGACATCTAGTCTTTTAAAGGTCCTCTGTAAATATCTGCGCAAAAGGGAAAAGGCAAGAATGCACGCTGTCCTTCCCTAGCGCTATCGTGAGCACATTGTAAAAAGGCCATAGTCTAAAATTCAAGTATCATAAGAATACTGCTAATCGTGTGTTGTTGTAGTTAGACTGTTGTAACCTCTAACAGTAAGTTTGGAAGCCTGGGGTGAGGCTTGTTGTAGCCACAAGGCAATGTTTCTTGCTCATTAAATGACAGTTAAATCATACACAACTAGACTTTACAACTGCTTCTTGTTCTTATTCTACCCCGGGGTCCCACGTATGGAGAGCAGTCTGCAGACAGTTGGCTTTTCTGAAGGGCCAGGAAGGCCAGTGACAGCACAGTGTCTGCATTATCTTTCTCTCCATTGTTTCCAAAAGCAAATCAGGTTAATTGTTTTGTGCTCAGTTATAAAACTATGTGGACTTAAGTAACCTTTCTTTTTCCTTAAAGTCCTATAAATTAGATATTTTAATGAAATGTGCATAAATTTATAGTGTCATCGAAGAATACCTGCATATTTTCAGATCTAGTAAGTGACCTAATGAAATGACGCAGTATTTACTAATATATATTTATTTACTGAATCAAATCAATGTAAGATTCACCTTTAACTCTTAGCCGTATAGGTAAAAAGCAATTAAAGCTGAAAATCCCAATCAGAAATTTGAACCCTGGTCAGCATTTCATGGACATTTACTTCAAAATGACTCATTTTGGGTTTTCATCAAGGTTTTGGAGTTTTTGTTTTGTGGCAGTCTCACTATATAGCTCTGGCTGGCTTGGAGCTAAGTATATTGGCTTGCCTCAAACTCACAGATATTCTCTTGCCCCTGCCTCCACAGTTCTGAGACTAAAGGCATGCACCTCCCTAATTAAAGGTTTTTAAGTTCTGCTTTAAAATTATTGTGGTTTTGTAGCAGACTGCCAAAAATGCAAATATTTTGAAATCTTCTAATTCATATATTTTGTGTATATGAAACTAACCCTCTTCTGTATTATAATTAACATTTTAACCAACTTTTAGACTATTTTCATTACCAATTTTTTAGAACTTTTCTAAAAACACACACACACACACACAAAGACTGTGCCATAATTTAGGAAAACACCAACCATCAACCTCTGACTACCACGTGCATGCATGCATGCGTGTGTGGCACATACAAAGGTCCAGATTTCCCTAGTTCAATATCTCTGATTTTAAAATCATAAACATAACTTCAGAGTAGATTAAATGCAACTTCACTAAATATTAAGTTTATAATTTCTCTTCTAAAACTTAAAATCTCAAAGAATACCCAAATAACAAGTTTAACTTTAGAATCTTTTCTCCTCCTCCTCCTCCTCCTCCTCCTCCTCTTCCTACTTCTTCTTCTTTTTTTTTTTTTTTTTTTTTTTTGTTTTTTGAGGCAGGGGGTTCTCTGTGAGCTTGAGGCCAGCCTGGTCTACAAAGTGAGTTCAGGACAGCCAAGGCTACACAGAGAATCCCTGTCTCTGCCTCCTGACTGCTGGTCTTAAAGGCGTGCGCCACCACTGCCCAGCACTGGAATGTTGTTGTGCCAAGATACATTCCCAGATTTCTGAACTATAAACTTTTAGAGATTATATAATAGTCAATATATAATTTTACATAGTTAGGCTTAAAGATACATATTTTAATAAATGCTAGTTCTGTGTTTTTAAGAGGTAGTAAAAGACTGGAATATGAAAAACTATTAAACGACTTTGGTCATTTGAAATAATTGCTAATTTATCTAAAATTGTTTTCATAATTTGGGTTTCAGGAGTCAAGGTCTTCACTGTGTAGTGGAGTATGGCCGTGGACTCCTCAGAGCCAACGGCACAGGCAGTGTCACCATGCCTGGCTCTTCGCTCTTTGGAAACACTGATGTTTCTAACCTCTCTCCTAGATGCCAGGATAGAAGAGTTTGTTTATGAGAAACTGGATAGGAAAGCACCAAGTCGCATAAACAACCCAGAACTATTGGGACAGTACATGATTGACGCAGGGACTGAGTTTGGCCCGGGGACAGCTTACGGTAAGTGAGAGTGAAAGGTTCTGAAACCTATAGTAGAATCAGGGTTAACATCAAGTTTATTATGTTGAAATGTTGATGAGAAAATATATACTTATTAAGAGTAGTCACATCTTTCTTAGATTTAAAAAATAAATGAATTCCTGTTCTTATTGGTCTTCTATTATCTCTGTTGTGGTACTAATTGTTAAGGCTTACATTACAACTTTCGATGCGTATTTATTTTATATTAAAAGTCCTTCGCACATAGTTAATGTTTGGCCAGACCTCGTTGCTTTGTTTGACCTTTGCGATGCCAGCACCCAGAGTGTGTTAGTAGTCATCCTCTCTGGATCCTTAGAGTGCACTGCATTTCTAGCTCATGTTTTCTATCACGTGTTTACAGGTAAACTGTACTTTTTACTGTATTTCTTTTTCTTTCTTTTTTCTTTTTTCTTTTTTGCTCTGTATACTAGTATGTGAATGTGTGCTCCTATATGAACATGTGTGCTTGCCACAGTGCTCATGCACAGGTCAGAAAACAACTTGCAGGAATTAGGTCTCTTCTTCTTGCAGGGGTCAAACTCAGGCTGTCAGGCTTGGTAGCAAGCACCTTTCCCTATTGAGCCATCCCTGGCCCTACATGGACCGCAACATGTTTCTATTACCAGACCTAATTTTCTTATGACATAGGACTACTTGAGATTGTTATGGCTAGTAGTCTCTATGTCAGAAGGAAATAAACCTAAATATCATTTAATGCCATTAATCAAATTAAAGAGCTGTGTGTATGTGTGTGTGTGTGTGTGTGTGTGTGTAAAACATTAAATTATTTACAGTATATTCTTTATAACTCTGAGAAATCTGAAATGATTACATTTGAAATCAAATTGTAACTGCTAATTTAAAGAAGACTTTATGATTTATATATGATGTATTGCTTTGTTGTTATGCCCCCCTTTTTTAACCTATCAGAGATCTAGTAAAATATAAATACTAAAATATTGTAGATTTTCTCTTTTTCTTAGTCTGTTTACATGTCTAGTAATCCTGGTGAGTGTATCTGGTAATTGGAACTAGACTTTGAGAATCTATTACTAGAAAATAGTGGCTAAAATGGCTAGCCCAGGCATTAGGCTAAGCACAGTATAATACATTTATTTGTTATTTTGGTAAGTCCTTGTTTTATTTTGTTTTATTATTTTTTGGAGTTTTGAGACCGGGTCTTGCTATGTAATGTTGTTAGTAGTAGAAATTCTGTAGTGCTCCCTTTAAAAACAAGGAAGTTTAGGTTTGAAGAGACTAAATAATCTGTGCACATACTGCTAACAGATGTCTGTAGCCAGAGACAGGAATTCTTAACTCCATACCATCTGGATCTAATAAAAGGATTAAGATCTACAGAGCCCAGGCTTATTGGAGATGGAACTGGAAATAGAATCCTGATTGCACGTTCCTTTCTGTCTGCTCTAATCTCTAACTCTGTTATGCTACTTTAACTGTTAAATATTAGGGCTTACGTCATTGTGTGAAACATGAGGTCACTCATTCGTTTGTCCGTCCTTTTCAGGGAGAAAGGGTTTCTTTTGGCTCACACTTGCAGATTACAGTGGGGTCATGGCAGGAAGTCGCAGCAGCAGACTCCTAAGAGAGATGGAACATTGCATCTGCACTAAAAGCAGAGATGAATCCTAGTGTTTAGCTCATTCTGTTTCAGAGCCTCAAGTCCCTACCCAGAGAAGAGTTCCACCCACAATGAAGATGCTTCCTCCACCTCAGTTAGCACACCCTCCCCAGACGTGCCCAGAGGACCCCTCCCAGGCACTTATAGATTCTGTCATGTTCATAGTAACACTAACCATCACTCTAGCATATGATAACAAAATGTAATGGATCTCAAAAAAAATAAAAATAAAAAAATTTTAAAAAAAATGTAATGGATCTCACGTAAAGCTTTATAAATGTCTTCAAGCTTTCCAGATTTGATGTATAGGGTTTCCTTTGAGCCCTGTGACAATCTAGTGAGTCCAAAAAGGTAGAAAGAACCCCTTGATTTGAGAAAAACAAACCAAAACAGAGGCCTATGAGTGCATATTGCCCATGGTCACATGCCTAGTGAAGGGTTCCCGAGAGCTATATTCTGCCATCATTTTGCAGCACCTCCAGGCTGCCCCCTGGTACCCCAATATGAGCTTTTCTTAGGTGCAATCTCTTAGTTATAGAATTTCAGATGTGTATAGATATAGAAACAGACAGATTGTGACCTGCTCTACTGGTTGCAGTACTTTGTTTTGTATTGGGTTCTATCACCTGTCGGCTCTGTGTCTTCCATTATCTGACCTCTTCAATCTCATTGCTAAAAATTACAACTATTATAGGCAGAAAGTTTATCATTTTTCTTTAGATATTTACTGTAAATTTACTTTTAAGTAAGTGCACCTTTCAAATAATCTGTTTGATTCTGTTGAGGTAAACAGGTTCACAATTAACTTTTAAGCAGATAAAGTAAGGTAAGTTGTACGGTTCATTTTATGATATTACTAGACCACTAAAAAGACACAATTTTTTGTTCATCTGCAGGCAATGCCCTTATTAAATGTGGAGAAACACAGAAGCGAATCGGAACAGCTGACAGAGAGCTAATTCAAACATCAGCCTTAAATTTCCTCACTCCTTTAAGAAACTTTATAGAAGGGGATTACAAAACAATTGCAGTGAGTTGGAAAATGTTCCCTTTGTCACATAATTTGGATTTATGCTTCATTTTAAATGGATAATCTACCTTCTTAGTGATGGTGAATGTTGCAGATTAAAATGTTTAAATATTCTAAACAGGTGCATATTCACCAGAACACAAACTAAGCCTCAAGAAAGGGCTGTTAGTAACGTAAGCCCTACTTTTTACTCCTGCCTTGCTCGTATGCCTGTGCATTGATTTTCATGTTTTACCAACACTCAGATCTATGGAGAAATTCCTGGAATAATTAGGAAAATAAAATGTCACTGTAGTATACTTGCATGTTTAATTTAATTTAACTTAATTTAATTTAATCTAATTATTGAAAATTGTATTTCTGCTCCTCTGCTTTACGTATATATTCCAAGAACTGTATTATTTTTTTAATGCTATTTATCGCTGAAACATTACCATTTATGTTGTCACTTTCTTTGTACACTTAATCTGTTAGTCCAGAAAGCTTTTCTTATTACTGACGGAGAATGAAGCTCTTAATGAATATTTCTCCATAAGACTTTCTTGGTGCTACTCACTGTTATACACACAACCCCCAGCTCTAATTTGTGTTTTCCCTACTACAGAAGGTCCTAGGAAGTTTCATGTGCTTACCAGGGTTTCATCTCTGTGTACATAAGTAGTTTGGGCTTTACTTAAATTGAAATAACTAGCTTAAGCCAAGACTGTGGCTCAGTGGTAGGGTGATGACCAGCAAGATGAAGGCAGGTTCAGTCCCATCCATTAAAAAATAATAATAATAGCATGACAGTTAGTATAAAGCATTATATAGTAACTTGAATCACTATTAGGAACAATATGTTTATGTGTTGTTTCATCTGTAAATTTGAAGTTGTGTTTTGGAGGAGTTGAGGTACATTTGCTGCTGAGACATACTAAGAACAGCCTGCCCAGTCTGTATGGGAGATCACACAGGACTCCACAGAACCGTGTCCTCGGCCTCTAACAGCCTGAAGCAGCCTGTCAGCCTGGCTGCCTCTGACACTGGAGGCCGCGGGACTCTTGGGTGTGGGAGCTGGACTGCATTGTAGGCTGGATCGCAGCATCCCTGCCTTCTGCCCAGTAAATGCTTTTAACACCCCCTAGTGTGACCACCAAAGATACTGTCAAATGTTCCCCAGAGGGAAACCTGGTGGCAGGGGAACATGGCAAGATACTAAAACTAATACACCTTTGTTTCTGGAACATCTTTTCCATATTCCTCCGATTCAGAATCTGGAATGTTTCTGAGTAGTTTTAAAGGGGGAAGGGAAATGGGAAGTGTAATGGGCCTATAATCCTAGCATCTGGAGACCAGAGGCAGGAGCCACAGTTCAGGGCCATCCTGGTCTGGTCTACGGAGTGAATACCCCATTTCAAACAAGAAAAGGAAAGGTGCCTGTGGGGTCCCTGCGCAGCCCTCGTCAGCTGACACCACAGTCCACGTGAGGTATTCTTCAGGTGCGGATGGTCTTGTGGGGTTTAGCATCTTAGCTTCATGTTCTGCTTTTTGATTATTTGTAGAAAGAAAGGAAACTATTACAGAATAAGAGACTGGATTTGGATGCTGCAAAAACAAGACTAAAAAAAGCAAAAGCTGCAGAAACTAAAAGTTCAGTAAGTAGTGCCTGTTTATCTATGTCTACTATAGAAACATTTCAGCTTAACAGCTTCAGAGATGGGGCATATTTTACTGCTGCACTGTGTAAGATACAGACTGCGGAATAGGGTGTGGCGTTCAGGGTGTATTTCCGTCTTGAAACAGTTTGGTCAGAACCAAATGCATCCAGCTCATTATCAAGAGGGGTTCACACCAACACAGAGGCGGCCCCGAAAACTGCTCTGTGCTTTATTCTTAGGGTGCATGGATAATATGCTCTTTTTTACAAGACAAATTTATTATGGTAGGAAATGGAAAAAGATTTTTTAATTAACATGAAAATGAATCAAGTTTGAGAATATTTGCCTATGGCTTAAAAAAAATAAATGAATTTTCTTTTCACATCTAACTCAATTAAATGAATTGTCTCCAAAAATAGTTCCAAAAAGATTAAATAGTATTAATATGCTCTCCCAGGTGGCTCTTTTGAAGAGGAAAAAACCTGTATGGATAAATAAATTTTTGGTAAATTTTTTAGAAACCAGCCTTAAAATAGTTTGTTTGTTTTTTTTAACCCCACTTAGATGTAGCCTATAAGCAGCTCAGTCTGTATATGGGTCCCACATTAAGGGGAGCAGGGGGTGTCCCTGCCATGGACTCTGTTGCCTGCTCTGTGATCACTTCCCCCTAGTGGGCAGCCTTACTGTGCCACAGAGGAAGAGGATGCAGGCAGTCCTGATGAGACTTGATAGGCTGGGGTCAGTTGGTAGGGGGCATAGGAGGAAAGAGGGAAGGAGGGGGGAACTGGGAGGAGACAAGGGGGGGCTATGATTGGGATGTAAAGTGAATAAATTTAAAGAAAAAATAGAGGTTTTTTTCAATTGCCTGTGTATTAAATGTGATAGTACAGTGTTTTGTGTGTAACTTTTGTTGAAAGGCTTTAGTTTTAAACTTTAATTGATATGCTGTCTGTATTTTCATTCCATTGTGTACAATACTTAAATCGGACTTGAATTGTAATAGTTTGGAAATAGTATAATATAAACATTTTGTTAAAGGAAGCTGATATCTCAGTTAGCATAGGGATGTGTGTTATTAAGAGGCTTGGTATCAGTATCAGGACTCCCCACCACAGCCACGCCCATTGCATAATTAGCACATAGCTTACAATGCCAGTGGTGTCCTTTAGTTTTCTTTGGAGAAAGAAAGGTTGAGTATTACTGTATAGTGAAATAGATACTTTGTATTAGCTACTGCTGGGGAAGGGCTAACTTTGATAAGATATTAAGTGCAATTTCACTTTCATTTTCACTTCTCATTTTATCGTGGCGTGCTTTTCATTAAGCAAATTCTCTGATAATTAAAATTTTTATAAATGAATGCTTAAATGCCAAAAGACTAAATTAATTTACTGGTTTCTAGTTGTTATGATAGATAAGTTAATATGGATTGACTTTTAAGATACTAATTTTTTAATTAGGAAAATCTTAACAAGGATCACTATTCTGTTAACAAAGTGAAAAAATATTTGGAGTAGAGAAAAATCCTTGATGATTATGGCATAAGGTTCTAATACAAACACTTATTAAACAAAGATCATGAGGATGCTCTGCTTTTTAGCCTAGAAAGTGCTAGGAAGCACACATTTAATAACTGCCCTGTGACTATGCTGTATAAAATTATACTATATAAAATAATGTAGCCCTGCTCTTAATACATAGAAATTAAATGTAGTTGACACCTCCTCAAAACCGATTCTTCTTGATACAGCTGGGAGAGTTGTTGGCAGTTGTTACAGCCATGAAAATTCAAGTTCAAATTTAAAAGATGATAAAAGCAGTATAATCCACCCATTTGATTTATGTAAGGTGACTAGAATTACTGCATTACACAAAATTTATATGTAGCCAAATAATAAAAATATTAGCCCAAACAAAATTTATATTTTTATTCTTTTTGCTACGTGATTCTTTCTTCAGACTTTATTGCCACACGTCTGAATAACTTTAGATAAGAAAAGTCCTCTTAGTTAACTACTGCGCGCAGCCTTGAGGGGCGCTGTGTGCTGTTCTTGGTGAGCCTTTGGGTTTTGCCCTCTTTGTCTTTCAGGTAAACAAAAGTGATAGAGACCACTGGAACTTTAGTTTTTCTTTTTCTTTTTTTTTTTTCTTTTTCCTTTTTTTTTTCTTTTTTCTTTTCCTTTCTGATATATTTCTTGCTTTTTAATTGGCAAGAAAAGAGGGTATTTCTTACCCTAAATATTGTTTAATTTCACTTTTTGTTTGTTTGCATGTATGTTTGCTTGTTTTCTTTTTAACGTGAGTTATTTTGTGACTGCCTATAAGGTGACGAGGTTTGAGAGTAGTTCTAAAATACTTCATTCACTGTTTTCCTGGATTTGTCCTTTAACTTCCATTTGTATTGATTGCTAATTCTGTGAAATGTACTCTAATAAACTCAAATAAGCAAAACATCTGCTACCCTTAAACCCTCAATTCACAAATTAGTAGACTAGACTTTTTAGTGATTTAGCCCCATCAGTTAAAAAAGAATTTATCTATATCCAGTATTGTCTACCTTCTGTTTGCTGGTTCGCGTAGTAAAGAAAGGTAAAACATCAAAGGCATTTCCCAACAGTGTACCACCCCTCAGTGAAAAAGAGAAAACACAGTAGCTTAGTGATACAATAAGACTTCTACTGAGAGTGTGGCTCAGCCATAAAGTATTTTCCCTGGACTCTGTTCCCAACATCACAAAATAAAGAAATAAATAATAATTAAATAAACAAAACCAGACATAGATAGACCTGTAATCACTGCCCTTGAGAGTTAAGCGCCCCTCAGCTACATAGTGAGTTTGAGGTGAGGCCAGCATGGGGTGAATGAGAAACTGCTTCAAACACAAAACAAAGAAAATTAGTAAACAGTCATGTCAGAAGCAATGAGAAAATGGAATTAGTGCATCTAAATTATAAGGTACCTATATTTGGTAACTTAATCATAATATTAGTTTTTTATAAAGTTTGTTTAATGAGAAGAAAAATGTTTTCTAGCATTTAAAGGTATCTGAGGGGGAAAAAATGGTCCTTCAAATAACTCCTGTGGCTTCTGTTCTGTGTGTGGATGTAAGTCTTTCCACAGCAGTCTGGATCTTTAACCGGTAACCCCAGTAGGTTAGAGCACCGTCATGGAACCTTCACTCTACCTGTGCACATTTGCATTTGCAGCTTATTAGAAATACAGGGATTGCGTGTCTTTAATATCTGTAAGCAAGATCTGGCTGAGAACTGAACCAGAAGATGGCTGGAGGTGCCAAAAATTCGCAGGACAGAAACAAGCTTTAAACAGGAAATTTGTTGGTATGAAGTAGGGTTACACAGATTAAAATTTAATTGTGTTACTTAGAAGAGGTATGTTTCCCCTAAGTGAGTGTTAAATATCAACTGGTTTTGGTTTTGAAAATTCTATATCTTTGGGTAGGCATTATTACATGAAATATATAGAAAAACAAATGGTTTCTTGGTTTTTTTAAGTAGAAGAAACATGGGCTTTTAGTGCCTGTTGAGCATGTGCTTTGTTGTGCAGAAGTAACTGCTTTCAGTGTGCTCATAAGTATAATGTGTTCTCTGTCTCTCACCTGTGCACTTAAGCAACTAAACTCCGCCCGCCTTGAAGGAGATAACATTATGGTAAATTTCTCTTACATGCTCAACTTCCTGCATGTAAAATGGCTGAAGGTTTGTTGGCCTACTGTGTTTTCTACATCTTACGTAAAATGTCTTCTCTTGCTATTAGCTGCATGTAAAGTCTAAATGGCTGACGTTAAGCATTGATAATGGCTGAGCACACATGCCAGTTGAAGTGACACTGAAACTTAAAGAAGAGCTAATACATTATCATAGCCACATTTATTGGTCATGCCAAAAAACAGATTTTAAAATCATGAGTAAAACATCTAGTAAAAGATGTTCATATAGTGTTGTTAGCTTAGGCTAAAATTTCATATATTATTACTTTTAGCAAAGAAAAATAACAAGACTTACCTTACTTGGACCTTAGGGGTTTTTGTTTTGTTTTGCTTTGTTTCATTATTTATTGTGTTGTTAATGAAAGTCAACATAGGATTGTTTTTCCTGCCATTCCAGGGTGAGACAGATTCCAGTGGCCAGGCCTGTTCCATATCCAGGGCTAACTCACTTAGAACTGAAGAATGATGGTAGCCTGGAATAAGAGAGTAAAAATCGCTTCTTATAGCTAATGTGCATATTGAGCTCAAATTGAAGACATGTGAGATACTACAGTTTGTTTAATGAAATGATGGTGTGACTACAAGCAGCTCATTCATGTTAGCCTGTAGCAGTTGATGATGGTTGCGGCTGAGAACATGGTTCAGTCAGCACAGTGCTTGCCATGCAAGCGTGGGGAGCTGACTTTGCATTCCCAGCACCCACATAAAAATCCAGGTACTACAGTGGGGACAGGGTAGAGGCAGGAAGATCCTGGGGCCATTTCGTAAGCTCCAGGTTTAATGAAAGACCCTGGCCAAAAAATAGGGTGGAGAGTAGTCAAGGAGGACAGCTGAAGTCAGTCTCTGCCCTCTACATGTATGTACCACCACACACAGGCACAAACACACATACACACACAAACAAGTACATATACTGCATACACACACAGATAATTCTTGGAATTATATTCTAAGTAAATTATTCCTGTTAAAAGTGGCAAGAAATTGACAGCATACTTACTAATTAATGGGCCGTTGATTGATTACTTTTATACTATAGCATTAAACTAAAAGCAGGAAAAATATACCTGAGATTTTGGTATTAACCATTGTTTCCAGCTATTAATTTTTAAAGGCCTGGCTAAATTGTAGTTCTCTTTACATAGCAAGAGAATACATTTTTTTAACTTCCATTGTCTTATCTATAGGTAAATGAGAAGGGTGAGACTATTTCAGTCACTTTTAATTTTGTATAAATCATAGGTTTCCTTCTGTCTACGGTAAAAAATAAAAATAAAAAAAAAATATATCCTAAACAATTAGCAGGACTTTGTTTGATTTATTAAAGCATTTGTATTACAGCTGTTTATCATCTACTTACAATAAGAAATTTAGCTGGCAATCTTAAATTTATTCTATTTAAAATTGTTTCTCAAAAAAAAAAAAAAGTTGTATCAGTAGCATTCAGTGTCTATATATCCTTGTTTTGTTTTTATTTTCTAAAGTTTTAGAATTTATAATTAAATTAAAAATCACTTAGTTCAGACCTCTCATTTCACATGAGAGACTGTAGGTTCTCTATGACGTCAGATGCTCTCAATTTGAGAAGGCTGTTGTTCCTGTTTGTAGAGTTATACAGTTTTTAACTCGGTAGTTTAACAGACTTCATAATGTATTCAGCAATGCTGATTTAGATTACTAGTGTTCAGCTTGTAAGGGAGAGAGTATGCCATTTAAATTAAAGCACATTTTTTCTATACTAGTAAGTTGTAGGAAATGTTAAATTCCAACTTTATTTCATGTTCTATATTTCTCTCTAATTTTTAATGCTGCTTAGATTTGGGCAGAGGAAGTGACAAAAGTAAGTAAAATTTTAAACCACTGAATCATGAAATAAGCATTTGTCATTCATTCATTCAGTAAACATTAGATGGGCATCAGCCTTGGAGACACTCATAATTATGTTACAACTCTTTTAAAATCTGAAAATGAAGGAAATTACCAAGTCTGCTTACTAACAGCAGTTCCATATGGCAGTAGAGTTATGCTCCAGAATTTATGTACACCATGAGGTTAAACAAGGGGTCTTCATACAGTGCCTTGCTGGAAGACAGGTGAGCTACTTCATTTGTTCACTGACAGCTCAGTGATATTCTACATTTAAAGAATACTGAATACTCTGACCTCTTATCTTTAGAGAACTGAGTTTTAGGGAACTAAAGGTGGTTCTCATGAGCACCAAAATGGATTCTGTCACTTTATAGAAAATTCTCATAAAATGTGTAGTTTACAGCTGCATAAAACACAGTATAGTAAATATTTTATAGCCAGTGCCATAATTACAGATATCCAGGATTATACAGTGTGACAGTTGGGTCTTTGGAGTTTTGTTTTTTCCCCTTAGTGTCATACTGCTTCCTGTAAAGCTTATCCATGTGCCTGTTATCAGCCTCTGTTACCGTCTTTCACTTTGTCTTGACTGGAAATCAAGTTGTAACTCAAGAATTTAAAGAAGAAAATTGTGATTTTAGTGCAGATTCATTTCATTTTGTTGTTGTTGTTGTTTTGTGGGGGGGGAGTTGGGGGGTTGGTTTTGGGATTTTCTTGTATTTTGTATTTTGAATTTTGTTTTTTGGTTTTTTGGTTTTTAAGACAGGGCTTCTTTGTGTAACCCTCTTTAGATTATTTTCAGACATTTGTTGTTTACTCCCCATTCTTAGGCCTACCAAAGTTCGCATTTCAAATGACAGTAATATTAGTAATTGAAGGCAGGTACAAACCATGGCCTCAGATATTTAAATAGCTTTATGAGCCTTAACGTTTATTGTATGACTTAGAAAATTGCTGATTCTACAATGTGTTTCCTGCGTAATTTATCAAACTGTTGGTTGTGTAGTTTGTCGGCGCAGTATGAAGTGCTTGACTAAGGTCTCAGCCTCCTGTGTGGTCCCGCGATGGCGTCTCATTTCTTTTGAACCTCTAGCATGAAAAGAAGGCAGAGAACCATGTGAGAGAATGTAGGTTAAACCACAGAATCAAGAGGTAGCAATAAGAATACCACGGCCAAAAGCAACTTAAGGTAGAAAGTAATTTTGGCTAATGACTAGAGGGAGAGTCTGTCACACAGGAAGCTGGCTGATCACATTTTCATCCATACATAGGAGGCAGAGAAAGAGAACAGGAAGTTGCACTGCTAACAGTATGATGTTAGAGCAGCTGGTCATTCACTTCCTTGTCAACTGGCTCATGGGGGACGCTTTTGTCACCAACGGGTGAAAGAGATAAAGAAGGCTATGAAAGGAAAGTTCTTGGCCTGGCTTTATTACGCCTTGGGAGTGATGTCAGTTGTCTGCAAATGGGTGATTACTTTTAAGGTAGAGTCTTACCTGCAGTGATTTCCAGTAGTGGGGTTAATAAGCTCCTTATTTCAAATAAGCTGTGAAGTTTTCTTTTTCCTCCTCATTTTCCTACCAACTACTTACAACCAAAGTTTTGAGTGTTTAATGCCAGTTTTTAGTATGTTTAGATTTTGTTAATTTTTCAGTGAACTATTTTGTTCCAGCACTAAACAGAAGCCAATAGTGCTGCCTACTTCTCATTTTCAAAGACAGTGACTTCATCTTGGTAACTTGAAACAAACCGCACCAAGTATTTATATCATGCAAATCAGGATGTTAGAGCACTTCCTTTTTCCTTTGAAATCTGTGTTCAAGCAGCACACTGAAGACCAGCTGTAACTGGTAGAAAAACTCTTTAGTCCTAAGCTTTCCCCCATTTGGTTTTTCAAGACAGAGTTTCTCTGTGCAATAGCCCTGGGTGTCATGGAACTCCCTTTGTAGACCAGGCTGGCCTTGAACTCACAGAGATCTACCTCCCAAACGCCAGGATTAAAGGCATGCACCATCACACCTGCCGTAAGCCCTAAACTTAATGATGCTAATGTCTAAAGCCTATTATGTACAATTTAGGGAGAAATTACAAAAGGAAGTTAAGGTGTAGGAGGAAGAATCCCATGAAGGAAACCAAGATCCTGTCGTAGCAACAAGGAACTAAGCACAGAGATGGACATCCTACGACTTCAGACTGTTGTTAACTAAGTGCGAAAGAAAAGCACACAGTAATAATTTGGAGGGTTTTGAAAGTAATATTGCTTTATTCTTATAAAACTACGGTACTCTTATGATTTTATAAAACATTCAATTTAGTAAAATACTAGGAAAAGTGTACAGATAATCTTGACTGCCTTAATATGTCTTTGGTATGAGTCAAGTGTTGGTAAGGCATCAGTTGTGCCGGTTGTGTTTGGTGCCACAGAAAGGGCGAGAAACTAAAAACCAATTATTACATATGCACAAAATGATTAGGGTATCATCAGATCTAATTTGGGGTACATGGGTGGGGGGGTGACTCTTTTTTTCTTTTTTTCTTTCTTTTTCTTTTTTCTTTTTTGTATATATAAAATGGACTGAGTCTTCTAATGAGAGCCTAAAAGTGTGTTCTAATTTCAGTCTGAACAGGAATTAAGAATAACTCAAAGTGAATTTGATCGTCAAGCAGAGATTACCCGACTCCTGCTAGAGGGAATCAGCAGTACACACGTGAGTGTTCAGTCATTTCCAGCAAAGACGCTGAGACAGCATGAGGCAGCTGAGGAGGAGCTTGTGAGTTGAAGGCGCACTGAACTGCTTAACAGACGCTGCCTTTGAACAGAGCTTCTTGTGTCAGTTTTCTGTCAAGGAGAGCTAAGGGTCATAGTTTACATGGGATCTGAAGAAATAGTTTAAATTTTCTCTTACATCTCATCACTCATTTTTCCCACCTCATAAATCCTTATGTTGGTTCCTGTTGGCTAAACAAAGTTTGTCAATATATTGTTAACCAGTACCTAGTCTTAATAAGCCTGATAGGAGTGTCAGTATTAGCACACATCAGGTTACTCTCCCTCGTGACAGTGCTGTCCTTTCTTCTCCTTTGGCCTGTGCCACTTGAAGAACTTCTGAGAACTGACTGTACCTTTTCCATTACAGGCCCATCATCTCCGCTGTCTGAATGACTTCGTAGAAGCCCAGATGACTTATTATGCACAGTGTTACCAGTACATGTTAGACCTACAAAAACAACTGGGAAGGTAGCAGTTTCCTCTCTGTTTATGAAAGTCATGGGAAAGAAGGGTGGTGTCTGGAGAGAGGGCTCAGTGGGTAGCACAGGGCACACAGCACGATGAGCCAAGCAAATCAGACACAGTAGCCTGTGTCTGTAATCACAGCACTGTGACAGCGAGATGGGAGGCAAAGACAAGAAATCCCCACTTCCTAGGCCAGCTAGCAGGACCATGAGGAGAGCATTAGAGAAAAGAAATGAGCGAAAACAAAGCATGACACATGTACGAAAATGCTGGGATAAAAGTGATGAAAGATGAAATATGTTCACATTTTTTTATATGTGGTGGCTGCTGACATGGCTCAGCCGAGTTCAATTCCCAGGACCCACATAGTAAAAGGAAAGAACTAACGCCTGAAAGGTGTCCTCTGACCTCCACATGGCCTCCTTGGCACATGTACATGCTGATACACAGAAAATCAATAAATTTAAAGACCCCAAAGACCTCAAGCCCTTTACATAATTATTTTGAATGTGGTAATGTACTCTTAAACAAAATAGTATGCAATGCACATAACTTAATCATTAATTACCAAATACTTACAGAATACCTGCCTTAGGTCCCAAATATGTCCTGGTCTTAAATCAGCAAACAAAACAAGCTAGGGCACTTGCCTTGATGAAGCTCACAGTACAAGGTGGCATTGACAGTGAAGCCTGCAGCAGACAGTTGAAGTCTGCGGTCAGCCATGTAAAAAGGTAAGAGGAGCAGGGTGTTGCGAGGACATCTAATTATGGTCCAGCTGAATCCAGCAGAGATTCCCAGGTGGAGTTATTTTAGTGAGAGCCTTCTAGGTGAAGAACAAGGCAAGCATGGATGTTACAGGCAAACCAGGATACAGGAGAAAGAGAAGCAGCAAGTTTGGGTAACTGACAGAATTTCACGCTAGTGAAAGCATAGTGTTTTAGTGGAGAAAGGAATTGTTTGTGAGACTAGAGGAATTGACAGGGTTGCACCATGAATGATCTTGAAAGTAAGTCATAATAAGGAGTTTGGCTTAAGTAAGAGGAATGATAAGTGACATTTGAAGGAAAAACATGAAAATACTGTTTCAAGAAATACAATTTAGAAAGAGTCACTGCAGTGTTCATTCTGCAAATTTATCCTTCAGACTTAGGCCCAGACTAAAGTTAGGCAACGTAACAAAGCTAATTTTAGATCTTCAAAATAAACTGCAGCCTGTTAGTCTTCTGGTAGATGGGCCTGGCTCACATTTCTACATACTTGGTGTTTTGTTAGTACTGTCTAAAGGCAAAACACTTTAAGCCTGAGAAACTTTGACCCTTCCTTCCCACTTCGCCTGGACAGACACTCTGCAAGTGCAGCAGCAGGTGGGCTGGGCTTACCTTGGCACTCAGCCATTGAGACAAAGCATCACTAGTCTCTTCAAGGGAAGCACCTTACACAGTAAAGCCAGTGCCGCCTAGGGAAGAAAGACTTGCCTCTCTACCTTCAGTAACTCCTGTTACTGCCACAGGAGTGGGGGAAATATTAACCCTTTAGTGTATTTCAAGACAGAGAGAGTCAGATGGCACATGGCCTACCATCCTTGCACTTGGGTTCAGGCAGGCCAACATGGCCTACAAACAAAACACTATATCCTTTTATGTACATAGGCTTTTATATGCAGACCTTAACAGTAAGAAGGAACGTGCTTGGCCTGGCTTTATTACACCTTGGGAGTGATGTCAGTTGTCTGCTTACGGGTCTGCATATGGGTGATTACTTAGGGTAAGGAGTCTTACCAGCAGTGATTTCCAGTAGTGAGGTTAAGCTCCTTATTTCAAATAGTTGTGAAGTATTATATTTCCTCCTCATTTTCCTACCTCAGTCTCCTGACACAGTGGCTACACTACTACACTACTACTGAGTCCATGTATTTCTCCTGACACAGTGGCTACACTACTACACTACTACTGAGTCCATGTATTTCTCCTGACACAGTGGCAACACTGCTCCGTGAATTGGGGAGATTTTGCCCAAATGAATATAGTGCTGTAAAAGACTATGCAAGCGCAGTGTGGTTACAGTAATTGGCATGAGGAAAGAATGGTATGTATTGGCCAGCTGCTTTCAGTGGAATTATTACAGGAAACAGTGATCAAAGAGTAGAGCTGGAAACTGCTTAACTGCCTTACAGATCCTGAAAATAAGGTCTAGATGTGAGTGTGAGTACGGATAGCAGCTGGGGTCTGGTGTAAAGCTCATGGATGTAAGGGGCTAAAGTTGTGGAAGATTGTCCATATGGCTATTAAAATCACCAAGAATTGTGATGTAGTCTCATTCAGTTTAGTCATGAGCTATGTTTTAAGAATGAAACCCCTTCAGATGTTGGCAACAGGAGATGATGAGCAGTACACAGCTGAGCAATGTGGAGACCTGCAGTCAGTGAGGGACGGGAGGGTGGGGGCACAGGTCCTGCACTGTCCGCCATGGAGTCAGCCGTAAGAGCAGTGCAGGGCAAAATGAGACATGAGGAGGCAGGAGTAACACACAGAGTGTTACTTGCAGTTGCTGGTTTTAGATGGCACAGGGGTCATAAAGAAGATTTCATCAGGCTACAGAGATGGCTCAGTGGTTCAGAGACCTTGCCCTTGAGTGGACCTGGGTTCAGTTCCCAGCACCCACGTGGTAGCTCACAACCATCTGTAACTTCAGTTCCAGGGGATCCGGCAGGAATGTGTGGTGCACATGCGTGCATGCAGGTAAAACATCCTTACACCTGATGTAAAATAAAAATGAAAATTTAAGAACAAATGTTATTTTCCAGAGGCATGAATTTCATACATCTTACCAGATGGAAGGCCTTACGTGTTTTACTGAATAGATTGATTAAAGTGTACATATGGGGCAAGGTGTGTGGCTTTGGAGGAAGAGCATCTGCTTAGCATGCACAGGCCTGCTGGTTCAGTACAGAGTATCGCTGCACACAGTCTTAAAGTGCATTGGAAACTCTACACTGTATCACTTTTCTATAGTAGGACTTTTATTTTTCCTTTAAAAATAATAGAAAACTTAGCTTGTGAAGTTTGCTGTATTCTCCTGTTGGGTCTTATATTTCATCATAATTATCAATCATAAGAAGTTAATTTGAATGTTTTATCTCTAAGTTTGTGTGTCCTTTAAAGTAACTGTGACACCAGTTCATCTTACATCTTGAGCTTAAAGTAGCAATGCATGTTAGATAGTTTGTTACTTGGCTCATAGGAAAATGTGATATATTGATTTTATGAAAAAGGCAACCAAACAATTGCCAAAATATTAAGGAAACGTCACTTTTACAGTATTGCCTATTATTTAACTTTTCTTTGTTTTTATTTAACAAATCATAGAGAGGAAAAAAAGATTACTATTACACACTATCTCATACATATATACATATGTATATATGTGTGTGATAATATATATTATGATAATATATATATTGGCATATATATTCTTGGCAGCATTTAAGAATAAACATCCACACACATACACCCCAGGGATGAATGATAGCCAAAATGTTCTTTAAATTTAAGTCAATAGAGAGAGACAGCTTTGAAG
This sequence comes from Acomys percivali, assembly GCA_907169655.1. Lineage (NCBI taxonomy): Eukaryota > Metazoa > Chordata > Mammalia > Rodentia > Muridae > Acomys > Acomys percivali. The sequence continues at coordinate 95,721,432 of OU015753.1, read as the reverse complement.
TAAACCTTTAAGGATTTTACATTGGCACACCACTAAAACATGAGTGTCTCTAGATCTTTCCAATGGGGAAGTTGGTAAATGGTGCCACCAAGTGGTGATAGTGAGGAACCTTTAATCGCTTAAAAAAAATAATAATTGAGGATTGTTTTATTTTGTTTTCTCAACAGTTTTCCATCCAATTATCTTTCTAACAACAATCAGAGTTCTGGGACACCTGTGCCATCTGCGCTGTCAAATGCAACTGGTCCTTCTCTGGCCCCAGTGGGTAGCCTAATAATGTCCTCTCCTTCCAACCTCAATGACCTTAAAGAATCAAACAGCAGCAGAAAGGCCAGGGTTCTCTATGATTATGATGCTGCAAATAGTACTGAGCTGTCACTTCTGGCCGATGAGGTAAGTGATGTCTGTATAGGAAAAAAAATTACACACCTACTCTAATATTTCTCACTACTGACTTAGAATAGTTTTTTATTTCATGAATTTCAGTTGTTAATATTGGCACTTTAAAATATTTATTTTATATAGTAGATAATAGAAATAATATTTAAAATGTTTAGTTTTACTTATGTATAAAACTGCCACTGATAAAATCTGTAATTTTTCAGCTAAATGGACGTTTATAAAGTCCTTAAATAGTGAATAATTTAAACATTTAATACAAATCTGGTTTGCTTGCTATACGCTTATTTTTAATATAATTGATAATTGGAAATATTATATTTTGTAGGTAATCACTGTGTTCAGTGTCATTGGAATGGATTCAGACTGGCTAATGGGGGAGAGAGGAAATCAGAAGGGCAAGGTGCCGATTACCTACTTAGAACTTCTCAATTAACTAGGGAGGCCGTGAAAGGTGACCATCGTGACGCCATATTTATATCCAGTAACTCTGAAACAGGTTCAAGTATCTTTCATGTAATGTTATAAGAGACTGAAAAAGAAATATTAGAAGCCATCAGAAACTGGCCATTCTGCCAATAAAATTGCATGGTTAATACTTATTACAGAATCTATGTTAGCAATTTCATGACAAGAATCTTTTCTTATACAATTCTTTCTACTGAGGTTTCACTAACAAACAACTTCTACTTTTGAGCCCAAACTTTAAAACAAAAGGATTGTTTTCTACTGAATTTTTCATTAACGGCAAGCTTTTTCTTTTATGCAAATAAATTTATCGTGCATGATACCAGTGACTCATTTATTAGGTACAATAGCCAAAGAATAAAGTAAAGTCTCATTTTTACCTTGCTGCTCAGTAGGAATCGGATGACTTAAACACTATGCTTTAGTAGGGTCTCTTGGCTTTGGAGTTTTAGGTTGAGTTGGATTGAGTTCAGTTTATTTATGTTTTAAACACTACTGGATTTTTTCTTTTTAAACCTGAGTCCTTGAAAAGTATTACCTTATTTCATAATGTTAAGGTTACAGAACACTGGGGACAAATTCATTCACTAAGAATACTCTTAAGATTATTCAGTTGCCACAGTTTGATGCATAATTAGAATTGCAGCCATTAAAAACATACTACACTACAGTAAAGATTTGTTGTTGAACAAGAAATGTGTGAATATGTATAAAAATACGGATTAACACAACAGCATTCATTACAGGGGAAATCATAGGCAATGAATGTAGTTTATATTCATCAGGATCTCTGGTTGTGAAATACACCTTCTGAAAATTATCAGTGACACATTTCAAACCAGAGAATGCTGTGAGGACCATGCTGTGTGTCAGCAGAAGTTGCTATAAATTGCCAACTGAGAAATGCTTTTGTTAGGCCGTCAATCTCATCCAGTCATTATCCATCCATTCAAAAGACATTGTTGAGCGCTGGGTCCTTTGTTGATCAACCAAGTATACTGCTGTGAACAAGATGCTCCTAAAGGGGGAAAAAATTGACCTGTAACAGGATTAATACTGTGAAGAAACCCAAAGTACTGTGTTTAGGAATTACCAGTTCAGATCTGAGAAGTCAGAGTTGTGCTAGGCTTGGAACCAAGAGAACATAAGTTTGTTCAGAGTAGCGTAGCAATGGAGTACAAAGGAGCTCTAAAAAGGTGGATGTTTAAATAGCACTTTAAAAGATCCATTTGTCTTAAGAGCTTGGTATACATAGAAAACATAGTTCTTGGTCCCAGCATTAAAAGCCCCTTTATTCCTGTGCTGTAAGAGAAATTCCTCTGCAGGTTCTTAGTTGTGTAAGGTTCTGACACACAGCTGAATTATATACTTAAAGAACTCCAAAGACAGCTTGAGATGGCTAGTGTTCTAGAGAAGCAAGTGAATCAAGTTATGTTTTTCCTCCCTCAGGAAGTTTTACAGCCTAAAGTACCATCCGTTACATTTGTCCAAATTTAGGTTTTGAGGGACTGAAAATCTGGGTGAATTTCAACAGCAGCTTTAGTCCTGCAGATTAAGTGTATGGGAAATTGAACAGTACAGGAGACAGTACAGGAGAAAGTATAACCATGGGCTGAGTTGATCCTGTGTTCGTACCCTCACATATTGGGCTCCTTGGGATTCAGCTCAGATTTAGAGCTGCCATTTTTTATCAGTAAAATGGGATATGTATGCCACCTTCCAGGAAACTATTCCACAAGTGTCACTTTGTGTTTTGTGCTCTTAGGCAAAGACCTGGCACATATAAACATTTTGAAAACACAGATGCCCTTTTCAAAGCCCCTGACCCCATGCTGTGTGGGCTGTGGCTGGGCTGGGGGAACATGTCCTGTGTCTGCTGTCCTTACCTCTGCAACCCATCTCCACCGTGCTCAGTGCAGGCTCTGCAGCAGGAGTGCTGGTTCCACCTACTGCATACTGAAGTATTAATAGGAGCAAAGGCTGCTTGTACCTTTGTCTATCACAGATCCAGCACAACCCTTAGGCATGTTCTTTTGTTTAATTTTGCTGTTGTTGTTTTAATGAGGTTTTATTGTTTGTTTGGGTATTTTCTTTAATTTAGGTTTTGACTTAAAGTTATGTGTTTAGGTTTTGCTCAGGTAAAGGCCCAAGGAGATTGTTAAGCATAGAAGAAAACTCTTGTGAAGCCTATTAATTCTTGGTGCAATTCAAATTTATTTAAATAAACCCTTGACCCTGAGCATAATTCAATAGCACAGTAATGAGTGAAGGTGCGTCTATTCATGAAATAATAAACAAGGAGGTATTTATAGGCTCTCCGCAAACTGAAAAAGAAATGGGTTTTATCTACCTTTGTCTTTAAAGGAATCTAACCCACAAGGTTTAGTTAAAACATTTTTCATGGTGCTAACCAAAAAAAAAAAAAAAAAAAAAATCATATTGCAGGAGATGAGGTTCCTAAAATGAGAATGTACCGTACTCTGGGGAGCAAGGAAAATCATCCTCGAGCAGCATTCCCAGCGTGCTGCAGCCCATCCTCCCAGTCTGTTAAACTTCACAATAAAGGAATAAAAAAAAGCTGGTGTTAGAAGGGTGTGTCCGAGGTAAAGGTGATAGGATGGGACAGTATTCTTTATGCAGGGAGGTCTCACAATGAGCTTCCTACATGCACAAGCCAGAGTGAAGAGCTGTCAAGGGGAGAATGCCTGGCATCTGGGTTTGCTCTAAGCCTTCTGCGTCACTGTGTGGCACTTGTCTCCTCATAAAACTATGAAGCTAGAGAAAGTTTCAAACTTGCCCTTCTTCCACTTTATCCTAATTTGAAATGTTGTCTAAGTACGAGACTTTAAACTAGCATTGCCTGGAAACTTGTTGAAAATGTTAATTAAACTGTTTTCAAATATTCTACCTTATTTATACTTGGCCCTGTGGAATTAGTAGTGTTAATCTTCCATGTGACAGCTTTTTAAATACTCACTTTCTTTACAATCTTTACAATGTTCTATTAATTGTAATTATGTTGTTATTTTTATAATTTATTTATTTAGCATGTACCTGTCACTCTAGAATGTAGCCTTTCTAAGATAGAGACTATAATTCTGTTAATCATAAATCACACAGCTTGGCTCTTGTTGGGTAAAAGAAAAAAATGCTAATACCTGTGTCTTACCCCACAAGACCTACTGAGCCAAATTCTGGAATCAGGGCCCCACAGTTGTACAGTAAACCATAAGGTCTGAGAACCACTACAGAGCTACCAGAGCTGGCTTTCTCCCTCAGGCGCCTGCGATTGACAACACTTGAACATTTCCCCTTGCCTTCTGTAAGCCTTCCCACCACTCTAACTGGCTGAGGTACTGAGAGACAAGTCTAAGAAGTGGATATGAATAAGTATCACCAAGTGTCAGTAAGAAAAGTATTGTTTAAAATGCCAGGGCCTGGGTAACATAGAAGGTTTCTAGGAATGTGGACCCATCATCTAAAGCAGTGGTTCTCAACTTGTGGATGACCCTTTCACAGGGATCACCTAAGACCATCAGGAAACACAAATATTTACAATATAATTCATAACAGTAGCAAAATTACAATAACAGCAACAAAAATAATTTTATAGTTAGGGCCACCACAACATGAGGGGCTTTACTAACGCGTCACAGCCTTAGGAAGGTTGAGAACCACTGGGCTAAAGATGCGCTCTAACCACCATATTCCATACAGTGCCTTTGAACTGGTGTTTAGCATCAGAACACCTGACACACCACTGGAGCAGGATCAGACTAACGTCTGTACATCTCTGTACCTCAGGTTGCTAAGCTCTACTTAATCCTACGTCAGAGTAGACTTTTTAAGAATTGTTAATGCTTTTTTATTAATACAAGTCATGCTGACAAAATAAACTTTAGAGGTAAAAACACAGTGGCCTACAGTTCTACCATCTGAGGAAAAATGCTATGGCTGAGGTGTGTGGCCTCCAGATTCTGTACATTTATAGATTTTTTTTTCAAATGGGATCAAATTGTACATGCTGTTTTGTAACTTTTTTCACTCGACAGTACCATGACTATCTTGCTGTGCCATATGTATTTCTACATCTTTTTTAATGGCTGCATGATATTTCTTCATATGTGCCACATTAGACTACTGTTGAACTTTTAGGTTTCCAGTTTTTCACTAATAAACTGCTTTGAAAAACACTGTGCTGCTAACCTTTTGTGTTCCTAATTATTTCCTTGAGTGCTATAGAATGGGATGCTGGTAGAAACAGTATACCAACCTCTAAACACTTCTGCCACTGCCACTGCCCCCTCGAAGACGCTTAGCACGTTAGACTCATCATCAGCACTGTATGCAGGAGTGCTGTAGTTAGAGATGGGAGGGGCCTTCCAACTGAATGATCTTTGGTTTGAAAAGGAAAACTGAAACTCAACGATACTCATTCTTCATCTTTCTCTCTCTTCTGGCATGAGCTTTGTGATACTTTGGAAGTGTTGACACTACTAACCTGCCTGTAGCTTTTACTCAGTCCCCTGGAAGTTACCACCTTTTTTTTCCCCCCTCTCTCTCTCTCTGTCTCTCTCTGTCTCTCCTTTTTGCTGGGGTGATACTGGAATCCTCTGGTGGTTTTGAGACAGACCTGATGTTTTAGAAACACCACCCAATGCACTTGGGGAAGCAGGCGGAATGCTGCCTCTTCCCCTTGGTTACCTGAGCTGGTGTTAGTCATTGCAACTCTTGGTGCCCTTGTCTCTGGAATGAAAGTGATATAAACTGTGGCAGAATTGAAAAGGTCAGCTATATTATAAGTAGACCAGGTGGCACCCAATATGTAATGGATAACTTAGGTTACCAGATAAGCTTATCAGAACAACTGCTGTTGGCCAACCTCTGGAGCATCAGTCACCGCAAAGAAAACGTGTGAAAGTTGTCACAATGACTGAACATTGTCTTGTATGTCCTAAATACCTACCACGTCTGTTTACACACCCTGTCTTGTTTTGCCAGTCAAAGTTTAGAGTAGTCTCAAAGAAGTGTCTGGTGGGACCTCCAACTCCCATGCCTCTGCAGCAGTGGGTTATAGTGGCCGTGGGCTTTGTAAGGGGAGGGGAGGGCATCAGCCTGCCAAACTCCCTGCAGCTGCCCTTCGTGTGTGCTGGGGAAGGCCGGGCCTCTGAACACGCCTGAAAGTAATTAAGAACACATAACTGAGTAGTGTGTACTGAGAGAAGTGGATGAACTTAGCTTGCTGGCAGTGTTTCCAGAAAGGTACCTGTTCTGGGGTTAGGACGTCAGTACAAATGAAGCCCAGAGAAGCAACTCATTTTAACAGTTGGGTGGATCCCAGTGCACTTAAATTACCCTTCTGGTTTGTTGATTATGAGCCAAACTGCTCAGCTGATGAGGGCCAGTAAGAGACATGTGGGGCTTGGAGAGAAGGGAAGCTGTGGGAGGCTTGAGGCTCATGAGGACAAGACAAATGACTGGGCTGGGACTGGACTGATGTTTCTAGTGGGCTTTATTTTATTAGAGCCTGCCTCCCAGAGCTTTAGGGCAACTACATCCTCCTGGTCTCATTTCCTAGTGAAATGTCTGAACTGAGCTGTACCGGGAAGTTCCCAGCAGTGTGTACATTAAAGCCTGTTGCCTCTTGCATGTAATTTCTTCTGTCAGTCCACTTAAAACTGCATTGTCAAGGGTAAGTTCAAACACTTTATGAAGGTATTCTGGATTCTCTCTTCCAGAATTATATGCACAAACACCATTGTGGCACACGCTGCCTTAAGTTACTTGCAAACTTAGCTGAATCTTAAGGACGAGGACTTTGTATACCCTAGCAACTAGCACACCCATAATTCCTTACTCTTCCAATTTACATAAAAGGTCTATTGATTCTGGTTAGGCGCTATTATATCTATTTGGCTTAAGAAACAAGCCGTGTGTGTGTGTGTGTGTGTGTGTGTGTGTGTGTGTCCAGTACATACTCTTTTTTAAGATTTATTTATTTATTTTATGCACATCAGTGGTCAGTACATACTTTTTAAAGAATAAAACCCCACTATCCACATTCCCATTGACTTGCCTATTTTACATGCTTATCACTAACTTAAACGTTGCAAACAAATTATTTAAAAATGTCTTTGTGGGGGCTGGAGAGATGGCTCAGAGGTTAAGAGCACTGGCTGCTCTTCCAGAGGTCCTGAGTTCAATTCCCAGCAACCACATGGTGGTGCACACCACCTATAACATGATCTGATGCCCTCTTCTGGCCTGCAGGTGTGCATACAGGTAGAGCACTCATATACATAAATAAACCAAAGGGGGGAAAAAGTGAAGGCAGGGCTGGTGAAATGTCTGTGCAGGCCCAAGGACCTGAGTTTGGATACCCAGCATCACTCAGAGCCAAATATGGTATCAATCATCTGTAATCCCAGTGTCCAGAGTGAGATGGAAGGTGGAGACAAGAGGTTCCCGAAGAGGTTAGCAGTTGCCTGCCAACCTGCCAGATGCAGCAGCCAACAACAAAGGCCTAGTCCCAAAGTAAACTGTAAAATCCTCTGGGCTCCACACAGTCACTGTGACACACCTCCCATCACACCTCCCATACAAAAACAGGCACATAAGCATATACGTTGTGTATGTGCATGCACACGCATGCGTGCATGCGCACACACTAATGGGAGCCCTCTGCCTTAGCACTCTCATAGTGACAGAGACTTTGCCCACACACTGCTTCTTACTGACCCCTAACCCAGCCCCTCGCTCACCCATACATGTCCCCCGGTGCCTGCTCATTACAGCCTAAGACTGGTGGAGGTCAGAGCCACAGTTCTCCTTTGCTCAACCAAGGGTTCTCACACTTCGTAAGTAGAGAAGCACTTAAATTTTACACACACAAAGCTAGTTCTCCCAGGAGAGCACCTTCACAACGATGGCTAGTAAAGATAAGTGCCATAGCACATCTACAAAGCTCTCCCACACCTAAGACTCAGGGAGCATTGCAGAAGAGGCAGGAAGACAATGGCATTTTTTTAAAGGTTTATTTATTATTTAAAGTGCTTTGTCTGCATGTACACCTGCAGGCCAGAAGAGGGCATCAGATCTCATTACAGATGGTTGTGAGCCACCATGTGGTTGCTGGGAATTGAACTCAGGACCTCTGGAGGAGCACTCGGTGCCCTTAACCTCTGAGCCATCTCTCCAGCCTGACAATGGCATTTTTCAGAAAAAAAAAAAAAAAAGTGATACTATCCTAGTTAGTGTTCTAATGCCGTGAAGAGACACCGTGTCCATAGCAGCTCGTATAAAAGAAAACATTTCATTGGGGCCGGCTTACATTCAGAAGTTTATAGTCTATTGAATTGTCACAGTGGGAAATATGGCAGCACACAGGCAGACATGGTGCTGGACAGGCAGCTGAGAGTTCAACATTTCGATCAGCAGGCAGCAGGAAGAGAAAGACTGGGCCTGGATTGAGCATTTGAAACCCCAAAACTTACCCCCCAAAACACACTTACTCCTCCAAAAAAGCCACACCTACTCCAACTAGGCCACACCTCCTAATCTCTGTCAAGTAATACCATCCCCCCTAATGGCCAAGCATTCAAATATATGAGCCTACAAGAGCCAGTCCTATTGAGACCACCATAGAGATCTATATAGAAAATCCTACCTCCTTAAAAGGGAAATATTAGAGAAGGTTTGAGATTTTTCTCAGAAAACAGTCCAGAATTTGCTCCTACATGGGGGAAAAAAAGTGGGAGATGCTAAACTTTAGCTTCAACATGCTAAATCATAGCTTGCAAACATGATCGGGTTAGCTTGGAATTGCTCAAATGACACATAATTGCGTGGTGTGTTGTAAAGCAATCTCATCATGTATGCATGACAGGACAAACAGTATTCCATGAACCCTCCTGACAAAATTCATAATGCAACGCTGGAAAAACGAATTTACCTTCAACACTGGGTGTCTGAATATAAACCAGTTACATGTTGCACGGGATTAAAATGATGGTGAGTTTAGAACAGTTAGTTTGTCGTAAACCATTCTATTAGAGAGTATTGGACAGTAAGTCCAGCAGGAAATCTGTGGTTATGTAACCAAAGGCAAATTATTCACTTAACCTCATATGCCCTAGGATTTCTCACTGGTAAAAGAAAAATAGTAAACCTCAGAACGCTAAGTTCTTTCTAGCTCCTGTGCCCCAAGATGCCTGAGAAAAGCCAAAGTTTGTTCAGGTTTCATAATAACTAAACTAAGCCAACTTATGCACTCCAACAGTATGCACTATGCCAGCGGCTGCAGTTGGGTGGAGTTATTTCCCTTATCTGTTTAATTACAAAGCTGCTCTGTCACAATGTTCACTGGCAAGTAACCTGTGGTAAGAGACATTTGGAAATCCCTCTCTACCAGACCTCATCTCAGAGAAATAGGACACCCTCCATGCTCAGACTTTGTAGTGGTCCTAATGGGCCCTTGTGAACAGAGGCAGTGGTCATTGTATGTACTCAGGGCCTTCTGGATCCCCTTAGAAAACACTGGCACTACATCCTGTGCTCCTAACATATGACCTACTGCTGATGAACACGATCTTCTCTAAAGCCTGTAACAGGAAGGTGTGCCTGCCCCTGTTCTGCACTGAATGAGAAGGCAGGCAGCAGAGGTAGGTCTTGTTTCCCAGCTCAAGAGCCCTGTCATCATCATCATCATCATCTTCTTCTTCTTCTTCTTCCTCCTCCTCTTCCTCCTCCTTCTTCTTCTTCTTCTTTTTCTTTTTCTTCTTCTTCTTTTTACATGTGTGCACACATAAAGAAATAGTCATGTCATGACACATGCATGTGGAGGTCAGAGGACAACCTGCAGGATTCAATTTCTCCTGCCTGTGGTTCTGAGGATGGAACATCCTCAGGATTGGTACAAGCACCTCTTCCCACTAAGCCGTCTCTCTGGCTCAAGAGCCCCAGCTTTAATCAAGGTATAACATAATGGTTTATGATGTATTAACCCCAAACATGGCCAATATCCCCTTATTTCCTAAACTTCTGGGTTAGAAATGTTTTATGAGGCAGAAAAATGTGATGCTTTTAGCTATGAACTAAACTAAAAATACCTGTGGTTCATCAAGCCAAGTGGGGACCTGCCAGCCTCACTAACTACCACATCTGAGAGAGCAGAGAAAGCAGTTGGTTTAAGTTATAGATTCTCTAAATACTATCCCAAGAATCAGAAGGTCATGGGTACCCACCCCTAGCATATCAGCATGACTGAATGTTTAATATTCTGAACTCCATATTCAATCAAATACCAAACACATCAGGGCTATAAGCCAATAATAGTAATGTGCTCAGGCATCCCTGTGTTATCTTACATACACCATTTTAGTCAAACCCTTCCTCTTCTAATTGACCATCCCTTTCCCTATTGGTCCATTCATCTACCCTCCTCCATGAAAGCAACAAGTGGCCCCCCAAGGCCCTCTTCTCACTTTAGGCCTATTAAACTCAGGGGCAGCTAATGTGAAACTTTATCAGACATCTGGTTCTTACTTCAGGACAATTAGCTGTGTCATCACCCATATGTTCTCCTTAAATAAGGCATCACAATGGTATTGGGCCGAATCATCCCGTGCCCAACACAACTGTAGCGTCACACGTCTGATATTTTTTTTAATTTTTAGGATGCTGTGACTCAGCATAGCTGTCAAGGCATGAAGGACAAATTATCATGTAGCTGGACTTTGGGTTTCATATCATTACTACACATGCCAGTGACTGGTAGAGTGTATGTTCAATGCTGGAATGTTCTTCTGTGTCGTCGTGAGAACTACTTGTTCAAATAAGAATGTGGAACTAAAGCTCCCTTTCTGTCTCTTCTTTAAAACTGCTTCACCTGAAAGAAAAATTATCTCAAGCTATTAAACTGAAATGCAATAATACCCATTTACTGGCTCTATCAATCATATACATGGAGTTATAGTGCTAATGAGTAACTTGTTGAGTAAGTGGGAGTACACACACAATACAATTTTGCCAGAAGAGGGGAAAGAGTTCACTCCAACAATAGAAGTTCATTTAACCAAAATAGAAGAGTGTTCTATCTGCCTATTATGAAAACATGAAATCTGTGTGATTTTTTTTAAATTAGGATTTTGTTTGTTGGGGTGCTGTCTCAGGTCTGGGTCCCACGCCCAGCAGGTCGGTCTGGCACTTCTTGCTTCCAGAAGCAAACAGAAGGCCCTCCAGATCAGAGGCCCCGGCTCTCACTCAGGGGTGGTTAGAGAGTGCTTTAGGGGTGAGGCTTGGGCGCAAAGCCAGGTTCCCAGCCTCTCTGGGGGAGGTGAAAAAATGAGTTCCCACGCCAGGTGTTACAATTAGCTCTCTTCAGAATGAGACCACAGGCCTCTATAGGAAGTAGAGACTTGGGAACTCCACAAGATCTAAGTGCCACAGCCCTTTGATTTGTCTACCACACCAGGCACAGCAGGGGAGGCAGGCAAATGCCTGAAATCTGCTGGCAGACAGGGTGAGACACATTCTCCACGGGTGCTTTCCCAGCTGTCAGCACCGGTCTTGCCATGATGGCATGGAGTGGGTATTCTGAGCACTGGCAAGAGGTGAGAAGTCTTGGGAGCACTGCACGTCCTGCAAGAGCCTTTCTTTTCCCGAAATGATGAGTCTGAGCCAGTGATGGTGGAATGAAAAAACAAGCAAAACTTCACTTGTAAATCAGGGATGTATAAGCCCTGGACAGTGGGGGTGATGTTAGGGTGAATGTGTCTGATTCTGTTTCACTAGGGCTAAGGGTGCCAGGATACTTCATCAACATATAGTGCCTTGTTTACAGTCAATACCACTGGGTCCCAGCACAAGAAGGAGAAAATGGTGCTTGATTATCCTATGTGTGAGGAGATGACTTAAGGGCCATGTGCTGGAGGCTAGAGTCTCAGCACAGGGTGAGGTGCTTCTCGGGACTCCCTGTATTTTTCTCTTTGGACTATATAACACCCCTTACAAAATCTGGAATTACCAGAGCAGACAGAGTGAGACCCCCCCACTAAGAAAAGGAGTCCATTCTTCATAGACCTAGCACGGAAGTCAGACTTGGACCTTACTCAGCAGAGTCCCACATTGGGGGGAATTCTGTCTTTTTGTTTCTTCGCTCATTGCCAGTATGTGGTAAGGCACTTCACTGCCCCTGTTCAGTGGGATAGGAGTATATCATTTAAAATAAAATAGTCATGTCGCATGGCATGAACCAGGCACCAGCCACTGCTGGAGCACTTCACACACATCATCCAACCACATCCCCGTAACACACAGCACTGTGTGCTGGAGACTGCTGTTTTCCTTAAGATGCGAACTGCAGCTAAGAAAGAACCACTCTGCTCAGCTCCCCCGAGTCTCCTGATGCTGCAGTGTCCTGCACTGGCCATCCCTCCCTCCATCTCTCTTCTTGAGATGCTAAGGCCTCTCATTGCTTTTCCCTCCAACGCACAGTCAGCGCTCTAGACCTCCTTTCAGGGCCTGTTCCCACTGTTCCTTTAATTACCAACACTACACCCACCCTGGATAACTTTAACCTTAATTTCTACAAACTTGAGTTCACGAATGGCCAGAGAGCTACCCTAAGGGGGAGGGAGGGTTGTTGCTGAGACTCAAGGATGCATGGGGACTAAGGGACAAAAATGTCCCTGAGAGGGAAAAGGAAGATAAGCCACAGTGTAAAAGGGTGACTTAATAAGATATGAGAAAGGGCTCAACGGAAAAACTGGCCATGACAGAGAACACCTAGAAAAGAAGGCAATGGAAGTCAGCAAACTGCAGTCAGATTTGAAAAGATCTGAACGTTTCTGCCTCACTCTTCTACGTGGCAATTAGCATACAACTCAGTAGATGATTACATTTGAGTTGGATCGACCTTGTGGATTTGAGTAATTTTTAGCTTCAGTCCTCATTTTATCTGCTGTATGTGTGCTTGAATGGGGCATGAGTGCCACAGCGCGCCTGCAGAGGCCGGAGTTCAGCTTTTGGGAGTTGATTCTCATCCTTCCCAGGGGAGCTGAGTGCAATCACCTGTCCTGAGTTTTTGCCTACTGAGCCATCACACTGGCCCCACACGTGGCCTGTTTTGTTGAAATAGTGACTTCCTCACTACCCTAACTGTGCTACCCTGAAGAGCTCGTTGACCTCACAGCCATCATGTGCTCACTACTTCCAAGTTGCAAAGACCATTGATGATACCCGAATCAAAGAACATCTACTTAAAATGTCTTGAACATTCTAATGCAAAAGCTTTTCATTTTATTGACTTATTTCGAGTGTGTGTGTGTGTGTGTGTGTGTGTGTGTGCGCGCGCGCGCACACGCACACGTGTTTATAGCCACATGTGTGTGCAAGTGTATAGAAACCAGAAAGAGATCTCTAGTGTCTCACTCAATCACACTCTGCCTCATTCCATTGTGACAGGGTCTCTCACTGAACCTGAAGCTAACGAATGGCCATTGAACCCCAGAATCCTGCTTTCTCTGCCCTCCCGCAGTCCTGGACTTACAGACATGTGTCACCACAACCGGACTGTCATGTGGTCTTCAGGGATGTGAACTTAATCCTTCCACTTGTGCATTGTGAGCTCTTTACCCATGGAGCCGTCATCTCCCTAACTCCCAAAGAGGGTCAACGTGATTTTCTGTTTTGTATGTTTGTTTGTTTGTTTGTTTTATGCGCAAGGTACCCTACTACTAAGTGTGTCCCTAGTCTCCAAACACTTTCTTAAAAACTCCTTTAGTGTTGTAGAGAACCAATAGTACTGACCCAGAACTTACAAAGCTCTCAGCAGACCTGTGTCCACGTTAGCAAGGCAGCAAGCTGCGACAGAAGCCTCTTCCATTTGTGGTCAATCCCAGGGACCACAGGAAGGGTCAATGTCCGAGCAAAACTTCCTTTGCCCGTCTTCTCTACCCTTCTCTCAAAAGGGTCACATCAGCAGAAACCTTGCAAGTCAAGAGAAGTGAAATAATGATTTAAGCTTTAACTGTAAAGCGGCAGTGGGCTAAAGGTGATTACACTCATCTCAATCACCTCTCTGGGGGAGGGCGTCCTCTTGTCTGAGCCCCACAGAAGGGGAAATGACTCTTCACTCACACAGCCTGGGACAAAGGCAGAGGCTGGGCTCTGGCCCAGGTCTCCTCATTTCCAAGGCATTACCCTAGAGAGCTCAGTGGTGGACTCTCAGATCAGTCAGCGAGGGTTAGAACTACAGGGACAGTGACTAATCGCATCAGCAATGCAACTGACAGATGATTCACGCAGTCTGCTGTCTGTGATCCAGGGTACTTCTTTGGGAAGCTGCTTCCATTTCCTCTCATTCCTTACTTTGTATTTGTTCCCTCAGGAACCTGCAACACTTAAGCGGGTTGCCTCTTGGATGAAACTTCACTATAATAACCTAGTATAGTAATACCAGTATGGTAATTCACTATAGAGATTTCAATATGGTAACTTCAGTATAGTAACTCAGAATAGAAGTGTCAAAATAGAAATTTCACTATGGTAGCTCAGTATAGAAATATGAGTATACTAACTCAGGACAGTAATTTAGTATAGAACCTAGCATAGTAACCCATATGGAAAATCAGTATGGTAACTTGAGAATAGTAACTCAGAATAGAAATTTCAATATACTAACATCAGTATGCCAACTCAGTATAGTAACTCAGTATATTAAGTTCACTATAGTAACTTAGTACAGTAACTCACTATAGTAACTTAGTATAGTAACTCACTATACTAACTCGCTATAATAACTTAGTATAGTAAGTTCACTGTAGTAACTCAGTACAGTAACTCAGTATAGTAACTCACTATAGTAACTCAATATAGTAGCTCAGTATACTAACTCAGTTAGTAAGTGCAGTATAGTAACTCACTATAGTAACTCAGAATAAGTAACTCACTATAGTAACTTCAGGTTGTAACTCACTATAGTAACTCAGAATACTAACTTCAGTGTAGTAACTCTGTATACCAGGAATAACTCTGGTCTCCTTTCTTGTGTGCTCAGCTCAACTTAGTTGTTTGTGCAGAGTCCCTTGAGGGTCAATTACTTAAAGCACAGAGCAAACTACAAGTGTTGACAAGGCTCCCCGGCGAGCGCACCAAAATCTATTGACTCTATAATGCTCCTCAAAATTGATAGGACAGCCAAATAAGAGTAATGTGCCGGACGTGGTAGCACACACCTTTAATCCCAGCACTCGGGAGGCAGAGGCAGGTGGATCACTGTGAGTTCAAGGCCAGCCTAGTCTAAAAAGTGAGTCCAGGACAGCCAAGGCTACGAAGAGAAACCCTGTCTCGAAAAAAAAAAAAATGTTGTAATGTTCTTTCTTTTAAACTCTTTTGTGGGTATTTAGGCCTCAACCTCCCTTCTTACCTGTAACCCTACATAGGAGAAAGAACATTAGTGGGGAGAGGGAGCCCCTTTAGTTCTCCAGTCTCTTTAGAGTCAGTTGGGTTCTTTTGGCCATGCCTGTCTCTGTCACAACACCAGATGCAACCAGCATTCTCCTCCAAGCTGCTGGTCTGCTCAACCCCATCCCCTAAGGCAGCCAGGTACTGGAACACCTGGTGCATGGAGCAGGCCAGGGCGGCGAGAGCGGGGACTCCCGTTTGAGTTACCACCAGGTCTGAGCACTTTCCTCCCTTGATGAGCGGTGCTATTTGTTTTCCAAGTGCTTCCATCTCGACCAGGAAAACTGCCTTTGTGGACGCCATCTCTGAAATCCTTTCCAGAACTGGAGACTTGAGCGACACTTCTGACTTTTCCTATCTTATCAGTTATTCTCCCAGTCTATTTTACAAGAGAATACAGGAAGAAGACAAAGCAAAAAAACCTGAAAATTCCCTCTGGGAGCAACTCTGGAGAGACCCCAGCGGCAGCCGCTGCTATAAGCCTTTTACCAACATCTTGGAACAACACATAACCTGCCCTCTCCTGTTTGGCATTAAAGCCAAGCTCCCCAGTATTTATAAGCCATGTCTGGGTGTCACTTGTTAGCCCTTTTTTACCTTAAGAACCATGTTGGGTGCCACAGAGCTCTTTCTTTTAAACTCTACTTTATTTGGGGTATTTAGGCCTCAGCCTTCCTTCCAACTTCCCAACCCTACATAGGGGAGAGAAAGTTAGTAGAGAGAGGGCGCCCCTTTACTCCTTCTGATTATTTAGGGTCAAAGGGTGTTTTGGGCTATAACTGTCCCTGTCCACAGCAGACACAACCAGCGGTCTCCTCCGAGCTGCTGAGCCCCAAAGTGTCCCTCTCCCCTTGTCTGCTTCAAAGCAGGACACCTTGCATCTCTGTCTCTTCAAACTGCTACACACCACATGCCACACACCAACACAGCAAGCCACAGGACGCTCTCTCTATGCTCTTATTTACATCCTCAGAGCCCTACACCATGCCCCTCTCTGTGCTGCACAAGGGAGGCCTTATTAGCTGGCAAAAGCCACACCCCTCAGGAGACAATTCACACGTGTGCACAGGCTAAAGCTCAAACTAAAATCCCACGCTTGGCATTAGAACAAAAAGATATTGTCATAACACAACTGGGTTTACAAAGAAATCAAAACTTCCGTTACACAATGTAGCATTCTGGAAAACCCTTCAATTCCCCTGAACCTTTTCACACTCCTTAAATCTATGCAATGACAATAGAGTTAGCAGCAATGACATCTTTGTAATTTTTAGTTAACTTTTTTCACAATTTCACCCATGTACATAGCTTACTCTGATTACTGTCACCCTCATATTATACTATATCCTTCCTAATCCTATTACCCCACCACCACCAGCACACACAGACAAGGCCTTTCTCACACTAATGTCTTTTTGAGTTATTTTCTCACCCAGTGAATTTACCCAGGGCCACCTGAGCGAACATGGATTTGGAGCTATTCATTAGCCCTGGTGAATTCGCCTAGACCATAGTTAATGAATACTTCACAAATGCTCAACAGCATTCCACACACACTGTTGCAGCTAGGTAGGCAGATGCTGGCCAGCACCTAGGGACACACCAGCATAAAGTGGGCTGTACACAGGTGGGCACAGGCACGCATGCAGGCTGGCACATAGGCTTAAAGCACAGACAGGCAAAGGAAAAGAGTGAAAGTGAAGGCACACCCTTCTGACCTCAAGGCCGTATTTATACAGAACTACACAGAAGTAGCACTTCACCAGGAATAGTTATATAACAGATTACATCACTGTTTACTTTTGGGTCCCCCAGACATCTGATGTCAGTCACTGTGTACTGACTCAAAACCGCAAGGTGTCTAGCATCTGCCATTTTGGACCGTTGTACATATCCTTATCAGTGCTATGCTGTCTAAACCAACTTCCTTGAGCATCCCTCAGCTCCCTTCAGATGGTAAAGAGGGTGATGCTCACCACACGAGCTTCTGTGTCTTCAGGAGAGGAAGGTCGGTGCACGAGAAGGTCAGTGGGATGATGGGGTTCCTTCCAATGAAGAGCAAGCTTCCTCCATGAGGCCTCTCCTGCTCCCTCCCAGGCAGAACTAAACACGGACTATACAAATACACCCCTGCAGACTACTTGTGGCAATGAAATGAGACATCTGAAGTAACTAGCCCTGTCTGGTACTCTATCCCTCCCCCCACTCCCCATGTGTGCCCTCCTGTGACTACTCTCTCTATAATTGTGCCAATTCCTTTGACTCTAAAAAACAAACAAACAAAGAAAAAGCCAAAAGCCAGGGAAAACACTTCTCAGATGACATGACTACAGCAAACTGGAGCAAAGAAACTTTTTACTTTTGCTTCTGAACTTCGAGGCAGAACTTCCGCTGCCTCTGTCAGTCCCAAAGATAGGAGGAGGTGGACCACCATCCCAAGGCACCATGGCCAAATCAACCAAAGCAAGCTTTTCTATTCTCATACATGGGCTGCCTCCACCTAAGACAGGTTCAGACGTCAGCCTTGCATGTGAGGAAGACAAGGCTTCTGTGGAGCTCAAGGGCAGGAGTTTTCCAAAGAGCAGAAATAAGCGGGGTTAAAAGAGCAGACTATAACAGGTGGTCAAAACAAGGTTATCACAACAGGTAATCATAATAAGGTCAAAGGTCAAATATAACCCTTTTAAATGAAGGTAGAGTTGCAAGATGGTTATTTTAAAAGCTTTTTTTTTGAGACAGGGTTTTTCTGTGTAGTCCTGGTTGTCCTGAAACTCACTCAGTAGACCCAAAGAAATGTCACCTGCCTCTGCTGAGATTAAAGGCATGCACCACTACAAGCCAGCTATAAATAACTTTTTGAAACAAAACCATGATTGTCATTTCTGGAACAGGCAGTACGGAGCCATTTGTAGTTGAAGTTACAGGTGAGGCATAGCTCAATCCTTGAGAAACAAGTTCAATCATAAACAAGGACAAACCTAGTTTTTTGTTTTGTTTTGTTTTTGTTTTTGTTTTAACTACAAGATGGCTCTTCAGCCTAAAATGGAGGCAGGCTAGTTCTTCACCTCCACTGAGGAAGAACTAATTCCAGGCAGCCTTTCCCCAGCGTCACCAATGGGAGACATGACAAACAGACTCCACTCTCCCAGGTTTCTGCTTTGGTGTAATCAAAAGTTAAGGCTAAGATGTTGAGAAATGGAAGGAAGCAGTTGGCCAAGGCAGGTTGAGTGGTTAGAATTGAGAGCAGAATTCACTGCGAGGCAAAGGTCTCTGATGGAGGTTGGGGGAAGGGCTGGGGGCAGGAGCTGGGACAAAATCAAAACAAAACAGAGGAGCTAAAACAGATGCCCTTTCAGGGTTCTCATCAAGAATCTAATGATCCATACTTTGTGGATGCAATGGCGTTTACAAACTAAGCTACAATGCTCCGTACTGTCTAAGACCAGAGCCTCTCTCTTCCATCCCACAGCCAAGAGATGCACTGCACACTGCTATCTTTACCACTACCCATGTTCTTATTTGATTGGCTTTTTTGTTTGGTGGTGGTGGTGGAGGTGGTGGTGGAGGTGGTGGTGGAGGTGGTGGTGGTGGTGGTGGTGGTGGCGGTGGTAGTGGTGGTGGTGGAGGTGGTGGAGGTGGTGATGGTGATGGTGGTGGTGGTGGTGGTGGTGGTGGTGGTGGTAGTGGTGGTAGTGGTGGTGATGGTGGTG
>OU015753.1:95631457-95702382 GCA_907169655.1 Acomys percivali | reverse complement strand
AGTGGTGGTAGTGGTGGTGATGGTGGTGGTGGTGGTGGTAGTGGTGGAGGTGGTGGAGGTGGTGGTGGAGGTGGTGGTAGTGGTGGTGGTGGTGGTGGTGGTGGTGGTGGTGGTGGTGGTGATGGTGATGGTGCTTTTTAAAGTAGAACCACGAGGAAAGGAGCCTAAGCTTGACAGCTGGTTTCCTCCTCCCCTGATGTATAGAAGCTGCAGAGGTTTCCGGAAGACATAACAGCGAGATGATATGTACATCAATAACAATTATTTTTTGTGCCCAAACCCTGAGTACAGGCTATCTGGGTTTCATGACGTAAGATAAGTGAGTTTTATGACCCTGTTCCAATTCAATTATTCTTCAGTGTTTTAATTAGCCTAAATGATTTTGCTTTTTCTCCATAGATTTTATTTTTTTGCCAGCTCCCTACATTTTCATCAGACTGTCTTGTCACAGTTCAGTGCAAACAGCAGAGACAGCTAGGCCCCTTGGAATGAGGCAGACAAATGGAGAACTGGGCAAGGGCAGGACTGACCAGGCTCTGCGGGCACAGTTGGAAGGGAAGGGGAGTGGACCCAACCCAAGTGGGGGAACAGTTGGTCAGGGACAACACAGAAAAGCAACAGACAGATAAAACATAAACACGGGGCAGCAGTTATAATAGCTGAGGGTACACTAAATTGGATTTCCCCCCAAGGGACACAGGATCATCCAGGAAAAGGGAGTGGCTAAAATCTCCAGGGAAAATTTTTTTTGTGTGTTTTTTTGTTTGTTTGTTTGTTTTTCAAGACAGGGTTTCTCTGTGTAGCCTTGACTGTCCTGGACTCGCTTTGTAGAGCAGGCTAGCCTTGAACTCACAGAGATCCGCCTGCCTCTGCCTCCCACTGTGCCTGGCTCAGGACTAATTCTTAATCCACAGTAAATGAGAATCACTAGACAAATGCCCTGTGCGTGGATTACTCTGGAAACCATCATGTAAGACTGAGTGGTACAAACAGTCTAAGGTAGTGGTCCAATAATTTAGCTTGATTAGCCGCTTCCTTCTCTCTGCTTTCCCCCTGTTCCTTCACACATGCTTCGGACCACCTTGCAAATAATGGCATCCATCTGTACATCCTTGTCTTGAATGCTGCTTTTGGATAAACTTAAACTAAGAGGTTAATGCTTTGGTGAGGTAACAAAATTCTGAATATGTCTTATCACCAGGTGTAGGCACAGAAGGCAGGTTAACTATGATACATAGAAAGCATGCGTAGTTAAATGCCTAACCATCATAGATGCTTACTCAGGTATCACCCTTTATCCATCCAAAGGCACACCTTGTCTTTCCTATTTTACCTTTTCTAGCAATAAGAAAAAGCACAGCCAAATACTTAGATCACTGACTCCAAGTGAAGGTTGGTGGGCTTGTACTTCTGCTTGTTGTGGGAGGTTTATGAGGAGGAGTAGACGGTGAAAGGAAAGGAATTCTCACAGCAGACAAAGGAACCTGAATATCACTTCTGGCATGAAGAAAAGAGAGACCAGGGGGACTGGAAGGTCTTCTGGATGGGTGCTGGGACACCCAGCTCGTAAAACATTTTGGTTTTCGCGTGTCTGGAGCACATGCATTCTAGGCTCAAGATAGAACCTGGTCAAGGTTTATTCAGGCAGAGTGTGAGATGCAAAAGTCTTCTGTCCTGGAAGTACATAAGGGAAGTGAAACATCCAGAGCAAAGACAGAGGGGAGGGCAGCGGGGAACGTCTTTAGAATTTCAAGAACATGGGCAATGCTTGGCCAACCGAGGAGCTTGAGTGAGCCCTTCAGAACAGTCCCTCGCTTCTAGCTTCAGGTATGAGGAAACAGGTAACCTAGCAACTACTGTACGGCCATCCTCTTCCTTCACTTTCTGGGGCTGTGAGTGCTTCCTTTTTCTCCTCCCAGAATGTAGCCTTTTCCCCTCACAGTCTGGGTCACTCCTGGCATACTTTAAAACCTGCCCATCCCCTCGTTTCTCTCCAAAACTTAACATCTCTACTTTCCATCTCTTTAGGCTTAGCCCACTCTCCAACAAAGCAGATGGATGCATCTGGCATTCAGGGCTGACGATAAGTTATCCCTGTTAAGGACCATTTGTGTTGTAATAGCACTCTATGCCTCAAGCCTTGGAGAACGAGCAGACGCTAAGCGTTTGCTAATGAACTCACACGGGTACTTTGGGGGTATTTTTAAAATTCCAAGGGAAACACAGAGGCATCTGTCAGACTGTGTACAAATTACTACTATTAAGTTATTTGGATACTTAACAAACACAACTGTCAGAAATATCTTTTGGCTTAGAGCAGACCTGGGGGCAGATGTAAATGTTCTGAGAACAGGAAGTCTGGACACATAAACCTCAAGCCTAAGCAGTGGGGAGGAGTTCATGTGAGGTGACAAACGCTCTTGGCAGAGAGTCTACAGAACAGAGGACTCCTTCAAGTGTCCCAGATCACACACATCCTGGTGAGTCCATCCTTCCTATAGGTCAAAATGCCCAGTTCTGACACCAGACTCCTGGTATCTTCCTAGGAATGACGTCAAACCTATCTATTCTGAAGCTCTTCTTGACCATGACCCCAGGGATGGAGAGATGTACTCAAGGATCATGAAGTTCTGTAGTAGAAAGAGCAGAAAGTAGCTAGGTCCTGGACCATTTCCTCCCTTTCTAGTAGGTTGATCTCATCTTTTCTACAATATTTATGCATAGAGCTTTTTTCTTTTCTTTTCTTTTCTTTTCTTTTCTTTTTTTTTTTTTTCTTTTTTTTCTTTTTTGGTTTTTGGAGACAGAGTTTCTCTGTGTAGCCTTGGCTGTCCTGGATTTTCTTTGTAGACCAGGCTAGCTTCGAACTCAGAGATATCCACCTGCCTCTGCCTCTCAAGTGCTGGGATTAAAGGTGTGCGCCACCACATCCCACTTTGGATAGAGCATTTAAAGAAAAAAAAACTATTTATACTAAAGTCTTCATTAGAATGTAAGTTCCATTAAAGCATGGTTTCACATGTACACTACTGTATAACCAGTACCTATAAGAGTACCTGTATAGGGGCTGGAGAGATGGCTCAGCGGTTAAGAGCATTGACTGCTCTTCCAGAGGTCCTGAGTTCAATTCCCAGCAACCACATGGTGGCTCACAACCATCTATAATGAGATCTGATGCCCTCTTCTGGCCTGCAGAGGTACAAGCAGGCAGAGCACTGTATACATAATAAATAAATCTTAAATTAAAAAAAAAAAAAAAGAGTACCTGTATATGATAGGCACTCAATAAATATATTGAATAAACTAACTAGGGCTCCAGGGAAAAACTAAGCCCGAACACCCTGATGTCCACCATGTGCATTATTTTCTCTCCTATGCATCAAGAATGACGCCGACTGTGCACCTCGGAGAGACGAAGAACATGGTCGCTCTAAGTAATGTCTGTGCACTTTGGTTCAGAGAAGGAAAGGTTGCGCTCAATAGCAAATCAACGGCTGGAGAATCCTAATCCTCTCAGCAACCCAGTCAGTCTTCCTGCCTCACTAAATACTTCTGGGTTGGAAATGGTTAAGAACCAAAAGCTCCTGCTTCCAGCAGTGAGCACTTAGGGGTGATGCTCCCCATCCCTGGAAGGTGCTTGTGGGACCCCACAGCTAATGGCTCTGTAAGCAGATCCAGCCTTTTAAAGGCCTCACAAAAGAGGACGCGCACAATTGAGGCTGCAGTCTGAGTACCGTCTGGTACTGATAAGGCTGCCTGGGAACTCCCTGGCCGATCCCTGCCCCAAACCAAAGGCTCTTTGAGAGGCGGCCAAGCATGTGAGACCAGCCAAGCAGTACTAAGTGCATTATCTTGTCTAAGCAAAGCATAAAAAGTAAATTAAGGTCCTCAGTGACCTCGCTGACTTCACATTTTACAAAAAGAAGAAAAGAAAACAACCCCTCTGCTTTTACCTAATGCATGACCATCACCCTCAATAGAACCGCCCCGTACCCCCACCCGCTTCCTTTAAAACTGTATTTAGCCTTATATATATATGGCTGGCCACTTCTGCCATCCCATTCTGTAAAGAACCTTCTAGCTCATCTTCCTCTAGTCATCACTAAACCAATTACTAGAAATGGGCATGGGGTCGCCATAATTAGCTTAGACCCATAAGATCTCCCCTGCCGCTAGAAGGTAAGGGTGCAGACCCCTAGGCTTATGAGCGACAAGTAGGGAACAGAAAAGAAAATTGGGGTTCTCTAAGGTTAGTGACCAAGAAGAGGCACTGGTGTGCAGCCAGCACTGTGCACAGCTAGCACCTCACAGCCAGGGCAGGGCAGACCTTTACAGAGACTGCACTAAGTGTTACTATTGTTGGTCTGATGTCTCAAATGCCCTCCCGGCAGCTGCAATGGTCAAGTGGTTTAAAGGAAATAAAAAGACACCACACAAATAGCTGTTTCCTGAAAGTGCTGCATTGTCACTTCCGCCCGTCATTTATGTGTGAGTCACACAGATGAGCCGGGCTGGAAATCACCTGAGGGCGTGGTGGAAATCCATGGAAGATCCGACACCAGGGGGGAAATGATTGAGCAAAGCTTAAGAGGCTGGCTAGAGAACTATTTTCTTCCCGCTGGGGGAACTTAAGTGAAGCCACTAAGTGGCTCTGAGGCTGAGCTTTGATAACAGGCATAGCAGCAAGACTGGAAAGCATTCAGACCCTGAGGGTGAAAGAAACAAGACACACAAGGGAGACACAGGAGTGGGGACACCGTGTTGGTTTTCTCTTGCTCTGAAACAAGTAACCATAAACTTGGTGGCTTAAAAAAATATACAAAATGTCCGGTCATTCTGTGGCTAAGAAGCCTGGCCTGCATCTTGCGGCGCTAAAACTAAGGACTAGCAGGGCTGTATCCATTCCTGAAAGCTCTAAAGGAGAAACTACTGCCTCTTTTCATGGTCTGATCTTGCACTGTTGGCATCCTCTCTTCCTTCATCAAAATCAGCAGGAGTTGGGTGGGTCCTTTTCATCCTGCCATCTCTGGTTCCATTTCTAAAGACTCGTGTGGCTAGACGGGACCCCGGACAATCTGGCATGACCGTCCCATCTCAAATCCTGTCCTTAATATTTGCAAAATGCCTCTACAGTGGAAAGATACCCTATCGCAGGTAGATTAGACATGAACATAACATAGGTAGGTGGGGGGCAATGCTACCTAACACGGTGCCCCAGCTGAGAGAGGAGTGGAGAGGGAGGCAGGAGGAAACTCCTATATATTTGTGACAATTCTAGTTCTAATGATACTAAATAATGGATTTTTTTTCCTGGCTTCTCAATTCATAGTAGCTTCACCCCCATTGATCTTGCTCACTAGCCAGGAGCTTCTTCAGACGCTGAGAACAGTGTATTTGCCCTTTCTGGTTTGGTGAGGATGCTACCACCTCTGAGTTAGCCTAGGATGCATTTGCTATGACGATCAGCAATCTCCAGGTCTTGGATGCCGAAGACAGTTTCTCTCTTGCTGATCCAACATGATCACCAGAGGCTGGCCCAGGGGGCCCTGACCCCAAGTCCCCTCAGAGCTCAGACTCACAAAAAAAAAATGGTACTTTAAACCTTTCCAGAGTACACACACACACACACACACACACACACACACACACACACACACACAGGAATGAGAATTTTAAAAGGTCTCATACCAGACACTCAAGTCTAAAAGAGACATGTGTCCATTCTGCCTACGGTTCAGTGGCCCAGGCTCTTCACATAAGGCCACCTGCACAGACTATCAGGCAGAGAAGCCCGCAGTGGCCACCGACAAACAGATGGAAGCTTGTGACAAATGGCTACTTCAATTTGGCAAGAGCTGGGCCGATATGCTTCAACATGTTCTGTGCCCAGGCATGGCGAGCTCTTGACCTTAGCCAGTCAGACGCCAAGTCCCTCTAACACTTGCTTTCACAACTGTCCTGTCGCCGTCAGCTGTCCTGGCTTGCCATGCCGTCATCTCTCTTGCTACCAGGCAGCAAACTGTGCCCCAGCATTGCTGAAACTTGTCACCGTGACCCACCGTTAGAAACCCACTTTTCGTTCAGAGCAAATACAAATGCATACCTAGCCATGTGTACATGAACATGTGCATGTTAACTGAAAACAGATGTCCATCTCATCCACTCGCACGCCCTCTTTTCACCGTGATGATTCTGTCCCAAGGCATTGACTTCACAAACTTCTTTGTTCCATGACCAAGAGTCCCCTGGTCCCTGGGAAAATGCAACACTGGTTAGATC
Source organism: Acomys percivali (assembly GCA_907169655.1). NCBI lineage: Eukaryota > Metazoa > Chordata > Mammalia > Rodentia > Muridae > Acomys > Acomys percivali. The sequence continues at coordinate 95,696,106 of OU015753.1, read as the reverse complement.
TTTTCTTATGCCATCCCTCTTCATCTTCCTTCTGGATTTCTTTTGTTCATCCCTCCATCATTAATCAAAACTTTATTAAGACCATGTCACCGAGGGGAGATTGCTACAGACTGGAATTACAAAGATGGATAAGACAGAGCTGCGCTCTTAAGGAGTTTATAGACGAGAAGAGACTGACATATAAACAAATAGTTGTCACGGCACGGGAGGCACCCTATAATTAAAGAATGGGAATAGTCCCACGAGAATTCAGAGGAAGAGTAACATATTCTGCTTAGAAACACAGAGAGTGGGTGATTAAATCCACGTGACTCCCTGGGGTTTCAAAGTCTTTTTTTTTTTTAGGCTTCTTCACCACCCATTCAATTGTCAAATTTGCCTTCCCTTTGCTTCTGAACAAGTAGGATATCATCTCTTAGCAGGCTTAGACAGGTGCCGGAGTTAATGCCCTTGACTCAAGATGAGGCTGGTCACCACCTTGTCCCTTAGTGGGCAACGCTGGTACAACCTGAAGCTGAACAGCACATGCTGTGGACATTGGACCAGGTGACCTCCCCCAACACACACACACACACACACACACACACACACACACACACACACTACCTTTTTTAAAAAATAAGAAACCAATCCTATTTTTCTTTAATATAAATCTCAATCTTACTACTCCAAGAACCTTCCCCAGGTTGTTTCAGCCTAGCCTGTTCCCTTACAAACCCCTAGGACAGTTTTCTCCAATTGTTTTTGCATACTCTTTATTTTATGTACACTATAAAGAATTTTAAAGTACATCATCTAAAAATGTTCGTTGTAAGTCTAATTTTCAACATATTTCAGAGTCTCTATTGGATCAGAATGTTTTTTAATTGTTAGACATATATATTTAGATATTCAGTTTATAGAGGATATCAACCATAAACTTGGCAAATCCACTTCTTGCTGGAAACCAATCATCAAAGCCAGACTTATTTTCTGTCAGAAAGTCTAACTTCACTTTTCCACTCAGATGAGCATATTAATGAGCATCCTGAAGACAGCCATCTCACTTTTCAATATAATTCAAAGATGAGAGAGTGAGTGGGCGCAGAGGCAAGTCCTCCCTTGGCCTTGCCAAAACTTAACCTTTGGGATGACAAAGGGGAGGCTCCCATCTGCGCTTCCTGCTGGGACCGACCCTGCATTGAAAGTAAGGCATCCATGCTATAGTTGCCCCTGTTTGCCGCCTGGAGCAGGCCACATCGATGAACTTTTAAGATGGGAGAGAGACAGTTCTTCACCAAAGGGAATTAAGAGACTGGGAAGAACCAGCTAACCGCCTGCTTGGCATATCAGTTTTAGGAAAGGGTGCAGTTGGAATTGAAAATCTAGAAATTTACTTCCTTTAAATTAACTAAGGGCTTCATAGGAAGCCATTGGTTTCCCTCCAAGAGGCCAGCATCCCATTTGTATTGAAGACCCCACTTGGAGCCCACAGGAACCGGAAGTGGAGATGGTGTTGGAATACTGGAGCTTACCAGCTCTCTGGTACGCATTCCAGTTTTATAAGATCCCCTCAAGATCATAAACTCAGTTTCTCTTAGTCCCATAGCATCAGAACCTGAGGTTTGATCCCCAGAACTCATATGAAATGCTAACATTAATGCCAGGCAGTGGTGGCACATGCCTTTAATCCCAGCACTCAGGAGGCAGAGGCAGGCAAATCTCTGGGCTTGAGGCCAGTCTGGTCTACAGAGTGAGTTCCAGAACAGCAAGGGTTACACAGGGAAGCCCTGTCTCGAAAAACCAGCCAACCAAACACATGAAAAAGAAATAAAGAAAAGCTGACACTGGTAGCACTTGCTTATAATTCAAGCACTGTGGACACGGGCACAAGGAGGATCCATGTAGCTCACTGGCCACGCTGCCTAGTCTAACGTGAGGCTCAGGTCCCAGAAAGAGAGTGAGAGGTCCTGTCTTAAAAACATGTGGAAGATGGCTGTTATGAGTAAGAGACCCAAGGCTGATCTCTGGTCTCCACATGTACACACACACACACACACACACACACACACACACGCGCACACACACACACACACACACACACACACACACACACACACACACGCAGACATGCATTGTAAAGAAATGGTAAATAAACCATCTTCTATTTCCATCCAAAAACATGTTATTAGGAGTTATAGCTCAGTGGTAGAGCATTTGATTGCAAATACATGTTTAAGTACTATAGTCATAGTGCAAAGATTAACACATCAGCCTATATGAGCGTGACTATGACATGTTTATACCCAGAAGGTGGCACTTTAGCTTTTCTTGAGGTTTTTTATTGCTTAGCGTTTGATAGGCATCTCAAGGTAAATCTTACCTGATTCAACCAAAACAAAACCATGTGCTTCCTGGCAAAGATATCAGCCTTCAACCGCATTCAGTCTAAAAGCAGAAGAGGCTTTGCTTACTCTTTGAAAACAAATATGTATCCCAGGGAAAACATTAAAACATTTTCCTCACCAGCCCAGCAGGCTGAGAAAGAGCCAGGTGCAGACTCCCTTTCTCCCCTCCCCCACTGCCGTCTTTCCCTAACTTCTGTACCTGACACAAACCTCTCCCCTCCCATCCCTACAGAAAATCAACAAAAACTTTGCTACAATTAATGGCTACAGAGCGAGGGCAGATGTGTAATTTATACACTTGACCTGTAGAGCAGATTGAAAGCCGTTCACACCCCTCCCATTTCCCTTCTGAGGCATCTAGCAAAGTCTCCCAACAGCCAGGATTGCAGAAGGACCCCAGCCTTGCTCTCTCCCGGGGCTCCATAGCTGGGGGACCACGCCTGGCTTCTGGTGGCAGTTTCTGCCGGAGCAGCTGCTTGAGCCTGGTGTCCTCCCTCACCAGGTCACGTTCCGTTGCACATTCCTGGGCAATATTTCAGAAGCTTACTCATGCTGCCACGCACTTCCCCCACCCCTGCTCCCAAACAAGACACTAGGAAGGAAACATGAGAGATTGTAGTTTAGCCTAATTGAACAATAGCCCTTATTTTGTCTTGAGTAAGATAAATGGGCTGTCCAAGTTCACTTCTCACTTTATCTGTAATGAGGTTTCTCTCCCAACTGTTTACTAAAGTATTAAAAAGCACTTTGCAGTGCCTGTTGGTATATTCCATCAAAGAGAGTCAATAGAACAGATGAAGACATATGAGAAAGCCAAGGAGATAAGGTGCCTTTTATGAAAGTTCAGATTCCAAAACCATTAGAAAGAACAATCTCTCAGTGATGAATTCAGAGGAGTGGGGGGGGGGTGGAATTGGCTTTTTTTTTTCTCTCTCTCTGGCAGCAATGTGGCTGTTTTATAAGGCAGGACAGCACCTCACAGGCTTTCTCAGGGTCAGACCAAGGTGGATAACTAATTGCAGTCATTAACAAGGTAAGAAGCTGCCAGAACTGTGGGGTCCTAATAGGCCATCAGTGTCTCCGTGGAGCACAGGCTTCTTTGGACCATTAGCATCTCTGCAGTGGAGACATTTCCATGGACTCCTCTCTCACAGTGATGCGATGCATTTCTGTGCTTGCTCTGGCTCTGTCTATCACTGTTCTTGGGCCACATTCAGATATGGGATGCTACAAGAGTGAGCACAGAGAACAGACTGCTTGAGGATTTTTAACACCGGGTGTGTTGAGCTTACACAATTCATTCACCTTTACTGCAGCCCAATGTCTTCCCTTAACGATGTGGAAAGCAAATACTTCATACTGGTAAATATCATGGTATGGAGGCTGATCACCCATCTGTTTGATGGATTGAAGTTTTATGAACGAGTTAAGCATGGATTCTTTTGCATTGTGCTATATAACAGTTTCTCCTAAGATTAGAACACTCCATTCAGCAAGGAAGCTCCTTAAGGCAGAAAGGTAAACCACTCAAAGTAGCTTCAGGAAGTCCCTGAAGCTGACGAGATTCACTAGGCCCCTCCCTTTCAGAGTAAGCTATAGAAGCTGAGCATCCGGGACTAGTGGAACGCAGTTGCCAAGACGACGCTCAGAGAAAGGCGGAAAAGACTCTGAGACCAGTTCAGCCGCCTGGAAGAAGCGGAAACCAGCTGAACTGCCTTTAAGAGGTTTAGAGCGAAATCAACTGAAAGGAGCTTCAGATTAAGTGACACCATACCAACAAGGTCCACGCATCTGACCTATTGTTCTGTAAAGGTCTTACTTGGCAGTGGGGTTGGATTCGTGTTGGCAGCCACCGCGTAGTGCTGTAGGTTCAACCTGAGCCTGTGATGTGGGCTAGAACAACACCCCCTGTTTCTCAATGTAAGCTAAGTCAGGAGCTGTTAAACAACAGGAAAATGCAATGAATTCTTTTAAGTCTAAACTAAGGTACAATTTGGAATGAACTGATTCCAGTCTTTTAGTTAGGGCCCCCAGATTCTGTCAGCTAAAACCATGATTGTTTTCCTTCTGTCTCTGTGGTGGTTTGCATGAAAAATACTAAACTCTATATTTCCCCCCTTCCCGACCTCCACCTCTGGAGTGAGGGGCTGGGGAGATGGCTCAGTCTGTAACTGGTTTGCTGTATAAATGTGAGGACCTGAGCTTGCACCCCTAGATCCAAGGAGTAAGATCCCAGGAGCAGAAGTGCGCATCTGTAGCCCCAGAGCTGCTGGGGTGAGGTGGGGAGTGAAGGCAGGAGATTCCCCCAAAAACTTGATAGCTGGCTGCCCTGGCCTGAGGAGTGTAACACACAAAAACAAGATGGAAGGCAAGAATCAACACCCTCCAGGCCATCGCACCAGCGTGATGGCACACCCATACCCCCCAGCCAATCTATGGACTCTTGATTTCTCATAAGTCTAACATTTTGTTACAATCCCAGCCATGAATAACATATGGCATATGAGGAAAAGAGAATTTTGGGGGGAAATATTTTTAAAATGGTGCCGTATTAATACTTGTTTTCTTTTATAATGTGACTTTTCAATTTCTTCCATAATGTGGCTTTGTTTCTTCAAACTGAAATCTCATGTAATATGAAAGCAAGAGGCCAAATGAAATTAATGGTAAGTGAGAGTTAAACTAGCTTATGTATTAAAAACCAATCTTCTTTAAGATTAGAACCAGTCCCTCCATATGAGGTTATAGCTATGGAACAAGCTGGCCAAAAGAAAATATAAAATTAAAACAACAATAAATGTTTTCAAATACTCCAAACATCAAATATTTCATAAAGAAAGCCTAAGGAGAAACAGTCAGTCTGGACGAGACGCATGTGATCACACACAGGGTTTCTTGGTGGTTTCTTCCCGATTTCCTCATCTTTTCCTCTACTTTCCTTGGTCCTACTGTGTCCTTGGTCATTGTAAATATAATACTCCTAGCACATTAATGTTTCTGTTAGATGCAAAAGGTAGGAATAGAGATACAGTTAGCCCTGGGTGGTGATGGCTAATGAGACTGATACCATCCAGGGACTTTCCGTTCTTGGTACCACGGAGTAAAACATCTGGACTCTGCCCACACAGATGTAAGACAAGACATGAGGAATCCTAAGCCAAACTTCCTAGGGAAAGGCTACGCCTGTGATGAAGATTTCTACAAGGCTGAATGATGGATTAAAGCTCCATGATCCTCAAGGGATGTTTGCATGGGGCTGGCAAGATGGCTCAATAGGTAAAGATGCTTGCCATCAAGCTTAAAGATGGGAGTTCAATCCTTGGGATCCACATGGTGAAAACAAACAAACAAACAAAAACAATTCCTGCATGTTGTTCTCTGACCTACAAACATGCACCATGGCACAGGTGCTCCCACACAAATGCACATACACACACACACAAGATAAATAAAAATGTAATTTTTTTTTAAGCTTTGTTTGCAGATCCCAAACCAAGTTACCCTAAATGATTCTAGTCACCTTCGCTGACATTAATGGCTTTCTCATGTCTAACCTTACTGGCTACTGGGTATAAGACTTGGAATGCATTCGTGTGGGGCTAGGGAGATGGCCCAGTGATTAAGAGCACTTACAGCCTGGTTTACAGCGAGTTCCAGGGCAGCCAAGGCTACACAGAGAAACTCTCTCCCACTTACGCTCTCATGAAGAAACCTGGTTCAGTTCCCATTATCCACATGTGCTTCACAATCAACTGTACTTGCAGCTCCAGCTCCAGGGAATGTTCTCTTCCAGCCTCCATGGACACCAGGACACAAAAAACACATGCAAACAAACATATATGCAGGCAAATGCTCATGCACATAATAAATAAATACATCTTAAAATAAATAAATCTTTTTTTCCTTTCTTTTCTTTTTTCCCCCAAGACAGGGTTTCTCTACGTACCCTTGGCTGTCCTAGACTCGCTTTGCAGACCAGGCTGGCCTCGAACTCACAGAGATCCACCTGCCTCTGCCTCTCAAGTGCTGGGATTAAAGGCGTGCACCGCCACCACCCGGCTTAAATTTTTTTCTTTTTAATAAACCATTTTTTTTTTAAGATGTGGTGGTGGCGCACCACATACACCAGCAGGCCAGAAGAGGGCACCTGATATCATTATAGATGGTTGTGACTTAGCCACCATGTGGTTGCTAGGAATTGAACTCAGGATCTTTGGAAGAGCTGCCAGTGCTCTTAACCTCTGAGCCATCTCTCCGGACCCAATAAATAAATCTTTACAAACAAAATTCATTCTTATCAGACACTAGCTTCCACAGACCCATGTATACATAGTCTTGTAAAACCTACAGGAATATTCCATTTCTCTGCAGTCTATCTTCCTGTCATCACCAGGAACCGTTTGGTAAATTCCTTGATTAATGACTTTGTGTGTTTTGTAACTGATAAAACACCTTGTAACTGCTCTCCCAGTGTATTTTGTAACTAATAAAATACCTTGTAACTGCTTGCACAGTGGAACATATCTTTCCTGGCAACTTGAATCTGTTCCCAGGCCATGGAATTCATGTTTGCTTCAAGGATGAAGTCTCTCTTCTCCCCTTTGAGATGAGGGCAAGGCTTTAATTAGGAGTGCTGCTGGGACGGGGACAGGTCTGTTTCAGCACTGGCCATGCCACTTACACTAGGGATTACAAAACATCAAAAGGAAGCTTTGGGAAGTTGTAATCCTGACTGAGTTAGTACCACATTTTTATTAGCCATTAAAAAACAAAACTAAACTAAACTAAAATCAACCAACCAAACAAAAATCCAGGCTTTATATTTAACACAGTTTCAGGTTCTCATAAAAATCAAGAAGGTCCAAAGAGTCCCATATGCACATGCATGACACCCCCATAACCATATACCCCAGCAGGATGGCACATTTGTTGTTATAATTCATGGATATGTATCGGCCATCATTTGGTGAGGACTTCTTCACAAGTGTATGCATTGGGACTTCTCAGACTGTGCTCTTTAACCATATACAGCTCACCAGACACCAGATACACAGATGCTTTTTTAAAAAGAAAAATTAGGGCGGGAGAGATGGCTCAACGGGTAAGAACACTGTCTGCTCTTCCAGAGGTCCTGGGTTCAATTCCCAGGAACCACATGGTGGCTCACAACCATCTACCCTGGGATCTGATGTCCTCTTCTGGCATGCAGATGTACATGCAGACAGAGAACTCATATACATGAAAGAAAGAAATAAAATCTAAAAGAAAAAAGAAAAATTATCAGGGGTATTACACCATTTCAAAAGGAGAATGGCAGTCACTTTATTTTCCTCAACACTCCGAAAGCTGGCTTACTGGGCGCCCTAGGCAGATGTCAGCACTTTATGTCCTGGTGTTGACCTCCATGACCAGTAATCAGTATTCTGGACATCTGTTGTACCCTCGGTACACTTCAACAGCTGCTAGTAGCTGGTACCCACGCAGGCCCATCAGCAACTGTTCCAACAGCTGAGGAATGCTGGAGGGGTGGACAGAAGTTGGTGAGAGCTGTGGCCTGCAAAAGTGGCACTCACCTGCCACAGGAAACCTTATCCCTCAGTTGGGGGCCAGAAAAGGATGCCTTAACCAGGATAATAATGTCTGGTAGGTGGTTCTGTTCCTCTCTCCTTCCTTATTGACCTCCCAGGCTGTAGAGCATTTGGGAAGCTGGCTGTATTGTCTGTCTGTCATTAACGTACATTATATTTACAGACATGGGCCGTTTAGCAGGCCCATGCCTTTGCTCCTAAGAGCGAGGAGAATCTTTGACCCCGGCTTCTGAGCATAGTAAACTGGCTCTCGTGGCTGCCAGCAAGCTCCAAGTGCTCATGAAGCAAGAAGGGTTCTGGCCAGTAGCTGGGTGACATCATGGTCCCTCCTGGATCCAACTAGACATAGAAATCAGGTCATTCCATTTACAAGGAGCCAACGCTCCCTTCCCCTGCCTGCTTCAGGCAGGGCTTGCTGGTCTTCCAGAGAGATCAGTGAGAGGGGGCTGTCTGAATCTGCACTTTGAGAGCATCTCTTACACGGCCTGTCTTAATGCCCAGAGATATGTAAGTCATCTCGCTCCAAGTGGCTGAGTCAGAGAGAGCAGGGGCGCTCCCCTCTTCCAATTCCTGACTCTTCAAATTATGCACTTAACAAGCCGTGGCAGCGGCAGATAGGCCTTATTAGTTAGCGCTTCATGTTCACTAACGGTACAAGAGGAAGGAAAGAAATGCTCTTTTTCATCTCTTAACACCATTGATCGCAATATGAGAGGGAGAAAAAGACACTAGAGTCTTAAAGAGGTCTCCTCAAATTTCTTTAAGATGAAACAAACAAACAAAAGAACAAGTTTCGGAGACCACTGATCTAAAGTTTGTTTCTGTTCTTTTTTCTTTTCCTTTTCTTCCTGAAGTTTTCAAAAGGATTCTTTTTTTTTTTCATGCCAGTTTTTTTTCTTTTTACATTTTTTATTAAATATTTCTACATATGCATTTATATTATTACACATATATACAATAAACTACATACAACAAGAAGAACCACAAAACAATCAGGAATTATATAAATGTTACTTTAATAGTGTTTTGGCTTTTTGTACTTGGCAACCTTGAAGAAAACATCTTTCCTATCTTGGTGAGTCTAAAATTCTGAATGTAAATCAATATCTATCATATCTCATCATTATTAACTTAAAACATCTATCTAGACCTAAAAACATCTTAACCTCTGAATAACTAAACTTAATTGTAAAACTATCTGGTCTTCAACCCCATCAGAGACTTGAGAAGGCATAAAATTAATTGCCTGAGCATATAGGGATTCTTTAGGGTTTAACATTATCTGACTTATGACTACTAATTATCAGAGGCCTAGATCTTCTCTGAGTCTAAAAAATTAGTTTATGTGATGGTATTTGTTCCTATAAGTGATAATATAATTTAAAAGTTATGATTGTGTTTGACAGGTTTCTATTACTATAACAAACAATTTGAGATGATCAGGGATTTTTTGTTTTTGTTTTTGTTTTTGTTTTGTTTTGTTTTTCAAGACAAGGTTTCTCTATGTAGCCTTGGCTGTTCTAGACTAGCTTTGTAGAATAGGCTGGCTTCAAACTTACAACAATTCACCGGCCTCTGTCTCCCAAGTGCTAGGATTAAAGGTGTCTATCACCATACCCGGCCTTAAGATGATGGGCTTTTTAAAGAGTGAACTTCTGTAGTTTTCTGCCCCTGATTGGTTGGTTCTTTGCATGGGGGGGGGGCTATACAGGGAGCACATATCCATCTTCTTTTATGGCTAGGAAGCAAGAAGAAAGGAGCATGTTGGGCACATTCCAGTGACCCAGCCCTCTGTGGTGGCTAATCTAGTCAGCTTGGCTGAATCTAGAATGAACTAAGAAAAACATCTCTGGGTATGGGGGTGGGGCGCTGTTTTCACAAAGATTTAACAGAGTTGAGATGTCTCACCCTCAACTTGGGCAGCACCTGTAATGATGAAAAACGAGATGCCATGCAACCGATATGAATATGGAGAGAGTTATTTAGGAAAAAAAAGAGGAGAGGAGATAGGTTCTGACTGGGTCATGAGGGTAGAGAGATAGCAAGAGACAGAGAGACAGTGGGGGGTGGGGTGGGGAATGCTCCTTCAAGAAAGTGCAAGAGAGCTAAGAGAGCGAGAGAAGTAAGAGAGAGCAGGGTTGTCCTTTCTATTCTGAGCAAGGGCACACACCTAGAGGCGCACAGCCTGTAATGATGCCAAAGGTCTAGGCAGCCTGGGGGCAGCCTTGTGAAGCTGCTTAGATGCCAACAATACCACCCTTTTGGCCCCCATCTCAGACTGAACAACAACAAAAAAAGAACAGAGTTGAAGGCCAGGGTTCAACTTTCTGCTTCCTGGTTGTGGACACACGTGGTCAGCTGCCTTGTATGCCTACCACTGTGCCTTCCCCACTAGCCGGACCCTATTCCCTCAAACTATGAGCCAAATAAAACTACTTTTCCCTTAAGACACTTCTCAAAAGGTGTTTGGCCAAAGCAAAAGGAAAAGTGCATAACACAACATCCCACTCCAGCCACCACTTCCCAATAGCACCTGAAACAGAACGTAAGCCTTCCATGTACCTTTGGGGTACACTCAGATGCAAGCCATAGCAACGATGTTGTCACCTTGTAGATTATTAACTGGTCTTCCGTATGATTTAATGATCTTACCTCAATACTCCTTAAACCAACAACTGTACACATTGATTGAGCCAGCTCTGTCATCTACCAGTTCTCTCCTAAATGATTTGAATAAGCCCTTGGCATGTGCTGTCTATTTATCTAAGAACTAGAGAGAATGGTTTGGACATTCTGCTTTGACACACTACCAGCATTTAAGGTTACAAACTTGAAATAGCAGGTGATCCTCATTTTGAACAAATGGACCAATATTAGTTTGGTTTCCCTAGAAGTAAATACTAAGACAGAGACTTGAGAATACTATCATATTTTGGAGGCCCAGAGACTCCTGGAAAGCATGTAAGAAAGTGACAGAGGAAGGAAAGGCAGCTAACCCAGCCTACTGACATGGTAGGTGACGTGCAGTTCAGTCCCACAGGTAACTGCAGCTGTAAACACACAGGGAACTGGGATGATTAGATGCTGTAGAGAGTGATGATGTGACCAAAGGTATGGTGGAGGGGGGAGGGCCTTTATTGTACGTAGACAGAAGGGAGAGTACAGCCAGAGACATGGAGAGAGGCCGGAGCACGGAGAGCAAGTAGTAGGTTAAGCACACCCAGTATGAGAGCAGAGAGGAGAGGGAGAGGAAAAGCTAGAGAGGAAAAAAAAAAGAAAGTCACTCAGGAGGCAGAGGCAGGCGGATCACTGTGAGTTCGAGGCCAGCCTGGTTTACAAAGTGAGTCAAGGATAGCCAAAGCTGACACAGAGAAACCCTTTGTCAAAAAACCAAAAAAGAAGAAGATGAAGAAGAGGAGGAGGAGGAGAAGAAGAAGAAAGTACGGACAAAGGAGGCCAAGAGATGGGGCAAGAAGCAAGAAAAGAGGGGGCAAAGAAAGAGAGAGCAAAGAGGACCAGGAGGACACATAGCCACGACGGCAGGGTTATATAGGTCCAAGCAGCTGGGGGAAGGAGGTGTCTAAGCTGGAGATGTTTAGGGTGTAGGGTAGGGTGAGGAAAGTCAGGAAGACCCAGGAGGCCAGCAGGGACTCAGTAATAGGTACTTGTGATTCAGAGAGAGCTGGAGGCCAGCATGAGCTTTGGTATGCTAATAGGCGCCACGGGTTAGCCATTTGTCCTGAGTTTTTTTTCTTTCAGGCCTGACACATACCAATTGTGCAGTCAGTCTTTGAGAACTGTTCCTGGGTGGTTCAAATCTTCCAGGGTCTCCTGCCAGGTAAATGCTAGCTCTTCCCAGGGACCAGAGTGCCTTCTAAAACGCCAAGACCAGGCGACTGCAAAGCCTGAGATTACTGATGGCTCAACGGGTGTGGGCAGGGAGCTCAATGTGTATTTTAAAATCAAACAAAGCAAAATGTTCCCATTTATTAGGAAATGATGTCATCCTTAAGATAACAGAATGCAACCTGAATGCACTGACTTCCGCCTAGAGCAGACAAACTCTTTTTCTCTGCAGCCAAAGGATATCAAAGGGTATTTCTTCCAAAGTAGTCTCAAGTGCAGCATTCCCAAAGCACAATAAAGTTAGCTTTCTAAAGGAAAATCTATCTGCTGACCCTGGGAGGCTCCTATTTTGTACACTTGTCATCAGAAACAAGCTTATCAGCTACAGGTAATGGTAAATCGTCTTATGCAACTTGAGTAGAAATTGATGGTCAATTATTGCAACATCTGGCTTTTCTCATATCTGGGCTTTCTTACAAATTAATCAATTACAATTTGTCTTTTACAAAATTGCAAATTTTCCTAAATTACCACAAGACCACACAATCGATCAGATTTATTAAAAAGAAAACCTAGATTTCCTAGCTTTTAAAAAACACTACTAGCCTGGCTTGGTGACACATGTCTTTAATCCTAGCACTTGGGAGGCAGAAGCAGGTGAATCACTGTGAATTCAAGGTTAGCCTGGTCTACAAAGTGAGTCCAAGACAGCCAAGGCTACACAGAGAAACCCTGTCTTGAAAAACCAAAACAAACAAACAAACAAACAAAACAAAACAAAAACACCACTGCAAGTCTCAGGAAGTTTTATCAGCGATCCAGGTCTTACATGGTGCTCTGGGGCATTTGGGGCCATTCTGGGGCCATGTAGGTATGGTTAGATCATGTCTTGTGGACCCAGAGAATGAGCACAAATATGGGCCAGAAAAATGTTCGCTTCATGCGTTCCCCTATGGTCTCTGACACAGCGTTACTCTAAAGACCAGCCCTTCACTTGAATGTGAGTGTCATTTGCAAAGTGTCCAAAGTACAATGGCATGAATCTTTATCCATACACACACACACACACACACACACACACACACACACACACACACACACACACACTGCCTCCAGGCATTCCTAAAAGGCGATGATCGCCAACGTGCCCATGAAACACTACCGGCTTCAGGCGCCCACAGCAGCTACCGTGACCATCCCTTCCAGCGTGGCTCCCACTTGAACCTTCTCCTGTGAGCAGCTGTCAGCCCGCCTTCATCTCTCATCCACGTCTCACAGAGACGTGCTAGAAAATAATGCCTTAGATTTCCTTTCAGTATGGGGCCAACTAGGAAAGAAACTGGGCAATCCATCAGTCACTCCTTCTCCTACCTTCGCACCTTCCTTCCATGTGCTCTCTGCCTTAACTCTTCCCTTCTTTTGAGCTACCAGGTGAATGTTCCCCGACACACCAAGAGACGCAAACAGCCGCAAATGGCCATGGGAGAAAATGTCTCCGGCACATGTGTCACTAGCGTTGACCTGCTGCTAGAGTTTACTCACTAACACCTCTGATCGCCAAAGCAGCAAGAAACACACCAGTTAGTGCCTGGGCGATACTAGCTTAACTGGCTTCTGTGCCATCATTCAGCTGAGCAGGCTCTGTGCTAAGATGGAAGTCCCACACAACTGTCCCTTCAGTTCTTACTGCTACTCCCTCGCTTCCAGCTACTCCACCTCAGAGAACCTGACAGTCAGTTTTCCCAGCCCCAGGAATTCTCCATATGATTGCTAGGACAAAATTTCCAATACAGCACCTCATCCCGACCCTCACCTCTCTTTAAACGGTCTTCAGGACCAGGGGCTGGAGAGATGGCTCAGTGAAGTGTTTGCCTGGCAAGCACAGGGCCTGAGACCAAACCCGGAACCCACACAAATCTTCAAAACGTCAGTTACAGCGCTGTGCACAGGGCTAAAGAGGCGGAGGCAGACAGGTTTCCCGGCTCACTGGTCAGCTAGCCTAGACTAATTGCTGAGTTCCAGGCTGGAGAGAGGAACCCTGTCTAAAATGAGACAGAAAGAAAGGGGAAGAGAGGAAAGGAAGGGCTGGGCACCTAGGAAACAACAACCAAGGTTTCTGTCTCTCACACGCACGTTCATATTGGTACATGACTACACACACACACACATACACACGAACATGCACACACAATTTTAACGCTTTCCCTAAGAACTCAAAGTCCTGCTGCAGGGCGTGGCTGGCATGGCCCGCCCTCTACCTAGGGGCGGGGCTTCCCCTCTCCCACAGACTCACTATATAAACCAGACATTTTGGTTCCGGGCCCCCATTTTCCTCACCTCTCTTCCCCCTCTCCTCCCTCTCCCCTCCACCCGCAGCTCGCACTCCTCCTTCCCTTCCCCCTCCCCTGCCGCTTCCAGTGAATCTGCGTTTATATAGTATAGCTTCGTTGCCAATTAACTCAGTGTGTCTATTTAGTCGATCGCAAACAACGAGGCCTACAAGACTCTGGTCTGTACTCTCTGCTTCTCTAAGCACCTTGCGGGCTTCCCTGACATCTCCAAAAGTGCTGCACTCTACGTCCCTATCACAAGAGGGACATCCCCGTCCATCCCTTCCCCCGATCACTCTCATTACACTTCAGATTTCCAACCAGACATGATATCCTAGGGCCTGTCCTCTGACTCCCGGCGAGGCAAGCTATTTTGCCTTAAAAGTCTCAAGTTCCATCTCTTTTAGGGTTCTCCAGTCAGCACGTGAGATACATTGTGTGGGGACTGAGTGTCTTTTGCTCCTTTCTCACAGTTCAGTCTCCACACTCCACCAGAAGCCACATTTCCACTGTGACCATGACAAGCTGAGCAGGGATGGACCAAGGAGCTAATTTGCCTCCTTCACCCATAAGTCTGGCATAAGGAGTTAAAGACAGCCATCAAGCCTCTTGCTCAGTGGAAAAAAAAAAAAAGAACAGAGGGCGTGGTCATATTCCCTTGGGGGTGGCTGGGGCCTAGTTCACAGAAGGCAAAAGAAGCAGCAACCAAGGAGCAAAGAAAGGGTGTCTGAGGCACGCTGGGAACATTCCAGGGCCTGGTGTTAGCCCCACTCTGTCAAGTGTCTATATCCTTATTCTTCCAAATCTTTTCCCTTAAGAAATCTCACTTATCTTTTATTTCTAATAAGCAAAGGCCAGAAGAGGATGCTGGGTGTTCCCGCTCTGTCACTCTCCACTGCATTCCTTTGAGACAGGCCCCTCACTGAACCTGGGAAAGACCAGTGGCCAGCACGCCCCAGCACGCCTCCTCTATCCACCCTCTTCCACACAGCGCTGAGGTTACAGGTGCACACACAGCCATGCCAAGCTTTTTTTTTTTTAAAACACGGGTGCTAAGGATTTGAACTCGTTTCCTCATGCTTGTGTCATATGTATTCTTTCCCAGTGAGCCACCTCCCCGACCCATAATGCTATTAATTCTTATGTGGCAAGGTCCAAAGGTAGATGTTTCTTGTTTATAGAAATTTTATTGCTGTTTCCTACCTCTCTACCTCCCTTCACCCCAATCCCTTCCAACACCTCAACATCAGGTAAGAAAGAAAGAAGGTTAGCCTCCTTTGGAATTCATAACCTGGACTGTTTCTTCAGGAAGCATGTTCTTCAGAAAGTCCCTGTGCCCAAGCTCAGGCAGGAAGTTGGGTAGGTTGCTGGCTCATGAGTTTTCCCACTGGCACAGCTTCACTGTCTGTCTCCACCAAGCAGCCTCTCTCGCTGTTCTGGGGAAGTCTAATTCTACCCTGGCACCTTTAGCCTTTGAGCACCTAAGCTAGCTTTCATTTCTCGTTACTTCTCACAACGCCACGCTCTTCAAAGGTGCTAATACTTCCTGAGCACTGTCTGTGGAGTGGTCACAGCTTGGGGCTTCCACTTCCACATCTGTGAGGAGCTGGCTCTAAGCCCAGATGATGAAAGAATACCTGTTCATCCGGAATCTCAGAGAGAGGGGGCACAGTTTGTCCCCTCGGCGTCTAGGCCCCTGTGTCTGCTGCAGCAGCAGGCTTCCGCTCGTGGCTCATCTCTCCTGCTCATGCATGTGAGGTGTGGAGAAACAGTTAACTGCATGTTTACTGTGACTGGCTGAAACCTGACTTGTCATTAACTGCTTGAGAACAGACACCGAGGAATACTGTTGACAATGTTGGTCATACGTTAGGCTGCAGTAATGGATCACAGAGCAGTGGCTTTAACGGCAAACATCTACTCCTCACAGTTCTAAAGGCTGCAAGCCCAAGCCCAAGAGGCTGCCATAAACACTGTAGAGCCCACTTCTGGTTTGTACACAAGACTTCTCCTTGTAGCTTTACACAAGAGGTAGGTGATACAAACTCTCATGTCTCTTTTTATTGTTGTTGTTGTTGTTGTTGTTGTTGTTACTTACTTTCTGAGGTGGCTGGCCTTGAACTTACAGTCCCTCAGCTTCACCTTCCCAAGTACCATCCCATGTAACTGTCACGCTTCCTCTTACAAAAGGACTGATCTTATTCATGGTGATTCCTCCATAAACACACGGCCTATAATACTGTCTAATGATATCTTGCCATTCATTTCACTATCTAACCAACCTGATAAGCATTTATGCTTTTATGTAACACCTGTGCTTTCCACCAGACTACTCTATGTCTGATTCATAGATGAGAATAAAAAATCTTGGTGACATATCTCCAATCTCCCCTTTTTCAGTTGATCCTACAATAGAAATGGCTCTCCAGTCATATAAATAAAGTGTGTGCATGTGTGTAGATGTGTATACATATGTGTGAAGGTACAATTTAAATAGTAGTTACCACCAGGCGTGGTGGCACAAGCCTTTTAATCCCAGCACTCGGGAAGGAGAGGCAGAGGCAGGTAGATCTCTGTGAGTTCGAGGCCAGCCTGGTCTACAGAGTGAGTCCAGGACAGCCAGGGATAAACAGAGAAACCCTGTCTCAAAACAAAACAAAACAAACAAACAAACAAACAAACAGAAGAAGTAGTTACCATCTGTGGTTTTAAGTTGATATCTGTTCCTGAGGTAGATGTCATTGCTTCCCTTAGCTGTAATGGAACCAGAGACTCAGGAGTCTTGTCATCCTTGAGGCTCTCAACTGAACTGGATAGAGACCATCCTGACCCACAGATGTGGTACTGTCTGCTTCCCAAGCCGTGCTCCTAACCCCTGCATGTTACCATTGGACAGGAGGCAGAAACCAGTCCCATCAGCCGGGAGAGTAAGAAGAGCCAATGATAAAAGAAAGCTTAACAGATACAAACAGCCGACAGCACTCTGAAGATCCGATCAGGAAGAAAGCATTTCTCCCAAAGAAAACCACAGCATGACTTTCTGAATATCAAACATTGTGCAAATAGTTTTGTATCATTGGTGACTAGTAGAAAATACATTTACACAGACAACAGGCAGTAAGTTAATAATCAGAATTTTAATGAGGCTTTTTTTCTGACAGCTCAGAATTTTAAAAGAATTTTTAAAGAAATATTATGTCTGATGTGAACAATTAAAGGGAAACTAGTATTGCAAAATCCAAAGCTTTACAATATCTACAATATCAGTTGTGAGTAGTAGGAAAACTGCTAAAACTGGAGTGATAAAAGGGAAATTATCACTTTAGAAAAGGAAACATCTAGAAACTAGACTTCTATACACAAAATGTTCTTTACTGGAATGGGTCTGGGAAACATTTTAAACCTCAGGACTAGGTGTTTGGGAAGCAAAAGATGAAGGCACCCTGTTCATCCAGGACTGTGGCTTCCTGTTTCTCCTCCTCCTCAGCTCTCTTCTTCCTGCCCAGGTAGTGTTCACTGTCTCCCACAGGCACCAAGGGCTTCTCACCACACATAAGCACCATTCTCCAAGACTGCTCCCTGGGGGGGGGGTGCTTTTGAATCCCAGAGCTCCACTGAAACAGACTGACAGTAGTGCATGCTGGGTGGTAAAACATGGTGGTAAGTCAGCCTAGAAAACGGTCTAACCCAGTCTCTGGACCGGTTAATTTTTTCCAATTTGTTATAAACCTAGACAAACGTGGAAAGTGGGAAAGTAGGCAAGGAACTACCTCCACGATCAGGCTGTGAGCATGTCTGTGGGGCATTTCCTTGACTGCTGGACCCGCTGTGGGTGATACCATGCCTGGGCAGTGGGCCTGGGCTCTATAGAAAGGTGGCTGAGCAAGTCAGAGGAAGCAAGGCAATGAGCAGGGTTCCTTCATGGCCTCTGCTTCGGTTCCTGCCTCCAGGTTCCTGTCCTGAGTTCCTGCCCTGGCTTCCCTCAATGGTGAACCATACCCTGTAAGCTGAGATGAACTCATTCTCCCTAAATTGCTATTGGCCATGGTGATAGCTTTAAGAATAGAAAGCAAAGGAAGACAGTGTCCCTCTTCTTGGTCTGTGGCTAGGCTTACCCTGAATATCATGACACCAAGAATTTCATTCTGAAACATATTTTTCATCTTATGTAGAACAGAAAAACAAATAAAAAACAAACAATAAAACACCTCCAATTATTTGTGTTTCACAAGAAAACATCTAGAGTTCACCCTCCCTGAGTCCTGAACTTGTAGGGGAGGAGGAAAAAGCTCCAAGCATTCACTAAGTGTCATTGTTTGCTTTAATCAAATGCTTATTTGCCATGAAACTGAATTTAGTCAAGTGTTTGAGGAACCTGAGACGGAGGTGTTACAGTACTGAGAGCTGGCAGACTAGCATCTAACAGCACCACGTTAAATGCTGGGGTGGATCGCTGGGGGAGTGTTTCAACTTCCCTCAGATTGGCAGCTTTTATTGTTACCAACTGCCTGGCTGTCTGAATATAGACCCTGTGCCATTTTAGGTGAGCATTTTGCAAATTATGACCTATCTATATACTATGAAGCTATTAAAAATATGGCATAGCTTTTATGCCTTTGGAACATGGTTTAGAATGCTTAAAAGCACATTAAGAACACTGAATCATGGAGAGTC
This sequence comes from Acomys percivali, assembly GCA_907169655.1. Lineage (NCBI taxonomy): Eukaryota > Metazoa > Chordata > Mammalia > Rodentia > Muridae > Acomys > Acomys percivali. The sequence goes on along the minus strand of OU015753.1, from coordinate 95,677,281 downwards.
TTGAAGGGCTGGTAAAATCCAAGAGGAATGTTTGGGCGACTGTGTTTGTGTTCCCTCTTGTGCTGTAGACCAGATCTGTCCACATCACATTCTTTGAATCTAGTAAACACTATATCATACATTAAAATGCAACTAACACTTAATCATGGGGAGTGAGATTAAAGGTAATTTTTATCTTTCCTCTTTTTAAACTGTCTATGATTTTTTTTCTGAGACAGGGTCTCTCTGTATAGCCTTGGCTGTCCTGACTTGCTTTGTAGACCAGGCTGACCTCGAACTCACAGAGATCTGCTTGCCTCTGCCTCCCGAGTGCTGGGATTAAAGGCGTGCAGTGCCACCACGCCCGGCTAGCAATCATATTTTTCAAAAGTGCTTGGGAGCCAAATAGTGAGACAGCATTTGCACATACTTGCTACATCACTTCTGCCAGATTACTTACTTTCTAAGGGATGTCTGTTTATTCATTTATTTTGAGATACGGTCTCCCTAAACAGTCTGGGCTAGCTTTGATAAATCAGGGTTCTCCTGGCTCTACCTCCTGAGTGTGGCAATCACAGGCACAAGCCACCATGCCTGGCAACTGTGTTGTGTTTTTAAAGATTTACATTTAAAAAACCTATGTGCCCAGCACTCGGGGGTTGGGGGGGTGCAGAGGCAGGTGGATCTCTGTAAGTTCGAGGCCAGCCTGGTCTACAAAGTGTGTCTAGGACAGCCAAGACTACACAGAGAAACCCTGTCTCGAAAAACCAAAAGAAAAAGAAAAAAAAATTATACGCATGAGTGTACCTCTGTGTGTATGCAGTTACGAGTTCCCCTGGAGGCCACAGGGCACCAAGCCCACTGGAACGTCCAAACACTGCCCGTCTCCAGGCAGAAGATGAATCGCATGGTCCAGGGTTCTGCTTCCCTCAGGAATACCAGGCTCGGGGGATGGCTAGTGAGGGATAGGGTCGGGTGTGGGCGGGGGTGGATCAAGGAACAAGGTCCGTGCCACGGGATTTCTAGTCGGCTGGAGAAAAAGACTTCCCCATAACAAAGTGTTAACTGTTCTTTTAGTTGGACTCCTGACACCAGAAGACAGCAGAGGCCAGCCAGACCTGATTCAGGCGAATGGAACTGCTGCTTCGGGAACAGCAGAGTTATGGCTTGGCTAACCAGCCGCTTTAGCCGAATGTAGTTCACCTGCGCCTAATCAGGTTACAGCTGGAATGTGGGTTTCAGCGCTGAGCCAAGCGGCAGCAGCAATAGGTGCGGACTCACTGATGAACAGCAGTTGCCCAAGGTGGTTGGGCGATCTTCTACGGTGGTCCCTCAGCAACAGCCTGGCTGGCAGTCAAGTCTGGGGTTCCAGTGATGAGTCATTTGGCAAAGGGGGGGGGCTTTCTTTCCCCAATGTTACAGCTCAGAATAAAGCAGCCGGTCTCAGACGATCTTCGGTGCAATAGTTGGTACGTGTGCTTTATTACCTGTGAAACAGGGACATTGGGCAGTGGGAGGGGTTTTGAGGATGAATGTGTTTCCTGGCTGGGACTAGGATGTTGACAATGCTCTGTTTACAGGAGGAAAGATAACAGGTGACACGTTCACGTGACTGACCACCTGTAGGCACCTTGGATTTATGTCACGTGTTCCTGAGGCACACCTGGAAACAGAGAACATGCTTTGTCCCACACTTTCCTTCTCAGAATGAGATTTTAAATCTCAGATTTGAGATTTCCGGGGTTTAAACATGCTCCACCGCCAACAGTTCCATGCCAGTCCCTCTGGAAGCAAGGTCCACGAGCCCCACATGTCTATATGCCACACATGTGTGGGGACCCCCAGGGGACCCTGGAGCTGGAGTCATAAGGCACTGAGAGCCTTGAGCTGTGAGCTGTGAGCTGTGAGCTGTGAGCTGTGAGCTGTGGGTTCTGGAAAGCAAACTTGGGTCATCATCAAGTGCTCTTACTGGCCAAGCTACCTTTCTAGCCCCCCAATTTTATTTTTAATGAGGATAATAAATAAAACCTGCACTACAGGGTTTCCTCACAAGCTTGCTGTAAGGGTAAACAGAAACCAAATTGATAGAACACACACAAAAAAAACATTCAATGTGTAAAAGCATCAAATGATAGATTTATATTATTATTATCATTATCATCAGCATCATCATTATTATCATTTTCATTATGTCTGTGATAGTTGGTGATTCTAGAAAAAATGAGCATAGACTAGCAAGAGCCCTGGGATCATCCAGGGGAACTCAGGGCCATTGCGCAATTTTTTTCTTTTTTTTTTTTTTTTTTTTTTCTTTTTTTTCCCCCCCCCCCCCCCCCCGCCCGCTCAGTGTTTTGAGACAGGGTTTCTCTGTGTCGCCTTGGCTGTCCTGGACTCGCTTTGTAGACCAGGCTGGCCTCGAACTCACAACGATCAACCTGCCTCTGCCTCCCGAGTGCTGGTATTAAAGGTGTGTGCCACCATGCCCGGCTCTCAATTTTCATCTAGTGAAGAGAAGGCTCTGTACAGGACAGGGTGAAGCGCCTGTCTCCTCAACCCTGTCCCTTCGAGACATCAGCTCATGAGGAACGGCTGCTTTCGCTTACACTGCCAGAGGTTTCATTTAGGGAGCAGGTCATCACAGTAAAGAGTGATGGTTAGTGCAAAGGTGCTCACCTCCCGGCAACCAGGAGCCAAAGGAGAACAGGAAGGAATTGGGGTCCCCATGTCTCCTTTAGGCATGTAGCCCCAATAACCTAACTTTCTTCAACTAAGTACTGGCCTCTTCAGAGATCTACCGCTGTGCCACAGGCTATCAAGTCCTCGGAGGGATAGTCACACTTCAAGAGCACGCACAGAGCCCAGGGAGTCATCTACAGACAGAGAAGCATCAGTGGCCGTGACCGCAGGCCGCTGTTACCGCCATCCCTGCCTGGGACAGGCAAGGGCAAGGGAATGATGTTGCTAAAAACCCATTAGTGGCTGAAGTTCAGGAAGAGAGGCTGAGCTAATGGAGAATTCAGGTAGTGCCCCCAAAACTCCAGCACAGTGAGAGGGAGAAGGCCACAATCTGTGGGGTCTTAAGAGAGAAGAGTCACTTCCCCTTTTGTGTCACAAAGCCAAAGCACAGAACTGAGCCTTGACAGTAATGCAGGTTTCGTGGTGGCCGGAGGACGAGGTGGAGGGCAGAGAAAAGATATGGGGGAGAACAGGCTAGCGAATCGAGGAATATTTATACCTGGTCCTGAAATAAGCAGGTGTTTCCCAGAACACTTTCACGGTCTGGGGTTTCCTGTGATGGTGATGGTGGCTGATGGGCATGTCACTTAGCATGATGAATGAAGTCTGAGGTCTTCTAGAAATCATTTGAGTGTCCATTTTGGATCTGGGTGGGTTTCAAACCTCGTGACTGTGAAGAGCAATTTCTGACCTCCAGGCATCCTGTTCTCAACGATAAACACAGTTAGGGTGGGTGGGCAGCCAGGCAGGGTGTGCAGACAGCAGACTGGGTGCTAGAATAGGGTCCCAGGCCCTCTTTCCTCCTGACCACTCATTTCCTGCTGGTATGTTGCTAGCTAAATCTACCAGAAATGATATGGCCAGGAAGCCAGTGTACCACACAGGGCTGTGGAGGATGAGGAGGGCAGAGCAACCAGCCCAGCAAATAGACATCCACACGTGTTTCAGAAGCTCTGCCGCTTTGCTGGGAGGCTCCACCCGGATGGATGCTATGTTAGGAAAGTGCAGTCATTTGGTGATAGCACCCTAATTTCTTTTAGGGGAAAGAGAGTAAATGAAAAAAACAAATAAATAAAAAGGGAGGACACGGCTGCTCCTAGGTCTGGTGGAGGAGAAAGTTTATTGTAGAAAAAACTGGCTATGTAGAGCATAGCCAGAGGCAGGGACATCTGGGAGGGTCTGGAGTGGACATGACCCTGAGCCCTCAAGCCCAGGAGCCAGGCTGTTCCTCCCCCCAGCTGCCCTTCGCTATATAATCCAGCCATTTTGGTCACCCAGCCCTTTTGCCTTTTGGTCTACCCTTTACCCTCCCGGCCTCTTGGCCGCTTCTGTTTTCTCTCCTCTTCCCTTCCCTCTATCCTTTTCCCTTTCCCCGCATGGCTTGGCTCAGGCTTGACTCCTGTAAACGCACTTGGGAGTCTGATCTGGGAGGCTCACTTTGTTCCAAAAGCCTTTCAAAACATAAAAGAAGAAACAACCCCCCTGTCTTAATTAGGGTTTCTATTGCTGCAACGAAACATCATGACCAAAAAGCAAGTTGGGGAGAAAAGGGCTTATTTGGCTTATACTTCCACATCTCTGTTCATCACCAAAGGAATCAGGACAGGAACTCAAGCAAGGCAGGAACCTAGAGGCAGGAGCTGATGCAGAGGCCATGGAGGGGTGCTGCTTACTGGCTTGTTCAGCCTGCTTTCTTATAGAACCTGGGGCCACCAACAATGGGCTGGGTCCTCCCCCACAGATCACTAATTAAGAAAATGCCCTATAGCTGGGTCTTATGGAGGCATTTTCTCAATTGTGGCTCCTTCCTCTCTGAGGACTCTAGCTTGTGCCAAGTTGACATAAAACCAGATTTTACAGATATCTCAGCCAGCACATCATGAATGGTTAAAAAGAAGAAAATTCAGAGCTGTGTCCTTCACTACAAGCCAAGCACTCCAAGAGGGCTGCTAAGTCATTCATTCATTCATTCATTCATTCATTCATTCATTATCATTTGGGTTGTTGACACAGGTCTTAGTGTGTAGCTAAAACCAGTCCTCAAACTCATAATCTTTTTGCCTCAGCCTCTCAAGTGCTGTGATTACAAGAGAGGACCACCATACCAGGCTTATACTGGGCTTAAATGACCCATTTAAAACCACCTGAGGCACTCAGCTATTAAACACAAGGAAATCATGACATTTGCAGGCAAATGGATGGAACTAGAAAAGACCATCCTGAGTGAGGTAACCCAGACTCGTAAGACACACATGGTATATACTCAATTATATGTGGATTTTAGCCATCTAGAACAGGATAAACATACTACAGTTCACAGACCCAAAGAAGATAAGTAACAAGAAGGCTCCGAGGGAGGATGATTGAATCTCACTCAGAAGGAGAAATAGAGTAGACAGAGGTAGTGGCTGAAGAGAGGGAACAAAATAGGAGAGGAGACACAGAGAGATCAGACCTGGGGAGAGCGGGGGGCAGGAGGGCAGAAGGCCTGCAGAGAAAAGAGAAACTGTGGGTGGGGGCATCTCGGTGACAAGCCGGAGACCTAAGTCAGGGTAGGCTCCCATTGGATATGAGAGGGACTTTAGCGGAGACTCCTAAATAGCAGGGGCCATGGAGACTGAAAGGGACACCCGCTAACTAGACAAGTCTCCTAGTAGAGGGAGGGGAACACCAAACACTTCAACTCAAAATTCACCCTGCCTACAAGATGTGCAGGGATAAAGATAGAGCAGAGATCGAGGGAATGTCCAACCACGCCTGGCCCATCCCAAGACACACCCCATGGGAGAGAACCAACCCCTGACACTATTAAGATACTCTGCTAGGCTTGCAGATAGGAGGCTGGTACAGTTCTCCTCTGAGAGGCTCCACCAAGCAGAGCCTCAAAACAGATGCTGAGACTCACAGCCAAACATTGGGCAAGGCATAGGGAGTCTAGTGGAAAAGTGGGGGGAAGGAGAAAAGGACCTGGAGGTGACAGGAGCTTCACAAGAAGACCAACAGAGCCAACGAACCAGGGCCCAAAAGGGCCTGCTGAGACTGAGGCACCAACCAAGCACCTTGCATGGACTGGACCTAGGCTCTGGCCTCTGCTGTGTATGAATTCTTGGCCAGCCAGGCTCCCTGACTCCAGCAGGCAGAAGAAGCAGCAGCACTTTGCCTCTGTGACTCTCCAGACGGGGTTTCTGAGGGAGGGGAAAAGGCTGGCGCTTTGTGCTGAGCAAACGCTTTCATCCTCAGTGGCAGCTGCTCTTCTGAGCGCTCCATCACTTCCTAATGTGTCCTCTGAAAGGGCCCAGCTGTTCCTTTCCACCAGGCCCTAAAAAGCATGCCTTTCGTTTGAGGAAAGCACACATGCATTAGGACTCGATGTTTTGGGGTGGGGGTAGGGGGTGGGGTGCAAAGACCGATTTTGACATTTGCTTCCGGAAATTAGGGCCAAATAATTGTACCTATTAGAGAAAAAATGTGAGCACAGGAGTGCCGAGGCAGGCCTGGAAGCCAGCCCGCCGCTGAATACAGCAGCCGTTCTTTTTCACTGTAAAGCTCAGAAATACTCCATTTTCTTAGCCTCGTGACTGCTAGAGTCTGAGTATTTGCACCCCAGATGAAGACGTTGGAATCTAATCCCCAGGGTGGTGGCACCAAGAGGTGGGCTTCTCAAAGATCGAAGGGCTTTGCCCAGGCTGAATAGGCAGCCCAATGGTTAGAGGCTCTTGCTCTTTGCAGAGGGCCCTGGTTTGTTTCTGGGCACCCTTGTGGTGGTGGCGGCCCACAACCACCTGTAACACCAGCTCCAGGGCATCCTACACCTCTTTCTGGCTTCCATGGGTTCTTGCAAGCATGTGGTGTGTGGGTGTGTGTGTGTGCGTGCGTGTGTGTGCACATATTCAGGCATACACACATACACATTAAATAAAATAATTTATTTATTTTTTAAATGAAAAGTCTTTGCTCTCATGAAGAGAATTCGTGCCATTATAAGAGGACTGAAAGGGCTGGCTTGACCCTTTCATTACACGAGGAGACCCCCAGGAAGTGCTGTCTACGGTGCAAAGAGGCCACATCTTACACAGAGCCTGATACAGCATCACCTTCCGGTCTCTAAGTCACAAAACAACTAAGCCAATACCCCAGCACACACATAAACCAATAAATGATTACAAATAAACTCTGGGCTGGGGTGATAGCTCATGGGTGTGAGGTCCTCAATTCAGACCTGAGAACCCACAGAAGCAGGCTTCCTAGTCTGTCCCTGTAGTCTCAGTGCTCTGTTGGAAAGACAGGAAGTGGGGCAGCCATTGCCTTAGGCCCTGGGGCCTCAATCCACAGCGAGCAAGGCAGGGCCTGACCTTCTTCTTCCTGAAGTGTCAACTTCCATGGAAAACATGCCTTTAATAATTCACAGCAAGAGTGGTAAGAATGAACATCTTTTTCTTTTCTTACAAAATGGTATTTTCCTCCCTTTTTCTCTCCCCTTTACCCCTATCCTAACCTTCTGAAAAAGGCATCAGGTGAGGCCAAGCAGAAGAGGGAGCGGCCCAGCAGGACCATAATCTATGGGAGACTGATGCCCTAGTCAGCCTCAGTGGTCAGTCAGACACAGCCTAGAGTCAGCGGGGAGGAAATGCTTACCTGAGGGTCTGGGGGATTGCCTGGATCAGACTGTCCTGTGGACACATATGGGGGGCATCGTCTCAATGGGTAACTGATGTTGGAGAGCCCACTGTCTGACACGCTATTCCCCTGGCAGGTAGCCCTGGGCTGTATTTTAAAAAGTAAGCTGGTAGGGCCAGGGCATGGCTCAGTGGTGAAGAGCACTGACTGCTTTTCCATGTGACCCAGGGTTCAATTCCCAGCACCCACATGGTGGCTCACAGCCATCTGTAGCCCCAGTTCCAGGGGATCCGGCAAAGTCTTCTGACCACCCAGGGTTCCAGGCATGCAAATGGCATTCACAGACATACACACCAACAATCATTAAAGTGATCCAAACCCATAGCATCGGAAACACAGTGCGTCACCAGAGTCAATGCAGTGAAATGATCCCAGGTCTGTTACATTTTAGCCAGTAATGCACTGGCTAGACACTGGCTAGACAACATCAGATTGACGGGAGGCATTCTATAGCACGGCCTGGGATTGCTTACAACGTTAACACCGAACCTCACATCTATATGGAAGACACTAAGACCAACAAGAGAAGAAGAAGAACGCGTGACCCTGGCTTGAATCCGATGCTTGTAAAAAGCTGCTGATTCCGCTGGAAAAACTGAAGTGGGCTTGGCTGGATGAGGCTGCGGAGGAATTCTTTGTACCCTTCTTGTAACTTTTCCATAGGAAACTATTTCCAAGAAAATCGTAAGCAGCATGACTGGCATGGTAATACAGCTTGTGGGAGCTGCTGGTGTGGCTGAAGAACAGCAGGTGCCGCTGGATGGCAGGTGAGCTGGGGATAAGAAACAGGTGGCTTTAGACAAGAGAGCATGCTTGTCAGGTGGGGGCAGGATTCGTGGTTTGGGTTTCCCTGGTTTGAGTTGTGAGGGACTCCTTCCCAGCCATGTTTGCCTGAGGACCTTGAAACTCTCCTGTTGGCCTGCCTGCTGGTACGGTCTGTCTACTATTTGCCATTGAAGATGCCGACAAGGTGAGATGACCCTCCTGTAGAAACTTAGAAGTCAGTGTGATGACCGCCTTAACATCATATGGCCAGCAGATGGCAGCAGGCAATTCTGGGAAAGAAAGTTCTACTGGAGTGGGGGAGGTCTAGGGAGGTCAGGGCGAGGCTTGCTCTGCTGTTGGCTCTCTGTGAATTACAGATCCCTGCCAGGCAACAGAACTGTCCTACAGCCCAACCTCACTCTCTGGAAATAATGGGAGCAAGGAGGAGGAGGGCTGAAAGAAAAGTCTTCATTGTGTTTTTAAAGAAAGATGCTTTTATTTCTTTCAATAATGTGGGAGAGAAAAAGAGAAACCATCATTTCACAGAACTTAAATGAAATTCCTTCGAGAGTCCTCGAAGTTAATAGAAAGAGTTGGATTCACTAGTCAGCGAGGCATGCACCATCAGTATTTGTGAGGAAAAAAATAAATACTAAAAAATTTTTAAAAAGAAAGAAAGAAAAAAAAAAAGAAAGAAAGAAATAGCTGCAATTATTGCTACTTATTGGTCACGTATTAGGAGCAAGTAAGTAAGTAGCGCCAAGCCGAGTGTTCAGTGTGTGCAGCATTAGCATTTATGATTTCTATCTCACATTTAAAACTTCAGGCTTAGACATTTTAAGTCATTGACATCAATTTGTTAAGGTGTTTACTGTGTGCCTACTGGGGACACAGTGACTACAGCAGGGTTAAAGGCACATATGATCTCTCTCTTCCTGTTAATGTACTGTCTGGCTGGGAATCCAAGGGATGAGAACAGGAACTTAATTTCAGTTGGTCTGATTAAAAAGTCTTACTTCTAGGCTAGGAGGAAGTAGCGCATGCCTTTAATCCCAGCACTTTGGAGGCAGAGATAGACGGATCTCTGTGAGTTCAAGACCAGCTTGGTCTACAAAGGGAGTCCAGGACAGCCAGGGCTACACAGAGAAATGCTGTCTTGAAACACCCCCCCCCCAAACACACACACACAGAAGTCTTACCGTCTACTGTGTTTAATAATAACAACAATGCCATGTGTGGCAGTGCATGCCTTTAATCCCAGCATTTAGGAGGCAAAAGCAAACAGATCTCTGTGAGTTCAAGGCCAGCTGGGTCGACAAAGCGAGTCCAGGACAGCCAAGGCTACACAGAGAGACCCTGTCTTGAAAAGCCAACAGTAATAAATCATAATAACAACGAGAACAATACCCACAATAAAGCTGTACTGTTACTCATTGTTTTATATCTCACTTCTTCAGAACAAGTTTTTTTTTTTTTAATTAAACCTCTCATTTGTAAAGTAGGAATTAAAAATGCCTCATTTATAATTGTTTGGAGAATAAATAAGATAATGTCTAATTAAGTGCTTGCTGTACTCTGGCATGAACACTTGTCAATAGCAGGTCATTGTCATAAAGAGGACTGCCTTGGGGTCTGAGATGATACACAAGCCTCATTACCACACCCTGGGAACTGTCGAAGATTAGAATGTGCTCATCCTTGAGGTGGGGGAGAGCTTTCATACTGCAGATGTTGGATTTTTGCCTGGCTAGGACCTTTCCTTTGCGAGAAACGCTCCATCATTCTCTGTCCACGCATCCTGGATATGGCCAGCCCCAGCCCTATCAGAGCTAGAAGGGTAACTCAGGCTAAGCCCTGTAGGGTACTTTCTCTTCTCTGTGGGTCATCAATCGAAGGATGACTATCTCATCCAAGTTGAGAGCAACTTTAAGGGCTTTTCAAAGAGTTACCAGAAAAGAAATGATCTTTCAACTGAGGCAATTTGCAGGAAGGGATATCAAAACAGGATGAAGCAGAGAGCAAGGTCATCTGGGAGAAAGACTGTAGTCCATGGCTGCGATGAGAATCCTGATGACATCATCTAAGCCCTGGAGCCAGGGACTGGCAAGCTTTTACTGGAAAAGGCCAGATCATAAATATATCAGATGATTCCTGCAAGGACCCGGCGCATTATGGCTTGAGAGCAGCCCTAGACAGTACGTAAAAGAAGACGTGTGGCTCTGTGCCACAAAAACTATTTACAAAGCAGGTGATAGGGCCTGGTGAGATGGCTCAGGGCTTAAGAGCATTTGCTGCTCTTCCACAGGGCCTGGGTTCTCTTCCCAGAACCCACACCAGCTCCAAGGGATATTGCATCGCCTTCTGGCCTCTGCAGGCACCCACATCCATATGGTAGACACACATATTCATAAATAAAAACTAATTTTAAGAATAAGCAGGGCAAGGGGCTACTGTCCTCTCTTTTCTGAGGCTGTATGTAGACCCGGATACCACTGGACTCTTCAATTAGGGCTGCCACTGACTTCCTTTCTGCATCAGGCCAATTTGAGTGAGATTTATATCATTACAGTGGAAAGAGCCCTGCTACAAACGTCAATCTGATAAAATATGACCTTAATTAATCTGGCATGTCATAGATGACCTAATAGTAGATGAACGAATTTATCACTTCTATCACCAAGCGGAAACTTTTGGGGGCGGCCATTTTTTTTCTAAGTCCATGCTGCAGTTGCTCCTGTTCGAGGTCATGTGCTGCTGCTGAGGAAGTTGAACGTTAACGACCATTAAATCTCCTCCAGAGGAGGAGAGGAGCAAGCATCAGCCTGAGTCCTGGCTTCCGAGCAGGCAGTCCAACAGGAGAGGACAGTAAATCTCTGTAGACAAAATGATCCCGGAAGCTGTCACTGGAGAGGTTCTTCTTCAGTGATGGTAAAAGGGGGTGGAGGTGGGGGTTCCATTCAGGGTGAGGGCGGGGTCTGTGGAAGAGAGGGGCCCGGAAGTTCCCATCGGTGGAATTTATCACACTCCTTAAGAAATGACTTTGCTGTATGGAAGATTTCCATGGATCAAGGCTGCTTGTTCTAACTCTTTAATTTGCAGCAGTTACTCAGACTTTCCTGGAATTAAGCTGATTTATTTGAAAGCTGAACACCGCAGTTCTCATCTTTAGAGCTCAGTAGAGCTTTTGATGGCAAGTTGCAGATAATCAGATTTAAGAACCTGCTTCTAAGGAGTGCAGTGTGTACTAAGCAACCAGATGTCCTAGGAGTGGCAGAGGACAGCCACCAGGGGCTTTACCTGAAGATGAAAAAAAAAAAATCGCTAGCGTGGGAGATAATCAGGTGCTAAGTTACACAGTAAGAATCTGTTTTTGTTTTTTTTTTGTTTTTTTTGTTTGTTTTTTTTTTTTTCAAGACAGGGTCTCTCTGTGTATCCTCGGCTCTCCTGGTCTCTGTAGACCAGGCTGGCCTAGAACTCACAGCGATCCACCTGCCTCTGCCTCCCAAGTGCTGGATTAAAGGTGTGCACCACCATGCCTGGCACCCACAGTAAGAATCTGAACAAGAGGGGGCTGGTGGGGGTGAGAGACACTGAGAAGGCCTCCTGAAGAATGAAAAGTAAGGAAATCTCAAGTGGAAAAGGAGCAGGTCATAGCATTAGGTAAGTGTCTATGAAGCTCCTTTGTGCTAGACACTGCACTGAGCCCCACAAACACAGAAGTAGCAAGAGCAGAGTCCGGCTCTTGTGATACCTGTAGTCTAACAGGTGATGCAGGCAACACCAAATCCGGAGGAAGGCTGCATTTGTGACAACTGTTAGAGGTCAGTTGGAGGCAAGGGCAGGCCAATGACCTGGAAGAAGATGGAAATACTGTAATCTGTTAGACCCACTGTTAGCATAGTGTTCTTGTGGGCTGTGTACAGCTTACCCTTGTTCATTCAAATGATTTCTCTACCCAACTATCTGTTTTCAATCCGGATATTGCATTATGATATTTATTCTAAGTATCTCCTGTCTCAAGTTTGTGTAAACATGTCACCATATGTTCTCTGTATTGCCAATAAAAGCCAACTAGCCAATGCTGAGTAAGACAGAGAATAGGATGGGACATCCTGGTCCAGTGAAGGGAGGAGAAAGAGCAGGAAGGACAGGAGGGATGCACGAGGAGAGGGTCAGGAAACAACCAGGAGAAATGAACTGGACCTAGGAGATGAGTAAAAAGCAAATATAATGAGGGAAATCTGAATGCGAAGAAGCTATACTAGCTTGGAGGTTTAGGATGAAGTAAGTACTGCTTAGCATTATGCTCTAGGCTAATTAAATATATCTAGTCTCTCTATGTGGTTATTTGGGTATATAACTGGTTAAGGAGTAACTGCTGAGTATACTAAAATTACAAATCAATATTAAATATCAATAATCCTTCAACAGCACAGCTTGATGGGGGATACACAGCACATTAGTCTATGGCACGTGGAGGGGACCATGGATGGAAATGGAGAAGTAGAGGCCAGAGGGTATGGGGGTGTGTGTGAGGAAAGGAGAGGTCAGGCTTTGTGTCCCAGCCCTAACAACCTGCGTCCTCATTTCTACGACACGCAGGGCAGTGTCACTGCTAAATGAAAGTCAGCAGTCTCTCTCTCTCTCCCTCCCTCCCTCTCTCTCTCTCTCTCTCTCTCTCTCTCTCTCTCTCTCTCTCTAGAATTATTTAATATTTATATAGTATTTTGCCTGCATGTGAGCCAGTAGGCCAGAAGAGGGCACCAGATCTCATTATAGATGATTGTGAGCCACCATGTGGTTGCTGGGAATTGAACTCATGACCACTTGGAAGGGCAGTCAGTGCTGCTTAACCTCTGAGCCATCTCTCCAGCCCCAGTAGTTCTCTTTTTAGACTACATTTTATCTATTTATTGTGGGAGGTGGAGATGATATGTGCTATGGGATGTGAGCTCAGAGAACAACTTCTGTTCTGTGAGACTCAGGTTGTCAGGTTTGGTGTGTGATCAGCCTTCACTTCGGAACCATCTCCTTGACCTAAGAGCCAGTAGTTTTTTAAGCGAACTGAACTGGCCCCTCTGACAACCCATGGTGAGAAAGAGTGAGGTCTTGCTAATCTCTGTCTCAAGAGTAACTCTTCTGGCATCAGCTTTAGCCAACCTGAAACTGCCCTGCAACACTGTTCATCACTGCAGGCATTTTATCAGTCACACATCATATGCTCCAAATGATTGAGGAAGACAGTTGACATCAACTTCTAGCATCGATGTGCGTGCTTTCACACTTGGATATGCACTGTCACATGTATGCACACACACAAAAGAATGTACTCCCTCATTATTTTTTTAATTGCTCTGAATGTGTGGAAAAGAATCTTTAGATGTAAGATTTCCCTTCAAATTCTTCCTTTAAGCCAAATTTCCCATAGAAAATAAAGCGTCTGTGAGAAAGAATGTTAAATAATGACGTATTTGCCTTTGCCAAACGCTAGAGAATAGAGTCTTCCAATACCGTATAGGATAAATGCAGGGAGCTGACTTTGAAGGTAAGAGCAACAGTGCATGCCTGTAATCCCAACATCAGGAAGCAGAGACAGGAGGCCACAAGTTCAAGGCCAGCCTAGACTACATGATGAAATGCCATCTCAAACAACAACCAAACCTAAAGCCAAATCAACACCACCCCTTAAGAAATTCCCAAAATTACTATTTAGAAAATGAGTTTTTCCTGTCATGTGAGCTCTGACGCTCCCTTTAAATCACATACAAAAAAAAAACAAAAAAAAAAAAACTAGCAGTAGTAGTAAACTCAGGGTAGATGACACATAAGAGGGACCTCCAGGAGGTGGGTGTGTGTGGGGTGACACAAATTATAGAAACAGAAAGCGCTCTCTGGAAAAGTTTGGTGATAAAACGCGACGTCACTTTGTACAAGGTCCTTTGTATGATGTTTCATTATGAAGGGATTGCATGCATACTACACACCTTTGAAGTGAAGCTCAGTCCATGAAAGAGTTAAAGGGTCAGGACAATGCTCAAAGTTTTTCAAGCAACGGTTTCTTCATACAAGGCAGGTGTTTTCTCTTTGCCAAAGTCCCCGGCACATGCTGTTAGTTCTAGCTGACCTTTGTGTTACCTGCCTGGAGTGCCATTGCTGCCCTTTGAGTTCTGATATTTGACAGATAAGACTGTGGGCAATGGGGGCTGGAGAGATGGCTCAGCGGTTAAGGGCATTGTCTGCTCTTCCAGAAGTCAAGTTCAAATCCCAGCAACCACATAGTGGCTCACTATGTGCCCTCTTCTGGCATGCAGGTGTGTACATGCAGATAGAACACACACACACACACACACACACACACACACACACACACACACATACACACACACACACACACACCCCCCAAATTTTTAAAATAAGACTGTGGACAATGAGTTAACCTTTGCATCAACTGCAGTATCAGAGGATGGGCACAGAAGGAGTGGACGGTAAAGGACAGCAGGGAACTGGGGAAATGACGCTTTAGCAAGCAAGATGCTTCAGCATAGAGGTGACAAGCTTAAACTGAGCAAAAGTAGAGGGTTGGTGACTAGACTACAGAAAGAGAAGGGAAGCTCTATGGCAAAGTTGCAACAGAGACCAGAGTACAATCAGGCCAAGCGATGCTAAGAACAGAAACGGGACCAATGGTGCAGCTTTTACTACATAATCGTGATTCAGACTGGGCGGCAACCCTCCCACCAACAAATAGCAACCACCCAGACTAATACATTGCCAGAAAAAAAATAAGCCTTCAGTGCTGAAGTCAAGTTGTTATCCTGACTCTGGGGCTGCTGGGAGGATGTTAACCAAGGCCCTAGGGAATGTCAAAGAGACGCTAAGCTGAAGTCATGTTAATTCCTCGGTGTTCTAGAAGCCTCAAAGTATCTGCATGGTTGTTGGTGTCATGAAATCCTGACTCAGCACTTGCTTGGGATAAGGAACAAAGACTGGCCTCAATATCTTGTCCTGAAAATCAGCCTTTAGATCATCCCTGGTAGAAACATGTGTGTTTAATGCTATTTTAATTCAAATGGTATGCTTTATGTTCTTGAAGGGAAAATAGGTATTATTTGGGATGCTATGTAAACAGTTTAGAATCAAGGGGCAAAGTACCACTTTAGTTGTGAATGGGAAATAGAGTATTGTTGTCAGCTCTCTGCAGGTCACCGAGGCCTTGAAGACTAAGGAAAAAAATGAGAGAGATGTTAGAAGCAGCTTGATAAACAAGGATGCAGGTGTTGGGCAATGCAAGGAGCAGAATGCTAACAATGCTACTGAAAATGTAACCATATTCCAAATGTGCAGAGTGTGGTTGATACGTAATGATCAGTACTAACCCTGGTGTCACACAGGACAGTGACGTGACAAAGAATAATTAGGTAATTTAGCCGTCATGCAAATCACTGAAAACCCAAAGTTAGACCCTAACTAGTAAGAAAATCCACCTCCAGCTCTGTCTGTTTCCTCTTGTGCTGTGTTCCACGATGATTCCAAATCCTTATGCAGCCACAGCTCAGCCTTTGTCTGCTCGTCAGGCCTGGTGAACTGTCTCATTGCATCTGTCGCTGAGAAGTTGAGGTGCGTGTTACCCTCTGTTGTAGTTACTTTTCAACTGCAATGAAAACACCATGACCAAGACAACTTAAAGAGCAGCAGTTCTATTTGTTTGGTTTTGGTTTTTCGAGACAGGGTTTCTCTGTGTTATCTTGGCTGTCCTGGACTCCCTTTGTAGACCAGGCTGGCTTTGAACTCATAGCAATCTGCCTGCCTCTGCCTCTGGAGTGCTGGGATGAAAGACCTGGTCCAGCAGGCCCAGCGAGAGCAGCAGTTCTCAAGCTGTGGGTCATGACTTCTTAGAGGGTTGTCTATCAGATATCTTGAATATCAGATATTTACATCAGGAGTCATAAAAATAGCAAAATTACAGTTATGAAATAGCAACGAAATAATTTTATGGTTGGGGGGGTCTCCACAGCATGAGGAACTGTATTAAAGCAGTAGGAAGGTC
This sequence comes from Acomys percivali, assembly GCA_907169655.1. Classification (NCBI taxonomy): domain Eukaryota; kingdom Metazoa; phylum Chordata; class Mammalia; order Rodentia; family Muridae; genus Acomys; species Acomys percivali. The sequence continues at coordinate 95,661,077 of OU015753.1, read as the reverse complement.
GAGAACCATTGTTATATTAGTTTTATGGTATAGTTTCAGAAGGTGAGTCCATAAGCACCATGGCAGGGAGCGTGGCAGCAGGCAGGCGTGGTGCCAGAGCAGTCGCTGAGAGCTAACATACTGATCCATAGCAGGAGGCAGAGTGAGAGTGAGCCTGGGCCTGAGGTGGGGCTTTTGAAACATACCTCCTCCCAAACAACAAGCAGTCAGCCATAGGAGCCTGTAGGGGCCATTCTTATTCAGCGTGCCCCACCCTCACCCCGCCCCCACCCTGCCCCGTGTGGCGCTGCTATCACGAGCCCCACTTCATCTCCTCCAGACTCTCCTGTTTGAAGCCATCCTGCTCCGTGGCTTTTACCGGTGGGCTCTTCCTTACACTTTTCCTTCTTCGCTGGCTTCTTAGTTTACAAATATACTCAGTGTTCCCTCCGGATAAGCCACACATCCTTTGGCTTTACAGCCAATCCAGCTCTTTCCTAGAACTGTTCTGACTTCTCCAAACTGTCCCTTCTTCCCTCCAGCCAATTTCCTTTCAACTCACTTTCCTACACCCCCTCCTCCAATCCTAATGTGTGGCACTGTTGTAGGCTGAGCTTTGTACCTCATTAGTATGTTGAAGTCCTAAAGCGCAGTATCTCAGCACCGGGCTGCATTTGGAGACGGGGGCTTGAGAGAGAAATAAGTGAAAATCCAGTCATGTATGTGAGCTGTAATCCAATACGATCAGAGTGTTATAAGAAAGTATAATTAGGATATCTTTTTATGCCCAAAGGGGAGCCCATGTGTTCTATGTGGTCCAGAGACTGACCTATGGTAGCCGTGCTATCAGGTTATCAAGAGTAAATAGCAAGTAGCAGATAGAAACAGCAGCTAGGGAGCAAAGCATTTTCAAATCGGGAGTTGAGAACATCCAAGAGCGATGAATAGAGACCTAAAAACATCTTAACTAGGCTTAATTGTAAAACTAAACTACCTGGTCTTCAACCCCATCAGAAACGTGTGAAGGAATAAAGTTAGATTACTTTGAGTAAACAGGAAGTGCAGGTTAGTGGTTTCCAAATTGAAAAAAAAAAAAAAAAATGACAGAGACAGTTTGCTGCGCGTACAGTCACCAAAAACTCTCTATAACATTGAAGCATCATCTTCAGCCTTCTGGCCCAGTATATCTGACAGACATATTTGTGAGGCAGGAACTATTGAGGACTTGCTTACCCTGTCTTGGCAGAATTTGGCCATCAACTCTACCTGCATCCAAGCTTGCCTATTTTTAGGCAGAATTCTGTCAGTGCAGCCAGTACTCTTAATCACAGCCCTTCCTTTAGTCTCACACCTCTTCTATTGAACTCAATATCAAAGTGATTTTTTTACTTTCCTCTTAAGTTGTAGTTCTGAATTCTGCTTCAGCATCTATGGGTTGGTTGGCCATGTTCCCCTTAACACCTGCTCCTGTGTCCTCCTCACCCAAAGATTTGGGGGCCAGCTGTAGTGCTGCATACCTTTACTCCCAGCACTTGGGAAGCAGATGCAGGTGAATTTCTGTGAGTTCAGGGCCAGCTTTGTCTTCACAGTAAGTTCCAAGACAGCCAGAGCTACCTAGTGAGACCTTATTTGGGGTTCCAGAGGGAGGGCATGAGCACTTTGGGTAAAACTGATCTGTGGTGCCTAAAATCATCACATTTGGCTTCCATTGAGTTTTGGAGAAGAAAAACAAATCTGTTACTACTCTTTGAAAAATTAGGAAGTTTCACATTTAAAACTCTAACCTCTTATTCTCTTGAGAAACTAGCTATTTGGCAACACTGCATCTATGGCCAAGTACTGCCATGAGCTACAGAGAAGCAGTTATCTTCTTTAGATGATGCACACACTGCACATGTGGCACTAGTGGTGTTGGAGTCCCTGTATAGGCTTGCATAGCTATTGTAAACTTCCAATCTATTTTATACATCTGTCCTAATTGAATTACTATATTTATATCGTTATTTACTAATACCTTGCCCTAACCCCATTACTGCTTTCTTGGGCTATAACAAGTCTCTAACTAGTGTCTTTTCTTATTCATCTGGAGCAGCACCTTCTGGATAATTCTTAGGCTTTGTTATGTAAGCATGCCAGGTGCCCTGAGAGCAGATGTTGCTTAAAACAGTACACAACGGTCCAAAAAGCCAAACATGTGCTCAGGGTCCCGCATGGTTCTGGCCCTACAGCTGTGGTATTTTGCAATGATTGTTAACAATGCAGTTCCTGGGGCTGGAGAGAAGGACCCAATTTTGATTCCTGGCACCCAGATGGTGGTTCCAGTCCCCAAGGGATCAGTGGCCTCTCCTGGCCTGCACAGTCACAGGAGACCAACACACATAGATAGATGGGCATGCTCGCACAACACCCACACACGTGAAAACAAAGGCAATTGCTGTTCTAGCATAGTGTCACTGCACTAGCAGCTGCAAGTCGGGGGTGGCAACAATGGTGGTGATGATGATGATGACGAAGAGTGAGGGGACTGTAGTTTCGTGCTCTGCACTTTGTAACAACTTCCACTGGGAATTCTAATATACCCTAAATTCTGAGACTCTCTGATCTATAAGGGGTAAGGCTCAAGACTGCATGGATTTATTCATTCTTACAAAGCTGCTTGTTTAACTGAACTTTTGTAAGCTATGCCATAGTTTAAATATGCCTTAGCTTGTAAAGATAGGTTGTCTTCCCGCAAAGAGTCTCTTCAGAATGTAGCTCATTTCTAGCTTCTCTGCTTAAAATGGAGTGGTGATCTTAAGGTGGTATGGACCAACAGCAACAGAGCATCGCTCAGGGTAATGGAAGGAGAGGGCTTTCTCTGAGGACATAAGGAGGCAAAGGCCCAATGTTCGCTTGAAGATCAGCATTGTGGGATACTAAACACAAAGGCCGAGGCACGCCTTTGTATGGATGGCTGGCAGCAAGCGTGAGCCTCAAGAGCCACTTGCAGTCTGTTCTGGAACTGGCAGGGAGAGGAAGGAGCAACCTGTGGTGCCTGTGGTGGCGCATGTCTTTAATCCCAGCACTGGGAGGAAGAGGCAGGATCTCTCTTGAGTTCCAGACCAGCTAGCTCTACATAGTGAGAGCCACTCAAATGAAAATAAGAAAGAAGCATTAGTAGAAGCAGAAACACCAATGGGGAAACGAGTAAGACCATTCTTTACCATTGATAGCCTCACTCCCCCTTCTGGCTGATTCTTCTAGCAACAGCCACGTTACAATGGAACCCTGGAGGTGCCACTTGCCTGGTTTATGTTGATAGTGATCTCCTGAAAGTTACTGAGAACAAACCTTTCAGCATCCTCAAATGTGTCTACTTCAGAACCATGAAGTTAGATCATGTTTTTTTCCCCCCTAGTTTCCAAACAATTCTGTAATGTCAGGCAGAATAAAATGCCTAGCTGTAGCTGAAGAGGCATTGCATTTATCACTTCCTCCTGTTCTAACACAGTGACTCTGTCGAAAAAATTACATTAACTTGAAAAGAGGTTTATTATCCAGTAACTTTTCCATGTCTGTTTGCAAGTCAACCACAGAACATATTTTATATACTATTGTTCTGTTTAGAGTCTTCTGAGCCAATCGACATTATTGTTTTCACACACATACACACAAATTACTTCTTTTAAGAAAAATCTGTTGTCTTTCCTTGTAAAGTGTTAAGTGGTTGTTTAATTAGCTGTCAGTATATTCTGTGTACAGCCAAACACAAACACAACCCCATGTGTCATCCCTAATGAGGAACACAACTGTGGTAAAGATACCTTGGGTAGGTGGCGTTAGGAGCTCAAGTCACAGATGGTCACTCTTGGAACACAGACTGCACATGGAACCTACAATAAAAGTTCTTGTGTGAACTGTTCTTTTCTTTGCACATCCTTATGTGAAGGCTAATCAACCACCACACACACGATACTGCGGCTGTGAGTCAGTATCCTCTGGAGAAACAGAAACAATGGAACATATTATGTAAATTCTATGGACGATTCTTCTATTTTAAGGACTTGACTCATGCAGTTGGGGGAGCTGGATACTCTCAAACCCATCACAGGGCAGCCTAGCAGAACAGTAGTGCTGTCTTAAGTCTGGGATTCACAGAGGTTGGCAGTCTAGAATCCCAGGCAGGGTTTCTACGCTGCAGACTTAACACAGAATTCTATATATGAAGGGGGAAACTTCATCTTTGTGCTAAGCTTATCCAACCATTCTTAAGGTCATTACCTATGTTATGGAGGTCATTTTTATAAATGCTGATCACACCCAGAAAGTTCCTCAGTAGCCATGTCTAAAGTTTGAAGAGGCTACTGTACTGAAGCCCAGCCAAGTTGATAGATCAGATGAGACATAAATTATTAAATATAGACTGTATCCCCGAATATAATGTTCATATACAAATTACAGCTCAAGTGACAGATATGCACAACTCCTGACCTGTGCAGGGGTGAATGGATGTCCCACAACCTTGTACTGAGCACAGAGACTTATGTCACACCATGAGTTTCCCTAGCAGCTCAAAGCTGACTAAGTTGCTTTGCTTACATTAGATATCTGAAAGGCGATTTATCTTCCTGGTTGAGTCCTCAGAGTGTCCAACCAGTTGGCTGATCTGGAGTTGGATTTTAGAGATTCAGGGTTTCTCAAAGTCCCACAAGGGAGAACAATCCCGAGAGCAAAAGAGAAACAAGCACTTATGCTGCCCACGCTCAGTGGAGTTCTGGGCAGGGGATGTGCAGTGTATACTTCTTAAAACATTCCTGATGCGGCCAAAGAGACATATGGTTAACAGCAAGACATTCTTCCAGCTCTCGCAGAGGAAGGACCTCAGTTTAGTGCCCAGTACCTACACTGGGCAGTTCACGATCCCCTCACTGCACTTTGTGAACCTGACACTCTAATTTGGTCCTCCTGAGCTCCTGTATACATGGGTGAACATAAAGTCATGGAGGCTCACACACATACACATAAAAAGACAAATAAATCTTGCAGCTGGTGAGCTGGCTCAGCACAGAGGACCCAAGTTGGATTCTTAGAATCCACATGACAGCTCACAACTACCTGTAGCTCCAGTACCAGGGGATCCGATGTCTTGCTCTGGACTCTGAGGGCACCCCTGCACTCACATGTGCCATGGCCCTGCCCACATATATACATAATCTAAAAAAAAAAAAAAAAAACCTTTAAAACACACCTGCTAAACCTGGCCCCTGAGTACAATTGGATCCTGAATGCCTCCACAAGCCCATGTGTTGAAGGCTGAGCCTTAGCTTGTGGTGCTCATTGGCAGCATGCCTGGAAGAGCATGGTGGGATCCTAGGGTTCCTTTTTGTTGTCACCTCTGAGCCACCACAAGATGAGCAGAGCTCCTTGCTGAGTGTCTCCTGTCACGGGCTCTAACTCAACAGGCCAGACATTGTGGACCACAATTATGAAACCGTGAGTCAAAATATCTTTCCTCCTATGAGTTGAATAGCTCAGGCATTTTGTTATGGTGACAGAAACCTAATAATCACAGTCCTTCAACGAATCCCTGTTCTTGCCCCTGCACCTGGGTTTTAGAACCCTTTGGGTAGATGTGGCATTTTGGGGCCCACACATTAAAAAAGGGCACTGGCCCTCTTAGCATGCTTATTGATGGAGCCCACTCACCATCCCGCAAGGAAACTCAGGCTCCTATGGGAAGGGACTGATAGCTAGTTCTGTAAGCTATCTGGGCTAAGGCTCTATCTCCAAAGAGGAGTCTCACAAACAGGTGGCCTGCTCCATGGAGCCCTACCAACAGGACAGACATGTGAGTACAACAAATTTTGACTAAGTTTTGGGGCGTTCCTGCTGCAAGACTCTTAGCTGTAGAGTGTTTGCTTAGGGGGCTCAAGCCATTGCTTATCGGCTCCCACCGGGCAGGAAAAGGTAGAAAGTGCATCAGTCTGGGCTCTAGATCTTCATCCAGATGCTCAAGGCAGGAACCAGAATACAATTCAGCCAGAGTAGATCTCTGTATCTAGAGAGGTAAAAAGGTTCACGACTCAGATCAGACAAGACTTGGGATCTTGGGTCAAAACACTGGCTGTACTGGCCGATGGGATGGCCGGGTGCATGCTTGTAATCCCAGCACCCAAGAGGCGGAGGCAAGAGGATTCCAAGGTCCAGGTCAGCCTGGGCTACATGGTGAGGCAGATATATTTTTGTGGTCCTGTTGGTGAGGTGATAAATGTCTGACTCAGGAGGCTACAGCAGGAAAGACCCTTTGTTTCACAAGGTTAGTGAACATTCCAGGGGCTGAGCATATACAAATGAGCACTGGAAACTCAATTTAACATTTATGCTTAGGTTTGTGTTTTTCCTCAGGGGAAGTTGAGTACTTTTAAAAATCAAATTGGAAAGAGCAGACAATCCATGAGGACCCTGCCTGAGGAGACTGCCTTCAGTGAGGACCCTGCCTGAGGAGACTGCCTTCAGTAAAAGCAAGAGACAGGCATCAGTGTGATTTTGGGTGTCCAAGACCTTTACAGCTGAACCTGAGTTACCATTCTCATACTTGAGGCTTTTTTTGAGAATTTAGAATACAGCTGAACTCTACAGATGGCATGCAATGTGCCACCTTTGCCTCCTTTCCAAGGTCATTTCCCATTTCCTTCCTGACTCCCTAGGCTCTGTCAGACATGTGGAGCACCTTTGGTAGGCTTGGGCTGGGAAAACTGCTCAGGCGGTAAAGTATTTGCATTCGCAAGTAACCTTAAAAAACAAAACAAACAAACAAAAAGCAATCCGAAAAGCCTGGTTGCAAGCCCAGTGCTGGAGAGGTGGGGTCAGGTGGATCCCTGGGGCTCAATGGCCAGTTTTTCTAGAGTGGTCCAGGCAAAAGAGACTGCCTCTATAAATAGTTAGGGCCTGGGAGGTGACCTCTGGTAGCTTCCTGTACCCATTTATGTACACACACACATACACTGTGTCTGTTTGTCTCCCCAAGGTCAGAGTGATTGGCTGTACTGACCAGAGGGCACTTTCCATTCACGTTTTGACAGCTTTTGTTCATCTTTTAGACTTCAGAGCATCACATTCGCAAAGATCCCTAACCGCAGCATTTGTCTCCTTTGTGTTTTTCTTGTAGTAGTAGTAACTTTCTTTGTTATTTTTACAACTGGGTGCTTTGTTTTGAGCTGTTTAAAGGTTGCCTCTGACCAGAGAGTGATTGCAATCCTATGTGAACAGCTCTGGACTCATGACTGAAGCCGGGGAAAAGGAACAGTAAGATAATAGAAAGCAGAGAAGGCATATAAAACCAAAGATCTCAAAAAACCCCTGAGGTCCATTTATTGGGAAATGAAATTCTTTTCTTTTTGGTTTTTCAAAACAGGGTTTCTCTGTGTAGCCCTGGCTGTCCTCAACTCGCTTTGTAGACCAGGCTGGCCTTGAACTCAGAGATCTGCCTGCCTCTGCCTCCCTGAGCAATGAGATTACAGGTGTGCACCACCACACCCGGCTGGAATGGTGTTCTTAATGCATCAAACACCTACGCCCATATGAGTATTCCCTGTAAGAGATCAAGAAATGCCAGGAAGCTGGGTGGTGGTGGCCCACAGCTTTAATCCCAGCACTCAGGAGGCAGGTGGATCTCTATGAGTTCAAGGCCAGCCTGGTCTATAAAGTCCAGGACAGCCAGGACTCCACAGAAAAAAACCTGTCTCCAACTCCCTCTCCCCAATTAAGAAAAGAAATGCCAGGATATGCAGGAATAGACACCCTCCCTGTTGGGAGTGCAGGATGGAAATAAGCCACCTGGGAAGGTTTTGACTCTTCCTCAGGGAGTCAAGCCTAAGGGTTGGCCAGAGAGGTTGGAGTTGTGTCTCGGTGTCAGGGGACTTGCCAAGCACATTTTGCAAAGCCCTGGATCATATCCTCAAACAACAACAAAGATAAGTGGACAATTCTGTTTACATAAGGAAAACCCAAAAGCCAAGCCGCATTCGGACTAACAGTATATGATGGACCATGTACAGTTACCATCAGGCTATAGAGACATTAACTTTATTATTGCACAGTTGAACCCTGATGCAACACTGACAGAGGATGTGTGCTGAGGCAGGCATGGGGAATGGCCGCTAATGGGATGGGATTTCCTTTTGGAGTGATAAAATGTAGAAAATGACACCACAGTAACGGCTGTGGGATTCTGTGCACTGTGAATGGTACTTTATTATGTGAACTCCACTTCAGTGAGACTGTGTAGCACAGCTGACTCCTGGGTTCTGTGGTGTCAGTTAGTGAATATGGAACCTTTGTTCCCAGAAGCGAGCAATTATGTGCCTGGGAGCCTCAGGCCTCACTTCTGTCAGCCTATGTGCTCACATGTTCTGTGTCTTTAATAGAGAGAGAGAACACTCTGCTTTTGATTTTGGAATTGCTTTCCAGCTCCAATCCTCCTAACAGGATGAGGCAGTTCTCACTCGCAAGTCATTATTAAAAAACAAAAAACCTCTGCCAAATTTGGAAGTAACAAAACAGTAAAGTTATCAATCAGACACCAGGAATTGGGTATAAAATGGTGTGCTTTTTAGATCATTATGTATATCCCTTTCTTGGTAATCAATAGTTTTGTTTCTTTAAAAAGCTGTTCTTTGATTTCAATTGGCAAAACTCACTTTGAATTGGCTGATTAACATGTAGGATGGAGCAGATCCCAGCAGCCACAGCTCTGAGCTTGCAGCTCTGGATGCTGTGGGTGTGGCTTCTCAGATCTCTCATCACTTGAAGACAACAGACTTTTCAGGTCTCTTTTTAGCAATCTTGCTCCCCTCCCCAGTCAGATACTCATTTAACTGGCTCTTCCTGCCCGGAAACCAGTCCAATTTATTTTCTATGTCAATGCCAAAAGTTCTTTTTTGAAGTTTCATTCTTCAATACCTCTATTCTTCTGTCTGTGGTGGCAGCTTCTCTGTCCACAACCGGCTAAATCTCCCTCTTGTTCTAAAATAGCAATAACCACTAAGGAGCACTGGCACATTCACCAAGACCTGCGCTGTCAAAGTGCCGCCCTTGTCATTACCACAGTGCTCAAAGGCAGAGACTCTTTTGCCAGAATTTCTTATACTGTTCTGATGGCCGAATCAAACAGGCTTGTCCGCACTGTCTTACTGACTTTAAAAAAAGCTTCATTTTAGATGTTACCTGACAAAAGATAGTTGATAATTAATAACTAGTCTTCACTGCTTACATAAGAAGTTATGAAATTCCAATTAGTACAGTCATTTTTGTATTTTGGCTGAAAAAAGAACTTACATGGAAAACAAGAATGCACTGAGAATCATGAAAGGACAAACTGAGTAATTTAAAGACAAACATGTTTTAAAGTTTTTATTTATATTTTGGTCCAATAAGTGAACATTTGTAAATGGAACTCTTCTGTAAGAATATTTTAAAAAGTTTGCCAATTATCAGATCTACACAAATCCTTAAAGGTTTTCTGTGTAATCCTCATTAATGCAAACCTTTATGAGTACTATACTCTTACTGCAGATCTTCAGTCTGTTCCATAATAATAAGGCTACAAAAATTTTATGTGGCACATTCATTATAAACTACAAATACTTTTACTAAAAAGAAAGTTGAGCAATACAAAAGATCTGAGAGCTCTGGGGAGCAGACACATTGCTGAGGCTCAGTGTATCCTACTTGTTTTGTAGCTTTCCGTCACTTACTTTCAAAAGAGCAGACAGCAAGGGAGGCATCTCCTTTATTAGCTTCCCTTATTTAAAATTCCTTTGTTTATAAAACTGGACCAATTATCAGAAACTATTATTTGCATAATTGACCAGAAGCCTCTTACAAAGCATTTCACTGATAATATCAACAAGTGCAGAAAACAGACATTTCTAAGAAACGCGTTTGTCAAGCTTGCCAGATCCTTGCATATTATGGGCTGTGGTGCTACTTCAACTTCTAATTAGAAGCCTGGCCAATGTAAACGTGCAAAACTAAATTATCTTCTAGGTGCTGTGATAGTTCATTTGATAGTAACAAAAGTACAACTACAGAAGGCTTATATGCGTTCCAACTTCTCGCTCAGGAACTCTTCCACACTGTCTGTGTTCCACTTGAGGATGCTTAGTTCTTCAGCAATGTTCCCGTTGTCGTCCAAAAGCTTTAGTACAGGGTCTGAACCTCGAACATACTACAAAGACCAGAGATATCATCATCATTGTCTGCCTAAAAGGAGGCTTTTCACTCTCAACCAAGACCAAAATGGCTGGATTCATTATGCTGATAATTTAACAGGTTTTACATACAACATAACAATCAACAGAAAGTCTTTTTCAGCACACTCATGTGATTTCATAAACTATAATAATTAAGAAAACTACATGTTACTTCAAAGAGAAAAGCATGTGTTGGCACAGAGATGATCTGAGCCAAGTTTAAGCCCATTGTTGGATGTGGAAAGTACTTATTAAAGACATGGCTCTCTCAGATCCTGTGAACTTAACACTTTATGTTAGTGACAGACAAATGCTGAACAACTGATGACAATAAATTGAACACACTTACTGAGATCAAATCCACTTCCACATTATGTAAAAGTACAACTAAACATGTAGTAGTGGTGAGTAGGACTTTATAGTTTCTGAAGATGTATTTGTTTGTTTTGTGGGATACACAGGTGAGTGCAAGCCATGTGTGTGCAGTGTCCCTGGAGGCCAGAGGAGGACACTGAGTCCCCAGAGCTGGAGTTACAGGTGCGTGAGAGCGGCTATGCAGGCGTTGAGAGCTGAACTTGGGTTTTCTGCAAGAGCAGCAAATGCTCCCCACTGCTGAGCCAACTCTCCAGCCCCTACACGCTTCAGGTTTTAAAATTTTAACTCTAGGAATGGAGGTGAAATCTGATATTTTTATCATGTTTTTATTTTTTTGTGTTACTAGAGCCTTGGACATGCTAAGCACTTAGCTTATTCTCAACTACTTGTGTGTGTGGGGGTTAATAGTAACACTACCGAGAACAATATCTAAACATTTCTGATTAGGCTACTATATAAACTACTTCTAAAATTTAAAATATTTATTTCAAGTTAGTCTTTGTCCAAAAACCCAAATAAGTTAGCTAGACTATAATTTAGTTTCTCAACAAAATTTTAGCGACTCAAAGCACCAAGGTGTAAAGAACTGGGGCTGCTGAGTACGTAGCACGTGCACGGCCGGCATGTCACCTGGAGATTAGTTAGAGCACCCCTTACTATTAGCAAGTAAGACAAGAACAGTCATAAAAACAGATATACAAAAATATTTCGCAAAATAGAAAAAAATCCAACCCCTCCCCTCAACAAGCGGCAGAGATGTTAAGCGTAGAACAGCTTCCCCTCAGTCACGAGTGACGCCTTCTGAGGCCTGAGCTGAGCGCTGACTAGGGTGCAAGGACATGCGCCTCAGCTACCTGAAAGCACAGCCAGCAGTCTTACAGACGCTAGAACTTAGCACTGGTCCTGCTTGCTGAGGCTCAGGGTTATAGTCATTGCCTTACTGGCTTTAGAAAACAGATTTACTTTTAAATATTACATGACAAAAACTGTGGGTAAAGATTAACGAACCATTTATCGCCAACAGCAAGAAGTTGTAAGTTTAAAACAGTCTAGCTACTTCGTATTTTAGCTAAAGCAAGCTTACATGAAAAGTGAAAACATACCATGAAACAGTGTTTTTAAAAGTAGATCAGAACAGTGACTTTAATTTCAGACAGTGCACCACACCACCTAACCCAGGGTGTTATAGTGAGAAAGGTTGGGAGAAAAGGGTCAAAGTCTGTGAAAACATTCGACTCAGCTCTTACATAAGTCACACATGACTCTTTAAGATAAGGCCTCAGCATGGCCCCTTACCTTGATCTGCAGACCTCTGAACAGTTTGGGCTTGTCACTTCTGACAAAAGCTTAAAAGAGAAAAAGATTCAAATAGGTCACATCTAAATCCAAACTAGCTATGAAGATTAATCCAGATGTTGAAACAAACCAAACATGCCCTATGTGAAAAACCAAGGAAATTTAAACTGATGATGAATAAATGTAGAGGCATCCCCATAAACATTAAGATCTTGATTCAAATTAACCAGCACCCCAAATTCCAAAGGGAGTTTTGTGGGCTTGACAGAATGATAGCTCAGCTTAGCTGGGAACAGCTGGGGCATCTCAAAAGAAATAGAGAAATGAGTTTGCCGATACCCGATCCCACCCTACAACAGTGAGCTGAGTCAAAAACTCCAAAGGAGAAATAGCAAAGACTCTTCATGTGACAAAGGTGCCAGCCAGAGACACAAGGGTGGTGGGAGCAGTGGGATATGTGCACTCGAGGCATGTGCTTGTGTGGTTATTCAGTGGAAACTGTCAACTATTTAGAAAAAACAGGGACCTAAATCATCTTATATTTAAATATATTACAGATGGAGTAAAATTAAAATTTGCAAAGATATTTATTGGATCTCTACTATGTGACAGATATCAAAGGGAAAGGTATAATACATAAGACATATATAACATATAATCTCCCCCCTTATTAAATTTTTAATCAAGTGAAAAAAAAAAAGACACTAAGCAAATAATCACCCAAGACTGTGGTTAAGTACTAAAAGGGAGGGGGGGGGCGGCCTTGGAACATTATCAAAATTATAATACAAAGAAATTAATGAACATGAAACAAAAGTATTCTCTCTTACATGTTCCTATTTTTACAGAAAAACAGGAATTTTAAGGCAGCAGAATACTGCCAGTAAGAAAATTCAAGAATAAAAATGGAGAAAAAAAAAAAAGGTAAAAACTGTAATTTAACATATAAGAGATTTTGCAACTAAAGAAAAACAACCCCCCCCAAAAAAAACCCCCAAAGATTGAAAATAAAATAAAAATGTTACGGCCAATAACATTGTATCTTAGATTACCTGAGCAGCTAATCCTATATGTATGTCTCAAAACACCATCTGACACACTTCCAGCTATTCAGGCCATTTTTTCAACTCTGTAAGAAACCACTATGGAAAATGGACTATTAAGCCCTCCCTGCACAGAGCAGAGCTGTCTGTACATTTAATGACTCCACTCACTCAAATGCCTTTTACTGAGCTGGACTGAGTGAGCAGGCTCAAAGGAATGCCATGACGAGTCTTTGCTAAACTTAGACCCAGAAGCACAATTATGAAAGAGGAGAGTACTGTAACAGGCCAGTCATGCGCTACAGGCAGGAAAGGAAGCTTTCAGCAGTTACTTGAGAATATATATACTCATGGTATTGCACAGACCACATGACTGCATGGCTTCTTTAATGCCATGAAAGCTTGGACTCTCTTAGATCTCCAAGAGATAAAGATAAAGGCACCCGTAAAAACAGCACATTAGGTGAACTGATGCGTCAGTCAAGAAGACAAACACTGTTTGCTTTCTCTCACGTGGTTCCTAGATTTTGTAGATAATATGCAACTACATCTATAGATGACACAGAAGTAGACGGGAAACTGTCTAGGGGAACCAAGGGGACCAATGGAGGGAAAGAGGGGCTGGGGTTGGAGTGGGGACATGTTCAAAGTATGTTATGTATCTGTATGAACCCAGCGCTGTGTACAATAAAAACCAACCAACCAACCAACCAACCCACCAACCAACCCACCCACCCATGTTGCTGGGTTGAGAATCAATCCCCAGCACCAAGACAAATAAACATTAAGATTCTCACTCTCTTCATCTCCCTCACCTTGTCTGATGACAGTGATCAAAGCCAGCAAGACCTCACGCAAGCACTCTGGGTGGCTACTGTATCACTAAGCTATACCTACACAAATGCTGTTAAATTAATAGGTAATAAGCATTTTTTAGTTCAGAGAAAGAGTTCACTATATTGAAGTGACAAAGATACAAGAAAAGAAGGAACTAGAGAACCAAAAACATAAACATTAACCTGAAGATAAAACAATGTCCTTTCTTTAGCATAAATATTTTTCTTTTTACTTTAACTTTTAATTGATTTTTTTGTGAATTTCACATCATGCACCCCCATCCCATTCATCTCCTGTCCGTTCATACCTGCCCTCTACACTTGTAACCTCCCCCCTCAAAAACAAAAAAATAACATAAAATATATTAAGGACTCCAAAAGAACCATTGTCTTCTCACTGTCAAACAATTTATTAGTATAATCTTACATTCTGTAACAGTCAGAAAAGTCCCCCATGTTTTGATGGAGAAACTGAACTGAAAAGGTCCACTGAGATGCACGCTCGAGGGCCAGGCACACGGCTCAGCAGCAGAGTGCTGGCGTAGCATGTGCAAGGTCTCAGGCCCCATCCTCAGCAAAGACTAAAACGTAAGCTAAACAAAAGGCCACACAATGTCTGAGGTTTAGTCAGTCAGGAAAATACTGACAGTTTCTCAGGTTCAACCTCTTGGTTCTAATGCAGTAACGTACTTAGAGTACCAATGCAAATATGGAGCCTAGTCAGTCAGGAGCAAGGAATCTCACAAAGCTTTGCAAGTTACAAGCACAATCCTATCAGTGAGTTTTATAAAGGTTGCATTTGAGTCTGTGACACTGTTCTTTTCTGTATCCTCTGGCTAATCATTGTACATTATAATCCTACTTCCCCTGCCAGAGTTGTTAAAAGGCAAGCAGCAGGTGAGACCCAGGAAAAGCATGGAACAACTGCATTCTTTCAAGATGGGTCTTATTTGTTTTTTATTCTAAATAACTTAACTGTACGAATGTAGGGACAACAGTAGTGGTCCCCACTTCCAACCTGAGATCAGCAGACCACCTTGTACTTTTTTTTCATTTTGTTTTTTGACACAGGGATTCTTTGTGTAACAGCCCTGGCTGTGCTGGACTTGCTTTGAAGACCAGACTGGCCTTGAACTCAGAGATCAGCCTGCCTCTGCCTCCTGAGTGCTGGGATTACAGACATGCGTCACCATGCCCGGCTCCACCTTTTACTTTTGAGGCAGTTTCATGATGAATCTTACACAGCAATGGGGAGCAGCTGAGACTATCTCTAGAACTTAAGTAGGGATGTGCATCTGTAGGCACAGCTCTTAGGAGCTGAGGCGGTGCGTGGAGGACTGAGTTTGTGCCAAGAATCAAAGCAGATTAGGTGCTGCTTCATGCTTGTGACCCGGAGCCACACACCCACAGGAGAACAGCCCTGCTGGACTATGGTGAGACCCAATCCTAAGCACCAGCCAACCCAAAAAGGAGTTTCCTCAAGAAGGTTTCATGTGATATGCTGATCCCCTTCCCCCCTTTTGTGATTTGAGGGCAGAGTCTCACTGCATAGCTCTGGCTGTTCTAGAACTCATTTTTATACACTAGGCTGGCCTTGAACTCAGTGACCCACCTGGCTCTGCTTCCCATGTGGTGGGATTACCTGTAAGCACCATGGCCTGTATGCTCATAAAGCTGATTTTCAAGGTAAACATGTAAGGATAAACAAGAAAACCCCCAGTGAAGGCTTCCTGAAGATGTGAGTGTAACCTCAAGAACACACTTTGACAAATTTCTTAACATATTTATCACTAAAATTTCCTGTGATGACACACACTGCATGAATCTGTAGTGTGCCTTTAAATTCTGTGGTAATTCTTTTCTTTTTGGTTTGTCTACTCTACCTTAATACAACATTCTGTAACTTATATAAAACCAAGGGGGGAAAAAAAAGACAAAAAACATACTAGAGTCAAGTGCAGTGGTACATGCCTGTAATCCCAGAATTCTGGGAGTCAGAGGCAGATGGATCTCTGTCCGAGACCAGACTGATCTGCAAAGTAAGTCCAGGACAGCCAAGGCTACACAAAGAAACCCTGTCTCAAAAAACCAAAAACCAAACACTAGAATGTGTTTCTATTCTATTCCTTCTACTAAAAGAAAAGCCACTCTAAAACTTATACCTGACAAGAGTATCTTAAAAAAAAATTATATATATATATTTCTGCCTGCATATAGCCCTGCATGCCAGAAGAGGGCACCAGATCCCAGTACAGGTGGTTGTGAGCCACCATGTGGTTGCTAGGAATTGAACTCAGGACCATTGGAAGAACAGATAGTGCTCTTAATCTCTTGAACCATCTCCCCAGCCCCGACAAGAGTATCTTTTAAAGAAAGAATCATTTCGTTCTATTTTAAATCTAACTTTCATATGTTGTATTTGTTTATAAGAAATACTGTGGGACATTCTTCTGGCCTGCAAATGTACATGCAAGCAGCACTGTATACATAATAATAAACAAATAAATCTTAAAAAAAATAATAAAGAAAGAAAGAAATACTGTGGTCAGCATCAGTTCTTATTAAAACTCCAGCCCCAGAAAAAAGAATGTGAAAGCATTTAAGTCGTTTTGAGTATACTTCTGAAAATTCACATTCCTTGGACTGGTTAGTGAATTTATTCTTGCAAATGATTGCTACATACCTTGGACTTGAGGGAACCTCCCCAATTTTCATCCACAGACTTCAAGGATGGCTCCTGCATACAGCTGTAAAATGAAAGCCAGGAAACTTACAAACTGGAATAGACTGATGGGCTGGCAGATGTGGCTCAGGGGAGAGAACATCTTTGTGGGATGAAAATGAGTTCTTAGTTTAATACAGCTTAAATAATTAGTTTATTTCAGGGTTACTATGTTGTGTTTTATTGCCATAGTTATTGTCACTAAAATACAACGTCTACTCATTTACTGTTTTAAATTTTACTTCATTGCTTGTTCCACCATTTTCCGGCTTTTTAAATTTTCTGAAATGTAACAGAAACTCTTTGTTAAGACTGTATATTTATGTCACAAAACACATTAAGAAAATATGTAAACTACATCTGTTGACTGTGGATCAAGGGAGGAGCTGGATTATCATTTTAGGAAACCAAGTTGTAAAAAGAGATTTCTATACCTTTAAAATTCACCAGGTATTTTAATTGTCTGCTAAGTTCTTCCTGTTTAAAGACGCTCGTGAAATTTAAAGCACTTTCCAACACTAAGCAAACACTGTTTCTTTCTGGTCTGCAACCCCTGTACCGAGACAGGGAGGCTGCCATTTACCTTAAGTCAGGCTCCAGAGGAGGAACAGTTTTAAGTGATAAAATCAGTACGCCACTATAAAGCTCAATAAAAATGACACAAAATGTTGCCTCATGATCGCGTTTTAACTATGAAAGCTACGGGGGGAAGGACGAGCTTCCTTCCATCCTGTGATGAGTAGGCTTTGTTCAAACAATGGGGAGAATCTCCTCGAGTCTACAGGGGTGTCTGGTGGCCCATGGTGACTCTGCTCACTTGACAGAAGCTGGAGTCCATGAAAGCATGCCTCTGCATGTCTGTGAGGGATTTCCATTTGGTTAGCTAAGGTAGGAAGAGACAAGGCCACAGCTGGGGCCCAGGACTGCACGAGGAGAGCAGCTGAGCACCGTCACCATGTCCACCTGCTTCCTGACTGCAGACAGTGGCCAGCCGCCTTCCACAGACCTGCACCGTGACCTTCAAACTGGGAGCCCAACTAGGCCCTTCTTCCCCACCTTGCCTCTGCCTGGTACTGGGTCAGAGCACATGACGGGTGCAGGGGAAGCTCGCTGTCACGAGGCTTTCAGGTGGAACTCGGTCTAACACAGACATTCCTCCTATACTCTAAGGTTGTCACCTACAACAGTGCTCAATTCTCCTGACATTAAAAATACCACCCAGGAAAAGCAGTAACTTCAGAAAATGAGATTATGGTTGCCCTGTTTTCTGAGCTCAATTCTAGAAACATTAGTTTTTCAGTGAATTACAATGAAAACAATTAGCCCTTAGCAAGAAGCTAAAATATTTGAGAAAATGGCAAATAATTATCCACAAAATATGCAATAAAGAAAAATCAATGGTTTGGGGGTCCTAAATCTTTGAAAAATACAACCTACTTCCCATTAACTTGAAGGACTGAAAATCAGTGAAGAGATGACTGACTCAAATATCCAATTGTCTCAGAAAGTGAACCTGAAGCCATAGTCTACCACAGCCAAAGCTGCTTTAAGAACCCCACATCTGTGTTGTGCCATTACCTTTCCCACAGTAATTCCACTCCCGCCCCCACCTGAAGCGAGTCTTTCAGGAAGGTGGCCTGTACCCCAAAACAACAGAATACCTAGCAGCTGTACTGGTGCTCGTAGCACCCATCCGCATCAACCTGTATGTATTTATTTATTTACTTATGGAAATCAATGCATCTGAAATTGTTTGTATGTATGTATGTATGTACATACGTACATACAAGATAATAAGCCGAAACCCGTCTGTATTTCACCTTCCTTAAAATACATTTAAACCGTTTGCTATTGGTTCTCCCATTGGCTACTTCCATGTGGCTCTGTCTATAGTAGAAAAAAGTGTTTAGTATGTTCTTACTACGTTACAAACCACTGGGCTTAAGGAGCTTAGCTGAGGTTCTTCGGTAGCTGAGAGTCCTTGGCACACATCTCTGTGTCAGGTTAGTAAGCATTAAGAGACGTGCCAAGTCCCTTTTCTTTTAGTCTTTATTGTTAGGTTCTTCTTTCTTTCTTTCTTTTCTTTTCTTTTTGGTTTCCTGTACTTGTTTTGTTGCTTTGAAGCTCGAACTCACAGAGATCTCCTGCCTCTGCCTCCCCAAGTGTTGGGATTATAGCTGTGAGCCACTATGCCAGGCTCTGTTTTCTTTTTACCACCCTAACTTCAGATACTATGTTTCATCCCAGTTACATGAGTCCAGTTTCCTCTATTTCTTACTCTTCTATGGGTTTATTTTGGCATTCTTAGAGCCATTCCAAGAAGAAACATTTAGTATATAAATGCAAAGGTACCTAGGAGTCTAAGGTAGCTGTGCCTAGGACAGACAGTTCAATTACTCTAAGGCAGTGGTGCTCAACCTGCAGGTGGGGGTCGTATATCAGATATCCTACATGCCAGATATTTACATTATGATTCATAGCAGTAGCAAAACTACAGCTAGGAAGTAGTAACAAAAACAATTTTATGGCCAGAAGTCACCATAACCTGAAGAGCTGTATTAGAGATGCAGGGCTAGGACGGTTGAAAGCTGCTGATCTAAGGTTTTAAATAGTGTAAGCTACAACTAGGATAGAATGCTTTAATGGCATGCTTAGAGGGATGATATTGATTTATTAATTTTTTTTTTTTTTTTGAGACAGGGTTTCTCTGTGTAGCCTTGGCTGTCCTAGACTCAACTTTGTAGATCAGGATGGCCTCGAACTTGCAGCGATCTGCCTGCCTTTGCCTCTGGAATGCTGGGACTAAAGATGTGTGCTACCATGCCTGGTTGATTTATTAAGTTCTTAAAGACTGCATTTATTTTCCATATAAAAGTCAAGTATAAAAACAAACATTTTCAGTTCAAATAAATAGTTATAAAATAAATTTCAAAAACTTGTTGAATATATATGTACATATCTAGTAATTAGCCGTGTGAGTTTAGAAAGGATGTCTTAGGTAGGGCTCAACTATAAAACAAATTACTAGTGTGATATTGACTTCTTATGAAGCTATTACAGAAATTAATTTGCTTGAAGTATCTTGTTTTGAGAGGAACTCTCAGTACATAGCTCTGGCTGGCTTAGAACTTGGTAGACTCTCTGACTCTGCCACCTCTGGCTGCAACTTACAGTTCTGGAAGAGTGCTTTCAAATAGTAACAAGTTAACTGATACAAGTGGCCATTACTGTGAAGTATCTATGTGCGCCACTAGTTAGTACTGTGCTATGAAAGAGGTGGCTTTAGTAATGGCTACACTGAATCGGAACTATGGCCAAGCATTCCTCATATTTAAGAACTATGTTGGGAAGAATGCTTTTATGTTACACTTGGAATCATCTGCTGAAGATACTATTTTTTTTCCTTTGAAGAAAGCAGTGTCTGTAGCTCTGGATGCTAGAAAAGTAAAGCTATTTTAAGCAGCATGAAATTTCCTTAGTGATTACAATGTCATGCAGTTAGTGTAGCTTCCTCTTCAGCCTTCTGTGTTTTACACAGTAGCAGCATTATATCTCTGCAGGTTAGCTTTTAAACTTGCCAAAATTGGCTATAGTATTTCCTTATAAATTTAAAAGAATTGTTATGCCATTTATTTAAAACCTTTTGTGTGGGAGGCATACTCTGTGGTAAACAGAAAAATGAAGATTTGGCAATAGTAATGGAAATATATCTGCTGTACTTGTTACCTGAAAGTTCAACAGGGACCTTAACAAGGTCATTTGGCTTTTCATGTTTAAGTCACTCAATTTTTCACAGAAGCTCTGTGTGGCAGGAAGAAATGCCAATATTTTCTGGGTGACATCAAACTGTGTTGTGGTTTAAAACTTTGGCTCACTAGTCAAACTGGGACGAATCGGGCTCTGGCACCTAAATGCCTGAAACTTTGGGCAGGCTGTCCTCCAATTTGTATTTGTTTGGCTGTTTAAACAGAAATCAAAGTGTATTCCAGGCTTCTTCTGAGGATAAAGCAACAGTGTAGAGAAAAATACATTAGATACAACCAGTGTAAACACTCAGGTGAGGGTAAATCATGAAAAAATTGAAGAGCCTAGGATAAATGTGCTAGCCTGAAGTCACAGAGAGTCAACATAAAAACAACAAAATTAAAAAAACAAAAAACAAAAAAACCCCCCAAATCCCAAAAACCAACCATAAGAAGAGGAAAGGGGATAAATTTCAAATGTACATATGTTAGCATTACCCTGTATTGTCTCTGGTCTGCTTGGGATGTATGCAAAGCTCAAGGTAGAATATGTGCATAGCTAGTGAGCTGAAATTAATCCAATCAGAAAAGTGTAGTGAAACAGAAAGGACAGGGCATTCAACTACATTCATAGACACATTTACTCTGCTCTATGCTGAAGTACAGTGCCTGAAAAATAACACAATAAGCATTTTTAATTGCTTTTCTATCATCTGTAAATATATTAGGGTGAACATAAAAGCCCTTTATCGAATACCTAAGTGGCTGAGCTCTGTCACAGATCGAGTAGGTGTCAGGGTTCTGGATACAAGATCTCCCAAGCCGACACAGAAGGAAGCTTTCACATAAGCTGAACACACAGCTGAACAACGCCGGGTTCAAACGTCTATCTGCCGTTCTTAGCACAGCAGCTAAACAAAGGACTGTAACACTTGGTATTATCATGGGCTTCTGGAGCTCCCGAGTCTCCACTGCTGTCTGATACCAGCAATTTCATTCTAAAAGAGCTAAACCGTAACACCGGTGACAAATTATTTCTCTCTCTCCCAGGAGCCTTGCCTAGAGACCCTGTTTCAAAGGGAAGGCACTCTAGCCCCTCCTGAGAGAGGAATCGGTCCCTCGTTCTAGTCCAGAAGCAAGCAGTGCCTGGACCAACCCACCCATTGTGGAACCCAGGCCATTCTCAGTTGCCAAATGACAATGTAGGTGCTGAGATTTGAACCTGGATCCTGTGAAAGAATTAAGAGCAATCAGAACTCTTACCTGCTGAGCTATCTCTCCAGCCCCACACCCCCACCCCAGCAAATTATTCTGAAACCACTAAAATCTGTTACCAAGTAGGTTAAAAAGTAGGAAGGAAAATTAGACATTGTGGTCAGTTTGAATTTTCTTTTTGTAAACCAATTATTTTTGTCTTGTGATCATATACCTAAATTTATTTATTTTTGCTTAAATGTAATTTGTAGTTTAAAAAAAAATGGTTTTCACCTAATTTGCCATTTGAAAGTATTTGAAAAGTGTTTTATTTTAAATTGGCTTCTATTTCAATTTTCAAAATATGTTTGTCCTGTGAAAATTGAGCTTTGTGCTGAGGATGTAGCTCAGTGGTAGTACTTGCCTGGTGAGCTTAGCCATGCATCTGAGCTCCAGTTTTTGTTGTTATTGTTTTTAAATCAGGCCAGGCATCAGTGGCGCATGTCTTTAGTCCTAGGACTTGGGAGGCCCAAGCAGACAGATTCTCTCTATAAAACTGAAGTACTGCTAAGTAAATAAATCGCGCAAAACACCACTGACATGCAAGTAAATTTTCTTTTAGTAGTTTGCATTTTTTTCTTTAAGATACAAATGAGTATACTTTCCCCAGTTAGGTTAGTCCCCAAGTAGTGTTTAAAAACCACTCTTAGGAACACAGTTGTAAGCTTTTAAAGCTACTTAAAATAGTTTAACAAAATACTCCTTCTAAGTAATATCTGGGAAATTATTAGGTCTTTTATGACCAGAGTGCATTGGGGCAGGCCAAACAGAAAGAGAAATGCAGCCACTACTTATAAAAATGACTTTCAAAGGATTTCAAGATACTATATGCTCTCATGGTGTTTTTTTTTTTTAAGCAAAAATTTGACTGAAAACGTTGCCCTCATCTCTGGATAGATCTTCAACACACGGAACTAAAAGAACCAAAAGGAATGTTCCAGCAACGGAGTACGCCACCACGCCTGACTTCCAGCAACATTTTAAGCTATATTATAAAAGACTATAACAGCCAGACGTGGTGTACCTCATCCTAACATTAGAGAGGCAGAAGGAGGATCGCTGAGCTCAAGGCCAGCTTGTCCACAGGAAGAGTGTGATGCTTAATACATACAGGATATGATCCTGCCAGTCTAGCAGGACCTAGAGTCACCAGGGAGACCAGCTTTTTGGCACGTGCGAGGGGACTGCTGCATTAGGTTATGTGCAGTGAGGTGGTCCATTGTACAAGTGGGCAGCACCATACCATGGACTGATTAAAGAAAGTGAGCAGTAAGTTTATTTTCTCTTCCTCCTGACTGTGGATACAATGTGACCAGCTGCTTCCCACTGCTGCCTAACTCCCCTACCTGACTGACTGTGACTGAACTGTGAGCCAACACAAGCCGTTTCTTCCTGATAGTTTGCCACTACAACTGGAAAAAAAAAAGAAAAAAGAAGAAAAAAAAAAAAAGGGAAAAAAAGAGTAAATAAACTATTTTCTAACAGGGCTAATTTTTGATAATTTAATTTTTTTTTTTTTTTTGGAGACAAGGTTTCTCTGTGTAGCCTTGGCTGTCCTGGACTTGCTTTGTAGACCAGGCTGGCCTTGAACTCACAGTGTTGCCTCTGCCTTCCCGAATGCTGGGATTACAGGTGTGTGCCACCACACCCCGTGATAATTTAACTTTTATTAAATGCATGTACTGGTTGGTTTTTTATGTTAACGACATTAGTCATTGGAGAAGAACCCTTAGTAGAGAAAATGCCTCCACGAGATTCAGCTGTAAGTTTCTCAATTAGTAATCAACGTGGGAGGGCTCAGCCCACTGCAGGTGCTGCCACCCCTGGGCTGGTGGTCCTCAGCTCTAGAAGAAAGCAGGGTGAGCAAGCCATTCAAGGCAAGCCAGTGAGCAGTACTCCTCCAAGGCCTCTGCATCAGCTCCTGGCTCCAGGTTCCAGCCCTGACTTCTTCCAGTGATGACTACGATCTGAAAGTGTAACAAATAAACCCCTTTCTTCCCAACTTGCTTTTTGGTCACAGTGTTTCATCACAGTCATAGAAACCCTGACTAAGACACTGTGTATTGAACTTAACAGTAAGTGCTGGCCTGAGCAGAAAAAGACAGAGGAACATTTATTACCCTGAGTCGCCTGCTTGCTGGAGCACTCGCTGCTCTCTACTGGACTGTGGACCAAGTCTAAGGGGTTCCCTCCCCACGCTACTTTCAAGTCTCTCTTAATACTTTTTTCTGGTTTGCTTCACTAGGCCTATAAAAACTATTCCTTATTGTGCATGAAAGGTGCTAGAAAATGACTAATAGGAAATATATCTTAGAGATTTGGGCTGGAAGCAGAGAAGTACTAGGGTATTAGGCCCCAGACTCACTTGGGCTTGGCTATATTAAGCACTCTAACCACAATAGCAAATATTAACTGCAGACTGCTTGCCTCTGTTACTGCTAAGCTATAACAGCTGAAAACAGTTTAGATGCAACACACAGCTCAACTAACACACTACTATAACTAATACAATAATACAATTAAGTTTAGAGGCATGTGACCCAAATTCAGTTTCATAAAATCTATATTAAAATGGGTATTTTGAAGGTGTACTGACAAAAAAGCAATAAGTAAAAAGAGCTCTTATATGAGCTGTTTATATTTTAGAATTATTTTATATCAACAAAATGGTAGGATCTCTCCATTTATCCTAAATTACAAAGGGGGCTTGTGGGATAAGTTGTGTTAACGGCACCACCCCTTCTTACCCCGCCGTTCTAAGTCTGGGGTGTTAGTGAATAAGCCTTCTGGCTGAACAGTGCGCAGCCACGGGCTGGCGAAGCGTTGACTCATGCAGTTCCCTTCAGCAACTTGTCCCATGTGACTGTCTCCCCATCAAGGCAGAGGGGAGTCAGAGCAAACCAGCTACATCTGCTCTTAAGCCTCTTAAATCAAATCAAGCTTTAAAAACTTGTTGCTTAGACTTTTACATATACAAGGACTATCTTACATGTCTGGGAATCTAAACACAAAACACACTGGGGTTTATGCCAGCCAAGAAAGTCAAAGGCGCGTTTTACTCCGTAAGCCCATTTGAGACGCAGGAACCTCAGGCCACTGAATTGAGGGATCAAGTGTTAAACCTGGCTACCACCAATTTTAAATTATGTGTTGCTTTCTTTTTCCTCTAAAACTATAAATATGTACTTGATGTTAGAAATAAACCTTATCTAGTCATGAGAAAGCATTACTACTTGAAGGTTTTACAAATAGTAACAATGCCTTAATTCAGCACAGAAATTGGAAGAGTAAGAAAAGGGAACTCAACAAAGCAACATGGAACTGTTTTTGAAAGCCCATTAGGTCACTTTTAATACAGTCCTTCTGTTGTGGTGAGAATTAAAGACAGCTCCCTGGACACACTCAGTGAGCGCCCTATCACCGAGCCACACCTCAGCTGCTGCCCTCACTCCCCTTTTTGGAATAATACAAGTACTTCAGGTAGAGGTACTTCACAATGTAGAAGAAAAAGCTAAGGGTGTTATTGAAAGACAACGACTGAGCAAGTTCAAGCTAGGCAGAGGTGCATACCCGTAAGCTTAGCACCAAGGAGGCTGAGGAAAGCGGGCTGTAAGTTTGTGTCCATCTTGGGCTACACGGCATCACGGCCAACAGCCAGCCTATCCTTCCATCCAAACAAAACACGCTGAGCACGTATCTGAACAGTGGGCTCAGAACAACAGATTTTATGGGTACAGCTACTTACAGTTGTCTCAGCTGGGAAGGGTAAGGCTATAGGTATCGGGGTTCCAGTTACAGGTATATAAATTGATAGTTCTGTTAACAACAGCTGTGCCCAATGTCATGCACATTGCCATCATCTCAGATTTCTTTGCACAACTGGCTTATGATCACAAATAAACCCAAGTGTAATTAATTGGGCCTTGCTTTAATTTGGCCAGATGCCAAGGAAGACTAGCTCATTATGGGACACAGGCATGCTATGGTGTATGGTGACTGTCATGGCCTCTGGTATGTAAACACACTTTTTTTTTGACCTGGCAAGCAACTGACTGAGTTTTACTAAAATTTGAAAAGCAAGAGACTCCGCACAAACTGATGAGGCAATCTGTATTTTACCTATCTCAGCTAAGGTATGTAAGGGAAAGACACAGTGGGAAATGTTACCTTTCTGGTTTCCAACTGCGCTTCTTCCTGACAGCACCCTCTGCAATCGGGATCCAGCTGAAGCAGGTTAAACTGCCCAAGAAGATCACAAGAGCTGCAGAGCAAGTTGCTGGAGAAACCCAACTCTCTGCATGCCTCTGAGGAAAATTCTGCCCTGAAAGCAGACACCTGAAAGTGAAATGAATAAAACAGTTCCAGATTTACACGAACCTTCTTCCTAAGAAGAAAAAGGAGTTGGTGAACACTAAACACCAGGAAGACAAGGTCTTAAATACTTCTGAGCTCCATAGCTTCATAGATTTGGTCTGTCATCACTGTGTTGTCCTTTGAGACAGTCTCCTAAGGTCCAGCTGGCTCCGAACAAGCGAGGTGCTGAAGATGACCTGTCCGTTTACATGCTGGGCTTACAGACATGTGCCACAACACCAGATTCTACAGCTCTTACCTCAGTGAAAGTGAAGATCAACAAAAAAGTACAAAGTACATCTTAAATAATATGAATATTATATATCTCTTATCAACATCCAGTAGCTTACAAAAAGGAATTTTCTTATAAGTAAAAATATTCTTATTTCACTTTAAGGACTTAGTACTATTTATATGGATCAGTAGAAAAAGAATTAAGTTATCTGCAAATACATGACTTGCAGGAAGGCAGGAAAAGGGATGGGGTGAGGGAAGACAAAGGAGATGCACAGAAACCAAACCTTTGGCTTTGGGTATCACTCTGCCTTAACCAGGTGTTGACTGTGGGAAGCGTGCCTCCTTATGCTTTAGTTTCTATACCAGTATGTTAAGGGAACAGTATTCTAGGCAAAACGGATGGCTTTAGAAATCCAAGACTCGAGTTCAATCCTAAGGGTCACAAAAAAGGTTTCCAACTAAACTGTTTGAAGAATTTCATGTGTATGCATCTGTGGCTGTGTCTAGGAACCTATGGTGGCCAGAAGACAATTCCCTGGGGCTAGAGTTACAGGCCACGGTGAGCTGCCGGATGTAGGTGCTGAGACCCACACTTGGGTACAAGTAGCACTTGGTCTTACCACTGCTGTGTTTTGAATGAGAAATGTCTCCTGTAAGGCTTGGGTATTTGAAATTTGCCTAGCTGGTGGCTGTGTATTGGGGGTGGGTGGGACAGCTTTATTGGAGGAAGAATGTTACTGGAGGCAGGCTCCATTAGGCCATAGCCTACACCTACTTCCAAGTTTGATCTCTCAGCCTCTTGCTCTGGCTGCCTGCGGCCATGACGTCCCTGTTATTATGGACCCTTGGAACCATAATTCAAATTATCTTTCTTCTGTAAATTGCTTTGGTTCTAGTATTTTATTACAGACAGAGAAGCAAGTAAGCCAACTGTTGAGCCATCTCTCCAGTCTCCTCTTCACTTTTTGAGACAGGTCCTCATTCTGTTGCCCAGGCTGGTCTTGAACTCAGTCTAGAGCCCAGACAGGCTTTAAACTTGCCATTGTGCTGAGCGGCTGGGTTTACAGGCCTGGTCTATGCACTCAGTTCCTTGATTTTTGAGAGACTGCAACTCTATCCAGGCTTCAAATACCATTTTACTTAACACTTCCTCCTGTTTCTGAGTTTAGGCTTCCAAAGCCAACAACTCACTTAATTTTTGTTAGACGCTCAAAGTCTCCTATGATGTAATCTATCTTTGCTTCTGTACATCTTGCACTCCAAATGTACCCAGCATCTTAGGAAAATGGAACTACTTCCCAGGTCAGTGGTTTGCCAGGCCAAAGGCCTCTAGTCACTTAACCTTCTTATAGCTAGTTAAGAGTTTCACAGTTTTGTTCCCTGGAGAACTTTCAAATCTCTGACAGTCTTTAAGGCATTTTAATTCCTGTAATATATGTGTATTGTATGTGGGTGTGTGCACATGTGTGGGGCCTGTGGACCCTTGCACTGCTGCTGGTTGTTCCCAGGCAGATTCTGGTGCTGGAGTCGTCTGCAGGAGTGGCGCAGCTCTTAACTGCTGACCCATCCCTCTAGCCCCTTAGCTTGTAAGACTTTTCCTGCTTCTGTAGCTTACGTTATCAGTCAGTTCCACCTCTCCTCACTCCCTGGCTTTCCCACTTTCCACCTCTGAAACCCGGTGCTCGACATGTAAATACGGTCCTCACACTGCTGTCCACACTTTTCCCTATGTTGAAAATGCTCTCCTCACTTTTACCTTGTTAGTTCTGCTTATTTCCAAGAATCTAACCAGCTTCTAGGAAGCCCTCTCTGTAAAACCTTTTACTTACCTTTAGCTACTGTACTTTCCTTCTCTGAGACACATATGCCCATCTGTAAAACAGAACCACCCAAGAACACTGCACTGTGTAAAATGGAGGTTTCCTGACTCACTAACACATTGAGTGATTCTGGTGACAAGCATTACGGTTTTTGTATTTCTAGGACATACACTAGCTCTATTTTATTAAACAAAAGATCTGGTAAAAACCACAGTCTCAAATAGGAGAAATGTCAGCCTGACTGTATCTGGTTGATCTTCTAGAACAAGGAGCGTCTGCAAACTTCTAACAGCCAGAAACCAATTTTGCTTTGATAGCAAAATGGTTTCTTTTTAAATACTCAACTTAGCCATTGCCACACAAAAGTAATCACAGACAATGCAGAAATCAACATTCCAAAAATGACAGGGTTGGCTGAAACTGGCATACCAGCTGTAGTCTGTCAGCTTGCTCTTAAGACTAATCACAAGATTAAAACCCATTGACATTGCTAGTATATACCACAAAATGCTGACCATCTCATGGGTCTTTGTCAGTCAACAATCTAATCTGACATCTCATGTGTATTTTACCCTACCTCTGTAACCGAAAATTTACATAATCTTCAACTAAGTGGGAGGGACGTAGGAGTTTATGGCTGCATTTTCTGTGGCTGACTCTAGTTGAGCTGTTAAGACACTTGCAACTTCCCATCAGTAAACTAACTTGTAAGATCTATTTCACAGGGTATCTTGAAAGTGGGGACAGCAACATGGCAGATTAGAGACAGCTGCACCAATACGTACAAATCACCCCACATATTCTTATAATGTTGGCAATCCTCTAACGTGTGTGCTCGTATGCTGCTATCACCCTCAACCTCCAAGCACCAACTCTGGAACATGGTCACCATGCTGCAAAGAAGCCTAAATTAGAGACACAGCCCAGACAGAACCATGCAGAGAGCAACAGAGGCCCCCAGCTGACATCATCATCAACTACCAAACATGCCAGTTCAGAGCCTTCAGATTCAGACTGCAGCCTTTCCACTGAGGTCTGAGGGACTAGGGGGCAGAGGAGGCCCTGCTGTGCCAGTCTGAAAACTGCGAACCCACTAAATCTGAAAGGAAAATAAACCATTTACACTATTAGATTTAGAGGAATTTATTTTGTAGCCAGTAATTGAAACATGTAATAAAAGCAAATTCACTTTGAAAACTGCAAACTGCTTAAGAATGTTCAGCAACTGGGTCTGGGGAAATGGCTTGGGGTTATGTGCTTGCTGAACAAGCTTGAGACCTGAGTCTGGATTGCCAGTGCCCATCTAAAAAGCCAGGGGCGTGAATGTACACCTGTAACCCCAGCACTGGACAGAGGGTGAAAAGCCAGGTGGACTCCAGGAGCTCAGTGGAACCTAGGTTAAACAAAGAGGAGCTCTAGATTCAGCAAGAAAATCTTTTTCAAAAGATGCAGTGAAGCCCGGCATGGTGGCACATGCCTTTAATCGCAGCGCTCGGGAGACAGAGGCAGGTGGATTGCTATGAGTTCAGGCCAGCCTGGTCTACAAAGTGAGTCCAGGACAGCCAAGAGTGACACAGAGAAACCCTGTCTCGAAAAACCCGGATGGTGGTGGGGTGGTGGGGGGTGTGGCAGTGAAGAGAATGATAGAAGCCCCTCAACAGACATTAGCTTTTGTCTTCCACACATATACAAGTGCAGACACACACACACACACACACACACACACACAC
>OU015753.1:95616394-95631447 GCA_907169655.1 Acomys percivali | reverse complement strand
CACACACACACACACACACACACACACTACCCTTTCATCAATCTTTACTCTTAGGACACTTGTGGGTTTCTCATGTAATTCTGAACAGATTTCAGATTGAAAACAAATGGGTGGGGTTAGAGAGGATGAATCTCAAGACAATGAATGGCAGAAGCACTGCTGTTGCTGGGAGTTCTTAGAAACCACCATGCACTTTGCTGAGTCTTTACATTATCCTTCTATTTACCACTGACTACCACACCCAGGAAGGGAACACATAGGATAGTAAGAAAATTTGTCTAAGGCTACACAAGAAAACAAACAGAACAATTGCATTAAGATTTTAATCCTAGGAATGGGGAGATGGCTCAGTTGGTAAAGTGCCTGTCACATAAATGTGAAGACACAAGTGTAGACTCTGAGGAATGGATGGATAACTTTAGCTTGCTGGTCATCTAATCTAGCCAAACACTGAGCCCAGGGCTCAGTCAAAGACCCTGTTTCAAAATGAGAGCACCAAAGGAAGACACATGATGACTCATCTCTGGTCTCTGCAAGAACATACAGCTATGTGCTTGCATATGTGTGTGTGCGCGCGCACACACACACACACTCACACTAATAATAACAGAGTCTAATCCTAGCCTGTCTTAAAAATGTCCGCAATGGTCTGAATGTGTATGCCCTCACCAAGATGCCCAATTCCTCAATACAGTGAAGTGAGGTGGGGTCTAGTTTAGAGGCATGGGAGCCACTATGAGTTGATTCACACTGTTCTTGTGTGGACAGGTAGCAACATGCAGTTTTTCTTTCTCCAATAGGAGTACAGCCAGGGGTCTTCACTATTTTGGCTGTCCAGTCTTGTACTGTGCAGCCTGCAGATTTGTGCACGAAATTAAGGTTCTTTATAGATTAGCTAGTCTCAACTGAAAATAGCCTAGGACAATCTCTGGCCTATCTTACTGCATGGAATCCAATGATGCATCACTGTTAGATCAGCAGTAAGAAAGATATTGACAACTCTAATTGTGCCATCCACTGATGACAAGACAAATGGAGAAGAAATGCCAAATGGTGGCCAGATGGGTGAGGACAGTGTCTCAGAATCACAGACACGCAGCTCACTCTATACTGTGTTTTAATAAAGAAGGCTGTGAACATGGAGATCATAGCAGTTCTGAGGAGCTTTAGAAGCTCAGAATGCACTTCCAGTTAAGTCTTCTGCTATTATGCAGCTGTTATCTCACTGAAACACTGTCAAGTATGCACTGTCACTAACTAGAAATTAGAGCTACTTAGGGGTGCAGACACTAAAACAATTCTCAAGTTTGTCCGGTCTATGGACTCAGGTGTGAGCTGAAGTATGAGCTCCGCCTTCACTTCATGGAGTCAAGAGGTTGTAGTTTACTGTTTTACCCCTTCCGAGGGCTCCAAAGCTTTCACTGACTTTCACCGCAGACAAGTGCCCACTTTGCTTGGTCTTTTCCCCAACTGCAAAATCCAAGAACTTGCCTAACCTCTGTCTGTATTTCCAATAATTCTACACACCCCTTTTCATTGCCAAGGTTTTTGTTTCTTACAAACACTAGTCATTACAAAAACCCAGTACAACTACAGTCATGACATTTGAGTTTAGCAAGGGTGACTTGTCTATGGTCTTACCCAGGATTCCAGGCAGGCTTGCTGTGTGTGTGTGTTTGGGGGCTAGGGTTCATCACCACACCACAGAAGCTGCCATTGCTTTCATAATGATGGAGAGAAGCAGGAAGGAACTGCTTCAGAGGTCAGAAGTGAATAACATGAGGCAGTGAAAACTAATGGGGAATGGTCTGTGTTCCCTTTGGCTACACTCTGAGTGGGAGCAGAAATGAGGGGGGAGACACAGGTGCGGGGCTGACCTACAGGATAAACATTCTATGGGGTATAAGCTGGCATGAGAGAATATGAAAGAGAGAAATAACTTATGACTTGGTAAGTTTGTTTTTGGTTCTTCTTTTAGAGTATTGCTCTCTGGCCTAGGCTGGATCAGGACTTGCTATCTGTAGCTCAGGTCAGTCTCAAACCTCTAGCCTCCCATTTCAGCCTCCTGAATGCTGTGATTGCAAGCAGCAGCTCAGCTTATAGGAGGCACCACTGTGCCTGGCTTTACTTTCCAAGTCTGGAAAGTAGATGAAGTTCAGCATTGTATTCTGGCTAGTCACAGAGAACAACAGAAGAAAACTAAGAATTAGAGTAAATCAATCTACTTTCCAGTTATTAAAAGTTAAAGTTTGAAAACACATTTACCTGAAGTCCTTTTTGAAATTTCAAACTAAACAGCACAGTATCATGGAGCTAGAAAGACATTATAAAGGATGGTTTGGCGTATACCTAAATGGGATACAGTTGTGACTAATGACCTGCCATCTGATTTATAGATTATTATTATAAGATAGTATGCACTTATTTCTGGCTCTCATTCACAAATACAGGAAGTTGACCCCTGTCCTAAAAAGGTTTCAGTCTAGTATATACTTAGTATGAAGAATCATGTAATTACCAGGAAAGTTTTGAGTGTGAATCTAACATCTGCCTTTTAACAAAACACTTCCATCTGCACTGCAGTTGTCAGTGACCCTTCCAGATGGGACCACTTGTAACAGACCTATACAAAGTTAGCTGGAACTGAGGGTCAGCAGTGACTTAGAAGTAGGCCCCATCTGTCCATGCTCTCAGACCTTTGCTTGTGGATCCCCTAGCTCACTACTGAAACATTTCACTTGGATGTCAAGGTACTGCACTCCCCTCTGTAGGTCCATAGAATCAAGGAGTAATCAGGAACTGGCCCTTTAAGGTGAGCTCCTGCTAGCTCAGTGGGAAAATGACGAATTTCAAGAAACTACAATAAAAAATTTGAAAGGTCCCCGAGAGTTCAGGACAGATCACCACTGACATACAGAATGGCTCCTAACTTACTTTTGGAGCAGAGATTGATTTCTTGGAGGAAGTGATCTCCTAGCTGAAAACTGAAGGCTAAGGGGTGGCAAGATGGCTCAGTGGGTAAAGACGCCTGCTGCGAAGTCTGAGGACCTGAGTTTGATTCCTAAATCTCACATGATGGAAGGAGGGTTAGATGGTAGGTAGATGACAATCATTTTTGTGGGTGTAGGGGAGAGAACAAATAAACTATATGAAACTTAGCACAGCAAGCGTACCCAGCTCTCATCCCCTTGTTTGTCCAGTAGAGTAAACAAATACTGGGAAATAAGCTAAGGAATGTTTAAAGACAAACTATCTTAAAAGCAAGTGGGAGTTTTTAAGCACAACAGATGCGTGCCTCAATATGCCTGGCTAATTTTAAGATTTTAATGCCTAATTCGATCCACGGAATTGAAAGTGCTGAGAATTTAATAGGACATATTTTTGGCTTTGGCAATCAGAAAGCTGGGCAGGACAAATTTTATTTAGATTCTCAATATAGAAAGAGGCAATTCAAAGAAAAAGCTGGGGGCTGTTATTTCCAAGTAGAAAGGTTTTGCACTATCAAACTGGTTTTCAGGTATATTTAGGAAGAAAAAATTAGTAAGGCTCAGTAACTGTCAGTTAGAAAGGAGTCAAAAATAACAACTAAGTTTTGAGTTAGATTTTCTGGCACACAACTAGCCATAAACCCTTTCTATCTTGGTCCTTGGTGTGGACATTCTTTGCACTGCAATTCTGTCACTCCTCTTGTATGGCAGCAGAGTCGCTTTATCTACCTGTGGCCTGGTCTTGAGACTTGCTTTGACAAATATGTCATCTGTTCAGACAGTGGGAAGACCCTGCTTTCTATTTTTAGCCCTTGTCTCCCAGGAGGGATGTGGATTTCCACAGCAAGGTCTTAAGAGGCTTTTGCTTTTTTGGAGTGTTGTGGAAAGTAAGTTAGTCTACTGGGGGATGAGAGGTTAGAAGCCAAAGAACTAAGTGGCCCCAGTTAATAGCACTGATTATGAATTAGTTAAATTAACTGACTAGCTCAAATCAGTGCATACATGAGAGAGCTGCTTCACCAGACTAAAGGATGGTTAAATTTCCTTAAACATTGACTTGGTTTTTTTTTTTTGGGGGGGGGGCAGAGAAGTATTTACAGAGCCACTGTCTACTGAAATTTAGAAGGTAGATTGAAACATCATCCTTTTGTAACCTTTGGTAGTGCTAACAAATTTAAATCATCTACAATGGGAGATAAGCAACCCACTTATCTCTAGGGTACAGAAAGGTTAGAGGGATGTTCCCCTAAGTGATATCTGAATTAACAGATGCCTCAGTAACAACATTGTATTGCAATGTAAGACTCCAAGAACCAACCTTTTGGACAAAGTAACAAAAGCAGAGACAACGTTTGCAAACTACTACGAAAGCAGGGTAATTAGTGGGCTACGGTATAATCTTAACCTTCCAAAATCTTGGACAAATCACTTAACTACAAGACATGTAGATACGGGGAGGGGGGTAGGGGCGACGGGACGGACTTCATAGAGCAGTTTACCAAAACCTTTCAGAGATTCAGAACGCATCCATTCTTGTTAACGAAGAAAAATATCTGTCTGGAACCAAAACCAAGAAAATGTCCCTTTAAGGTTTGGGAGTCTTGTCGTAAGCAGTGGTGGTTTCATTCATGTCTGTCTTATTAAAAAAAAACAAAACAAAACAAAACAAAAACTGGGGCTGGAGAGATGGCTCAGAGGTTAAGAGCACTGGCTGCTCTTCCAGAGGTCCTGAGTTCAATTCCCAGCAACTACATGGTAGCACAGAACCATCTATAATGTGATCTGGTGCCCTCTTCTGGTGTGCAGGTAGAACACTGTATATGTAATATGTAATAAGTAAATCTTTAAAAAAAACAACACCTCTCTCCTTCCTAAGCGTTTATGTACCCACTGTGCTCTTGAGAAATCGATTTTAGCTGCCTGAAGCGAGGAAACCATCGCCTCTAGAGCTGCGGCTGGAATTCTGCCACGTTTCATTCCGGATGCAAGCGGCCACTACGGAAGCCCGTTCCAAGGGCGGCTCCCCCGCGTGGACGCGGATCTGACCTTCCTCATCTGAGCCCTCCGACCGGCCCCGAGGCGGCCACAGAGGAGGTCCGCACTCACCGCTTGAAACGCAGTCGCCAGCAGCAAGCGCAGCGCCAGAGCCGGCCGCAGCCACCCACCCTGCTCGGCCGCCATCCCTGCAGTCTGCCGTCAATCTTCAGGGGCTTGAGGACCCCTTAATGCCGGGGTCGTCCACTGCACTGCCTGATGAGAAACCCGCCGCAAAGGGCCACCGCTACAAGCCCATTATCCTACAGAGGCGAGTAATACTTAGGCGACTATAGGGACATGAAAGTGATCGATTATTAGACAGTGGTCAGGCTCTCTTAGAGATTCAAATCCGGCCTTTCCCTAAACTGCCCACACCTGGGCTTCTCACTCACGACCTTACGTCGGATAGCCACGAAGTCCCAGCTTCTCCACTACTAGTCCCGCCTCCTTCCCCGAATCTACCCAATAAGATAGCGCCTTGCTTGAGTCCGGAGACAGGGGAACCCAACCGTAAATCGAACCAAAAGGGCATTAAGTGGCCGCTCTTCGGACCAATGAGCGGCACTGTACCGGATGGGGGGGTGGAGCCTCTGGTTGCCGGGCAGCGTGCGTCAAGGCGTGCGCGTGGTGGCCGAGGGGGAGGGGAGGGGGCGGGCCGAGGGCGGCGCAGCCGCAGCCGCATCGCCACTGGAGGAGCGCGCGGCCGCGAGCGATCGAGGGAGGGAAGGGAGGAAGCGAGGGAAGAGGGCGTGCGGCCGCGGGGTCCCGAAGCCAGGCAGCCGCTGCAGGAGGGCGGCAGGGCCGTCGAGCGGGCTGAGGAGAAGCGTGCACCGGGCGTCCGGCGCTGGCTCCCGCGGGCGGGAGACCGGAGAGGAGGAGGAGGAGGGGGCTCTCTGCGGCGCGGCTGTCCGCGCAGCTCCCGGGTCGGGGTCTCCTCCCGGCGCCTCGGTCGCCCTCGGGGCCCCGCTCCCCGCCCCCCCGCGGTATGTCTTGATCGCGAGCAGCGGGTTTCATGGGGCTCCTCAGGATTATGATGCCGCCCAAGTTGCAGCTGCTGGCGGTGGTGGCCTTCGCCGTGGCGATGCTCTTCTTGGAGAACCAGATCCAGAAGCTGGAGGAGTCCCGGGCGAAGCTAGGTGAGGCAGCCCGAGCTGTGCGCCGGGGTCGGGCTGGCGGGTGGGCATCGCCGGCTACAGCAAGTGGGTGTCCGCAGGGGGATGGCGTGGGGGACTTGGAGAGTCCATAGAGCTGGGACCCAGGCGCGTCGAGCTCCCGCCACCGGGGAGGGAAGCTGCACGCGCGAGGTCTTCGGCCAGAGGGGCTGCCCCGTTGGCCCTCTACGGGGAGAGGGGACCGAAGTCTGCTGCTGCTGCTGCTGCTGCTGGACGCGAACGCTCTTCAGAGTCGTTCTGGAAAGCCCGGGTCATGTGCGGACGTGGGGACTGGAATTTGAATTAGGGGCACACCTGGACACAGCATCATTTGTAGACGGTGGTCGTGGGGGGCGGGGAGAGGTTCATCGATGGAGGTGGGCAGAAATGGAAGGAGATCCCGGGAATGGTGGGGAGTGAAAGCAGCTCACTGTAGTGAGGGGCATGCCTGAGCTGTGGGCAGCAAGGGACCTTAGAACTGCCAGTACCGGTAGGCTGGACCTGTGGGACAGCGGAGCAGAGGAAAAGCCTCAGAGGGTACCAGAACGAGGCTCCTTGGGGACTTGAAGTTCTTTATGAGTGCGCTAAACCGGTTGATTTGGGCTTCATAGTAGTGTTGTAAATGTAGGTTGATTACACATACAAGAGGGGAACGCTGAAGGTTCGGAATTACAGGGTTTACCTTGTGAAAGGGAAGGGGTGGGGAGAGCGAACCATATGGGTATCTTAAAGCGTTTTCTGTCACTGCTGAAATGGGTAAAATGCTTGGAACACTAAATTGGAGTGTGGAGTTGTGCAACAGCAGGCGAAAGCGCGGATAGTCGGTGCTTCCGGATAGTGGAGAACTTTTAGTGCTCTAGAAACGGGGAGACTTACAGATCGACGCATTTTGATTTAAAAATGTACATGACACTTGAAAAATCAGCTCAAAGGATGTAATTTGAATACGGGAAGCGCCTTTCGCATACACTTCGATGTAGCCAGTTTCTTAAACAGGATTTAATGTTACCTTGAGGAACAGCTAGATAAAGTTGGGGTGAGGATTATTTTTTAGGATCAGAAGTATCAGAAAATAACTTAAGTTTTATATGTAGTAGCTATTTCCAAGTTTTGGTAGATTTTACGGAAGCCTTGAACACGTTTTAAAGACTAGTGTTATCAAAGAGCATTAAATATATTTGATTGATTTACTGCTAAGTGTGAAAGAGGAGCCAAAGGTACTTCCAGCCCTCTTTTCTAGAGTGAAATTTGAAGAACTATTTAATTTATTTACTGGGTTTTAAAAGGGTTTATATACTAAAAATAATTCTCTTTAAATATTGAAGGTTGAACAATATATACCTTCGCTGTTTACATTGGCTTCATCTCTACAGCATTTACAGCCATAGCGTGGCCTCATTCGTGATCCAGTTCTACAGGGGAAAAAAAGTGACTCATCTTACAATAAGTTAAAAGTTAGTTAAAATAAGAATTTGCATTTATTATTTCTCGTATTGTTATTTGGAAATCTCTAGATGTAATTTCTTGGAAACACTACAGAGGCTAAACATGCTTAAATTTGTTGATTTTTTTTTCTTCCTTGCCTAGCATTTTTTTTTCCTGCAGTGTTTGAAAGATGTTTCTATATACCAACTGAATAATTTAAAAATTACCTGAAGATGTAGAATGCCACATGTAGCATAATGTGCATCCTCATGATTTTCATTCATTTTAGAAAAAAAAAATCTTCTGCCAGGAACAAGTACATCAAAATAAATAGCTATAAGGGAAATAGCAAATATGCAGCAGAGTAAGTAATTCTGAGAAATAATCTAGGGCTGACCATGGTGGCCCAAGTCTATAGTTCCAGCACTCTAAAAACTGACACCGAGTTCATGGCCAAGTGTACACATAGGACTATCCCACCTTTATTAAAACAAAGAAGAAGAAAGAAAAAAATAGCTCTCAAATGTAAAAGCACTCAGGGATGCAGACATGAGAGAAAACAAACTTTATATCAACTCATTAAGAATCTGGTTAGATTTTTTTTTTCTAAATATTTTTACTTTTAAAAGACACAGGTGTCTATGCTGTGTTGCCCAGGCTGGACCAGAACTCCTGGCCTCAAGTGTTGTTCTTTCCTCAGCCTTGAGCGGAACGGGTAGTGCCCCTCACCTTTCCGTCTTCTCACTCTTACCCTTATAAAAAAATAAGTCTCACTTAAAAGGCAGACACTGCCCATTATCCAATTCCTTAGGAAAGAAAAACTAAAGCATCAGGCTGTCACTAGATAATTTTCATCTGTGATATTCTTATTTAATTTTCCAAAAACACCAGAGATAGCTCTTTTTTAGATATAGATTATATAATTTACCCAAGACTGTATCACTAGTAAGTGGCAGAATCAGAATTGGAACTCAGGTATGTCTGATTCCTAATTGAGGACTCCTGTAATTACACCAGGCAGTTTGAGACTTACTACTGGCATTAAACTACAATTGAGCTGTTTGAATAGCATTTATAAATGGTGTTATCAATGCATATATTGCTGAGAATGAATATCATTCTGAGAAAACTCAATTTTTTGACACAAAGGAATTGGCTTAATGTCTTGCCCTTTGTTTATATCCATGTAATGAACATAATTATATTACTCAGTGAAATGGACTGAAATAGCTTGTCCCTGATATTGAAAAAGAAAACCTTGGGTTGTTTGCTGTAATTATAAAATTGCAACATTAAAAAGCATTTTTATTTTGGCACCGGAAGGCTATTGAACATTTTCC
Organism: Acomys percivali; assembly: GCA_907169655.1. Lineage (NCBI taxonomy): Eukaryota > Metazoa > Chordata > Mammalia > Rodentia > Muridae > Acomys > Acomys percivali. Next base: position 95,622,507 of record OU015753.1, on the reverse strand, counting down.
CCTCAAAGATAGTTATTATTGTTTATTTTTTCTGTTGTGGAAGATTCCAGAGAGTTGTAATATGTGTTAATGACTGTAATGCAGCTTGGTTATAGTCAACAGTATCCTGATGATGAAATCTCTTATAAAGTTATAGGTGTATTAAAAAGTAAGGTCTGTTCACTAGCCTCTTGGGAAATTATCTAAATAGAAATTCCTAAAGCACCCAATATTACAATTTTCTATTTTATAGGTTATTTTTTCCTTAAAGCAGATATTCCTACAGCTGATTGTTATATATTATCCTACAGCTTGCTATTTTCATTTAATATTATAAAACTTTTCCATGTCATATCTGACATGTTCAGACTTATTCTAATAGCTGTAAAATTCTCCAAATTATGCATGTATCCTAAATTACTATGTCAGTAATAGGTAGTTGTCCACTTTTAAGGCTGGTTACTATAAACAATGTTGGAAGCATCTTTATGTGTGTCTAACTTTTACCCATTGGTGTCATTTTTGATTAGGGGAATGTCTGGGTCAAAGCATACATCTTTTAAAAAATTTTTATTTTATTAATTTATTCATATTACATCTCAATGGTTATCCCATCCCTTGTATCCTCCCATTCCTCCCTCCCTCCCATTTTCCCCTTCTCCCCTCCCCTGTGACTGTGACTGAGGGGACCTCCTCCCCCTGTATATATATGCTCATAGGGTATCAAGTCTCTTCTTGGTAGCCTGCTATCCTTCCTCTGAGTGCCATCAGGCCTCCCCGTCCAGGGGATGTGGTCAAATATGAGGCACCAGAGTTCGTGTGAAAGTCAGACCCCACTCTCCACTCAACTGTGGAGAATGTCCTGTCAATTGGCTAGATCTGGGTAGGGGTTTGAAGTTTACTGTCTGTATTGTCCTTGGCTGGTGCCATAGTTTGAGCGGGACTCCTGGGCCCAAATCTGCCTATCTTAATGTTCTTCTTGTAGGTTTCTAGGACCCTCTGGATCATTCTGCTTTGCCATTCTCCCATCAAAGGATACATCTTACTTGCCAGTTTTTACCCCCAAAGTTTCCGGTAATCCATATTGCCAGAACACACAAGCACTAGAGGTGCTCAGGTTTTAATTTTTGTTACTCTGAGGCTGTGAATTGATATGTTATTAAATTAACTCATATTTCCCTAATTTTTATTTAAAGTCTTTACATTGTTTATTGCTTTGTACCTGTTAGTTCTTGTTCATTTGGGTAATTTACTACTTTTTAGCTATTTGGGTTTTTAAATGTTACTGTAAATAATTTGTCCTTTATATCTGTTTTTTTTTTAAGTCTGCATTTATCTCTCAGCTGTAGTTTGTTTTGCTTATAGAGAAAGGTTAAATTTTACACAAATCTTATCAATTTAGGCAGGTAGTTTTCATGTTAAGACTGTCCTGAACCAAGATAGTGTATATTCTCCATACTTGAGTGGAATAATTTATAGTTTTAATTTTGCATTTGCCCTTTAAACCATTTATGCACAGAAATTTTCTATGTCTTTTGATGAATAACCATTTATGGCAAAAATATTAATAACCCATCTTTTGTTATGTAAATCCTGTTATTCATATACTAAAGGTTGTGTTCTCTTAACTCAGTTGGTTTTGTGCTTCATTCTTTTTTGCTAACCTAAAACTCTTGAGACTTCAGGAACATATACGTACACACACATCAGGATGTTTGAATTTCCTAGAACAATATGTAGCCTTCATTAGCTTTATAAGGGATGATGTTATTCCCTATTCTGATTTAAAAAGAAATAAAAAATCTAGACAGAACTTCTGGAAACCAAGTGCTTCCAGGTCAGACTCTTTGGTGCTGATATGCTGCTGCCAAGAAACACATCCACATTTTGGGTCACTTTACAAATGCAGGAACACTGAAAACTTAAGATCTGCGGCAGGCTATCCCATAAGGCACATAGGAGAGAGACCAAAATGAATTTTGAGTTGAGATTTGGCTTCCACTTCTAATATACTCGGTAAACATTGCCAAGTCTGAGACTAGCCTGGCATTTGAAGCACTTCTGGTTCTGTGTTTGTGTTTCAACCTGTAGATATTTTGCAGTAAATAAAGTGAGTGAATTCTTTATAATAATTTTGACAGCATTTGTCTCATTGTTTACACTAGCAGGATAAGTGCCTCAGTTATGAAGAACGTTCTCTGGGAAGGTATACTTGGAAACTTTATTCTCAAAAAACTGCAAACCTAATTTTCTGGCAAAATGGGTGTGTTTAGGATGGCATGGTTGTAGATTGTATACTTAATTTTCTAATGAAAATGTGAGAGGATGGGGAGTTGAAGTGAAAATCCACTTAGCAATGATTCCAAGCTGTAGGTATTAGAATTTGCTGTTTGTGAAAAGTAAAGCTAGGCCCCTCCAGCGTGCCCGTTGCTGCTGTTGACTGATAGAACACTGTAATGAAAACTGCTTCTCCTACAGATTTATGCGCTCAGTGATCTAATTTCCTATAGGGCCTAAGCCGTTTAAATAGTGTATGTCAACCACATGCTTATGAAACCCCTGAGTTTAAGAATGTGTTAGGGTGCCATCTTTTAAATGAAAAACGTAGTTCCATATAGGTTCTGTAGTGATCTCCATTGGTGAAATTGTTACCCACTGTTTTCTCAAAGCTCTACTGAAGAACTAATTCCAGGGCCATGCCTCAGACTGTTGTTTGGATTTTGGTAGTTTTTGAAAAATGCTTGAAACCACACAGATACTACCTGTAGGAAAATAGAGCAGCCCTGCTGTGGAGAGGCCTTTGGGTTAATAGGGAACAGGATGTTTTAGAAATGTTGGTAGACACGTCACTTACTGCGTCTTGACGAGGCTGGTCGGTGATATATCATCACTTGACGTTGCTATGCTCAGGATAATTCCAGGATGTCTATTTCTCACCCCAGTAAGCTTTCTAATAGCTTTTGTTGTTGTTGTTTTGTTTTGTTTTAGCATTTAGTAAATCGAGATGGTAACGAGTATTCAAACTCTAGTCTCTAGAAAGCACTTCCGAAGAGCATACATATAGAAGAATTTGATAGGGTTCATAATAACTTCATTATTTACTGTTTTCTCCCCACCCATAAGTGTCTGCACTTAATGTCCTCTTTCTGCCTGGAAACTACATGTCAGGTCACTGGCCATCAGATCCCACCCTCCTCTGACTCAGGACATGGTTCTAGAAGCTTTCTGTCACTCTGCCATAATCATCTCACACACACACACACACACACACACACACCCCACCCCACTCCCACTCCCACCCCCCACCCCCGCCAAACATTCTGTTGGATTCTTTGTGAGCATATTTCTCTCCAAGCCCAAAAGAAAGGAACCACCCAGCTAACCTTTGTTCCATAAATCTGCTCCCTTAGTAGTCACCAATATATTTCCTGAAGGCTGTTGTCACTTTTGTTCATCTTAGTGTATCAGCAGAATTGGATGCACCTAATCACTTCTTTCTTCATAGGCCTTGTTTGTGGAGACCCAAGATACTGACCGTTAGTTGTGTGTTGACCCTCCATTTCTGCTTCTGGTGCTAGATTCCTCTTTCTTTCTAACCACTTATTTTTGAGAGCTTTTTAGAGCTATTTTTGAGAAGCTAGTGGTTTTATATGTTGACAACTTGTAAATACAGTAGTGTTTCTAGCTCATACCATTTTCTAAACAGTAGGCTTACATAATTCAGCTGCATTGGCATTTTGGTGGAAAGAGGGTTAACAGACTTATCAAATTCATTATCTCCAGAACAGACCATGTGATCTCTCTGTTCCTGTCTCACCCAAACCCAGTTCTTTCCTTCTCATTTTGACGACATATCCATTCTTAAGATCCTAAGGCTTCCTGTGACCTTTTCTTTTACTCTGCATCTAATACATCTAATGAACATCTTATTAGCTTCCCTTAAAAATATTTGTATTGTTATTTACCACATTACTATTCCCACTCTAATTAAGGATACTATCGTATCTTCTTTGGATTACTGCTATATTTTCACTCATCTTTGCTTTTACAGTTGGCTTCCCTGGCTCAGTACAACATAAATAAATGAGTCAAATCTTTACTTTTTTTGATGCAGAGACTTATAGCCCAGGCTACTATCAAACTCCTTATGTAGCCAAATATAACAATAGCCCAGATATATACAGTAGTAGGGTTCAAATAAAGCTAGGCTTCCTTCGATCAAGGCAGGCTACCAGCTAAGTACATCCCCAGCCTGAAACTTGAGCTATATCTTGTCATATGGAACAGAAGATTTTCACAAAACATACATCTGATAAGAGGTTAATGTCTAAGATGTTTAAGGAACTCAACTCAGTAGTAAGTAATAATCTGATTTAAATGATCTGAAAGCACATTTCTCAAAAGATAATTACCAATTCTTGTATACACAAGACCATTCAGTATTATTGACAGGGAAATATGAAATGAGATGTTATCCATATTCCTTAGAAAGGCTGTTATTGGAAAACAACAAGTGTTGGAAAAATGTGCAGACAGGGAGACACTTTACACTAGTGATGGGAATGTCAACTAATATCAGTATAGAAGAAAGGATGGAGGTTCATCAACAATTAAAAAGAATTGCCTTATAATCCCGTAGTTCTACTGCTGGTTCTAGGTTCTTAGAAAGTGAAATCAGTAGATCAAAAAGATTTCTGCACCATCATGTTTATTGCAGAATTATTTATAACAGCCAAAATATGCAGTCCATGAATGGATGAAGAAAAGAAAATTGTCACACATGTACAATTGAATGCAACTTAACCATGAAAAGATAGCAAGCCTGAGATTTGTTCCCACATACAGGAAGTTATGTTAAGTGGGATAAGCCAAGCACAGAAAGCAAGCACTGTGTGATCTCGCAGATGTGTGGAATCTAAGAAAGTTGAACTCGAGAACAGCTGAATGTGGATTGGTGCTTACCAGAGACTTGAGGGGTAACGTCCGGATATAGGAAGAATAAATTCAGGATTGTAGTTACAACTTGGTAACTATATCAGTTACTTTCCTGCTGCTGTGATAAAAGCAACTTAAGGGAAGAGTTTTTGTTGGCTCACAGTCTGAGGTAGGTACAGTCAGCCCATGTTGGCAGGAAGTCATGGTGGTAGGAGCCAGAAGCAGCCATTACATAATCCACAGCTAGGAAACAGTCATGAATGGCGTGGCTCAGCTTGCTTTCTCCTTTTTATTCTGTCTGGGATCTCTCAAGGAATAGTATTGCTCACAGCTAAGACCTGAATCTAGGTGATCCCTCACAGGCAGCTCAGAAACTGACCTAATCTAGGTGAGCCCTTACTGAATGCCTCGAGGCTTGTCTCCCAGGTGACTCTTGTCAAGCTGACAGTGGTAACCATCCCAGTGACTGGAGTGAATGGCAGGGCATTGTAGTCTTCTTACAGATTTGTTAAGAAATCAAGCATATCATAACAGAAAATAACTTTGTGAAGTGTGGCGTGTGATTTGTTAGCTTGATTTAGCCATTTTTCAATGCACACATATTTTCGGAACAACATGCTTTACACAGTAAATATATAGTTGTATTTATCAGTTACAATATACTTTAAGCCTGGTATGTTAGTGCATACTTGTAGTCCCATTAACTCAAGATGCTGACACAGGATGATTGCTTAAGATGAGTTTAAGACCAGCATGGGCAACATAGTGGAACTGTCTCAATCTATATAAAGGAGGGAGTATTTTCAAAGAAAATGATAAACTTTCTTGGTGTTCCAAGTGAGAAGGTTTATTCTGTTGTAGGGTGGTGTGTGCTGTAGACCTCTGGTCTGCGATGTTTTCCCAGGTCTCTTCATCTTGTATTTTCCTACTGCTTAATTTGTCCTGTCAGATTTTGAATTCTTTTGTGGCTAATGTAGGCTACTGTCTTTCTTTTCAGTTCGCTTTTTGCTTAATCTGTTTTGAGGTACCGTGATGAGGTGTGTAAATGTTTAAGGATCATGAAGTTTTTGTCTGCCTCTCTTAGTATAAGAGAACCTTGTTAACATCCTTTGCTCTGAGACAGGTGTATGTGTTAGGGCTCAATTTGCAGAACAACAGCATTGGGAGGTAGTCTTCTGGCACCCCACCCCACCCACACA
>OU015753.1:95586394-95613187 GCA_907169655.1 Acomys percivali | reverse complement strand
GGCTTTCCCTGTGTACCTGTAGAAGGAATGAGTGGGGCCATTGGAATCTGGGGAGATAGAAGACTGGGGCAGGAGGTCATCTCCTAGTGACCCAACACAATCAGCAAGATACTGTAGATGTGCTAAGTGGAGTCATTGTGTTTGCTGAGAGTGGGCACTCTCAGAGCTTCTACAGGACAGACTCAGAGAGAAAGCTTCAGGACAGAACATCAAAGGAAGGCACCCTCTCCGCCCCCTTTTGTTTTCTCATTAGGTTTCTTATAAATAGCTGCAGCCCTCCCTGCCTGACAGTGCAGACCAGTAGCCTGCTTCCACTGGACTCCTTAATTAAACCACCTGAGTTTAAGTTTCCCTCCTATACTGTGGCCTGGAAACTCTCTCCAGGCTTCTCATAGGCTCCACCTCATTTTCCTTTTCTGAGAGGAAACATCCTGCACTGTTTAATATCTAATGTCTGAAAACGTTACATACATTACTCACTGTTCTAAAGTAAGTGAGATCTGTTACGCTGTCTTGGTGAGAGGTGAGAGCTGGGTACCTCTTGGTGCATTCCCAGGTCGCCTTAACATAACACAGTCAGTTTACAACTAAAGCTAGTACTTACTGTAAATTCAAGGAAAGGCTCATGCTTTGGCCTCCTCTGTTTCTTTATACTCTAAGCCTGATGTTGAGGTCAGGCTCTTAGTAAATTACTAATTCAAAGGCAGAGGAAGACTTATTCATAACTCAGCATCACTTCCCAAGAGACTAACTGAACATGAGTTAATTCACGTAAGTGCTATCAGTCTTATTCTGATCTCAGGAACCAGCTAATTGGATTCCTTAGGCACAGATGAGTCTAAGATCTAAGCTTTCCAACTAGCCTGTGCAGCACTTGGGGCAGGAAGAGGGTTGTCTGCTTTTCCTGTGAGCATGGCTCTTGGGCTGACTTGTGTTCTTCCAGTCCATGTGTGTGATTAGTTTTCTTCAGGCATCTCTTTTCTGTGTGTCTTTGGTAACACTAATTCCAAGCTGAGCAGTAAGGTAGGAGATGAAAGGGGAAGGCGGTGCTACCTGTAACCAATGTGCGTACTCTGTAATGGCAGTTCTAGGAAGCATGCTGCCTACATAGAAAACATACCTGTGTTACCTTAAGGAAAATATTATTATAGTTCTCAGATGCTCAACTTTGTGCGATGATTCTAGTCAAAGATAGATTGTGATACAGGCCAAGGACAGTGCTTTTTAACTGAAATTGTTGGATCCCTTTGTTGGAAGGTGGAGTTTGAAGTTGTATGTTGGTTCAGCATTTATATAGCAGTTTTAGTATTGCATATCTAGGAAAGTTAAGTCTGTTTTCCTGAGTCCCAGTACAGTTTAGAACCGGTCCATTTGTATTGTCCTCTTTCACTAAGTTTGTGACATTGCTAGAAATATGGTAAGCATCAAGATGACCTGAGAGTTATCTGTTGGAAACACTGAGGGCTTGTTCCTTGTGGCTGTGGACTGCGGTTCAGTGTGTGTGCTGCAAACCAACTCGGCACATCTCTAAGCATAAATTGTTTGAGTTGGGATAATAGATGACTTAGAAATGTTATATACTCTGGTATGTATTTTCAGTGCTTTGAAGGAAAACACTATGAGAAATAGGCCAGTGAGTTCAGTCTTTTTGTGCTAAATAGATGAATAAGTTTTGGCATCAGAACCTCCGCAGCTGGCTTTTCCATCATGGGTTCTGTTATTAGTCCTCTTCTGCTGTTGTGTTTTCAAAGTGGTACCTAGTGTAGTGTACCTTTTAGTTAATAATAACGTTAATGTTTTAAAAGAACTAGCTGTATAGTATGCACATATCAAAAGTATTACTGACTTAAGAATTTTATTCAGTATCTAATAAAGCCTAAGTTCTACTGTGTTTTCATCCTAAGAGCTTAGTGGTTGATTAGAGCTCTCTTGTTCCTTCGGGTTTTAAGGTATGATGCAAAATATTTATTTCTGAAATATTCAGTGATGAAAAATATTGGCATGAGATTTGGAGCTTGGAGTAAAATTGAATTATTGGCTTAAAATATAAATCATAGAGCCTGGTGTAACAGCATGCCTATAATCCACTCAGTAGGAAGCTAAGCCAAGAGGACAGTGAGTTCCGGCCTGAGCTACACAGCAAGGAAGACCCTACCTCAGCAAGGTAAGGAAAACAAGAGGAATGCGTCCTCAGCCTTTCACATAGCTTACTGTTTAGCCTGTATGCATAGTAGTTATGCAGTTAGTTTTGACACTAAGATTCTTAATCAAATGATCTGCACTTGTGGATATTCTGTGTTTTAATGGCTAAGAAGCTGCCTCCAGTTGCCAGCACTTTAACTGCAGCACCATTTTAATGCTTTTAAATGAAACATACTCAGGTCTTTCATAAAATGTGGGGTGTTCTTGGTGTACTCTATATCCTTGGCAGAACACCAAGTTAGGCTAATCGTTTCTTCCATAGAAGAGCTAATTAGGAAGACTGGCTTGACACGATCTTAGGTGTGTTTTAATAGCTTCTTCATTTTATTAAATTGGCTCGAATAAAAACCACTCACCATTGCACTCAAGGACGTAAATTCTTATGCTCATGTTTTGAAGGTTGAAACAAATAGAAAAAGCAAACAGACTTGTGCGGTGATATTTTAGTGTCCTAGAAGAGGTTCCACAGTGTGGAAAATTAGAGGTGCATGTGACCTTTGCTGCTGACGCTGGGAATTGGTTGTGAGAATGTCCATCAGACCAGCCTGTCAGGGATGACTGATAGGTTGGATGGTGCTATATGTCCTTTTTCTTTTGTTCACAGTTGGAACTTTGTGATTAATTAACCCTGTGACTATTTATTATCTGGTCTTCCCATTGGTCTCTTTCCTTGTCATGGCTCTTGGTTCTTTGATATCTGCCTCATTTTTTCTCGAATGGATTTTCACTTTGCCAACTGTGACCTTCAAAGCTTTATCTGTAATATGATAACACTGGTCACTGTCATATACTAGGCATGTGCTATAGTTTTTATTTACTATACATAAGCATTACTCTTTGGGGTTGCTGTGAAGATCAGATAGAGAATGTGACGATGTTTGAAACCAAGGACGATATAGTTTTGAGTTATTAATAGTGAGCTGGCTCCGTGTGTAAGTTCATTGCTTCAAGACTAAGGACCTGAGGACCAGTTTGACCCCGGAGCCCACATGCTGGAAGGAGAGCGCTAACTTCTTAGCTGCCCTTTAGTCTCCAGGTGCTTGATGGGGTCCATGTGCTCTTTCCTCCCCAGTGGATAAATAAGTAAACGACTGTGGCCACAGCAACCACCATTACTCTCTCTGCTGTTGTCTCGGCGTAGACTCTCCTGGTGCCCAGTGACAGGGCTGTGTAACTCAGGCCAGTGCTCAGAGGAGAGAAATGCTGCTGACGAGTTCCTGACTCCACAGTCATTAGCTGGTTTGTTTTAAGGAAGAAGTTCTAATCACTGCTAATTCATATCATTATTTGTTCCTAATGACAGTAATATATTTTTGTATATATTATAGAAAACCTTTAAAACATATTACTGAATTCTTATCACTGTTTTCCTCCTAATTCATGACAAATATGACAATTCCAGAATAGATTTTTATAAGTTACAAATTAAGTTGTGACGGGGAATTGTTAGGTGTATATGTACATATAATGCTTGATTTCTTGGTGCTCTCATTTTTATAAAGCATTACTGATAGCTATATTTTTGAAAGAAGGAAGAAACCCAGCACATTTCCCCCTTTGCAAGGCCCTCTGAGTAAGTTCTTTCGTTTGTTGTCAGTTTCCTGGTGGTTCACCATTACAGTCTCATGTAGAGGCAAATGTGCAGGTGGACTCTGTGCCTTAGGGTTACGGAGTTCAACCTTTCCTGTTTTTCTCACACGAATACAGAATATCAAAGGTTGTACACTATGTTTATTGCCAAAATTATGAGAGCAATTACAGAAAAAACAAAATTCTTAACTCTTACAGTTTTAAAAATTAACAACTCAGGGGAGGTATTCATAAGTCCTCACCCCCAGCTGAGGAACTAGTTGGTGGTTTCTTGGGAGGGACAGTTGTGTGGCTCTGGCGGCCAAAATCGTGCACTAGTGAATGGCCTCCCACCTAGGAGGATATGGGCAGCAGCACAGCTTGGAATCAATAGGGTGTGTGTACGTGCATTCGTGCCTGTGTGCGAGTATGTGTGTGTGTGTGTGTGTGTGTGTGTGTGTGTGCTACAAAATTGGGATGAGGTGGGAGGTGAATATGATCAAAATACATTCATGTATTAAATACTCAAAAAATAGTGTAAGCACTATAATAAACTATTTAGTCATGTGAACAGTCAATTTGCAATCTAAAGTTAAGAAAGAAAACATTGGGAGACTGGTTGGCTGTAGTTGGGCAGTCTTTAGCATGAGCTGTTAGGGAGGTTGGGGTAGGAAGATGGGTTCTAAGAGTTCATGACTAGCTGGGGATCATAGCATGACCCAGGTCTCTGTGAAAAAAAGAAGGAAAGAAAGAAAAGTTGGAAGGATTAGAATACTAGAGACTGTGAGAAATAAACTGTGTGATTACCTCTTTAATTTCTTTTTTAAAAGAAATATATTTATTATATATACAGTGTTCTGCTTGCATATACACCAGAAAAGGGAGCCAGATCTCATTATAGATGGTTGTGAGCCACCATGTGGTTGCTGAGAATTGAACTCAGAACCTTTGGAAGAGCTGGCAGTGCTCTTAACCTCTGAGCCATTTCTCCAGCCCTACCTCTTTATTTTCGTTGCTACTTTTTTAGTCGGTATTGGATGATTCTTAGGTGCAAGTCATCCTTAATGAAGACTTAAAATATGGTTGCAGGACATAGTTTTATGTTGTTTGGTTTGTATGTAATGTGTTATAGTTATTTCTTTGTATAATTTCCCTAGTTAGTAGTAAGAACTCTTTTAAAAAGATGCTTGGTTTGTTCCCTGTACTTGAATTTTTAGCTATGGTATTGGGCATTAAACCCACTGAGCTATAAATGCCATCATCATCATCATCATCATGATAATAATAATAGCAGCCAGCCCAATAATAATAATAACCACAATAATAAAGTATTTCTTAGTGAATTTATCAGTCTAGAACTGAGTCTCACAGGATTTAAGAACATGAACCTTTTACATCTCGCTATCCTTCCTCTGCTCTGGGTGTGTGGCTGTGTGTGAGGGTTTTGCCCAAATGTAGGAACATGTCCCACATCTGTGCCTGGTGCCTGCAGAGGTCAGAAGAGGTCAGAGGATGTGGGGAAACTGGAGCTATGGATGCTGGGAGGTAGGTGCCTCCGTAGGAGCAGCAAGAGCTTTTAAGGACTGAGCTTTATTTCTAGGCCCTCTTCCCCTGTCCCTATGTGAAATCTAGTACTTCCTGGCGGAAACTGTATCTTAATTTTCGATTCTGTTCTGAAACATAAGCATCTGTTAGTCTGGGCTTTGGGCAACTGCCTTCTCTAGAGCAAAGAGTCCCTATAATTTTTCAAGAGATTTCTCTTAGGTTTATGCATATTGTGGGAGGGTAGGCTTACTTTCTTTGCCTTTTCTATTTAAACACTGTCATAAGAAACCATTTTTCCCTCTTCCCCTAAGTTAAATTAATTAAAAAAAAACTTTCACCTTCCTGCGTAAGCATGTGTGTATAATTTTGTGCTCTTGCATGAATTAGCAATCTCTCAAACGCCAAAAATTGAGCATTTGTTCCATGTTCCATTCAGCTAGGTGATTGTGGCAGCGCTGGCATTGGCACAAGTGTAGAGGCAGGGCTGAGAAGCCTTCCAGACTTAGTAAGCGAGAAGATCAGAGTGTGGCAGCTTATTGAACAATGATTTTTAAAAAGTCGCCAAACAGTTAGTGGGAAAAATAATATTTTTGTCTCCATAAAGAATATTCTTTAAAACGAGAGGTAGTTAAGAGACACTAAGAATAGGTTAGGATAGTGTATAATGTGAGGCACATAACAAGTTTCGAGAATTCCTTTTACTTCGCGGTGGTTCCCAACCTTCCTAATGCTGCCGACCTTTAATACAGTTCTTTATGTTGTGGAGACCCCAACTGTAAGATTATCTCACTGCTAGTTCCTACCTATCTGGCTATTGTAGTCAATTGTAACGTAAGTATCTGATTCGTGACTTCAGTGAAATGGTTGTTTGACCTTGAAAGGGGCTGCGACCCACAGGTTGAGAACCCTGACTTACATGGGGTTGACTACCGTTTGGAAAGACCATCCAGCTAATCACCAGGAACAAGTGAGGGTGGTGGTGTTCTTGCTGTAATGCTGAAGACTGTGAGTGAGTCATTGTCCATGTAGAATCATCTGTGTAGTAATTATTGAGCACCTTCTGACAGACTTTCAGATTATGGTATGTAAGTAATCTTTTAGAGTACATTTAGCTTCTGATTGAGATTAAAATAATAGTTCATTGAAGTGTTGCTTCTTGCTTTTTTTTTTAATTTTAGGAAACTATTTAAATAATTCATAATTTATTTATGTAGTCATGGTTGCTAAGAAAAATATGGTTTAAGTTGGCTATTCCAAGACATAGTGTTCAAGTATTTAAGATATGCATTGCTAGATTAATAATAAAGTTAAAAGGTAAAATTGCTGACTCATAAATAAAAGAGGTTTAGGATGGCTATTGGTTTTTAACTATTCCTCAGGTCATCCATAGTATACCAAACACAAGTTTCATACATGTATTTCTTTGAGAAGGGCCTCACTAGATAGTCCTGGCTGGCCTGGAACTCTCTGTAGCTCAGAGATCTTCCTGAGGTTGTGTGCCACTGCACCCAGCAACAGTTTTCAGTGGCTAATGAAGTGTGCACACTCACCATCAGTGTGGCAGGTGAACCTACTGCTTGTGTCTCCTCTGCACAGCAATGGCCAGTGGAGAGGGAAGACTCAGCGTAGCTCGTGGTTTGGGGTTTCATTCCTTAGTCCTTGGCTGTTTAGTCCGGGCCCCTGGGTGATAGCTGGGCATATGGGTTAGAAGGCTCTTCACCTCAAAGTGAGTAGGAAGCAGAGAAAAAGGAAGGAATGAGGCCAGGAATAACTCTCAGAGGAATGATCCCACAGACCTTCTTCCTGCTAGGCTCCCCTCCTCAGGTTTCCAGTATGAAGAAGTGCTGCTGGCTGGTAGTCAGAGGGCCAGCAGGGAGCCTGCAGGGGACAGTGCTGTGCACACCATAGCTGGCCGGGAAAGGTTTGAGTAAAGCGATGCCAAAAGTCACATGGTACATACTGAATGATGATTTCTGATTTGGTACGTTGTGTCACCTGCCTATCCTCTTCTCATATTAGTGTTAGTGATCTCATGTATGCCCGAGAGCCACTAGCGCTGTCAGATATGGGCGCTCTTTCCAAGGCGGGCACGGCCAGCAAGGGACAGAAGAATGTGCAGCCTGCAAGTCAGAGCAGGGCCTGCTTCCGCAAGAGCTTCCCAGCACCGTTCTGAGTAAGGACACATTTGCCACATGCTGCTGAAGTAGCAGAGCAAAAAGGCGCTATTACCACTGCTGTGCTCTTGATGCACGGTCCTGCCAGCCTTCCCTGCCCGCCTCTGTCCTCTCCCTTCACCCTCCCATCTTTGCCCTCTCAGTCCTCTTAGTAGGAATGTTGTTAATTTTCAGCAAGATGCTTTGCTAATAGTTGTTTTCTTGTTTTCACTGATTTTTCTTTTCTTTTCTTTTTCCAAGACAGGGTTTCTCTGTGTAGCCTTGGCTGTCCTGGACTCACTTTATAGATTAGGCTGGCCTCGACCTCACAGAGATCTGCCTGCCTCTGCCTTCCTGAGTGCTGGGATTACAGGTGTATACCACTTTGTCCTGCTTATTGAATTTTAAATACTATAATTACATTTGCTGATACTATTGTTTTGTTTTTCAGTATCATGCCATATTGCTTTGGCTGCATTACTAAATTGCATTATTTTGAACAGAATTGTCTTTGGCTTTACCTTTAACAGGAAAATTAGCTACTATGCATATTATTTGCATATTTCTCCAGTGTCTGTATTGAAATTAGTTAATATATAATGGATGCTTTTACTATGTTTTATAGTATTTATTGTTCTAAATCATTGTATTAATTTTTATAGTCTTCTGAGGCATCAGGATTATCTCTGTTTATAGATGAGTAAATTGGATTACATTCATTAATTTAACTGCACAAGGTCACGTGACAAGGAAATAATTTACACTTTAGTTTGTGTTTGCATACAGTACAATCTGCACACACATATACACATGCATAGGTGTGCATGTGTGTGAAACTAGAGGACCATCTTGTTGCCCCTTGTTCTTCCTGTTTAATTCCCTAGTATTCATATTACAAGACTGGCCCCCTTCCCGGCTTCCTCTCTCTTCCCTAGCCCTGTCCATGGGCTTTGGGGATTAAACTCAGGTCCAGCACCAACCTAGCTGCCCCTCTAGCCCACACCCACATGTTTATTCATTTTGTGCTAGTTAGATGGGTTTGTGTCTTGGGCAGACATCTGTTCCATGGAAATGGCCTGTTGAGTAAGTCAGGCTAAGTACTGTCTACAGACTAAGACTCCAGTGTTTTAACAGATGTGCCAAAACTCATACTTAACTGTGAGCAGTTATGATGCTCAGCTGCCCTCTGTCCCTTCCGATCGTCCTGCCTTCCTCCTCTCTCTGACCTCCTCCTTTCTTCTCTTGCTGAACTTTGAATCCTCCTGCCTCAGCTTCCTGGGGAGCGTGTATGACTAGGCTGAATGCTTTACTTACAACAGATCAGATAAAACCTAAAACGCACACGTATTTGTGCTTTTGGAGCTTAGTCTCAAAGTAAACAATACCAACTTTAGTGCATTTTCGTCAGTGAGTACAGATGTGCAGTCGTCACCCCAGCCTCTGACAGCCATGTTAGCCTCTTTAGCTTGCAGACCTTGCACTGATCTTTTAATGGGCTCTTGGCACTCTGCAGTTCTCTGCAGAAGGACAAGAATTCATGGTGTTTCTTCTGATGGGGGACCCACTGGGAGAACAGCGTGTGTAAGCTGGCGGACTCCTGCTTCATGGTTGGAGGTGGCAAGTATGTGGAGATACCGGCATCCCCAGCTGGGCCCCTGAGTCCAGAGGTTGAGTGAGCGAGCTTATTTTCTTACAGAAGTCACCTCTTGAGGCTTTGAAAGAAAGCATGCAGAGGCTCTTCTGTGAGGACCAGGAACTTTGTAGACTTCATTAAAGCATTGTTGTCTTTTCTGTGTTTTGTTTTTTTTTTAAATGATGGATTTCTTTTTAGTACTTAAAATGCCAATCACTTTCAGTTAAATTAAGTTGCTGTGAATAATTCTTCATGCCCCCCCCTCCATTTTCTTCCCAATTAATTATTTATCCTTTCTCTGTGTTGGCAGTGTTATTACTTTGCTTTCTTTGGGAAGGCAGAACTCCCTGCATGGCTTTTGTGATGGCCCTGTTACAGAAACAGTGGGATAAATGTTCACATGCTATAACTTTTCTTTGGGGCCCGTGATGGGTAGGATTAGTGAAAAAAAAATAACTAAGCCAGTGAATGTTGGCGAGCGTTCAGATATTTATTCTTTTGTTCACATGCTAGTAACTTTTTACAAGTAAATTTTTCACACGGTCTCTTTGAAAACTAAAGGATCTGAGATAAAGTGTGAATAATTGATTAGCCTTCACCGCACAGAAGTGCAGGATGCATTAATTAGTTGTAGAGAGCCCGGGAAACATCATACTAGGAGTCTGATAGCCAGTTTTGAAAATCAGGCTCTTTAAAGTAGATGGGATCTTCTGTTACAGCTTTGTATTCTAAACCTTGCTTCATGCTTGAACATATGTAAAACTTTAAGCAATGTTTTTTTTTTTTTTAAATACAGTTGTGATGTACTTACGCAAATGAATTCAATTTAAATTTCTTGGCATATAAAATGTGTAGGAGGGCTTATTGAAGGCTTGCCTCAACTTGTTTATAGGGTTCAACCATTTTCATCATTATCATTTGGACTTTTAAAAATATAGATGAGTGTAAAATTTTATAAAATAAAAGCATTTGTCTTCCTAATTTGAAACAAGAAATCACACTTACATTATTTTTTCAACTATTGGAAACATTTGTGATTATCTCTCAAGGTTTTTTATTTTGGAGATAGTATTTTGCCATGTTGCCCAAGCTAGCGTTGCCTAATTCATAGTCCCCTAGACTCAACCTCGTGAGGCAAGGCTCACAGGTGGGCCACCATGCCCAGACAATTACATTTTCTTTTCTTTTTAAAAATTTATTAGAATTTGTTCAGATTACATCCTGATTCTTATCCGCTTGCTCGTATCTTCCTGTTCCTACCCTCCCTCCTCTTCCACCCTACTCCCCTCCCCTAGACCTCTGACAGAGGGGGACCTCCTCCCCCACCTTATGACCACAGCCTATCAGGTCTCATCTGGGCAGCCTGCTTCCCCTTCCTCTGTGTGCTTGCCAGGCCTCCCCACCAAGGGGAAGTGAGCAAATGGGGGGAGGCAGAGTTCATCTCTGCGGCAATCCCTGCTCTCCCCACAGCTGTGAAGAATGAGTGTCCATTGGCTAGATCTAAACAGGGGTCCAGGTTTACTGCATGCATTGTCTTTGGTTGGTGCAACAGTTTGTGCAGGCCTCTCTTGAGTCCAGATCCTCGTCCTCGATGGTCTGGGCTCCTGATCCCTCTGAGGCCTTCCAATCCTCATTTTTCCATACCACTCTCAGCTCTGTACCCAGAGTCCAACAGCGAGTCCCAGCACTGTCCTGCTCCCCGACTGGGTGCGGTCTCTCAGGGGACATCTGTGTTGGGCTAATATCCACCTGCTTATGAGTATATACCATGCATGTCTTTCTGGGTCTGGGTTACCTCACTCAGGATGATTGTTTCTAGTTTCACCCATTTTATCTGCAAATTTGAAGATTTCCTTGCTTTTAATAGCTGAGTAGTAATTCCATTGTGTAAATGTACCACAGTTTCTTTATCCATTCTTCTGTTGAGGGACATCTGTTGAGGGTTGCTTCCAGATTCAAATGGCAAGAAACACCTAAAGAAATGCTCAACATCCTTAGTCACCAGGGAAATGCAAATCAAAATGACCCCGAGATTCCTTCCATCTTACACCTAGCAGAAGGGGTAAGATAAACTCAAGCAAAAGCACATGTTGGCGAGGATGTGGAGAAGGGGGAACACTCATTGTTGGTGGGAGTGCAAACTTGTACAACCACTTTGGAAATCAATCAGGTGCTTTCACCGAAAATTGGGAATAGTGCTACCTCAAGACATAGCTATACCACTCCTGGCCATATACTTGAAAGATACTCTACCATATAGTAAGGATATTTGCTTGACAGTTATATTTTCTAAATGTTGACTTTGGAAAGTCCTCACAGAGGCTGGATGGTGGCGGTGCACATCTTGAACCCCAGCTCTCGTGAGGCAGAGGCGGATGGATCTTTGCGTCCAAGGCCCACCTAGTCTACAGCTTGAGTTCCAGGACAGCCAAGACTACAGAAAGAAATCCTGTGTTAGAAGGGGGGCGGGGAGAGAGGGGAGGGGAGGGGAGGAGAGGGAAGAGGAGGGGAGGGGAGAGGAGAGGGGAGGAGAGGAGAGGAGAGGAGAGGAGAGGAGAGGAGAGGAGAGGAGAGGAGAGGAGAGGAGAGGAGAGGAGAGGAGAGCAGAGCGATCTCAGGCACCCCATAGCTGTGATGGTGTTCATTGTTTCGTTGTTTGTTTTCCCCTGTGTGATGCCATCTGGAGTTGTGTAAAAGACTCGTCTTAGTTCAGGGTGAATTTAAATCAATTACAGCTGGGTGCAATAGTGGGTTGGGAAGAGATGCTGTATTATTCTCTAATTTTGATGCTATTGCTCTTTTCTGATCAGATTACTATGAGGTTATTTCTGTGGTGGGAAAGTTTATTTGTTTGAACTAAATTGTTTAAGAGTAGCTGTCTTAGTTAGGGTTTCTATTGCTGCAATAAAACACCACGACCAAAAAGCAAATTGGGCAGGAAAGAGCTTATTCAGCTCATACTTCCATATTGCTGTTCATTATTGAAGGAAGTCAGGACAGGAACTCAAGCAGGGCAGGAACCTGGAGGCAGGAGCTGATGCAGGAACCATGGAGGGGTGCTATTTACTCCCTGTTTTACATAGCTTGCTCAGCATGCTTTCTTATAGAACCCAGGACCACCATCCCAGGGGTGGCACCACCCACAATAGGCTGGACCTTCCCCCAAAGATCACTAATTGAGAAAATGTGTTACAGCTGGGTTTCAATGAGGCATTTCCTCAACTGAGGCTCCTTTCTCTCTGATGACTCCAGCTTGTGTCAAATTGACACAAAACCACCCAGTACAGACAGTGAGAGAAAAGTTACTATTTGTTGTCACACCCCTCCCCCCCCAAAAAAAAAGTGTGTGTGGTTACTTTGCTTTTCACACTCCCATCATGAATTTATTTGTGTATTCTTTTTAGAATACTGAATCAACTTTATACTGTTACAATCTTAGAGTATTGTTTCTCAACCTGGCTTATACATTGGGGGTCCCATCAAAACTTTAGAAAAGCCTGGTTCCTGAGTCTGTAAAGGTTGAGTCCGTTGGTGTGTGGCTTAGTCTTCACTTCTGTAAGTGCTCGTGTTATGGTCTCGTTGAATGTTTGGGACACTTACACAGAACCTACTACTCTCATACATTTTACTTTTATTGCTTCTTAAAAGTCTATCCTAATTCCCTCCCCGTCTTTGTGATTAAAAACCCTTACAAAAACTACTTAAGGGGAAAGGATTTGTCTCACAATTCCAGATTACAGTTCGCGATTATGGGGAAGTCAAGCAGCAGGAAGTTAAAGCATCTAGTCACATGGCACCAATAGTGAAGAGCAGAGAGCAGTGGACAGTCCAGGCTCCCTGCCCAGGGAGTGCTGCCGCCCGCAGTTGGGGGGTGAGGGCATGCCCGCAGGTCATCCTAATTTACACATTGAGAGCCCCTTCTCAGGAGCGTCTGTATTTTGTCAACTGGACAATTAAAACTACCCATTATAAAGTCCTTGATATAAAAGACCACTATGCCTTGCATGCTTTATATTCAAGGTACAGTTGAGTATGTGTGTGTGTGTGTGTGTGTGTGTGTGTGTGTGTGTGTCCCTGTCCCACATGTATTTGTATGATCTTTGCCTTCCATGTTGCTCTTCAACTGCTGGCATTACAGACCCAGTACACTGGCATTACAGCTTCGAGGGATTCTGAGCATTTGATCTGAGGTCCCCATGCTTGTGTGGCAAGCACTTTACTCATTGCCATCTTGCTAGCCACTTTGAGTTATAGTCTTGTGAGCTGTGGGAGCCAATAGGATGGTTCTGTGGGTAGAGGAGCCTATTGCACAAGCCTCATGACCAGAGTTCTAGCCCTGGATTCCACATAAAGGTGGAAGGAGAACCCACCTTGTGAAGTTGACTTCTGACATGCATACTTATATAGACATTGGCATGCACATATGCATGTGGGAGTACCCACAAAAATGAACTTTTTAGTGCTACATTTATTTTGAAAAATTTTGTCACATTTGACCCAAAGACTAAACAATATAAAAGTGTAATGATTAACCTACATTTAATACTGAGCTATCATTTTCTTCCAAATATAAGGAGAAATAACAAGGTATATAAAGAAATACCATTTTCTTAGCTCAGGAGATATTTTTAGAAAATGAATAAAATTCCAGCTAACTTGTTTCCTGCTAGCAGCATTTTTTCATATAGATTTTTTTTTCACTACCATATTTTTTGCAATAGTTTTTCTATCACATTCTCATGAATAAAAATTTGAAGTTGCATGTGCATATGCTATTAAAGTAGACTCATCATTCTAATAATTACTATATAGGTGACTTTGCATGCTATTTTTAAATTCATTGGGCTATAGTTGAAAGTCTGTTAGATCTAACATGATATTTAATCTTCTACTCAGAATAATTAATGCCACTTGGAGAGTCTGAGATTATCTTATTTCATCGTGTTTAGATGTCTAAAAATAAAGTCCAAATTCTCATATCATTTGAGAAAGTCACGATTTTATAACACACCATGAAACAGTAGAACTATATCCAAACAACCTCACTAAAGATGCGTGGTCCTGATGCTGCAGTGTGCTGTAGATTGTAAGAAGACATGATGGACAGTTTTAGAGCACTCATTTTACAATTTCTGATCAAGGGTGATATCACCGGTCATTTTTGGTGCCTGCCTGATTTCAGAAGTCCTGAAAAATTGTTTCCTAGTGTGACATGGTCTCTATAATACACCTTGTACAGGACCACCCAGGGTTACCTTTCTATGACGTAGTATGCTCAAAATATGTTTTCTCCTTTGACTACATTTTGTTCGCCATGTAGTTTGCATTTGACAGGGAGGAGTTTAGGGTTGAGATGTGGACAAGGAGACGTACAGGATTTCTCCTCAATTATGTGGTTAGCAGACACTTGTGTGCCTGTCCCATGGTTTTATTACATGTTAAAGTGTTTCTCTGCATAGGAAACCTCTGGTAGTCAACACTGACCCCATTCCTTTTCTTGCTTTCACAGGTAGCCATTGCGTTTACCTCTTTCAGTAGAAATATTTTCTCCAACATCAGTCTCTGTAGAAATGTGTCAAAATTAGTGAGAAGAATTTGAGAGGGGAGTATTATGGCTAGAAATTTAAGACCATAGTTAGAGGTTTAAGTAGTTAATAAGCAATTTTGCATCTGGGTAATTTTTCTTCTGTATTTGAATGTTAAATACTGATTTTTTTGAACTCTTATGTTAAATTTGTAGGTGTTTGCAATCCTAGACTACAGAGACACAGAAGATGGATTGATTCTGTTGTATAAAAGTCTGCTAATGTGTGTTGTAATGTGACTATGGCTTGTTGACAAGAAACCATTGGGTGGACAGATTTCAGTGTTGGCAGTCACTATTAGCACTGACAGCATCCCTTACCCCAGCCAACTCTTTTATCTGTGGTAAATACTCTGTCAAATCAAACATCAGTCCCTTTAAGTTTTAGGCAATGAATGGAATTCATTTAGGCTGTAATGTACAATGCACAATTTAAATAGGGCTATTGATTAGATTATCTTAGTTCTTTATCCTGTTCTGTTTGGTTCAGATAAAAAAAGGCTTAAGCAATACTGAAGAGTATAAAAGATGGCACACGTATTTTCAGAATCCTATCATACAAGAAATTATTTTAGAAATAATGTTATTTGTTTTTGTTTTTTAAAGAAAAATGAACTTTGAAAGAGATTCTGCTTTTTTTGAATGCTGATTAACTTTTTGTAGCAACTGAAAATGGGTCGTTGTGCTGGGGTGGAAAGTGAGAGCTCCACAGTGCTAGTTGAGGCGGTGACTAATAACCTTTGTCCGTCTTCCACCTAAGAATAAATAAGCTTTTCTTTATAAGTAAAGTTAGCGCTGTGGTTCATTTAAAAACATCAGAAAGACTGTTAGCTCTACTTTTTCTGCTTCTAAATCAGCACCCTATCTGAGTTCCCTGGTTGGTGATTTCCATCTGTTTCCATGCTTTTTCCTGGGGGGTCGGTATGTATGTGTGCAGCATGCAGGGCTCCACTGTTCTGGCTTCAGCTCGCCTGCCCAGTCTACCCAAAAAGGAAAATATTCTCAGCCCTCAGGCTTGAAGACTAAGGGTCATCTTTGATTTTTGTTTCTATTTTGTATATTTACTTACTAAGCATTTCAGTTCTTCCTTTGTTTCTTCAAGATATGTGTTTAAATATGTATCTTAACTAGTAGGTGATTATATAACTAGTATGAGATACAGGAAGTCTCATTCCTTTTAAAAATAATGTTGACCTTTAAGGTCTAAAATTAAATGTCAGAGTGTACAATTAAAAGCTTACTGGAGGGCTACTAATAATAAAATTTGAAGATAAAGTACTAATTTTAGAGTATCATTCCCTAGTGAAAAGATGGGGAAGGTTCAGAGTAAGACATTTAGAACTTCATGCTTGGTGAGGAATTGTGCTGTTTACTTACAAACAAATCACTGAATATCTATATTTCGAATGTCTCAGTCTGAGCATTGCATCTATTTATTTTAAAGAGCATTTTATCCTATTTATTCCAGACTGACCTAGAATTCACTCTATATCCTGAGCTGACTTCAGACTAATTCTAAGCCAAGAATGGTCTTGAGCTGATCCTCCTGCATCTATCTCCAGAGTGTTGGGGTTACAGACATGAGCTACCACACCCAGCTTTAGAATAGGAAACTTTTGGGAGTAGGATGGCCAGTAAAGTTTGAGTAGATTAATCAGAAAATGTTAAGTGCTAGAATGAGTTTGTTTTACTTAGTAATTAAAGTGAAATATTAGCTAAAAATGATAATTTATTCTAAATGGGTTTTTTTTGATATCTAAGAAATATTTATTTAGCTCCTTTGCCTCCCTTTTTCATGAACAGTTTAATGGTCACAACTTTAATGTTCTTTTAAGCTACATTTTAGTACAAGCAAATTTCATGCTGTCTATCTGTTCTCCCCTTTACCCTTTTACCCCCTTCTCTTTCTTGCCTCTCCACCAGCCCCCTTGGTGGTTCCTAATGGTCCCTCTTCTATCTTCTATATTACGTTATATGCCGATGATAAGACTGCGTTCTCATAGCCAAGTAATAGTTCATTGGCTATATGTGTATCATGTTTTTATCCATTTGTCTGTTGATGAGCATATAGCTGACTCCTTTTGTGATTAGCGCTACAGTAAATATATTATGCAGCCATCTCTGCTGATGTTATAATTCCTGCTGTATATAATACCCAGGAGTCAAGACTGCTTTCCAAATGGAGCTATACTAATTTATAATTTATATTCCCAGCAACAGTGTGTAAGTTCTTGGTATTCACTCATTTTTACTGACATTGTTATTTTCTAGTTGATAATTTCCTTCCTTCCTTCCTTCCTTCCTTCCTTCCTTCCTTCCTTCCTTTTTTCTTTCCTTCCTTTCTTTTCCTCTTTGAGTCATGTTTTCTCTGTGTAGTTCTGGCTGTCCTGGAACTTGTTCTGTGGACCATGCTGGTGTCAAGCTCAGAGATCTTCCTCCCAAGGGCTGGGATTAAAGGTGTGTGCCACCAACCCCCAGCTAGATAGTTAATTTTCTTAATACTCACTCTGGGGCCAGTGAGATCTGCTCATTGGGTAAAAGAACCAGCCACCAAGTCTGCAGACCCAAGTTCAATCCCCAGTATCCACATGCTGAAAGAGATAACCAAGTCTTGCAGGTTGTTCTGTGACTACCATATGCGTCTTGTGCTTTACACTCACACACATACCTATGCACACATATCTACACACACACACACACACACTAAGGCAGTAAAAACTTAAAGAATTAATGATACCCATTCTAACAGAGAGGAGATAATAACTTAATATAGTTTTCATTTGCATTTCCCAGATGTTTGAAGTTGTTTGGAATTTATTTCCTGATTTATCAACTATTTATACTCTTGAGGTAACTTGTCCATATATTTGATTGGGTTTCTTGGTGTTTTTGTTGTCAGACATTTTGAGTTCAGTCCATGTTCTGGATATTAACCATCTGTGTGATGAATAGTAAAGACTGTCCCCTTCTGCAGGTTGTCTCTTTTTGGTGACAGGGTGCTTACATTTGAAGCAGGATCTCACTATAAAGCTCAGGCTAGCTTGGAACGTGCTGTGTAGACTAGGCTATCTTCCAGTGGATAGCCCTCCTGCTAGGTCCCAGGACTGCAAATAGGAGGCAATGCACCTGGCTAGAAGTTAACTTGTGGTGATGCCAGGGGCCCAACACACATGCCAAGGGAGTCATTGCCATTGAGACCCCCAGCTAACTTTTCTTCATGGTAGCAAAGGTAATTGCCCAAAGCCTATGATGGCTAAGGCGAGCCCTCCAAATAATGGCGACAAACAATCACAGTTCCTGTATACAGCCATAAGTCATGAAAGATAAGATTTTTAACGTTCCAAGTCTGGTTTTGTTTTTGTTTTTATTTTTATTTTTGTTTTTGAGATAGGGTCTAATATAGCCCAAGTGGGCCTGGAGCCCAGTCTTTGTCTTTTTAGCCTCATAAACTCAGAACATCATAAAGCAATGTGTATGTTTACTGGACATTGCTGTCTTGGCCCTGCCATCATTTTAAGTTTAGCTTCCAGCTAAAGCTTATTTCTTTGGTGTATTTCTGGTAGTCAAGCTGCTGCATTCTATTTTCTCCAAAGCCAGTGCTTACTGTTTTTATAGCTCCTTAAAGTATCCTTGGGAGGTTGTGTAGTGTGCTTCCCTTTGGAGTACCACTAGCAAGCAGCAGGGATCTCAGAAGAGCCAGAATTGGAAGTGCTTTTGAAGGCAAATGGAATCTGAGAAAGCATTTTAAAGAATGGGTAGGAATTTGTCAGGGAAAATAGAGGCAGAGAGGATGGTATGACCAAAGGTGTGAAAATGAGGCATAAAGTGTGTTATGCAGTAGAGGTGTAGTGTTGTCACACTGTCCTGGTGGATGCTATAGGAAGGATCATAACATTTACTTCAGGTCACTTAGTAATGTGCTCTGTCATACAGTGAAGACAGACATGCTTGCTACATGTCCAGCCTCATTAGGCCTTTCATGAAAAAAAAAATTCATTTAATTTTTTTACAAGTAACAATTTATATGGCAGATATTCTCTGAAGACTCTGTTTTGGGACTTAAGGAACCAACACGTTACATTTGAATTCACACCTCTTTAAAAATAGGCTACCTTCCAGGGTACCTCTGACTAATTAGTATTGATTTCATGACCTCAGAACTTTACAGAAAAACCTTAAACGATCTTTAACTTGTTCATGTACTAATATTGTGTTATCGAAGAACCATGATTATTAGTGTGCCAGACTTCGGAACTTCAACCATAAGTCCATTATTATGGCAGTAGAAGCCTGAACAAGAAGCCTGCATTTAGTTTGCTATCTGAGGCTCTACATATGCTGAGCAAATGCTGTATATGCCCAGCCTCTGAGGATCTTGAAAACATAGTTCAGGGATGGTGATGTTGCTCATTGGTAGGTTCACTGAACCCCGGGTTCAGTGTCTAGAACCAGTGTTTTTGGTTTTTGTTGTTTTAATTAAAGTCTGTGCATCAAATGTTCAGGGCTATATGTGTCAAGCCACACACAATTTTACACATTGATAATAATATGCATTAAAAAGAGCTTTGGGTATGACTTTTAATAATTGTCTAGTAAAGTCTTGTACAAGCAAGCCTAAGACTAGGCGTGATCAAATGCCTCGCTGATCTACGTGAAGGGGATTGCAACTAGTCTGTTAGAACTAGGCTGGGACCCTTTGTCACCAAGCTTTGCTTCTGGTGCACCAAGCTATTTGCTACACTAATAGCACACACATCTCTTACTGGTTATGAGGCTGCCTGGCCTAAAGCTCTGGTCATAGTTGGCTGAAAGAGAGCAAATCTCTTGGGATTCTTTTGCAAAACGCACATGCCAACCCCTCATTGAAAACCACTTAGTTAAAGAGGCCATCAAATGAAGAGCATCTTGAATCAGTAAGCACAGGCCCTGCGGTTAGAACGGCATGCAGAATATCCTTACATTGTAGAAACAGGCGTCTGGAGAATGTGCCGCCCGGCAGCCCAGTGATACATCACAGGTACACTGCTGCTCACTGCAGACCACATTTGCTTTGGTTCCCATATGCATCCTTAAACTATATTACTAAGAGTTAAGCTTATGAAAGCATAGTTTTTTTATATTCTTATTTTTATAGATATAATTCCCATTTTCAAGAACTGTGCAAACTGACATATTACCTTACTGCCCTTTTTATGGACTGTGCTAAGGAGACACAAATCAGCATTTTTGTACCAGCTGTCTGAGTTCCAGCTGTAGGGTGACAGAAAGTAGGCTGGATGACACTGTACAGGTGTAGCACACATTACTCAGGAAGAAGTCTGAGTTAAGGCAGCATGCATTTGGGCTCTGCAGAGACGCTATTTGTAGTTTCCAATGTCATTGCTGTCTGACCACCCTGACAAGGCAGTCTAGAACCAGAACATTCAGTACCTAGCTTACAGGTGCCAGTACATGTTTGTTTCCCAGGAAGCATCTTATTATGGCAAATAAACTAAGCCATTTTTTTTCTCCTAGCATTAATGAAATAATATACTGATTAAAGACACTTTTCATTTTATGGCCTCTCTAACTAAGTGGTTTTCAGTGAGGGGTTGGCATGTGCAGTTTTCAAAAGAATCCCAGGAGATTTTTACTTTATTTTTGTAAAGGCAGGGCCTCCTTTCTTAAGCCAGCTTGGAATTCATTCTTCAGCTCCAGCCCGCCTCCATTGCACAGCTGTCTTCCTGTGTTATCCCCAAGTCGTGTATTTTAAAAAGTTCTTAAATAAGATGTCAAAAGCTGAGCCTGGTGGTACAGGCCAATAATCTGAGCTGCGTCAGGGTTGCAATTTCCATGCTAGCCTGTGCAACTGAGAGAGACCTTGCCTCAATTAAAATAGCCAAGGCTGAGGATATATCTCAGTGACTGAGCCCTTGCCCTGTGGTTCAATCCCTAGTAACCCCCACCCCCAAGTGACTTCTGTGTTTTTTGTTTGTTTGTTTTTTGTTTTGTTTTTTTAAAAAGATTTATTTTGCATATATGTGTGTTTCTAGCATGTATATCTTTTAACCATTGCATGCCTGGTGCCTACAGCAGTCAGAAGAGGGCACCAGACCCCTTAGACCTAGAGTTACTGATGGTTATAAGCTGCTACATGATTGCTGGGAGTTGGACAGGGATTCTTTGGGAAGAGCATTCGGGACTCTTAACCATTTAGCCATCTCTCCAGTCCTGCCATTGTACTTTCTTCTTGATTCCAGAAAAATTCTGTTTGCTCATTACATGTCCAGATAACATGAAAGTTAATTTTTTCTTTCCCCTAGAACTTGCTATGTAGACCAGGCTAGTCTCAAGTTTCTGGAGGGTCTCCCCTATAGCACTCAAATCACTGATTTGTGCCCCATCCCTGACTAACTTGTTTAGTTTCTGTAGAATAGTCTGGTGACTGAGTTTCTTTTTGTATATCCAGGACCTCTAGTTTAGCCAGACCACTTATCCCTTGTGTTATTTTAATTTCAGCAAATACTTGCTATCAAGTTTCAGATACTGTGTTCTGTTTACATGGTTAGATAGGAAAGACTGCATGTTCTTTACTCCCAGTTATTATGGCCTAGGTGCTTTAAGTTTTTAAGTCCTGCTAGATGATTTCCTCAGTGTTATAACAGGCGGGACTTTTAACATAAAATATGGGACAAAGTAAAGATTGACAATGAAACTTTTTCTGTAGAAGTATTTTAGATATAAAGCAAACAAAAAGAAACTATCAATTAGGTTGAACTCCTGTTTGCAGAGCCAGGTATAGTGAACAGTATTATGTAACAAAAGAATATAAATAGTTGTTACAGTATGAACATTGCAGTGGTTATATAAGCAAAGCCCACACTTTAAAAGGGTGTGTATTGATATTAATGTAACATCAACACACTGAAAAGTAACTTCCAGATAGTTCAAACAAAAAGAATTATGAGTATAAGCAGAGGCAGAAAATGTGGTGGAGCATTAACAATTGGGGACAGTGTTGTTGCTATGGCGACTGCCTGGTCCAGATCATTTACATGAAGGATGTTTCATTGTACTGTTTACCCAACTTTTATTTTAGGTTTGAAAAGTGTCTTCTCACCACTGACTCACTTACTCCACAGGCAGCACACACAGCACACACAGTGTGAACACCACTGATTCACTTACTCCACAGGCAGCACACACAGCACACACAGTGTGAACACCACTGACTCACTTACTCCACAGGCAGCACACACAGTGTGAACACCACTAGGCAAGAAGGTAAAATACATTTCATTGGACAGAGCTAGGTTGGGAGGTGTCACTCTGAACAGCTACGGTTTAAACCCAGTGAATGACTTGAAGCTTTTTCTAGGTAGGATTTCCCAGCAGTAGTTGACTTAGGTAGCTGAACCCACAGGAAGTGAAACTGTAAGGGGGACTGCTGTCTTCTATGTTACAGCTCTACACAGCAGGTCACTGAATGTGACATGGAAACTGACAGCAGGAGATTGTTTCTGAACACACAGTAGCCAGGAGTTGATCACAATGGATTGAGTAAAGAATCTACTGTGGTTCTGATAGCATGTACCCATGTTGTTTACGTAATTTCACTGCAGCCTTGGTTCTGAGCACACTGCATGTGTGATTAGCTCTCTCTGCACGTGCCGTTTCACCATCCAACGCCAATGAACGTTGCCTCACACACACTGGGCCTCAGATTCAAGGCTGCTATATATTACAAAGTGCAGTGTGCTGTTTGCTCTTACAGAAACTACAGGTTATTACTGAAAAGAAAAAGTTAGTGTTTTCTGTTGCCATTTTCAGCAAATATCGAATTAGTACAATAGGTTGCATTGTGTTTTAAATAGAATGTTACAGTGTTAAGTCACTGTTTGAATTATTGACTTTTTCTTATAAAATTATTATATAACTTTTGGCTTGGGATTAGGACTTTTAAAATAGTCTGGCAACTTCTAAAATATTTTTAAACATACTTCTACCATTTTGTACTACATATTTATGTGAAATGGTGTTCTCAGCATTGAGACTATAAAAATCAAAATATTGATCAAGTTGAAAAATATCAAAGGCTTACTCAAGTTTTAATTTTTTTTTTTTTTTTTTTTTTTTTTTTTTTTTTTTTTTTTTTTTTTTGGTTTTTCAAGACAGAGTCTCTCTCTGTGTAGCCTTGCCTGTCCTGGACTCACTTTGTAGACCAGACTGGCCTTGAACTCACATCGATCCCCCTGCCTCTGCCTCCCAAGTGCTGGGATTAAAGGCGTGTTCCACCATGCCCCGCGCAAGTTTTAATTCTTGTTGCACAAATAAACACATCCATCTCATCAGAATGCAAGTTAGCTTTCATGCATAATAAATTGAAAAATTACATATTTATCAAATTTAAAAAAATTTTAATGCCTTATTATCTCTAGATGTGTGATTTCATTACCTGTATTTCACACCCAGGTGTGTAAAAGTTTCTCAAGCAAACTGGAGTTTAAGAAGCCCTGTTAGTGCACACACACCTGTAATCCTAGCACTGGGAGGCAGAGGCAGGCAGATCTCTGAGATCAAGGCCAGCCTGGTCCACAAAGCAAGTCTCAAAAAGCCAAACAAGCAAACAAACAAACAAACAAACCAAAAAACCACCACCACCACCACCAACCACCAAAAACACTCCTACCAAACACAAAGAAGCCCTGTTAAGGATTCCCTTTGTCTAAGAAATTGATGATAATAACTAATTTTCCAGGATCCACTAACGCAAAATTCCTGTTCTGGTTTGTTTTGTTTTTTCCTTTGGTATCTCAGTGAGGAAAAGAATAGGATCAGGTTAAGATAGGTGTTAGATGACAAAGCAATGGAGTTAAGATTAGGAAGGCTAAGTCATTTACAAGTCGATTATTTTTATTTTTAAGTTGAATTATAATTTGTCTAAGGAAAATGTACTTATTTTAAGTGTACAGCTTGAATTGAGTTCTGAATTTCCGTCTGTGTGAAGCTGAAGGTAAACCCACCACGTTTTTAGAGGGACTCCTTTTCTCAGTGCTGACTTGTGGGTGAGGCCCCGAGTGACACAGTTGGCTTCACAGTCTAGCATCTGAAGAGAAAATGGAGGTCCTGCTGTGAGGCGCTAGTTTCAGTGGCGGTGAGAGGGTGTAGGGGCTCAGAAGTGTGTACCCAGCAAGAAAACCTAGAGAATGGCAAGCCCCTCAGGGTGCGCCTTCTGTGGTGAAACTGGTCTCTTTTCATACCTGTGTTTATGTATCTATCCTATTATATCTAACAGTTGGTGGACACACGGCCACATGTAGGTTTTTTTAGTAATTGGGTGGGCTCATGTGTATGCAGTGTATGTAGTGTGTATGTAGAAATCTTAGGGTGCTGGCTGTCTCATGTCAGATGGGTCACAGATCCAACTCAGGTTGGTGATCAAACTCTGATTTTTCAATCTTGAAAGCAAGTGGCTTTATACACTCCATCTTTCTAGCCCTTTTTTTTTTTTTTAGATCTTTTTATTTGTTATGTATACAGTATTCTGCCTGCATGTGTATCTCTACACCAGAAGAGGGCATTAGATCACATTATAGATGGTTGTGAGCCACCATGTGGTTGCTGAGAATTGAACTCAGGACCTTTGGAGAACAGCCAGTGATCTTAACCTCTGAACCATCTCTCCAGCTCCCCTGAATGTATTTTTTGATAAGAACTGATCAAGTAAAGGCCCCAGAGAACAATTATTTGGGACTATTTACTAGTAAATAAGTGGCGATATTGACTTCTTGTTTGAAAGTTTAAGATGTACAGAGACGCCTTGTTTTGTCTACAGTGCCTTGAACTGAGCTCAGGTTTCCACCACCCTCCAGTCCCAGCAGTGAAAGGCTAGCCTCAGGCTGCGCTGCATCCCTAACCCACAGCCCCAGCATCTGGCCTGGCATGCTAACCACACCCCTACTGAGCTAGGTCTCTGTCTCTTTCCCTCTTCCCTGCCCTCTTCCCTCCTTCCTGTGTTTTTGCTTTTATTTAGATGGATGGATGGGCAGGGTCTCACTTTATAGCTGAAGCCTAAACTGACCTGAAATTCTCAGCAATCCTTCTGCCCCACCCTCAGAGCTGGGGTTTCAGGAGTGAGTACACCATACTTGGCAAGATTGTCCCCCATTCAGAGGAAAGTGGGCCATTCTACGTTAATCCAGTTTTGTTTTTGTTTTTGTTTTTTGAACAATTGTCTGATTCAGTGGCTGGAAAGGAACCAGTCAAGTCCTTAAAATTCTTTGCAACATAGTAAGGCCTCTGTACTTTGAGCTGCAATGTTTAAGACAAATGTTTCCAGGTGGCCATGTTGGCTGTAGAAAACTTATGTGTAATGAAAATCTGGCTTGGCTTTAGGTGGAGCTAGGGAAATCTTCCCAAGAGGGGGAGGAAGGACTTTAGTAGCCAGAAAGGTCAAGGACACCAAAAGAACATGGCCCACAGAATCAACAAACCAGGGTTCATAGGGGCTCACAGACACTGAAGTGACAATCAGAGAGCTCGCGTGGGTCTGACCTGGGTCCTCTGCGTGTATGTTATGGCTGTGTAGCTTGGTCTTCTTGTGGACTCCTAACAGCGGGAGCAGGGACTGCCTCTGACTCCTTTGCCTGCTTTTGGGACCCTTTTCCTCCTACTGGGTTGCTTCATCCAGCCTTAACATGAGGGGTGCTTCTAGTCTTATTGCCACTTGATGTGCCATGCTTGGTTGTTATCCTTGGGAGGCCTGTCCTTTTCTGAAAGGAGTGATCTGGGTAAGAGGGGAGGGTTGGGGGGGGAGTTGCTGAGAGAAGAGAGGGAGGAAAACTGCAGTCAGGATGTAGTATATGAGAGAAGAAAAAACAATCTCAGGAGTTTAAAAAAACAAACAGGAAGGAAGGAAGGAAGGAGGGGAGGAAGGGAGGAAGGAAATCTGGCATGAGCAGTGTGAGCCCACACAGAAAGAAGCCGGAAGAAGCACACATTCCCCTTCAAATTCTCTTTTGTTGTTCTGCTGCTTTGATCTTGTGTTCCTTAGAAAAAGCTGTGTAAGTGCTGCTTGTCTTTTGATGGAGTTTATTCTGAGGAGCCCTTTGTACATAAGTATACACCTAGCCAAGCTGGTGCCACAGCAAGAGCAGCCTGTAGATGTGAGTTGTTCACTCCTGTGTATCAGCTGTCATCTGCACCGTGTTGTACTGTGTATTGCTATGCAAAATTTGAAGTCTGTCTTTTACAGGGTGTGCCATGTAATACTTAGAATAGTAATTAATAGTCATTGTCATTAAAGAATCTGGAGATGTGTTAGGATTCTATAAAATAGACCCTCTTTGCTATCCTTGAGTCTTTGGCCTAAGACCTTGCATTTAACAGCAGATTCTGAAGCCATTCACAATTTTGCCATTTGAAATTCCACATGGGGATGCTGTGAAGAGAAGTGCTGCACTGAGGTGCAGCGAATGCTTGCTGGCCGTGCAACAGCCAACCAAGCCCAAGACGGGTGCCCAGTAGAGCACACACAGCCAGCAATGTCAGATACCAAGAACGTCAGATTTACGTGCATGTCAATTAGCAGGTGGACTGGCAAGGATGTGGTGGCCAGCTGGATGTCTGAGATCTCAGGTGACTGCTAACTGACTTCTAAAGTTGCGAGTCTCTTCTCGTTTTCTCCTGAGCTGTGGAGAACACTGGTGCAACAGAAAAGGGTCATTGGCTTTTTGTTTGTTTGCTTTTACCAAAAAGTACAATCTGGTATTATGGCACATGGTTGTTACCTAGCACAAGGATGGCTGAGATGCAAGGATGGAAAATTGAGGCCAACTTAGTTCACCTTGTAAGACTCCATTTCCCAAAGCTTGGGGGGAAGGACTAGAAGAGTATGTGCTCAGCAAGCTTTAAGGCTAAATGCACTTCAGGTTATCTTCTATAAACTCCCTCCCCAGCCTACAGACACATGCACACACCCCGAGTTTAAATGGATGGACTAGTCTACATGAGGAGATACAGCTAGGGCGTTCAGTTTGTTTTGTTGGATGGTTTGGTTTGGAGCAGTAGAAATACTGTCTAAATAATAATAATAATAATAATAATAATAATAATAATAATAATAATAA
>OU015753.1:95543622-95573188 GCA_907169655.1 Acomys percivali | reverse complement strand
TCTCTCTCTCTCTCTCTCTCTCTCTCTCTCTCTCTCTCTCTCTCTCTCTCTCTCTTCTCTCTCTCTCTGTTGCGCACATGTACGCTCGCGCACGTGTGTGTGTGTGTGTGTGTGTGTGTGTGTATGTGTGTGTGTGTGTGTGTGTGTGCGCATGCGTGCGTGCATGCCTGCGCATCCCATTCTTTCTGTCCATTTTTAGGTTGGTTCTATAACTTAGCTATAGTCAATGGCGTAACAATACACACTGGCTAGTGTGTAAATATTTCTGTGATACACTGGCTTAAATTAATCCTTTAGGTAAATACCCAAGGTGATATAGCTAGGTCATGTGGTAGATCTAATCTTAGGGTTTTATTTTGAAGAAATCAATACTGATTTCCATATGGCTGGGTTATTTTCTATTTCCAACAGGACTGTATAGGGTTCCCTTTGCTCCACATCATCTCCAGAGCTTATTGTTATTTGTTGTCCTCATGACTGGCCATTCTGAATAGAGTGAGATGGAATCTCAACATAGCTTTACTTTGCATTTTGCTAATAGTGCATTTCTTTTTCATGTTTATTGGCCATTGTATGTTAGCTTTTGAGAACTGTGTTCATTCAATTCATTACCTATTTTTAACTGGTTTAAGTGTTTCTGACCTAGCAAAGATCATCACTTGTATCCTCGGGAAGTTTCATTGTGCCATACAAGAACTCTTTACCCACTGAAGAATAACTCCCTAAGTTTGCTCCTCCAACTCTTGGTAAATACTTATATTCAGCGTCTCTGTGGATCTAACGTTTCCAGGTACTGTGTGGAGTGGAATCTTGCAGCATATGTCTTTTTCACTTGGCAGACTGTTTTTAAGGTTCATTTGTGGTCTGGTGTGTATCTGAATTTCGATGTTTAGGAGGTGGGGATTTTGAGACACCATTTCACTCAGTAGCCCAGGATGTCCTGGAACTCATGATGTTCTCCTGAGTGCTGGCTTTACAGGTATGAGCCACCATGCCTGGTGGAATTTTATCATTTTTATGCTGAGCATTGTTGGATTGTGGCTTCATACCATGTTTTGTTTGCCATTGATCTAATGCTAACATTTTTAACCCTGTAAAGTGTATAGATATTAGACAGAAAACCTCCTCAGAAGTCACTTTATTGTTCTAGTCACTTCTTGAACAGGAGATTAGATGGTTAAGAAGAGAAAAAAGTGTAAGGTGATTGCCAGGAGATCTTGGGGGTGAATATTTTTGTAGAGTTTTAACTTCTGACTTAAAATTAATAGCTGCATGTTGACCTGGTTGCCTGTTCTACAACATGCCAGTCTTTGAGTTCATCTTGCACTCAGCAGTCCCCACTGCAGCTAAGAAGGGGATGACGTGGTAGTTGTGTTTAGCCTAGTCCTGTCCTCTCAGAGGATGTAACTAGCTTCCCATGCGCTACCTGCTCAGAAGAGATAGGTTATACTGTGCCTCTTCTCACCTGAGCAGTGTGTCTACTTGAATAAAACTTTTTGTAAGGATCTTGTAAGAATTTACAAGAGTCTAAAAGAGAAACCTCCCTAGATATTGGCATCGTGTCATCTTTTTTACGATTTACTATTGGTATTCATTGATTGCAAGTTAAAGACATTGTAGCTTTTAGAGGGTGCTTAGGTGCTTAATGAAGCAGTCATCGAAGGGCAGGGCCAGAGCTAAAGTTCCGAGGTGTCCAAGCTGTAGGCCTGCTGTCTTCTCCTACACTTACCACCTCCTCTTACTTGCTCTTGCTTCTCCTTCCTTCTGTGCTCACCCCAGGTACAGGTTGGGTCTGTGACACCATAGATGGGAAACTACCCAGTGGAAGGGAGAGCTGACACCTGCTCCTGTATTACTGTTTGTTCATTTATTTGTTTTAAAGAAAGCATGACTCATTCTTGCTTTATGACAGTCACTAAGTCTAGCAGCTCCATCTGGCATAAAGATGGCCTTTACTGTTCATAATGTAGTGATTTTTGTACTATATGATTATGTCACACAGCATATCTGGTATAAGGAAGTTTATTGTGGGAAGGGGGAGGGGCCCTGCAGAAGGGATAGAGTGAGTAGGAGGGCAGAGAGGGAGGGAAAGAGGGCACCCATGGCAGAGAGAGAAAGAAAGAGAAAGAGAGCTGGGATAGAGGACGGACTCTCTTGTTCTACACACACACACACCACACACGCACACGCACGCACACACACACACACACACACACACACACACGCACACACACACACCCTACCTGGCGGTGTCAGCAGGTAATGAAGTAAGACGGTGCTGGGACCCTGAAAGCAGGCCAGCTGAGTCGTTTCTACACTAACAGTAATGAGTTTGGCTTCATTCTTTTCAGAGAACTTAAAAAGCCATTTCCAAGATCCTTGGGTTGTTTTTGTTTGTTGTTTTTAACCATAGCCCTAATTTCTCGGAATAAAGGATTACTCTCTCTGGTATGTTTAGGCTGTGGGTCTGACTCTGCACAGGCTTCTGGAGAAGTTGGTGTTGGTGTGCCATGACTCTGGAGCTGCAGTTCTCCCCAAGGTGATTCCTTCTGTTCCTGTGTGCTGCCTCAGCACAGGTGGGAAATGATCTGTTTCCAGGCCTGATCTTGCTTGGGAGTAGTTCTGGTCCCTTGTCATAAAGATATTTATAGATCAGTCTTGTCATTCCTGGAGTGCAAGGGAATTGCAGAAGAGAGTGACTTCACAGGACAAATGGTTTTTGGTTTGTTTTGGTTTGGTTTTTTTTGAGACAGCGTTTCTTTGTGTAGCCTTGCCTGTCCTGGACTCACTTTGTAGACCAGGCTGGCCTTGAACTCACAGTGATCCGCCTGCCTCTGCCAGGGCAAATGTTTTTAAAAATGGAGATGAGACTTTAGTATGGGTGCACTGTCTTCCAGCTGATTGTAGACTTAGGATGGATGCTCTTCCAACCAGTACTTGTTTGTGTATTTCTGGTACCGTTTCTCTGATGACCCGGAGGCTGTGTACTTCCTACCTTCAGCCAGATACCACATTGAGCTGAAGCCTTGACTACCTTGATTTAAACTGTAGTCGGATTCCCTTAGCTTTAGTGTGCTTTCTACTGTTAATCTTTTAATATGGTAAGCAGTTTTTTTTTTAACTTGGGATATTATTATTTCTCATTCTACTACAGTGATTATTTTTATTCCTTCATGCAATTTCAGATGCTTAGAACAGTGTCAAGATCTTCTGTAGGTTCTGTAAAAATCTGAAGGAATGAGCACATCATCCTGAGAATTGGAAAGGTTGGGCTGATCCATTGTCTTTATAAATCTATTGAGATTCTTGATTCTAAACAAAATTTCCATTGAAATTTTGCCACTTTAATATAATCTTTACTCTCTGGATAAGTGGTTATTAATATAAATATAAATAGCTCACCAGAATGTCATATGTGTGTTCATGCTAGAGGATCTGCTTTAAGTTTTATTTCTATAGCTACATTGTACATAGACTCTGCATTTAAGTCTTTCTGCTTAACAGAATGGGGTCACTTTCCAGTCTCTGCAGATAGTGATGCACAGATAGTGTAAAATTTCTCTTCATCAGTGCAGCACAGCTATGTTTCTTATTCACTACAAATTGTCAAAAAATAAGATAGATTTTGAACATAGATTTTGAGAGATTTAAGTTCATGATTAGATGCAGATATCTTTAAAAATCGCTCACTCTGAATTTATAGACAAATTAAGTAGACCATGTGTGTTTGAAGACTGCCTGTTCAAATTGTTCAAATTGTCATGCTATCTGCTGAATGCATATTGTTTCAAGGATTAAGAATCAATGATATGGGAGGGGGGGGTCCCAACCTTACAACTTGCAAGCAATTTTGATGAAAGGTTTGGCATTTCATCATGTCGTGGACAATGGAATTGGTCACAGGAAATGCGTGCCTCTTATTCTAGCTCAGTTTCTTTTTTCAGGTTCCCACTTGTTTTCACCAATTATATATTCTATAGTTGAGGGAACACATTGCCTTATCTTGTTTATTTTCTTAAGAGGCTTGCCTTGTAAGCAATGCTATCTGTGTGAGCCAGAGAATTAATGATCGGAAACAGGTTTTGTTCCAAATCTCCCTGAAGTACCACATGTACCAAGTAATTAAGCATTCAATGCCAAGAGCTATTTATTTCACAAACTCCTCAGAAAAGGAAAGAGCACCAAACTGTTTTTCCTCTCTCCTTCACCACTGCTTTCAAAGCTAGGTAAGGTTGACCTCAATATTAGTTTTCTTTGTGAGTGAGGGTTGGCATTGAATACTTTGTTAAGAAAGTGTTATACCCTGTAGTTGTGGGCCCTGAGGAAGGAGAGAGAAAACTCCAATGGGCTGGTGAAACAGCAAAATCTTTTATTATTCCCATCATGTAAGAGGAGTAGCTGACCCATCAGGGCCACCAGACACGGATTCGGGAGCCTTCTTTCTTCTAGCAGCTCTGAGAAAGGGTTGAAGAAGGCCTGCTACCATAAAAACTGCAAGCACCTGGGCCAAGTTACAGTTACAGTTTTTACCAGTCAGAACTCAAGGATTATGAACTTTCCCAGTGGCCCATCATTGTCAACTGACATACAAGGTGAGTGTCTTTGCCCAACAATCAAATTCATTCATCCTTTCTGTTAGGAGAAGGCATCAGGCTTGGAGGAACTATTGTTGCTTAGAGAGGGGCTTGGTCAGCTAAGGTAAAATGGAGTCTGAAGCGAAAATGGCAGTACTTAAGGCAAGTTTATTTTATCTGCTCCCAACAAAAGTGTGGACCCCAGTTTGGCTTCACCAAGTAGCTATCAAGGCTCCTATAAGGAGTCACAGTAGGTCTCATGCAGAAAGAATTTCAACATGAATAATCCCACTTTATATGCCTCAAGTCCATAAAGTCTTCTTACTTTTAATCTTTCCAGACACATTTCAACTTTGATCCTTCCCACAGCACAGCTGTTGCTCACACTTCCTGCAGGTGTGCCTATTTGCACTGCTCTAGTCTCCCTCCTCCAGTGAGGAGGCCTCCTTGGCTCCCCCCGGGGTCTAGCCATGCTACCCCTTCTGCTTCTCTGCTGAGACGTAAGATTGATCTTAGCGACCCACCGCTGGGGCTGTTGTAGCAGGTGACTCATTGGCTCCGCTTCTGAGGGTGTGATCGCTCAGATGAGCACACACAACCACCCCCTGCCCAGCCTTGCCACTTCCACATTGGCCTTTTTGGTTCTGTGGCCACTGGGTCGTTCTTAATTATCCAGATTACAAGGAAGTGAGTGACTTCCCATGCTGCTCAAATAAAGGCTGCCAATTCTGTCACCCCAGCTCCGCTTGCAATGGAGGTCTGAACCTAAGAGAAGATTGAATACTTTCTTTTCACATCATTTATTTTATTCTCTTTTTGTATGTGTGTGTGTGCACACAGGTGCACACACATGCATGCCATAGTGTACATATGGAGGTCAGAGAACAGTTCCCTTTTCTACCATGTGGATCCTGGGGCTCACACTTAGGTTGTCAGGCTGGAAGGCAAGTGTCTTCACCTGCTGAACCATCTTGTCAGCCAGAAGATTGAATACTTTCCCCTTAAGGTCATGTCAAATAGATAGAGTTAACATTTTATAAAAGGATTTTCTAAATCTTTTGATGACTGAGACTTGGTGTGGTGATTTGAATGAAAATGGTGTCCAGAGACTCAAAGGGAGCAGCATTATTAGAGGAGTGGCCTTGCTGAAGGTGTGGCTTTGCTGAATGAAGGTGTGTGGCCTTGTTGGAGGCATGGCCTTGTTGGAGGTGTGGCCTTGTTGGAGGAACTGTGTCTCTGTGTGTGGCGGGGAGGGGGGACTTTGAAATTTTAGAACTGCCTCTTCCTGCTGCCTTCGATCCAGATGTAGAACTCTTAGCCATCTCTCCAGCACCGTGTCTGCCTGCACGCCACCATGCTTCCTGCAGTGATGATAATGGGCTAAACCTCTCAACTGGAAGCCATCCCAGTTAAATGCTTTCTTTTATAAGAGTTGCCATAGTCCTGGTGTCTCTTCACAGCAATAAACCCTAACACAGTTGGTAACTTTATATTAGTTATATTTCTGTTACTGTGCTTAAACACCTTGGCCAGAGCGATTGTAAAGGAGTTTATTGAGGCTTACAGTTCTACAGTATTGGAGTTTGTGATGCTGGGAACAGCATGGCAGCAGGTGTGACAGAAGGAGGAAACTGAGAGCTCCCATCTTTAATCTTAAACACAAAACAGAGAGGAAACTGGAGGAGGCATGATGCTTTTAATCCAAAGCCAGCCACCAGTGACATGCTTCCTTAGCAAGGCTGTACCGCCTGACCTTCCCCAAGCACTGCCATCAACTGGAGACAAGAGTTCAGATGCCCAAGCCTGTGGTGGACATCTCATTCAACCTCCCCATAACGGAGTAGAAATTAGATTTTGAAAAGTCAGGCGCTAAGATCAACAGTAAATGGACCTCATGACACTGATTTAAGAAAAAGTGTTAGAAGACAGTTTACCGTGTGTGTTGCCTCTGAAGATTTTGACTAGTCATACAGTGGATCTTCACTATTGAATCTTTTTGTAAATACGTGCCAGATGAAAGCCATGTTAATAGTATTTTTTTAAGGGAGGCAATTTATTTATCAAATAAAGAATTTATATTTGGAGTTAAACACTAGGTTTAAATAACAAGTGTGTTACTTCCTTTGTCAAGAACCATGAGTTTTCAAGACTTTTCTCATCTGCAAATGATATAAGACCTATCTTTTTTATTTATTATTATTAATTTTTTACATATACATCTATATTATTATACCTACATAAAACAAACTACATACAGAAAAAGTATAAGACCTCTCTTGAACAGTTATCTTATAACATAAATGAGAAACAATGTTGAAATTCTTAGTAGCTTAGTTTTTTAATATTAACATTTAGGTGTTCATAGAAGAGGAAAAGTAAATCCAGATATTCTAAGACTGTAAATCTTAGTAATCAAGATAAGTTTAGCTTGCATTTAAAGATAGCTTTAACAATCTGAAAAATTATCCTATCTTGGGTGACACTTAGAAAGTTTAGACTACTCAGAGCTTATGATACTATTATTTTCTATTTCTTATATATATATTGTGTTGAAGGAATAAATGTCTTTGTTTTTCCCCAGCTTAGACTCATTAAAAGACAGCTAATGAGACAAAAGTGTAGTTTTAGGTGACACAGAAACTTCTTTGTGAATTTCTTCTCAAACGTACCTGAAACGAGTGTTTTTTGTGCTGGCTTTCACTAGGTAGAAGGTTATGGAAGCTTGTCCCAAGACAGAGTGGGAAGTTAGGTCATAGACAGGCATTTACCTGGTCCCCTTGGTTTACATTCCTCTTGACACCCATGTCTGTAGAGATAAGGCTAGTCCTTTCCTCTCGGTGTAGGTGTCACCCTTTAGCTGAGCGGCCTTTACTCAGTCGGGGTAGACATCACAAGGAGGTGACCTGTAGTTTCCAAGGCGTTATTAGCAGCTCGGCCTCAGCGACTGTGGTAGCTGCTTGACAGCTGGTGCCTAGTAGCTCTCTGGAGGTCTGCAGCCAGGTATTACCTGGTCTTCATGCAGCCAGCTCAGCTCACTTTGCCTAAGATAAATGATGAATAGGCAGTAAAGTCAACCTGATGTGGTTTAACTGGGACCTGTGCTGTAAAACAGAGAGAGGCAGTGAATGGTGGGTAGACTCCTAGACTCCTGATGGGAGTGAGCAGAGGGCTCATTGTCTGGACAGCCAAACACAGGCTCTCAATAGCTCACTACATACTTTCACTTAGCCATGTCAGTATTTGGAGGAATACCTGACTTGCATGTCCATTGTCTTGGGTTGGGGGAGTCCTCCCCAAGAGAGTGAGTGGTAACTTATGTAGGGAGAGTGAGTGCATCCAGGGCAGTTGAGGTCTGGGTCATGGGGACCATCTGTGGCTGAAGCAAAAAAACTCTTAAAGGGGAAGTTTTTACAACGGGGCCTCTAGAACGGAGATGGAAGTTCCTAGTAGCTGTGGCAGCTGCAGTGGTTCCTTTGAGTGGAGAGAAGTCTCCCTGGGGCATGCCTGGCTGCTGTTGTCTTCCCCAGGGCATCTTTAGCTGGAGCCCAGAGTCTGTGAGCAGCTGTGGGGCTCTTAAAGCAACAAAGGCAGCTGGCAGACAGCTCTTGGGATCACCAAAGGAGCGACTTCTTGATGAACAGCTCCTGCGGCTGGTACAGAAGAAGCAGGATTGCAGTTGTGCTTGGCACCACCTCCAGTGGCACTGAAAGCTGGCGGCAGTGTTACACACAGGCAGCCAAAGCCAAGTCTAATGGCACAGACACACTCTTCCTCTGTGCCTGCCCTGAAATGGTGGGGACTCAGAAAAGGGCTCACCGGCTCTCAGTTGGGCAGCTCACTCACTTTAACCAATTTTTGATAGCTTTAATCATGTAAAGAAAGACAAAAATGTTTAAAAAGTGCCTGAAACTAAGATTTATTGTAAAATTTACTTACTTTATCAGAAACATTATCTAGGATTTAACCCTTAGCTAATTGCCTTTACAGAAAGGTATAAAAGAAGGCCATCTCATCTGTCTCACAGGTAGAATACCGTCTTACAAACCCTGTCAACGGGAGAACCAGGAGGTCTTTATGTGCTGTTTCTCAAATTCCTTCAGTTTAAGTGTTCTACATGTCAGTTGTCATGGTTTCAGCTGGCTTTCATTTCAAAGGTTTTTTTTTTTTAACCTCTTTGATAAGAGGTCCTGTTATATGTAGGCTGTACTGATTAGCTTCCTGGTATTTGGAGGTAGTGGTGTTGGTGGGAGGTGGTTTGGTTAGGGTTTTTTAGACAAAGCCTCACTCTGTAGGTTAGAATGCCTCAGAACTCAAAGAGATCTGCCTTCTTCGGTTTCCTGATGGTTTTCCATGTCTGTCTGCTGCTGGGTAGTTTTTGTCAGCTTCGCACAAGCTACAGTCATCTGGGAAGAGAAGTTTGAGATGTTAAGAAAGTACCTCCAAGAGATTGAGCTGTAGGCAAGTCTGTAGGAGATCCTGAATAGTGATTGATGTGGGCGGGTCCAGCCCACTACCAGCAGTGCCACCTCTGACCACGCTAGGTTGTAGAAGA
This sequence comes from Acomys percivali, assembly GCA_907169655.1. Classification (NCBI taxonomy): domain Eukaryota; kingdom Metazoa; phylum Chordata; class Mammalia; order Rodentia; family Muridae; genus Acomys; species Acomys percivali. The sequence continues at coordinate 95,564,062 of OU015753.1, read as the reverse complement.
AAGGCGACTGACTGATCAAGTCATGAGGAGCAAGCCAGTAAGCCATGTTCCTCCATGGTCTCTGCCTCCAGTTCCTGCCTCCAGTTCCTGTCCTGACGTCCCCTCATGATGGTCTGCAGCTGTAAGCTGAAACAAACCCTTTCCTCCTCCAGTTGATTTTGGTTGTGATGTTTTATCCCATCAAGAGAAAGCAAACTAGAATGCAGGCATACATAGAAACCTAAAATCCAAGTGGATGATGGGGAGGCAAGGAGGTTCCTCTCTGACATTCTTGTCTAGTGCTGAATATCAAAATTATTGCCTTTGCAAAAATATAGCCGCGCTCTTTAGGGTACTCTTTCATGTTTGCCAGAACATACATTATAAGGTTTTTATTATCTTTATTTTTAGATAATTTAAATTTTGATTAGAAATACTTTCTTGGAGGATTTAGATAGTTTTATCACTAAAATGAATGCTTATTCTTTATAACCTATTTAGATCTTATGTAGATGATGTCACTATATCTTTTTAAAGAATTAAAAAAATTTTAATGATTATTTTATCTGTTGGGTGTTTTGCCTACTTGTCTGTATGTATATGTCTGTGCCTAGTGCCAACAGAGTTCAGAAGAGGGTGTTGGGTTCCCTGGAACTGGGGTGAAGGATGTTTGTGAGCCACCATGTGTGTGCTGGGGAAAACCTGAATCCTCTGGGAGGGCAACAAGTGCTTTTAACTGCCAAGCCATCTCTCTACTCCAGTGCACATGTATATACCATATTGATACTTAACACCGAATAAATGTGATGGTCTAAAAAGGATGTTTTAAAAGTCCCTTCCATTTCTTTGAAAATTTGTATCTGTGAAGCATCATTACACATTTACATAAATTCACATTTGCCAAATTATACCAAGAGGGAAAACTTAATTGAATCATTTTACAATCATATAATCTATTCAATATGATTGCATTTGCTCATGATTCAATTTGGTAAACTGGTGATTCTTGAGATGAATGATAATGTTCCAGAGATAATGTAGTTTTCTATATTTTGGGTTTTAATGTTCTTCAGTTAGCGTATGTATGTGGTGTATGGCTTCTCGTCTAGTGAGGTACTCTGGAGGACCGTGTGTCTGCAGTGTTTTCTATGATGTGCAAGAGCTACGTCCTCCAGGGTGGCACTTGGAGTACCCATAGGAAGGAGCCCACGGGCCAAGCAGACACTCCTGTGGAAGGTGGACTGTACAGCACTGACAGAAGGAGTCACTCCTGTAGTTAACCACTGACCAGTTGTGTAGCCATTTACTGAGGGAGAGAAGGCCAGCCCCAGGTGTAACCAGCAAGAGTTAAGTACTGCCCTTCTGGGGGGTATCCAGAGTGTAGCTGTGACCGTGGTGGGAGAGGGGCTGCTCCACTGCAGGACCGAGGGCAGCCTTAATAAAAGAATGCATGGAATTGGGGGCTTGCTACAGTTTCAGAGGGCTAGTCTGTTCTCACCATGGTGGGAAGTAGACAGGCATGGTGCTGGGACGGTCACTGAGAGCTTTACATCCTAATGCACAGGCAGCCGGTAGAGAGAGAAAAAGACACATCTCCTTCAACAAGGCCACATCTCCTGATCCTTCCTAAACAGTTCACTGACTGAGGCCTAAGCCTCATTCTCATTCAAAATCATAGACATCAAGAACTAAAACTTGGTATTTATACAGCCATAACACTGCTTGAGCAGGACAGGCCACACTTTTGCTATCTTTTCTGTCCCCCTTATAATTGACCAACAGGACAAGACAGTTTTTTTTTTGTTGTTGTTGTTGTTGTTTTGTTTTTTTTATTTCTTGTAGTGCTAAAGATCAACCCAGGGACATGTGTATACTGGACAAGCACTGTGACTGAGCTCCCCCCCCCCCCACCTACCCACCCCAGTGCATCAAGTCACATTAAGACTGAGGGCATCCCCTTCCCCCGTGGCCTGACAAGGCAGCCCCGCTCCCCTTCCTAGGGGACTTACATGAAGCCTGGGCTGCCCACCGGCTACATCTGTGTAGGGTGCGTAGGTCCAGTCCATGCAAGGTCCTTGGTTGGCGCTTCAGTCCCCACAAGCCCCTCTGGACCCTGGTTAGTTGGCTCTGTTGGTCTTCTTGTATAGCTCCTGTCACCTCCAGGTCCTTTTCTCCTTCCCCTACTTTTCCACAAGACTCCCTACGCTTCATCCAATGTTTGTTGAGTCTCAGCATCTGTTTTGAATCTCTGCTGGGTGGAGCACCTCAGAGGGCAGCTCTGCTAGGCTCCTGTCTGCAAGCACAGCAGAGCATCGTTAATAGTGCCAGGGGTTGGGTCTATGCTAAATCTTGTTCGAGAGCTCATTCTATCTCCAGGAGCCACTATGCAGAAACTCAAAATAGCCAGCAGTTCTCATTTGTTTGGGGCATAAGGTGGGAGCAAAGAGCACAGCTGTGTGGCACCAGCTTTGGAAGTGGCTTCCTGTAATCTCATGCCAGAACTGGGTCTCAGCAGGAGCTAGGCATTTAGTCAGCCCAGAGTCTCTCAGCCCCTGGATCTACACCTGACAGGGAAAGAAGCTGCATTACTGAGAAAAAAGGGAAAGCTGTTTTTCTTCCTGTTATCCATTAGTGGGATATGGGCACTACAATAAAGAGGGCAGGGAGAATGAGCAAGAGAGTGACTTTAAGAACCCAGAGATGCCATTGGCAGCAAGTTGTAGACTCCATATTCCTCTCAACATTGATCTCAAACTATTACTTAGTTCCCAAAGATGCTGCCTGGAAACCAACTACCCCTAAAATTCCTAAATAGGCATAGCATAGTGTGCCTAGAATCCAAGGCACAGGTTCTGCACTTACTGGCAGATGTTATCCAGAAGTGGCTGTGCCAGCTGATGCTCAGCTAAAGGGATTCATAAGCTAACGATCTAGGAGCTTTAAGTAGGGACACCAGAACAGTGCAGTCACTCTGCTCGGATGAACTGGCAATACACTGATGACCAAGTTCCTCGGACGGAAACTGGAAAGAGAAATTGTCACTATGTCTTTTTCTTCCATTCCCCAACCAAACAGTGTCTGGTATGTCACTTGGTAGATAGATTCTAAGCATCAGTGAATGAGTGACATCGGCCTGTTGGTCTGAGATTTCACCCCAGCTAGTTCTTAACACTCAGGAGTCCAGCAAGGGAAAGCACCAGGGGCAGCAGCCTGTCCAGACAGGGAAATTGTCTATCCCTGACTGAGCTAAAGCTGAGTCATACCTTCCTGAGTAGAGAGATGGCTCATGAGACCAGAAACACTAGAGGGAGAGGGAGGGATTCAAGATAGACACTAAATGCCTCTTCTTAGATGGATGAACAAAAATTACAAAGGCTGCACAGCTCTCCTGGGCAAAGTGTCACCTCCCTTGGTGCTCCCAATCTTGTAGCTGAAGCCAGCTCAAGAAGAGGTTTAGCATCAGACTCAGCTCACTGTTTGAGAGATGATGCTGTGTGTGTTTTGTGCTATGAAATAATGGACAGCCTACCTGTGGCTCCAGTTTTCCGGAAGTCCAGGTTCAGGTGGAAGTAGTGCGAGACTCCTAACAAGTCCCTTCCCTGAACCCCTTGATTCCAGGCTAGCTTCCCCACTCTTGGTAAAATGTGAGCCCGGCCTCTTAATAATATTCAGTTGCCTCTGCAGGCTATACAGGCCGCAGTAGAGGACAAACCAAGTAACCAACCCTATTGCTAGGGTTTTGACACAAGAGGGATGCTCTCCCCTGTAGCCCCCTGGGACAGATACCTTCATGGAGAATTTCTCATGGCTTCAACAAATGAACGGTGAAAGAAAACAGCCATTTACCATATAGAGTCTGAACCTGTGAGGCCTCTTAGGAACTAACAGGAGGATGTTGTGGGACATATAAAAGACTCAAAGAGCAAGAGAACCAAATGTGCTGCTTGTTAAGCCAAAAGGTTTGGGCTGAGTCTATGGATACTGCTAGGCAGTGTGCAACGGTCTCAAGGGGCTGATGAGAGGGTGCAGTGGTGGCACATCCTGCTCTCTGTACTCCCCAGCACCAGGGAGACTGAAGCTGTGAAATGGTTGCACTCAGGGGCTCACCTCCAGCCCTCCCACTGCTTTCCTGGATGCAGAGCAGAAAGACTGACATTTTAATTTGTCTATTATGTAGACAGCATGAAGACTCAAAGACAGGAATTAGGTTTAACCCCTTGGGATTGAGCTGCTAGAAACTACAGGTTTGTCTAAGGAGAGAAAATTAGATGAAATGCTTTGGGAAGACATAAGTGCTTATGGCAATGTCAGATTTACATTTTACAGATTTAGTGTATGTTAAATATCTATTGGAATAACTAAATATTTCAATAACTATGCTAGGTAAATCCTAGGGGAAATAATAGACATGAATACAGGCCTGATTCCTATTTCACTGGAGCTCAGCCGTGCGCTGAGGTAGTAAATAAGGACCCAAGTCAAGCTCATAGAGAAGCGCTGCTGTGAGAGAGTAGCAGAATGGCGCAGCCACTGGGAGCTGCTGCAGACTCTGCTCAGCGACGGTCTGAAGAGGTGACCATCAGGGTGATGAGAAGACACTGTGCTGTCATTTTCTTGAAACACTAAGCTGAATCACAGCAGCTTGCTTTTTTTCAGAAGCCAATGAAATACACAGAAGAATATATATTTTTAGTGCTTTGAAAATAAACACTGAAAAGATGGTCATTGTTTACACAAGAGAAACCTGCAAGAGACTAAAAAGAGGACCCCCCCCAGTTTAAACTATATTCCTTTTTATTTAATTTTTTAAAAGAAATTTTCTCCATGTCCTGCCTTTATATGATTTCCATCTATCCCTGTCTTCTTTAATTGTTGTTGTTATGTCTGTACATGTGTATATGTGTGAGTCTGTGTGCATGTGTTTGTGCACATGGATGTGTGTAAAACCTGCTGAGCCCATTTATGGTGTGTGTGTGTGCGTGTGTGCATGCGTGTGTGTCTGTCTGTCTGTCTGTCTGCCGGTGTGTTTAAGGCATATTGCTTGGGATTGTGTAATTTATGGGGGCTCATCCCCCCCTACCATTTAGCCTGTAGCTCTTTTTTTTTTATTAATTTATTCACAGTACATCTCAATTGTTTCCCCCTCACTTGTATCCTCGCATTCCTCCCTCCCTCCCACTTTCACACTATTCCCCTCCCCTAGGTCTGTGACCACAGGGGACCTCTTCCCCCGCTATATGGGCATATAGCCTATAGATCTTCATCTAGAAGTAGGATATAGTGATGCTTTTGAAATTTTGGTTTCTTTAAAAAACACAAAAGTATTAGAAGAATCCATTTTCATTGTAATCCCAGGCGTGGGAATATGGTGCTGATGTTGCTTTGCAGCAGCTGACTGTGATTTGCCTCATGCTCTAGGAGAGGCATGATTTTGCCAGCTGCAGATAGTTTCGGGGATTGTGTGATATTTGGAATTCTGGAGACTTTTCAGAGGGTATATAAAGTTAGTCCCTGAGAGTGTTGGTTGGTTGTTGGTTGCTGTTTGTTAAGTAGTCATGCACAAAGAAGAAAGAAGGAACAAAAGGAGAAAGTTAGGAGAAGTTAGATATCCTCATGGCGAAGATCAAACTTGCCCCCAAGGAGCTCAATGCCTCTAATCAGCAGAGAGTAGTTAAGGATAACGCCATCCCCTTTCCAACCCCAGACTTTATTCAGGAATCTCTTTCCTTTCCTCTCTATCCTTTTTTCTCTCTTATCTAATGTTAGAAGGGTACAAGGGCAGAAGAAAGGAGATAGAGGAGTGTTGTTGGCTCTGTTTCTTAACAATTAAACTTATTATACAACCCAACTAGCTTACACAAAAGGGAAAAAAGGTTAAAGGGAAAAAAGAATGAACCTTCTGGTGTCTGTTCCATGGGACGGGTCCCTAGGTGTCTCTGGCCTGCGCGCTGGTCCGGCCTGTTCACTGATCCTCTTCCCGATCCATGTGCGTGCTCAAGCCTGGTCTGACCCTGCTGCTCCTCTCTCTGTCTCCTCCGCTTGCCTGTCTGTCATGTGCAAGGGAGTGGTCTCCCTCTCCCATTGGGGGTCGAAGAAACACAATAGTCCAGGTGGAGTCCCCGGGTCAGGGCTCCACCCAGTCTATCTCAAGGTTAATCTTAGTCCACCACGACTGCTTTCACCTGTGACAAAGCTTACAGTTCTTCCCACAAGCTTGGAAGAAAGAAGAGCCCACAAGGTAGCAAACACTGGCTACAGTGAGATTTTCCCCATCGCATCAGCCGATGCTGTTATTATCCAGGGTCCTATTGAAAGAGCCCATAGTTTTGAGGTTCATGGATGTAGCTTCCAAGTCATTTATGGAAGATACTGCCTCACAGTAGATATCTTGGTTCTCTGACTCTTACAATCTTTCTTTCTTCTGCAGTGTTCCCTGAGCTTTACTGTAGTGTTTATGTTGTAGATGTACCAGCTGGGGTTGGCACCCCATTGTCACTTGTTCTCAGCATTTTGACCAGTTCAGGATATCTATGACAGTCTCAATCTGGTGCAGAGATAAACTGCTGTGATGAGAGCAAGAGCTGTATGCATTTCTGGTTATATAGCTAAGTTTTTAGAAATTATACCCATTGAAGAAAGTAGAGTCTCCTCTAGGGTCCATGACTGTATGAGCCTTGGGTAGATGGCTTGCTTTACAGTACTAGACAAGCTCTTACGGTGCTTTCCTTAAGTCCAGTTAGGTAGCTGTTGGTTAGCCCCAAGCTAAGCGTGTCTTTGTTGTACCATTTTGCGGGAGCTGCTCATCGTTGTGGTCCATAGACTTTACAGCTGGGTAGGACGTTGAGCAGCACAGAAAAATATAACAGATGTAGCCACAGACTGCCTTTCACATGTAATTGCTTTACAGGTGTGTGTAGCCCACTTTGGACAGAGGCAGTCCCTTCTGTGGATCCCTAAAACAAATGTAAGATGATCCTTAAAGCAAATGTAGGCCTCTACAATAAGTCACAGTGCCCTGGGCCACAGTGCACGTTTACAAGGGTATTTTTATCCAAGTAGTCCAAGGGTGGGAAAAGGTGTATGATGAAGTAGACATGTGATCAAGAACTTGCAAAAATAGGTAGCAAAGTCAGTTCCACAGATGTCAGGTCCGGGTTGTTAGACATGGTTTAACAGAGTTACACTAAGGAATTGTGACACAGAAAAATAGCTGTAAAAGTTGTCATCAAAAGTAACAGGGTTAGTAACACGAATATGAATGGAAACCATAATACCTAACCCTGAATGAGCCTTTCGTAGCAAGTGAGCGTTCCTACTTAAGTACTATAAAGCTGGCTCTGACTTACAAAACTGGCCTGTGACAGGCTTGGAGAGCCACTGGCATAGGCTTCATGAGAAAGAGAAGTTTCTAAAGTGATTTCCCTGCTTATTCATTTTGACTTTCTTTTTGAAAGATTTTAAAATTCTCAGTGTTTAGTGGAGCCTAAGCAAAAAATTTTATGTAGCCCAGAAGTCCAGGAACCAAAGCTCTGTGCTGGAGGGAAAAGAACTGGAGGATTTGAGTATTTCACTCATAATGTCTACTGGTAAATTCTTCCCCAAGTATGGCAGAACTCCAGGCCCAGAGCAAATTCCAGCAGCTTTGGGAATACAGATTGGAGTTTGTGATGATTGAGTATTTGAAATGTTTTGTTACATTTTTATTTTATTCAGGGAGGGGCCAGGAAGCCTATGCATGGAAGTCAAAGGACAACTTGTGGAAGTTTTCTCCTTCCATTGTGTGCTTCCCAGGGGATGAATTCAGCTCTCCAGGAGAGGTGCAGATGCCTTTACCCACTGGTCCTTACCTGCCCTTGATGATCTGGTACTGCATTAAGCAGTGAGACAAATAGCTAATACAGAGTACAAGTCCACACAGCTAGTAAGTAGGGGCTGGAGAGGTGGCTCGGTGGTTAATCGCACTTTTAGCTCTAGCAGAGGACCTGGGTTCAGTTTCCAGCACCTACATGGCAGCTCACAACCTGCTCATAGCTTCATTTCCAGGGGGTCTGGTGCCCTCTTCTGGCCCCTGTGGACATCAGGCATATACACGGTGCACATGCAGGTATGCAGGCAACACACTTAGGCATATAAAATAAAAGTAAATAAATCTGTAAAAAGAACTTATGGTGAAAACAAACAATGGTACCTTGCTGCCCTTATCTCAACATACAGCTCCAGCATATATTTACCTGTACATGATTGCTGTGTTCCTAAGAGCTAAAGTTAAAAGAGAATCTCTTCAAAGAAATATAGTAGAAGGCCAGGGAATGGGGTCTTGTATAAATACATGGAAGAGTTGCTTAGCATGTTACATAAACACAAATAATGTTTACAGCGTTAGAGATTGTGCAAGTGAGTGCATCCTACATCTATTACCAGAATGAAGTAGAACATGGTTCTTATTGACTTTTCAGTAATTGTGCTATTTTGTGCAGGAGGCTAACGTCTCTTAGAAGTGGGAAATATCCTTGTATTGGTCTACATATAGCTCTTTAAGTCATAGCTGTGTTTTTATCTTGCTAAAGGTTACCAGCGTCTGTGCTTTTATATGCATCTATCTGGCTTTTTAAGTGCATAGGGAAATCTGATGTAAGTAAGTACTAAAGCATCTTCAGAATTGACCAGTGCACTTTATGCATGGCCAGATGCATTTAGCATCCATGGGAGCATACAGCAGCCCGGAAGCGTGCTTTATACAGGTCACTGGGTTTTCTTGAGAGCAGAGAGTCAGCTTTAAAGTAGCTTCTCCTTCTGCTTGTCTGAGTCAGTCAGTACACTGCACTAGAGAATGGCTAGGCAATCGACAGAGCAACTGCTGTAGTGTCGGGGGCCATGGCTGGGTTCCTTGCTGTGCTACTAGTTTGACCAGGAAACAAGGCCACCTCTTTCTCTGAGAATTGTTAATGCTGGATTTTTTTTTTTTTTAATGAGATGGATGTTACTCAGTTTATTCTTACATTTCTGTTCCCATTCACACGTTCATCGTGGCTGTTTAAAAACTAATGCCCCTTGGGACCAGCAAAATGGCTCAGTGGATAAAAAAGCTTGTTGCACAAACATAACCTGAGTTACATCTCTGGAACCTTTGGAGGGAGGAGAGAGAGCGCCACTCGGAAACTATTCTGACCTGTGCCTGTGCCATGGCATGTGTGCGCCCCTCTCAAACACCACCTCCTCCCTCCCTTCTTCCCTCCCTCCTTCCCTCCCTCCATCTCCTTGTTTCTCTGTCTCTCTGTCTCTGTCTTGTCTGTCTGTCTGTCTGTCTCTCTCTCTCTCTCTCTCTCTCTCTCTCTCTCTCTCTCTCTCTCACACACACACACACACACACACACACACAAATTATACATGTTTGAAAAACTAATGTCCTTTAAGCCAGACTTTTAACTTTGCTCCATGTTTATAACATCTGTTGAACTGTTCATTGAAATTCATTAAAACTAGTATTTTGTTACTTCTTTACCAAAATACAGTTTAGTATCCAGGTCAGTGTTTAGAAATTCTCATATAGCCTTGGGCTGGCATTCTCTGTCATCTGCAGAAGTGTTAGAGATACAAACTCTTAGACCCCACCTAAGACCTATTCATACCTGCATTTCAATAAGCTCAAATGATTTGTGTGCGCATTAAAGTTTGAGAAGCATCGATGTGAACTCCGGCAGCCTGCTCCCTAGTGCTCGTATTCCTCTAGCCCTTAAAGGTAAAGGGCCTGCTCCTTTAGGAAGTGTGTGCAGCAGTGATCACGGGTGGAATCATGTTCAGGCTAACACGGGATGTCTCTAGGGCTCGTGTGAACACTCTTCTCAGAAGATAGTAATTACCTATTCCCTCCTGATGGTCTACCACCTCAGTATTTATATCCCTGTCTTCTGTCTTATCTAACATAGTTTCATCTTCAGCTCTCAGAAATTTGCTATGTACTTCTGTAAACCTTAATGCATAACACCTATGTAAACTTAATGTCTATTTGGGCTTTTACATTGATTATAAAATACAACATTGTCTAGCAAACTATGTCCTCTCCCCAACGCCCTCTTGGTAATCGTCATACCATGTTAGGCCTAGTGAAGGCTTGTTCTCCACACGTTTCTAAAGACATGTCCACTATATGGTCAGTTCTTCTCCCTTGCCCTTACAGTCTTCTCTCGCATCTTCTGTATGAGACGACAGCAGAATTCATGTCTCCAGTGCAACTCTGTTTCCACTATTTCTATTTCTAGTAGTGGTTTCAGAGAATAAAGTGTGTGGTTGGAATGCACTTTATAAAAGTAAAATCTTATCTTAACTTGCTAAGTTGAAAATAGTCATGCCAGTAAGCACATCATCTAATAGTTTGATTAAAACATTAGTTTTAATGCTTCTGTGTTTTACAGTTAATTTAATTATCATAAATAATAATTAGCCTTTGACAAATTTTAGCTCATTAGGAATGAAAACTGCAGCATTACCGTTACTATCTCCAACATTGGTTTCCAGGGCTTTCCCCTTTGTTCAGCAGGTACCAGGAGCTTCATCTTAGGTACTACCGAAAACTTGTGTTTATTCAAATAGCTGGTACCTTGATAATCTCACTGTTGTGTTGTGAAAAAATGAAATTATTTGTGAAAAATGAAAGCAAAATACATTTTTAAAAAAGTCTTCGTATCTTCATGCTGACATATTGGTGAGGCAGAGAAGTGCTGTCCGCAAACGCTTGAGCCTTACCTTGCCATGTGCACACATTCCTTGGAGTTCCTATCTCCAAAATGCCCATTCATCTCTGAGGTAAACTTTTTTAGTATCGGAAGACTCAACCCTTTGAGAAGAAATCTGTTTGAGAGATTGTTTACCTTGTCTTAGGGCTAATAAGGCCTCTCTGCAAGGAAACTAAATTCAGTACACCTTCAAGTATTTACTTTGAAATGTTAGAAGGTAGTGAAGAGAAAGTACTTTCTGCAGCTGAAGAACTTGACATGAAAGATCCTGAACATAGTGTGCAATAGTAAGACGCCGGGAGGAAGCCACCCTCCGCTGCTCCTTACTGTGCTTGGAGAATGTGTGCTTCTAAGTCTCTTGGTAGATGATCATGGTAACTGCTCTTTAGATTCTGAAATGTAAAAACTTGTGCATTTCACCAAATCTCTCTAAACTGTTTCTATATAAAATTCTTACTTTTCCTTTTTTTTTTTTAAGAAAATTATTATCATTTTTTTCCTACCAAATATCTTTAGTATACTTGTTTGTCCCTTAACAGTGGTCATGTCTTTCCAATGAGTTTTGTTCTTTGTACTAATATCTCTAAGTCATATCTTTGCTATAAATCTCACATTCAGAAGGAATTTTTTTAGTTGTATGGAATCTTTTTGCCTGCTGAGAGGCAGAATTGTCTTCTGTGTATGTTAGTGTTTAGTTAAGGTTTCTTTTTTATGAATTTATCTCAGCTTACATCTGTCGGGTCACATATCTATTACTGAGAGAAGTCAGAGCAGGGGCTAAAGCAAAGACCGTGGAGGAGAGCTCCTTGGGGGCTTGCTAAGCCTGCTTCTGTAGACTCAGAAGCACCATCCAGTGCGGCACTTCATACAGTGGGCACCTCGTACAGTGGGCACCAGCAACGAAATGCTCACAGGCCATGTGGTGGGGCATCTTCTCCATTGAGGTTCTCTCTTCCCATGTGACTCTAATGTGTGTCAAGTTGACATGAAACTAGCCAGCTCAAGAAATTCTAGAAGACCCAGTCCTGTGGCTCACCAGCTGCTGTAAATATTTTGATTGTTGAAATAGGTTAATCCTGATGCCTTTTCAAAATTATAGTCATTTATATTCATTACATACAAACAAATTTATGTGTGATAGTGATATTTCTATACATGCCTATACTCTGCTGTGAGTGTACTCCATATTTCTGACTTCCCCCTGTCCTTCCTCTTCTATTTCAGGTTCCTTCATGTTCTCCCTGCCCCCTGCCCCCATCTCTCATCTCCTATCTCTATCTCTGTCTCTGTGTCTCTCTCATGAGATAAAATATACAATTCTTTACCTTTGTATGTCTAGCAAGTTTTGTTTAACATGATCTCAATTGCATTTTTTTTTTTTTTTTGTGACTAAGTAAACTTTTGTTGTGTATACGTGCCACGCTTTTTTTTTTTAAGGCATCTTTGGCAGGCATCTAGGCTGACTCTTGGCTCTTGTGAATAGTATCACAGGAAACAAGGCTGCTCAGGGCTATAGTGATTGGGAAAAACATCTACAATAGAAGATAAAAGTTGACTGATATCAAATCCAACGATAAATAAATGTCAGTGATTGGCACCTTTGGCAGAATAGTGACATATAAAACAACGACTCCAGCAATGGTGGGCTCAGGAGAGACTGAGGAACATATTTTTCAAACATCCATTGGAGAAAACTCTGGGCAAGGAGTGTAGGAAGATGTGTAGAAACCTAGGGGAGAATCTTAAAAGCCCTGGAGCAGCTGTCCAGAAGCCTTAATGATGGAGTTCTCTGCCTCTGCTGCTTTTCCTTCTTCTTACTCTGATTGCGTGAGTCTGAGATGCACATGTCTAATAATGCCCATCCACTATAAACCACTGCTTCTCAGTGCTGCTGCGACCTGTTTAGGAGAATCTTTTTGCAAGGTTAGCTGAGATGGCCTGGAAGGGAGTGTAAAACCTCACCAGCTGCTTCTTGTCTTCCACCCGCCCTACTACAGTTCAGTGTGTTTGGCCTGGAGCTTCTGTGTTGATGGTAGCCCTATACTGGGATGCTTTCGGAACGTGTGTAATTATGGAAAAGCATGCATTCTACTAGTGGTTTGGGGAACAGTGCTGATTGCCTTTATTTTCTGTGTCTCTATTTTTTCAAAGTTAAAAAAAATTCTAGTGCACACTTAATTAAAGAGAAATATATATATATAAAGCCTTAATTGTTTTGTGTAAAAACAAATAGGCTTAATACTATTTAAATGTTAGGTACAAGGTGTTACTCCTGTTAAATTCTGTTAGGAAGACACAGTTATACGTGAACATATTAATGAAATTCTTCAAACACAACTGGCAAGTGCTGCTGTAATAGGCTATTTAGTATCCCAGTAAAGTCTAGAGAGATGTTTATTGGTTTGAGTTTTGTTGTTGTTTTGTAATGTTTCCCATTATGTTAAAATGCATTACTGATACCTAGAAAGAATAGTGACTTTTAAAAAAAAAAAAAAAACGCTTCAGCATTAGCATGACATACTCAGTTTCGTCATTTTTTTCCCACTTTTTTCTGCCAAGAAACTCAGAAGCAGACATTTGGTTGTCCTGTGAGCCATAGTGAGCCAAGTTGCTGAGCTGGCTCACTGTCCACAGGACAAGCCAAATACACGCAGGAAAGGCATCAATGTAAATAGTGCACAGAGTGTGTAGTAGTCTAGGGAGCCTGGTTTGCATGTGGAAGCTGTGCATGCAGATTGACTGATGGGCCTGTTATCATGAGATTGTATTCATTCAGGGAACGTTTTAGCAGCATGCCCCTAAACCACTCAGCCACCTCATCTGTAGTCAAGTGAAAATTCTTAGTGAAATCAATCAGATTTTGTATTGATTTTATGTGAAACTATTAATGCTTAAGATCACAACTTAAATTATGTTGTGATTATTCCAACTAGAGTTTGAGTCATTTTGATTAATTCTCAGTATTAGAAAATTGTGACCAAAAATTGATCTTTGAGTGTCCCCTAATGTAAGATATTTGTTTAATCCATTTTTAGCAATAACTTTGTTCACTTTGGAGTTAAAGGCAACTCATTATTAACATTCTATTTATAACTCTTCTCATCTTTCTACTAGTAAATTTTGTCTACAATATGGGTTGAGTAAAGCATGAATTTTATGAAAGAGAAGGCATTTTAACTAGTTTAAAAACGTATTGTTATCATTTTATGGGTATGAGAATTTTGTCTTCCTGCGCGTCTGTGTGCCACCTGTGCTCCTGGGGCCTGTGGAGGCCAGAAGAAGGTGCTGGGTCCCCTGCAACTGCAGTTACAGACAGTTGTGATCCCGTCATGTGAGCTGCGAATTGAACATGGGTTTTCTGCAGGAACAACCAGTGTTCTTACCCTTCGATCATCTCTCAAGCCCCTGGAGCTGGTTCTTAAAACAAAACAGAAGTGATGCTGTGTGTGGAACCAGGGAAAAGAGTTGAATTCATTTTTTTTATAATAACAATAGCTTGTTGGTCAAACTCTGTATAAGATACAACAGAAGCTGGAGCCGGGCGGTGGTAGTGCATGCCTTTAATCCCAGTACTTTGGATCCTTGTGAGTTCAAGGCCAACCTGGTCTACAGTGCAAGTCCAGGACAGCCAAGGCTACACAGAGAAACTCTGTCTCCAAAAAGATACAACTGAATAACCTTGTGATGCCTTTTTATTGTTTTCTGTGTGGTCCTTTATATCCATAAAAAAAGTCAAAATTCTCAACTTTATCTTTGCTTTCAATGGAATACACTATATAAATCCTTTCTATCTTCTAGCCTTGTGTACAGAATTAAAGTTTTGCAGCTTTAAATTGTAATATAACAGGTAAAAAATGTATTAAGATTTCTGGATTATGTAGAATAAGAACCAAATAGTAATAGAACATTGCTTAAATCAGGAATTTCAGATACTGTTTTAGCTGTAGTCTTTTTGATAGTGGTTTAAGTAGAATTTTTTTGTATGTGTGTTAGATTTCACAGAAACCAAGTCCAGCTTGCCTGAAATCTTCCCTGAATATGCATGTTGACAAAATTATATAAGACAATTCCAACAATTCTTATGTAGAATTTTGCCTTACTAATTTTCTTTTCACAATTTATGATCTTAGAACAAAATAATCATGGCATACTAAAAGATATATCATATTAGTTAATAGTTCATATTGAGAAGTTCATAATTACAGTGTTTCTACAGAAATGAAGGGTGATTGTGCTATGTTCTGACAGAACATTTATGCACTGTAATATTCTGAACTATAATTGCTAGGCAAAGTGACATATAAAAGCGTTGCTTAGCTCATCTACTCCCCTGTCGCTGTCTAGGGGCTTCCATTGGTCCTTGAGTGAACGTGTCAGCAACAAATAGCCTTTAGTGCCACTTATAAGTAGTGTCTTCAGCCTTCAGGGTGAGGAGGGCCAGAGCTAAGTGGCAGGGCAGGACTCTGTGCACAGGTCCTGGGCTCCATCCCAGGTATCACATAGTAGCCACAGTTGTCTGATGGGTAGGTGAACCTCTTAGGAAACAATGTGGATAGAGTTTAATCTTCGGGCATAATGACATTATTCTGTGTCTCTTAAGAAGGCTTGACAAGTCCTATTATAGAAAATGCCCTTTTCAGCTAATGTGTAAAATCTTTAAGTCTGGGTAAGAATTCCCAAGCTCCCTAAATGCCACTGCTATCCATGATATGCATCATGGGTACCCATCCTCATCCCTGCCAAGCATTCAGTGCAGCATTCATGCTCCTTGGGAAGTAGCTGCAGCCTCAGACGTGGGATATCCAAGAAAACGAGATTAAGTGGCCTCAGCATTCCACTAGACTCCTGTACCTTGCTCAGCACATGGGAACACAGAAAACCACTTTATTTTCAGTAGTTGCCATGGACATATGCACACAAAGCTTTTTTGATGTCTGTTTCATAGAATACCAATCTTTTCTCTGACTCACAATAGTGAAGGCAGACAACTCAAATTCAGTGGCTTACTTATTTTCATACGTGTGTGCAGTGCTCTGGATCTGCTGTTGTTGCTTTGTGCCTCTATAGTGTGAGAACAGGCTGAGAGAAAAGCTATGATGCAGAACTTGTGTGATAGTTCTTGAAGTTTCTGTTTGCGTAATGGTTGGTAAAAGCAGGGTAAGTGAAAGTAAGACATGTACCCTTTTTGTAGGAATTGACCCAATAGAGCAAATGTTAGGATACTAATACAGTCTGCACATGTTGATAAATGTTTCCATCTCCCAAGCCCACTGTCCACTGCACCTGCCTTTCCTGCATGTGCTGCGGAAATAGGTTTGTTTTCACATGACTCTTGGGTTTCTTGTAGTTACTAGTTATTTAGAACAGGAAATAAGAAGAAACATTAAAGTTAGTGATCCCATTCATGTCTATGCAATGGACACTGGTGTCTTGTTGTAGTTAGTATAAAAATGGTTTGACAGAAATATAGAAAAAAATATTTGTATAGAGTGACTTTGTTGTGGATAAGGAACCAATAGAGAAGTTTTGAATAGGGCAATGTGAGTATCTCATGATCAGTATGACATAAATACACTAGAACTAGGCCTCTGTGTCTTAGGGTTTCTATTGCTGTGACGAAACACCATGACCAGAGGCAGCGCTGGGAGGAAGTGTTTATTTCAGCTTACCAGTGCTGGTGCAGTCCACCACTGAGGGAAGTCAGGGCAGGAACTCAAGCAGGGTGTTCTCGGTCCACAGTGACTCTAGCTTGTACCAAGTTGGCCTATGACCAGCCAGCATGCTCTGCTGCTGTTGATTGGCTCTGAACCCAAGTGCTGTGAAGCCCTGCTGCATATCCCCTGCCCTGGGCCTGCTCTCACATGGTAAACCTGCACCAATCTTCCTGCCTCTGCTTCTCCAGAGTTGAGACTACACCACGGACCACCACACGGAGCGTCAAAGCTTTCAAAGTACGATGTCTTCTTTACTTAAAATGCACTAAAAACATAAAAATAAAAGACATGTTTTCACCTTGATAAAGGAGTACACAGTGTACATGTTTTCTCCTGAGTATTTGATTTTTGTATTATTATTCACAAGCTAATGTGCATTCTTCAGCTAAGGCACATTATTGTTGAGCTACTGTGAACTGAGTCCACGGTACAGTGTGTATACCATGCCAGTATCTTCTGCCTCTTCTGGATCGATGTGGGTGTATTTCTTAATGTTAATTAAGCATTGTTCTATTTGTAAAAAGATAGTACTCCAATTTCAGTGGGTGCATGTATCAGCCATGCAGATTAGTGATTAACTGCTTAAGGTCCAAAGTATCATTCCTTGGGAATTATTGAGGATAACTATAGATACAGTTTTTAAAAGCACACTTTATACTGCATCTCAGTATATTTAGGGTCTGCTCCACTTGTGGACTGTGAATTATGGCTCCAGCACTAGAATAGTTCGCTGTAGTTTTTGGATCCTGTTCCCTTATCTAGTTTGGATAACTTGAGTTTTTTTTAATGTGAAGAATAATGTTTTAGTTTTGTGTGATCTGCCTTTATTTAGTTTAAAAGCAATTGGCTGGGTTTGGAAGGTAGACTCTTTCAAAGTGTTTTATGTAAAACTGTTCATTTATTGAGCACAGACTGCTTCTGATGAGTTGGTTCATAGATAGTTCATGCCTGTGAACACTCTCTGAGAGTGTCAGATAGTAACTACACACTGTAGTGTACAATGGAAGTTTGAGGTGGTTTTATATATTGTTAATCCAGGTTCCATTTTAGCTATAAACTTTCAGACTATGACGACATTATTTATCGCCGAGCTGCTCACACTTCTTCATGAAAGCGTGGCAGCTGAGGTCTGAGACACTAGCTCCACATGGGCTTCCAGTGCATTTGTCCTCCCACTGTAAGGGGAAGCCCTTTTCCTGTCTGCACAGGAGACTATTGTGCTCAAGTTGCCAGCAGTCACTGTGACAGGAAGGAACTAGGGACTTGGTATGGCTGCTTGCCCATCTTTTATTGAGACAGAAAACCCTGATCATGCTTCATGTCTTTCAGGCAGTTTCTCCAGCTTAAAAGGAAAGAAAGGTCTCAGAATAATTGGAATATGTTGACAACAAAGCCAGGGACATCAGAGTAACCTTTAAAAGACATGGTTTGTTGGTTTGTGTGTTTTTTGAAACAGGGTTTCTCTGTGTAGCCTGGACTCTGTAGACCAGGCTGGCCTTGGACTGACAGCGACTCACCTGCCTCTGCCTCCATGAGTGCTGGGATTACATGTTTTAAAGTATGTAGTCATTGGACATTTTTGTTGGTGTTTCAGTTAACTGATGCAAACACATTTCAAATGTGCTGATTAAATAATGAATGCTGGGTTCTGTTGCAGGGCTCTTGACGCTGGGGCTGTCTGCCTGATGCAGGCCGTCTTCTCCCAGCAGCTGAGCTCCTCCATTCCAACCTGTTTTGCATCACTGCAGAACAGCATCAGTTAGTCCAAACTATCTGTGAAAATTAATTTATTCAATTTATTATAATAAATATGCAAAGAACAACTTATAGAGAAAGGAAAGTCTAAATCACAATAATAAGTTGCAGTAAGACAAAGGTGAAGGGAAGGAACACAATGTATACTACATAAAACAGTCATTGTAGATACCTTTCAGACAACAAAAAAGATGTCTAGAATTGCATAAATGGCTTTTTGCATTGTCAGGTGTTACAAACTGTATGTTTAACTATGCTGCCTAGAATTGTAAAGTATGTCATTAGTAAATATTTGCTACCTACTAACTTTAGAGAGTGTAGGTTCTGGAATCTCAAATGACATGATCTAAAGAATGACAGAATGACAAGCTTTTCTTGTTTGAGCCTCTTCTGTATCCAGTATTTTTTAACTAGTTTTGGTGGGAAGTTTGGTGTAGAATATGTATTCATATCCTAAATAAACATAATTAAATAGTAGATAAAATGCCAATTTAATTAGAACGTAATACTAGATTGGTAAGCTTTACATTACTGTTCTAGAAACAGAAAATAGTATGAAAATTTTGTGATACCAAGATGATTGAGAAATCTTGGGGTAAAAATAATAGTGTTTAAAGTCTACATTTTATATTAGTATGTGAATACTACAAAATTTATCATAGAATTATAATTTTTAAAATTATTGTATCTGTGTAGGTGTATGCTCATGTGCATATGTGTGCCATGGCCTGCATCTTGAGTTCAGAGGACAACTTTTTGGCTCTCAGTCCTCTCCTTTTGCTTTGGATTATTGGACCCAAACTCAGGTCACCAGGTCACCCACAGCTCTCCACCCTCCCTCTAAGAACTGAGACATCTTTGGATTCCCCATATAACTGGAATTGCCCTGCTTGTGTCTTCCTCTGTGTGTTTATTTCGTGTAAGTTCTCCACCCCCAATCACGTTGTCTCGAACAACAAATACCTTAGTATTTATTATACTGTGTGGGGATATCACATTTTCTTTAACCATTTGTCAGCTGACGGGCATTTTAAAGGCTTCTATGTTTTGACTATTATGAGTACTGCTGTAATGAACTGCTGTAATGTACAGATATCTTTTTGAGATAGTGATTGTCTTTACTTTGAATGCCCCAGTATGGTGTTGCTAAGCCATGTAGGAATTGTATGGCCTTCCCCCCCCCCCAAAGAACTTCCATACTGTTTTCTGTAGTAATGTAAAATGCAGTTGTTTTTATTTTATCACAACAATCCTTGGCTTTTTGCTCACTTAGGATACCATAACATCTTATTTTGACTTGGTAATTCTAATAAGGTTGTTTTACTGCATATATTGATGTTCAAACTCATGTTTCTGGTGGGGAAGGCCCAGGATGTACTGTTCCACTCCTGAGCTCCACACCACCACTGCACTGTTAATCCTGGACAGCGAGCCTTAACAGTGTACCTACTGCACGCAGGTTCCAGATGTGACACTTGAGTTATAAAGATAACTAAGCACATGTGGTGTCTCTGAGGACCACCTGTGGTGTAGAAATACATGTAAGATGCCTTCTTTTGCCATCTTAATGGAACACAGCTGTTACTTAAAGTCCTAGAGAAAGGGTGGCTGCTAGAGATGTGAACAGGACTTTCTTTGCACTGCCACCTCCCAAATAATGACACGGAGACTTTTTATTAATTATATAAACGTGGCCTTTGTTTCAGCTTGTTCCCCAGCTAGTTCTTAACTTAAATTAACCCTGTCATGCTATGCTAATGTCTGTTCTGCCACGTGACTCATTGCCTCTCAGCCTCTTAGTCCCAGCAGTGTTTCTTCCTCCATGTCTGGCTGGTGATCCTTCCCGTGCCTGATCTATTTCTGCACAGCAGTCCAGCCTTCCTCTCCTGCCTCTGCTACAGGCTGTTCAGCTCTTTATTAAACCTTTCAGCAGGTGCTGGAGGGAGTGTTTACAAAATATGATAGAGCCATAGGAATAGCAATATGTCTGGCCTCTACTCAGCTCTCTGCTGGTACCAGCATTTGAATGATACAGTCTTTATACAGTGCACCCCAACAGAGATGGGTCTGAAGTTTAGAGGGTGTTCAGAAAGAGGGAGGAACATCTAAAGAGGAGGAAATCATGTATGTGTATTTAACAAAATGGGAGACTCTACCAAGGTAAAGGAAACAGGAACAAGTGACTGAGAATAGTACTCACGTAAGATTACAAAGATGCATTTGGAGGCAGAGGCAGGTGGATCTCTGAGTTCAAGACCA
>OU015753.1:95500946-95543612 GCA_907169655.1 Acomys percivali | reverse complement strand
GCCTCTGCCTCTGCCTCTGCCTCTGCCTCTGCCTCTGCCTCTGCCTCAAGGCGTGTGCCACTACAGCCAGCTAGGATGTCAGGTTTTTGAGAAAAAGTTTAGGATAGTCTTAGTGGTAGCCAAGTGAAATTAAAAAATTAGTTACTGTATGCAAAGCCGTGTTTAGGATGCAGAAATGGTGGCATTTCTAGTCACTTCTCTGCTGCTATAATACAGTACCATAACCAAAAGCCTCTTAAGGAAGAAAGGATTGATTTTAGTTTATGATTCTTGAGGAAGACTCAGTCGTAGTGGGGAAGGCATGGTGAGACAGGACTTGGTGGCAGGAAGCTAGCTAATTACATTTCATCCACAGACAGGAAGCAGGACAGGCCAGGCTGTGAGCCCTCAAGCCCGTCAGTGACAAACTTCCTCCAGCAAAGCTGGAGCAAGATTCAGATTCACACTTTCCTTAAAGCCCTATAACCTCCCAAGCATCACCACCCATGAGGACCAGGTGTTGAAATGCACGAGCCCTTGAGGGACGTTCTCATTCACACTTCATGCTTTCAAAAACTTGTTTAGGTTTCCTCAGATTTATGGCAAAAAATATTCCTATTAATAAACACAAAATCTTCTGAACACACAATAGACCCTGAGTCTTCTTCATATGAAATCAGCTTTCATTATCCTTTTGTTCAGTTGTCAATCACATTTTTTCAAAAAATTGGCCCTCTATTCTTAATATTCCTTGAAAGGCTTGATTGTATAGACATATTACCTCTCCTTTTCATTCTTCAATTTGCTCATCAATAATAGAATTAAGGCATTGCATATTGCTCCTTCGTAAGGCAGCCATCTGTCTTACGTAACTGGATCAGCATAGTTTAAATCTTAATAGCATCCCAAGCACCCTCTCCAAGTGAGACGACAAGAATTCTCTTTGTCTAGTAGCACTGCTGTCCAAAACCAGAGGTAGTTTGTCAAAATGACAGATTTAGGTCTAAGATATGTGCCTTGAGAAGTTGATGCTCTAAGTCTCTTCTTTATGTGTGATTTTGGAGAGGAAAGCATACCTAGAAGGGAATTTGTCTTAGTGGCTGAGGAGGGTACCCTGAAGTCTGACTCAGTCATTTAAATCGCACAGTAACATGATTACCAGGGTGTTCCTTCGGTTGTGCAGTCGCTCAGTCACAATGATTGATTCCTCCCACCACAGCACTATCTCTAAGGTTAGAAGCTGCCAACAGTGCTTCTCAGTTACACATTTCCCCTTAATTTTAGGGATATTTCCCCATTAGTATTTCACCTTTTAGTTTTCCCTGGAATCTGAGTGCAGACTTTTCTGTCACTGTCGGTGTTCATTCTGTGAAATGACTGTTCAGAACATCTATCTAATAATATGCCTTTATCAACAGTGTATGTCTTTTCTATGTTTTTCATGGGATTTTTTAGAAGGACATTTGAAGGAAATGAACAGTGCATCTTAGTGTTACAGTCATTGGAAGCACTATATTTACTGTAAACCTGTTGAAGACATTGTTCATTTTTATATATAATTGCACATATGAAAAAATTCTGAGCTTTCTTTGGGGAAATCCTTACGTTAAAGGTGTTGTATTTTCTCTATTTTCATTGCAAAGATAGATACCTGGATGTCTATGAAAATTGATTTTTTTTCTTCTGCCGTGGACTCTTGCAAGCTTCACACTTAATAGCAAATATATAGACTTTAAAGATAGATACTTTCTTTTTCCCAGTTCACTTTTCTTTCTTTTTATTACTCTCATTGCAAATATGTTTTAGAAATAAGCTCTTTGGGAAGAGAGGGCATGTGGAAAAGCCTTGAGTATCTGCAAGTAGAGGAGGCAGAGAGACTGCTAGTGAATTCTAGCACTGTAGGCATGGAGTAAAGACAAGGACATGTGTGGTAGTCAGGACTTCATCTCTGGGGACAAAAGCATCCTGTTGCTGTGATCAAAAGCACATGAGAATAAGTTACGTTTCTATGTCTGATTCTCTCAAACCCGGATGAGGATTTGCAAGTGAAGTTACTACATATACAGACTAAAATTTGATATGCATTTGGGGTTCTGTTTTCTCTTACCTGTTAGTGTAGTAAATTATGCTAGAGGATTTCCAATGAGTAAATCATCCTTAGGGTAAACTTTTCTTCATTTTTGCTTATTATTAACATTGAATTTAATTTGGTAATATTTTAGTAAGTATTTGTCCACCTGTATTCATTGAGATATATCTGCATTTATGAGTCTTTTCTTGTACTATAATGAGTCTAGTTACTGATATTGGAATATGATATTATTCCTCATAAAACACCCCCCCCCCATATCGTTTGTTTCTTTCAAAGCTAGACGTGGTGAAATCCATGTGTTAAACTGTCTGGACCACCCTTTTGGAGAAGAATTGGTTGCTGTGGCTGGTAGATTTTGAACATCTGATTAGTTTCTCAATTGGTTATTATTTTTTCGCAGCTTTGTCTTTCTTTGAGGGGAATCACCATATAGAACATTTTCCTAGGAATTTGGTCATTTTGTATAATTTTTAATATTAAATATGTCTTAAGAGTCTGGAATTTAAGAGACATTAGCCTGGAGATGAAAAATTTGTCATCAGCGTGGGAGGAAGTTTGATCTCTAGGCCAAAGCTATCAAATTAAGAGCACAAGGCACCAAGGACAGCATTTGCAGGAAGTGCAGAAGCCCCTCCCTCTGCTTACATTACAGTGGTGTAGGCTATTGCCTCAGCATGCTGGGCAGGCGTGGGAGCAGCAGGGGGTTGCTCCGTAGCTCTCATGATTCAGAAGAGCAACGAGTTAAAGGTGTTGATGGTGAATCTATGCAGTAACTGGATGTAGGAAGTGTACTGACACTTGTCTCAGTGTTGTGAAAAAAACCCTGACAGGAGCAACTTAGAAAGAAACATTTTGGCTCCCGGTTCTGTCTGAGGGTGTCATGGCAGGGACAGCGAGGTGGGAGGACTGTCCTGCTCAAAGTGGGTGGGTCAGGAAGCCGAAAGGGAGCGCTGAGCTGCCCTCGCTCAGTGGATAGCTCTGTTTGCCTGCAGAAGAGTCTTAGCCATGTCGTCCTCTCTGGCATACCCTGCACATGTCCGAAGATGTGTCACCACTGGCAAACTACCACAGCATGAGCTTCTTGCTTTTGTAACGACTATGTTCTTTCCCTTGGCTTAAAATAAGTTTCAGAGGGGAAAAACAGATTGCAGGCAGAACCTTTAACTTTTGGGATATTTATGATCAACAAAGGTATCTTAAATGTGATTTCCTTCATTATAAAGCTAGGAAAACAAAGGTCCAAGAAATAATTTTAGCTAAGTTTTCCCATACTTGAAAATTTTTTTTCAAGGTGAAGTGATTAGTGTTTAATAATTGCAGCTTAGTCTGCCACTCATCAGTTCATTATCTGTCACCTTCTTACTAATCTTTCATTGTCTGCTTTAGGAGCATAGAAATTGACCCTTAAAATATTGTCTCTTACAATCAGGTAAAGTGTTTTTTGTTTTGTTTTTTTAAATCAACTGAGGATGCTAGAATATTGTCACTGAGGAAGGTAGAGCCTTCCTTCCTGCTTAGAGGGTGCTTCTGCCTGTTCTGGCTCCATGTAGTGCCCAGTAGTCACCAGCACTCAACATTCTACGTAAGCTTCTGTGCACCCAAAGTTCTACAGAGGGCTGGCTCCTACAGTGCATCCCAACCAGCAGGAGCAGCTGCTTCTGGATGGTTTTACAACGAGGTGGAATGGTTCCTTGAACAGCCACCACAGAGAACAGATTCCTAGGAAATTTCACTAGCACGAGACCACTGCAACTCTGGTGTCACCCAGAATGTCGAATGTTACACATTCAATCCCAGGGAGGTGTGAATGCAGATTTGCTGATCATAGACAGGGGACCAGTGACAAACTAAAGGATCCCACAAAAGTGCAGCTTGATGAGTTTTATTGATGTTACGTAGAAGAATGTGATAAGGGGTTGTTTTCAGGAGCGTAAATTACTCAAAGATGGTTTAGGTCATCAAAGCCCACTCCAGCATGAGTGACAGCTCATGAAAGCTAGAAACCTGGAGTTTGCAGGCTGCTGAACAGGAAGTGAGTGTCTCTTATGGGCAGCTGAGATAGTCTGAGCCTCTTCCAGATACATCTTGTAGACAGCTTGCTGGTCCAAGCAGCTCCTGAGCAGCTCAGCTTGTTTGAAACTTTTCTAGGCAGCATAACTTGTCTAAGGAGAACTTAACCTCAGCACTCCTTACTGCCTTTGTATGCTTGGGGAGGGACTGGCCTAGTGAATTGGTCAGTTTCAGAGACTGCCTGACACCTTTTGAGTTTATTTCCAGAGCTTAAAGAGTCTCTGTGCAGGGTGGGATTGAAACATCCTTCCTTCCTATATCTGGATCTTAGTGAAGGACCCTGGAGAAAACTGCTGCACAGCAGTGTAGTAGCTGTGACCTTTCCAACAGAGTCTAACCTCAGCCTCGTGGGAGCTCCTTCTTGCAGACTCTTTTAGTCCTAGTGGGCGTGGCTGCTTATTCCCACTGTTCTTTTGTTGTTTGTCAGAGTTCTCTTTTCCAGTAGCTAGTCTCTAATGATCTGTTCATTTTATAGTTGTTGGAGGTTGGTCTGGTGCTATGTCTTTTGATGCTAATTACTGGCTCCCACAATCTAGTTGCTGTCTTGATGAGCACAGTCTCACTTACTGAAGTACTGCTGTATCACCTTGCCTGATTGGCTGAATTTTAAAAAGGCCTACACCAGGGCAAGGAAAAAGGAAGGGTGGAGTGAAGGGTTGGAGGGTGGGTTTTAAGGAGAGAAGGCTCTTGAGAAAGAGAAGCTGATGGTACTGGAGAAGGGGAAGGGAGAGGAAAGGAGTCCTGTAGCCAAGAGGAGGAACTCAAAAGTCCCACGTGGCCAGGCAGTGGTGGCGCACGCCTTTAATCCCAGCACTCGGGAGGCAGAGGCAGGTGGATCGTTGTGAGTTCAAGGCCAGCCTGGTCTACAAAGTGAGTCCAGGACAGCCAAGGCTACACAGAGAGAGACCCTGTCTTGAAAAAAATAAAAAAGTCTCACATGAAAGAAACGGCCCAGATGAACAACCTTAGCAATTAGCAAGTATTTTGGGGTTATGGATGGGAGGTAGCCCAGATAGAAATTATTAGAAGCAGGTGACATGGGGTGGAGGCTGGGATGCAAATGAAGATCTCTGCCGTGCCCCAGGTGAGAGTAGGCTATTGTAAAAGACATCAGGCGTCTGTGTCTTCACTGATTGTAAAAGCAGGTTAGATAATACCGCTGTAATAATAATAAGCCTAATAATAAACGTTTAGGCCATACCATTAGACTCACAACAATGTATAATTCTGTATCTTTACCTGTTTAAAACGAGGTATTGTGGGCTCACAAAATATATGGAGTTAAGCATATAAATTACCAATTGGGTTTTCCTTTTAACAGGTGGGAGGTGGAGGAATGTGTGCTTAGCATGTGTGAGGCCCTGGACTCTGGTTCCAGAACCCAAACTACAGATGCTTGGCACTTGTCAGAGTGTGCCACAGAATAGTGTTAGTTAGATGAGTTTATATGTGTGCATGAAGAATGTAATCTTGAGTCGTTAAAAAGGTCTCTGCTGGTATTGTATGGAGTATATCACAAGTGTCCCTCTGTTACTCAGAGTGTGTGACATGCATGAGGCCCTGGCTTCAGCCTGTGCAGTGCCTGCTGAAGATGCCTTGCACATCGCCTCCTCTCTCGGCCCTGCTTCATCACGTCATGGCTAACTTTGTGAAGTTCCATTTTATTTATTTATTTATTTATTTATTTATTTATTTATTTATTTATT
Organism: Acomys percivali; assembly: GCA_907169655.1. Classification (NCBI taxonomy): domain Eukaryota; kingdom Metazoa; phylum Chordata; class Mammalia; order Rodentia; family Muridae; genus Acomys; species Acomys percivali. The sequence goes on along the minus strand of OU015753.1, from coordinate 95,537,765 downwards.
TATTTAGCGCGCTAGCGTTTTATTCAGTGCGTCTCTGGGTCTAGAAGAAGGTGTTGGGCCTCTTGGTGGTGAAGCGTGGCTTGTGCTGGCCCCGCAACACGCGGGGCAGCGGGAACTTGATCTTGGAGTCGTGGAACTGCTTGATGGACGGACGGCGGCACTTGCCAGCTGCAATCTCCTCCACCTTCATGATCTGGATGGAGTGCGCGCGCGGGCACCCATGTCGCGGTAGCACTGGGTGACGGTGCCAGCGGTGGTCAGGTCCCTGTACTCCCGGTACATGTTGTGCGTGTCACTGCGGGAGTCGTAGCGCAGCCAGACGCCGAAGTTCTTTACATGAAGCGGTGACTTTTCAAACACCTGCCCGCAGTACACTATCTCCCCGGACGACTTCTTCATCTTCTTCAGCTGCAACACGAAGTACCAGAAGCGGGACTTGGCCACCACATGGTTGGGCGCAAAGATCGCATTCGGTACAGCGGTGGAGTATGGCACTTCGGGGTGGGCAGGCAGCGCCCCACCACCTTGTATTCCCGAAGCGTGCCCGACGCCTTCATGGCGGTCCGTCCTGCTTCGCCGCCACTCACAAAAGGAAAAGGCGAAGTTCCATTTTAATATTCTCTTTTCCTGCTGAAAACTGCAATGCATTAAAATGAAGACATTTATATTCTGTGTCACATTACCAACACTTTAGCTTACTAGATAGTATTGTGTTTCTAGTTGGTTGCAAATGTTGATTTTTTTTTTCCTTTTTCAGTTTGCAAAACTGTGTGACAGAAAATCTGTAGCTAAATATCACTTTATGATTTCCATCTGTTTGAGTACAATGGTGTTTATGGCATAGTCCAGATTGCAATGTCATAGAAATACTCTATTATAGCAAATAGAATTTAAAATGATCATTGTATGTTCTAATGAGAAAACATTTTTAAAGAAGTGCTTCACTTAATTTCAAAGTAGAATAACTGAACTCTCAACTTGCTGACAGCATCTGTTCTTCAGAGTGTTTGTGCTGTCACCAGTGAGAACTTGCCTGACTAATAGAAACACATCAGTTTGCTGCTCATGTGGGAACCAATGATGGGGTGCAGTAGGCAGAGACCATATTGTTAAAGTCAGTGGGAATAATCTTAAACTTCCATTCTTTCTGATTGGAGATGTTATTTTGGCCTATGACAGTGTAATTTTGACAAATTTCCTTGTGAAATAAGAGTCACGTGTAGCAAACAAAAGATTTTCTCATTATCACAAAGAACCCTGGTCATGTCTAATCTCATTGGCTCAAAACTGAAGGAACAGTGGGGGAGGGGGCGAGACAGGACAAAAACCATGCTCCATGGAGTGGCCTGTTGGAGATTGGGGTGTGCTTTCCTCTGTGACCAACGCAAAGCATCTCACTCTTGTGTCTGCATAGATGCTGTTATCTTTGTGGGGAGGGCGGAGAGGGCGGGGAGGCATCTGCTACTTACACCAAGCCTGATAGCTCAGGTCCTCCTGAAAGCGTTCCTGTAAGTTGTCCTTGACCTCTATGTATGTGGGTGCATGCAAAATAAATATGTAAGGTTTAAAAAAGAAAGTGATGTCGTACTTATTATAGGGTGTTTAAGGTCACACAGTGATTAGAAGTTAGACTGTCATGCTGTAGATGGTAGGATGAGCTAGTGGACACTGCACTATTTCTATGAGGGATTAGAACAGCAAAAACTAGATTGTTGCTGAGCCATCTGTTTGTGCTGGGGATTGAATTCAGGGTCTCTGGCATAGTCGTTGAGTCTTCCACTCCTAAGCTGTAACCTCAAAGCCCAATAGACTGTCTTAGTTTGAAAAAAACAATTGCCTAATCAGAATAAGTGGGGATATCCATACTTGTATATTTAATTTTTCTTTAGATTTATTTCTGTGTATGAGTGTTTTGTCTGCTCATGTTTGTGCACTACATGGCTGTCACATATCTGTGGCAGTTAGAAGAGAGTGCCCAGCCTCTGAAACTGGAGTAGCAGATGGCTGTGAGCTGCAGTGTCGGGACTGGGACTCAAACTCAGGTCCTCGGCAAGAACAGGTGCTTTTAACCACTGAGCCATGTCTCTAGACATGGTTTGTTTTGTTTTGTTTTGTTTTGTTTTGTTTTGTTTTGTTTTTTGGGTTTTCAAGACAGGGTTTTTCTATGTAGCCTTGGCTGTCCTGGAACTCACTCTGTAGTCCAGGCTGGCCTTGAAATCATGGAGATCCACCTGCCTCTGCCTCCCAAGTGCTGGGATTAAAGGCGTGCGCCACCACGCCTGGCTAGACATATATTCTTAAAGATAATTTTTCCTTACATAAAAACTTAAAATGAAAATGTTGATCCTTTGTCTCTCATACTATGATTTTTAAAGTTATCAACACAGTTTCTGTGGTGAGAAAAAAACAGGTATTCTCATTGTTTTGAGAGAGTATAGTTTTCTGGAAATAAGACTTTAAAAATGTAGCCAATCAAACTTGAAGTATGACTTCACTTTTGCTGCCATAGTTCATCATTTGAGCAAAACTGTAAGCATGGGGTTTAGTCTGTTGAAATTAGAGCAGAGTGGACCTGCAGAGAGAGAGAGTTATGTCTGTGGTTTGGAAGCACTGTCTTTAAAGAGCAGAACAAAAGGAGGCTGTGCTCTTGTGGGCCAGCAGGTGACATCTGCAGCCAAGAACAGCGTGCAGTACTGTTTGAAAGTGCCTGTGAGGTTGCTCTTGGTTCTGTGACGGTGAGCATCTCCATGAGCTTAGTGCAATGCTTACTTGAAACTAGTCTAAAAGTTTACATTTACAATTTTTTTGCAAGGAAATATTTAAGTTGCAAAGAAGTTCAAGGGGGAAAAAAGCATTGACCAGACAAATTAGTGCGACTTAGCACAGGGTCGAGGCTGCTCATTAGGTATGCAGACTTGGGTTACATTTTGAGCAGCACGCTTTTCCACTAAAATAAAAAATAGAGTATTAGGTAAGATTTGCTTTTAGTTAGACTGGCACTGTGGGTGGCTCAGCAGTCACACGCTTCTGTTTTAACCTTGTAATCTTACAGCTAGTCCTACGCCTAGCTGTTTCATTATGTCATCAGGAAACATGAAACAGTGTGAGTAAATAGGACTTGTGGGTCTGTATTAGGTTATCATATTTTACTCAAGTCAGCAGTCATGATGACTTATCCAAGTCAGCATCCTCTCTTACTGAGGACCAGAGTGCACTCCTTGCTGGTTTTCTCTTTCATTTTTCCTACCATCATTTGCCACACACTAGCCACGCGTTCCTGTGAATCATTACACAATGCTTCCCACTGTTCCGCTTTAAAATACTGCCTCCAGTTTGCTCATTTAAAATCTTGCCTTATAGAACTCCTGCGACTTCAGAAGTCCTTTATGAAATACATATTCAAATTATCTGAAATATTAGCCTATCAAGTCTACCATTATTTTCCTAATAATTTAAAAGCAAATGATATGCCTGGAGTGCTGGGATACTTTAACCGTAAGTATTCTGCTTAACATATTCACTATATTAGAAAATTAAAGAAAACATAATTATATGAATCATGAGAATTTTTCTGGGATCATTTGCCACACAAATTTTAACAGTAAATGAAAATAATCAGTGTCATGTCTGTTGCTCACCATTAACACCAACCCCTGTCTCTGTGTTAGAATTTCTGCAAGTGAGCTCAGTATTATTTTACAATTATGTTTAAATTTTGTTTTTATTTTAAATGTGCTTATACTTTTTATCAAGGTCATCTAGTGCTGTAAGTAGTACTGAAAGCCCATCCATAGAAGTTGATAACTTGAGGAAAGTTATGTAAATTTCACAGGGGGAAAAAAAAACTTTTATTTAAAGAGGTGTGTGTGTGTATGTGTGTTAGATCCCCTGAAACTGGAGTTACCATGTGGTTTTGAACTGCCAAACCAGTGTCCTCAAGAGCAGTAAGTAACTAATGAGCCATCTCTCCAGTCCTCAGAAGGGGGTAGTGATCAAGGCAACATTCTGACATGTAGTGGCTTCAACTTCACTTGCTCTCTATTTACCTATACTTTATTCTCTTTTTCCTGTGGAAAAATTAATGTTCTACACTGGTTGATTATCTAAGTATTGAGAAACAATTTTTTTTTTTCGAGACAGGGTTTCTCGGTGTAGCCTTGGCTGTCCTGTACTCACTATGTAGACCAGGCTGGCCTCGAACTCACCACGATCCGCCTGTCTCTGCCTCCGGAGTGCTGGAATTAAAGGCGTGTACCACCATGCCCGGTGAGAAACAAATTCTTAATAAAATGGAATACTGAGCATAAGGAAATGCCAGTTTGGGAGGGGCCAAGTTGATACTAGAAACAGCGAGTAGAGGTTTATTCAGATGAAGAAGCTGGAGCTCCAGGCAGCAAAGAAAGAGTCGCAGACGTGTGCAGATGGGTAAAGGCAAGCGTGGTGGTTTCGATGAGGATGGCCCCACAGTGTCATATATTTGAATGCTTGGTTTCCAGTTGGTAGAACTGTTTAGGACGAACTAGGAGGTGTGGCTTCGGTGGAGGCGGTCTGGCACTGAGCTTCGAGGTTTCAAAAGCCTACACCCTTCTCAGGTAGATCTTCTCTGCTCGGGGCTTATGGGTTAGATGTAGGTCCTCAGCTACTGCCTCGGCTGCCTGCTTCCCTCCATGATGATAATAGACTCACCTTCTGAAACTCTAAGCAAGCCCAACTAAGTGCTTTCTTTTTATATGTTTCCTTGGTTTTGATGTTTCTTCCCAGCAATAGAAAAGTGATTAAGACAACCAGGTTTAATGGTTGTGGTTATTTTACCAGTATGGCTTAATAATATTTATTATTAGGCCTATAGTTATTATTACAGTGGTATTTTCTAACCCGCTAGCAATCAATCAAGACACAGATACCTGTTATATTTTAAATAGCCTTAGTTAATCTGGGACAGGGCAGTATGGGATACCTGCCCCACTCCCATGCCGTCTGCTTCTAATAATTTCTATCAAGACCATAATCCCAAATACTTGCTAATTATCATTATCTGAGCCAAATCTCCATCCATGCCAGCCATGTGATTGTCCTCCATCTAACCCATGACGCAGCCTTCTTATTTCTCTCCTCTCTTCCTCTCTCTCTTCCTCCCAAGATTCTCTCTGTCTCCTCAAGACCTGGAACCTTAGCCATGCCTATCCCATTTGCCCTGCCCAGGTGTGATGGCCTTTTATTGGTCAAACCAGCTAGACTTTTAGGCAAGGTACAAGGGGAGCAGAGATAGCAATTAGTAATTAGCATCAGAATACACCAGACCAGCCTCCAACAATGATCTTTTTTTTTTTTTTTTTTATGTTTTAAAACTTACCATTTTCGGTTTTTTCTTTTTTTTTTAATTTTAATTTTATTAATTTATTCAGATTACAACTCAATTGTTATCCCATCACTTGTATCCTCCCATTCCTCTCTCCCTCTTTCCTGATTTCACCCTATTCCCCTCCCCTAGGTCTAAGACCGAGGGGGACCTCCTCCCCCACTATATGGTCATAGGCTACCCTCTACTTTTTGTTTTTTGTTTTTTCCAAAAGAAAACTATTTCAGTAAAAAACGAAAGCAGATTAGCACAATTTTCCTTGCCGGGACATAAGAAGCAGAGTAATCCAGCAGTTGTAAGTACTAGTGTCAGCCAGGCATGGTGGTGCACACCTGCCATCCCAGCACTCCGGACAGAGGCAGGCGGATCTCTTGAGGGCAGCCTAAAAAACAGAAAAAAACAAACAAAAAACAAGTAATGCTGTCAGTTTTTTTCTAGCTGTTTTCTGGAGAATGTTTAGGGTTTTCAGAAAAAATAAAACAAAACCCAAAAACTACAGGGTCCTTTTTGTGACCAGGATGTGCTGGCTAACTGATGATGATCATTGAGTCAAGTGAGGAAAACATAAAACTTGTTTGGTCTTAGGTTTTTAGAATCTTATCAGATTGGAAAAAGCAGTGTCTTTTCTTTTGATATTAATTTGTTAATAAAATAATTTCCCTTAGTCGAGGTTTTGCTTTCTTAGCCTTCCTTCAGTTACTTTTAGTTACCTTGTCCCACAGTATTAAATAGGAAGTCCCACAGACTTTCCTTTCCTTTTTTTTGGGGGGGGGGCAGGGGGTGTGATTTTTCAAGACAGGGTTTCTCTGTGTAACAGAGCCCTGGCTGTCCAGGCTGGCTTTGAACTCAAAGAAATCTCCCTGCCTCTGCCTCCTGAGTGCTGGGATTAAAGGTGTGCACCACCACTGCCCAGTGGAACAATTAATTATTTTTTATTATTAATTTGTTTATGTATCCACTTTACATCCTGGTAATAGCCCCTCACCCCTCTCCTCTCAGCCCCACCCTCCCTTTCCCATTTATCTTCCCCTACTCCTTAGAAAAGGGGAGTCACCCCTCCCCTCCAGCCCCCATCTCATCAAGTCACATCAGGACCAAGTTCATCCTCTTCCCCTGTGGCCTGGCAAGGCAGTCTTGAACAAATAATTCTTAAACTTTGACGAATTGGCTTCTGTTGAGTAGCACGGCAGTTTCACACATCCCTCCCCTTCCCACTCAGATGTGACTCATGGGCGTTACTCGCCCTCATCTCCTTATCACATCAGCTGCCTGGTATTGACGCGCTTGTGTTCAGGGAACCTTGCTTTACCTAACATCTTTCAAAGGCACAAAAGAATTGATTCGGGAAGTTGTTCTAATTGCATTAACCAATAAATATTATCCTCCAAATGATTGAGAATACCAGGCTCATAAGAATGTGTCCACCCTCATAGAGTAACATTTAAAACAATAGTATGTTATAAGCCCTTTGTATTTGACGATAATAGTATGTCTCAGGATTGTGTGATGCCAAGTCTCTTCATTATGTGTATGTGCTTTTATTTGTTCCAGGTAAAATTAGGCCTAAATGTTAAAACGGTAATTTAACTAAAAGTCAATTCTAAACTACCTTAAAAACTTATTTGGGGGTCAGCTTCCTCTCATACTTTTGAGACCTTCTTTTGTCAATATATAGCACATATGAGCTATATATGAAATTATCTCATCACTAGTGTCTTTAGATTATCCTAGATTGGCTATCGTCTTCAATCTTGGGTTAATGTTTTTTAGTTTCTTACAGCTCCTCTACTTTAGTAAGTTCTGTTGTTTTTATTCTCTCACCGGGCTCTGGTATTTGTTATTTAAAGGTGACTTTGCTCTGTGTGTGTGTGGGGGGGGGGGGCGGGTCTAGGCTGTCCTCAGACTTGCTGGGTAGCCCAGGGTTGCTTCAAACTTGAAATTCTTGTGCTTCTGTGTCCCAGTAACAAGATTCCATAATGCTCTTTTAAAAAAACTGCTTTGACAAATCTGTTATTGGCATAGTGAAGATGGACTCAATAGCACAACAAAACAGAAGCAACCTAAAGTGTACATGTGAAAGGCCCATGTCACTAAAAGTCAGTGCCCACAGATGTTCTGGATGAACAGTTCTGGATGAACAGCTGGCTCCAACTGACCACCTGTGATTTCTGTCCTTATAGAGGACGGTTTCTTCTTTAATCTGACGTAGTCCCAGTCTTCCTTTCTAACCTGATCTGTTTGTTACAACTCCATGTCATTGCTTAAATGTTCTAATAAATACTAGGAATTGGGTTTATTAAGAATCATTACAGATATGTTCAGGATATAAATAGAATTATAAATGAATCCCTGTATATTTCTCACAAGCTATGGCAATCATCAACTCATACTTGGTCACATTTCACGTATGTCTTTACTTGTGGCATATCTCAGGCTTCATACCATTTTGTTTGTAACTGTTTCCCAGGGGAAGAAAAACAGCAAATTAGTCCAAAAATCCTGGTGAATGTTTATAAGCACAAAGTAATGGGAGTCTTTGTAGGCAGGGAGCTTTATTTTGGAGTGCAAAGACTCTCACATAGTAACTGTTGTACTAAGATTCTGTGTATGGTCTTCCCTGATGACAACAGAAAATGCCATGCAAGCTTCCAAGGGAGGGAAGCAACCTATCTATAGTCTACCCAACTATGATGCCTGTTGTCTTAGGGTTCTTTGGCTGTGAAGAGACACACGACCAAGGCAGCTCTTACAAAAAGAAACATAGTTGAGGACCTTGCTTATAGTTTCGAGGGTCGGTTTGTTATGGCTTGGGGATCATGGCAGCTAAACTGCAGGTCTGGCACTAGAGAAAAGTAGCTGAGAGCGCCTGGACCTCGCATGGGTTGTGAAACCTGAAAGCCTACCCTCAATAACACATTTCCTCCAACAAGGCCACAGTTCCCAATCCTTATAATCCCTCCCACTTTACCAACTAGTGAGTAAGCATGCAACTATCTGAGCCTGATGTGAATGAGATGGGGCCATTGTCACTCAAACCATTACACCTTTATGAACTCTAACAATGACAAGTGCGACACAGTATCCTAAGAGAACAACAGTGGCTCATATATCTTGGCAGTAACCAACAGGTACCTAATTGGACTTGAGGGCCACTCAACAACCAACAGGCAAATCATGCCCACAGAAAATTATAGCTGTCACTCCTCATCAAAGAAACTCTTCTCACAACAGATAGAAAGCATTTCTGAAAACCACAGCTGATCAAAATGTAAAGAACAAGTAAAACAGCACATTCGCAACAAAGCTCCCATACCAAAGGCTTAGGGAAGGGCGTGGGCGAGGAGGGGCACAAAGATTTCAGTTGTCATAGGAACGGAAGCTTGCTGTGAGACTACATACAGAAATATCACAGAGGCTACATGCCTAAGTCTCACCAACATGGCTGCTGAACATGACTTGAACAAGGGTGACACCAATAGACATGCGATCATGAAAGGGGAAAATCTCATGAGGCCTCAGTCCTAGACAGAGTACTGTAGGCAACTATGGAATGCTGCGAGCCTGAGAAATAGTCTTCCTCAGAGAAGAGCCCCCACCCCTGCACTCCTCTATTGGCTGGTTAATACCAAATGGCCAGCCCTGAAAACAGATATATAATATTATACATACTGAGCAGCTTATATTATATTTAAGTGTATGTATGTATGTAGCAGTAATTAAAGAAATGGAGATCATGAATTTGAGAGATAGTAAGGAAGGGTACGTGTGAAGGGCTGGAGGGAGAAGAGGGAAAACGATGTAATTAAATTTTACTTTGAAAAATGTTTCTGTGTAGTATGAGTGAAATCTCACAAGCTTCTGGGATTCATCTTTCTCTGAATTTTCTATGTGTTATTTATTGATTTATTTTGATTTTTTCAGACATGGTCTCACAGCTTTGGCTGGCCTGGAACTTGTGGTCCTCTTCCTGCCTCTGACTCTGGAGGGTGGAGATACAAATATATGTTACCACTTCTTGCTACAAATTTTCATTTAAGATGGTTGATTTGTTAGCTTACATAAAGCTTTCAGTTTTAAGTGAATTTGCAGTTCCTTGTACTGATAGAAAATTACTCTCACAGAGAGTGCTTTGAGCTTAATAAGGAAAGACAAGAATGAGAGAAATTAGTTTTACTGGCTTGTTACTTGAGATGGTATTTCAAGTTCTTTTTTTCCTTCCTTCCTTTCTTTCTTTCTTTCTTCCTTTCTTTTTCTTTCTTTTTTGTTTTTCGAGACAAGCTTTCTCTTCTGTAGCCTTGGCTGTCCTGGACTCACTTTGTAGAGCAGACTGGCTTTGAACTCACAGAAATCTATCTGCCTCTGCCTCCCTGAGGGCTGGGAATCACAGGTGTGTGCTGCGCCCAGCTGAGGTAATAGTTCTTAATCATATGTAGATATAAAAACCTAGTAGACTACCTACCCCATTACCTGTTTGAGAGCATTAAAACAAGAGCGGGATTTGCGTTGGGAATGGCTGATTACCAGTGAGGAAGCACACAGTAAAATGCTGCACAAAGTCAGCGTGTCGGCTTCTGCATCACAGACACTAAGACCCAGCACGTGCATGGAGACCTGGCATTCTAGAGCACTGGAGCCTTTGCCTTTTCTGTCTGTGGTCTGGGGTCACCAAGATGATCGTTATAAATGGGTCCCTTGGATTCTGTGGTGAAAAAATAAATTAACAGTAGATCGATAACCTTATTGTACAAGCTATATTGTGCTTGTTGAGAGGTGCCACAGGGGTTAGGAGTACTTGTCCCTGTGTAGCACCCAGGATTGGTTCTCATCCCCCACGGAGTGCCTCACAACATCCATATGTGTACATGTGGCACACATACATACACTCAGGCAAAGCATTTGTGTATTTAAAGAAATATGGCTAAAACAAAAATTTTAGATGTAGACATTTCAGTATGACTACAATTCCTGAGTAATAAATATGTTAACCTGTGTGATTGTTCAAGGAACTGTAATTTCAAAACTATTGTTGTAGTGTGTCAGCCAGGCACAGCGAGTCTTAGAAATCAGAATCATATTGAAATAATGTCAGGGTTTAAATTTTTCATCTCAATCTTTTGAGAAGCTGATATAATATTAGTGTGTGTTAAGCTTTTCCCTTTAGTATACTTACTATAGGATCAAAGAGTAAAAGGACCAGAGGCTTCGTCCAGGAGCTAAATATGTCCTTGTGAGCTGACTTGTGTGTTCTCTTAACATTTATGTTAAGAAGAGCTACGTAATTATTTCCGTTGCTTACATATGCATGAAATGATCTCCGAACAGACAAGTAATGGTGGTGGGTGTCTACTGTAGAGGTTGAGAACAGGTCAGACGGGGCCTGACCGGGGAGGAGCGCCATTGTGTACACATGTAAAAATACTTGAGATTCTAAGCACTATGGAAGCTGGGGCCTATCTGAGCTGTAGAGGAAACCACTGTTTCAAAAAGTACACGTATAGAAGAAATGATTGTGAATACTTGTAGACTGCCTTTCCATGAACTTAAATAATTTGTTTCTTTCACTTAAAATAATTTTCTTAAAGCATAATATAAACGAATCCCTTATTGTCATATCTTGCAGTCTCTTCATTAACATGTGTGGATCTTTTACTCAAAAATGTATGTGTGAGTGCACATAATGTAGAGGTCAGAGGACAGCTTGTAGAACTTGGTTCTGGTTCTCTCGGCTTTCCCCTCTACATGGGCTCCAGGGGTTAGGCCATCAGGCTGAAGTGGTGAGCACCTACCGAGTGAGTCCTCTCCAGCCTGCACCTTTTAGTGCTAATGTATAAATATCAACTTAGCAAATTTCCAATGAGATTTAAAAGTTGAGTAATTTTCATCAAATTTTCTCTCTAAAATTTAATGTTCATTCAGATTACTTTGTTACATTTAGATTTATTTCTAAGTTATCTTAGACTACCCACCCAAAATTAAGAAATTGGTGTACATTAAAAATAAAGTGAGGGACTGAAGAGACAGTGCAGCAGTTAAGAGCATCTATCGTTCATTCAGAGAACCAGGGTTTAGCCCCAGGTACCCCCATCAGACAGCCCACACACATCTGTAACTCCATAGATCTGATGACCTCTGTCCTCTGCAGGCACCTGCCCTCACATGCACGTAAACTTATGCAGGCACATTCTCATAAACATAAAATGCACAGAAATAAAAATAAAGTAGCTTCTAAAAGTGGAGCTTTGGATTAAAAGGCAGTCAGTGCTATGACTACCTTGTTTTTAGATTCATCTTAAATGAACAAAACTTAGCATAGATTATCAGCTAATGGGAATACCGCCTAGTTACAGGAAAAGAGAAAATGAGAGTGCATTATTAGATAGCCTGCCGCTGACAAATACTCACTAGAAACGTTGATTCTTTGTATTCTTAGACCATCGTAGTGTCATCTGCTGGGGTTGATAGGCCATTTCTTAGGCCACGGGTGAGTAAGCAGTGAAGGTGGAAGGCAGGAGTCTGCCGCAGCCACTTCACATGACCCTGATGGAGGCTCATATGGAGAATCTCGGCTCTGGAGTGGGTACGTTTCAAACTCTAGTGAAATATCGAGCTTTCAACATGCTAACTAATTTCGAAACAGCTGCGGCATTAAGTTTTCGATAATGAGCCGAACCCAGCTGGGATTGAGTCCTAGTCACTCCTCATTCCCGTCATTTATTGTCGTGAATGGAAAAGCAGGTGCAGCTGCTGCACCGTGAAAATAATTCAACTTTGTAGACAGTCCTGGCATTTCTTTCTTGATTTTTTAAAAAGGCTTTAATTTTCCAGTGGTATTTATCTCAACAATCAAAGCACATATACTTAATGACAATTTGTACTTAAAATAAAAATGAACAAAAATCTCTGAATCTTTTTGCCAATTTAATAAGAAAATTAATATTTTAACTAGATTACAAAGCTTACATTTAATTGGATCCACCCCACTGTTGTGTCTTTGCACCAGTGTTTGCATCGTATCAACTTTTAAGTGTCTTCCCAGCGTGACTTATTTTGTGCCTCTCATATCCTTATTCTTACGTGCAAGTGGCGTGGTTCACAGTAGCTGTGTGTGGTCTGTAGCAGTGAGAGTTTCTGTGCCTTCAAAGACCATCCGAAGCAGTACCCCCGAGACACAGGGCATACCTACATCCTGCATGGTGCTGCTCTGCCTCATACACTGACTGTGGGTATGTAATGTGGGCAGTAAGTAAACTTACAATCTTCCTTGGTAAGCACGTACTGTCACTGTACACTTGTATCTTGTCGTATCCCAGATTTGAAACAGTGGCGGTGAGGGTGGTAGAGGTCTTTGGCCCCAAAGCTGTCGCTCTCAGAACCCTCCTTTGAAGCATTCTCTTTTGACCCCACCTTCGTGAACTCATTCACTCCTTTGACATCAGCTGTGTTGTGACTTTCACCCGTCTGTCTTTAGGTCAGATGTACCCTGAGATGTATATCTTCAGAAACCCACATGTTACCACGCAGACATTCCATAGCTGTGTGAAAAAAAATCACTTTATCTAAAACCCTTAATCCAGCTACCCCCACACCCCCCCACTCCCCCTCGAGCTCATCCTGAGAACATGTCTGCTCTGGTTGACATTAAAAAGCTCATTTTGTCTTGTCTTGAGCATAGATTTTTGCACAGGACCTTCTTCCCCATTGAAAGTGCCTTTCTAGTGGAATGTCTGCAAATGGTATGTCTCCTGTGTGCTTTCAATAACGAAAGAGCAGAATTCCCTTTGCTTCTGAGCATCTGCTTAGTCACCTGTCTGTCCACAAGCTTCCAGCTCTAATCAGGCATTGCTATCCCTGTCACTGCCCCAAGAGGAAAGGCTGTCTGCCACAGCTTTGCGTTGCTAGCACTGGCGCTGTGATTTCTGAAGGATGGTCCTGTTCCTGGACCTCTTCGGAAGCAGTGTCTATTGTTTGAACTTGCTGTGTGGCCTGTAAAGATTCTCTAACTATATACTAACTGTATTGCTCCTCATAATGTGTGCTATCAGGAGGATTGTTTTTAATAGTGAATTCTAAGCCAGCCTAAGGTACAGGTGTGAGACCTTGTTTAAAAAAAAAAATACATGAGAAACAACGTATTCCTGGCAGGGCATTTATGACATTGTTATGATGATAACAGCTGCCCAGAGGTTCATCTCATGCCCCAGTTGCTCTCGCCCCTCCCCCATGCCCAGGCTTTCTGAGAGCCACTTCCAGGGCTGTTCCCTGTGCCAGAGTGTTACGCCAAACCTGAATTTGCCCTCCTCAGAAAGGATTTTCTTTTCTCAGCCATCCCCTTGGAACCCTTCCGTAGCCTTCCTAGTTTTGCAGCTTCTGTCAGAGAGAGCATCTTGATGTGTTATCCAGGCTGACCTCGCACTCCCTGAGCTCACGTGATGCTCTGGACTACAAATGCATACCATTGTGCTGGCTCGTTCTTGCTTTTATTGTAAACACTCCATCAGATTTCCCAAGGATAGCTTTGTCTCCAAAATCTGAAACAATACTTGAGCATTAACAATTAGTTAGTAAACCTGATGCACAAATGGCTTGATTGTAAGTGGCCACAACATCCTCCTTACCTAAGGCTGCCCAGAGTGTTGTGCCTACTCAGGTCCTCGGATTCTTACAGTACTCATGAGGCCGATCGTCTTCAGCATGCAGATGTGTCTTATGAGGCAGATTTGGAGTTTAAGAGAAAGATTTAACGTAGATGTGAGCATGGGCATTGGGAGCAAACGGGAGGGAGTTCATGAAGTGTGGCTTCTCAAGCTACATGATCCTAAGACCAGCTTGCCTCCAAGTCATTGCATAAAATGTCTTTTCTGTTCGTCTTGCAGTGTCTGTATCTACAGGGACCTTGCCTTGACCCTGCCCTGCCCTGGAAAGCTGCCTTTATTAATTACCTAAAAGACTTCTCCTGAGCCAGTCTGCCCAGGACACTACTACAGACATGGGCCTTCCTTTCCTTTCACAGTAGCTTCAGATAGCTCACCATATGCTCATCCTACCATACATTGTGTAAACCGGTCTCTCTGCAGCATGGTGCTCTAGTTCACTCACATTCTAGATGTACTAGAGGCTTAGTGTGTGGCTGAAATGTCACATATCCCTGTGCCATTGAATACAGATGTTCCTTCTTGTGATTTAAGAAAGTAACTACATTTTAATGGGAATGTAGGCTTCAGTGTCTGGTGAAGATCTGAATTCTGACAACTTTGGACTTAATTCTTCTTGAATCCAGCGTTATACAATATTGTAATGTACAGAATTCTTTTACAAGTTAAAAGAATTTATGTTTGCTTAAACATGTGGGATTGTTCCTGGTCCATCGAAAGGCCACAGTATAAATGCGGTATTTTATTTCGGCTGCTTCCCCTGACTGTTGTGCTGTCATTCTGTAGTGATTATAATAACGTGTATTATTTATTAACGACCTCCCGTGCTGTATGCCTTCCCCATTTGTCATCGCCACACTTCCTTCCCCGCAAGGCTCAATTTATGCAGTGTGTTTTCCCGAGCACCCTCCTCGTTCTTGGATTTGGAAGTATTTTGTTCTCATAGCATTTGTTACAGTGACATTCACTCAGTTCTGTACAAGATGGTAACTGAAATAGGAACACTTAAGATGTTCCTAAAATTCAAAAAATAATTTAAGATATGATGTTTGTTAAAGCTCATGAGAAAGAAACAGAGTAACTGATTATGCATCAAAGTAGTCAAGTCATTGAAATGAAGAAAGAACAGTGATTGAAGCCAATATTTGGTTTTTTACAGTATTTTACATTTTAAAAAATGTATGTGGCATAATTACTGACTGGTAAGGAGTGGTCTGAAAGACTCTTTTCCCATAAGCACCCACCTCCTTTACTGTCCCTGTAGTATTAATCACCACCCACAAGAGAAAACACTAACTGGTTTCCTAAATGCTCATGAGTGGTACTTAGAATATTAGATACTAAGTGGATTATTAAAGTAGTAGGAATTTAAGAATTAGATTGCTTTGGTTTTTTTTTAATATTAAAATTTTGGAAATAATGATACATTAAAAAGTTGCAAAGATAATGCAGCATGTTTTGGTTTATAGTTCCTAGAAAACAGGCGAGTACTGTCCATCTGTTTCACTGAAATAACCACAAAGAGCTTTGCAAATTCCAGAATAAAAAACTTTTCTCTAAGTATGGTAACTAGTTTAAAGAGTGTGCTTCTGTACTATGTCCCACAGCATTTGCCTGTAAAGTTGTGCCCTGTTTCCTCTAACTGCAGTGAGAAAAATAACTTAATTTCAGCCACTGTAATGTGGAGCACTAAGTCTGGGGTCAAACTGACCTGGGATTGTGTTCTAGCATCAGCAATCAACCAGCGGCCACATCATTGGCATCAGTCTCCTGACTAAGTGGAGATAAGAATGGGCTTCTTCGAGTTCTTTCAAGACTAAATCGTGAGGCAGGTACAGTATGGAGGCACATAAGGAGAAATAGGCAGATCACAAACTTAGGACAGACCTGAGCTCCTAAGGCAGCCCTCTCTCAAAAAACAAGAATAAGCAGTTTGTAAATTTTTGTTGTATTAGTAGTTTTGCTTTTTATATCATTAAAATGAGCTAATATTTTACGATACCTGTGTTTTGTACTTCTTTGTCTTTGATTATACTCTACATGAAGTTCACATAAATTAGCCATTTTAGAGTGAGCAGTCCACTAGTGTCAGTGTTACAAGCACTACCTTTGTTGACTTCCAGAGTATTTTCATCCCTCTGAAGGAAGTGCTGTAACATACAAGCAAAGAAGTAGTGTTCCCCCTTCCTCCCCACCCTGCGGCAGCTACTAGGCTGTGTTCTGGTTAACGAACCTACCTGACCTAAGTACTCCATCATTATCTTTACTTACTGTCCTGCCGTTTTTACTTATAGATACATGATTTATTTTTTTTAAGGAGGAATAGTATGCTGGTCTATATACATATCGTGACTTATTTATCCATTGATGGGTCTCTGGACCGTTTTCATCTTTCTGCTGTAGAGAAAAGTACGACTGTAGATAAGTATTTGCTTAAATACATGTCTTCAGTTCCTTGGAGCAGCCACCTGGGGATGGAATTGCTAAGTCATATTCTGTATTTAAAATTTTGAGAAATTTCAAAATGTTTTCCATTGTAAATGCACTTACAGTCTTATCAGCAGTGTTCTGAGGGTCCTGGTCCCGTGCTTTCTTGTGAACACTTTAATAGTAGCTGTCCTAGCAATGCAAAGTGGCACTTTATTGTGTGTTCCATCTGTATTCCCCATAGCTGTTTCAAGCCATTTCTTCATGTGTATCTCCATTTGTATATCATCTGTATTGCTTAAATATTATTCTCATGTATGTGTATTCTCCTTTACTCTTGCTCTACCTATATCTCAAATATCAATACTTTAAATGTATTTTTAAAAATTATTTTTGACATTTTGCTTTCTGTTCTATGTTATTTTCTGGATTCTTGTACTTTTTTGTGTTTCTGTTTTCTGAGTTCTTGTGTATTCTTTAAAACAATTTTTTCTGGGGCTGGAGAGATGGCTCAGAGGTTAAGACCACTGACTGCTCTTCCAGAGGTTCTGAGTTCAATTCCCAATTACCACACTGTGGCTCACAACCATCTGTAATGTGATCTGGTGCCCTCTTCTGGCCTGCAGGTGTACATGTATGCAGAGCACTATATACATAACAATAAATGAGTAAATCTGAAGAAGGAGAAGAAGAAGGAGGAGAAGAAGAAGAAGACGATGACATGTTCTCTAGATGTGGGGCTTTTAGCTTCCGTTCTCATGTTGTGTGTTACTGCCCCGTGGTCTGCAGTGGGAATGTGTGGTTGATGGCTCCCACATGCTTTTGTAGGTACAGCTTCGTCTTCTCAAGTTGCTCTCACATTTTCTTGTTGTTGCTGATTCTGTTATGTCTTTGGGCTTCATCTTATTTGGGATTTCTTGGCTCTGTTCCTGTCTCCTGCCTCCTTTGCCTCTTGACTGTTACAGAGTGTTAGGCTGCAGCGCAGGCTCCCACAGCCTCCCTGGTCCCTGCACTCCTGCTTCGGGGTCTCCTCCATCCTGCTGTTGAGCCCACTCACAAGGTTTTACTTCAATTACTATACTTTAGTTCTAAAATTTCCATTGGCTTTTTTTGTGTGTGTGTTTATTTCAATTTTTATTGTTTATCTTACATGCATGTGTGTGCACCACATATGTGCCTGGTGCCTGTGAAGGCCAGAAGAAAGCAGTAGAAAAGGTGCTTTCTTTGTCCATGGTAACTAGTTCTGAATCAAAATTAAGGGCATATGCCACCATGCCTGGCTGTTGGAAAATTTTAATAAACTAATAAATAAATAAATCCTAAGTAGATTTCAAATAAGTCTCCATAAAATAATTTCTTTTCTAGATACATTTTATTTGTGAAGTTTCTGCATTTTTTAAAACTCCCTGTTGCTGTGACCAAACACCTGACAAGAAGCAACTTAAGAAAGGGTTGGTTTTGACTGACTGTGTGAATGAGACACAGTCCACCATGGCAGAAAATCTTAGCAGCCAGAGGAAGAGACTGTTCACATTGGTGTCTTACCTTGGAAACAGGAACGGAACAGAACATGGGGCCTGGTTGTCGAAATTCTAAAAGTCCATTCATTTTGTTCAGCCAGGCTCCACCTCCTAAGCCTTCTGGAACCTTCCAGAGTAGTGTCTAGTGTGCCATGGGGGATGTTTCATGGTCCAGCCACAACACGTGCAGTTTGTCTGTTGTGTGTTCGGGAATTCCTTGAGGTAATGGAAATTCTCTTAGGAAATGTGGTGAACCTAGAGCCGTGGGTGCCCCCAGCCTTTGCTCTTCTGTACAACAGTTTGAGCTAGTTAGCCTTTTCTTGATTTGCGTCTTTTTATCCTGCAGAAATAGTTCTGAAGGTTTGACCTTTAACAACCATTTTTTCTCGGCTATTGGGAAGGAAAGGTGTGCCCTGTGCTGAAGCTGTTATAGAGTGAAACTAGCTTATCCCCTTGGAAGCCCTGCCTGCCTGTGTTCCTTGGTTCTTTGTTTTCATTTTCTGCTTTCTTTCCCTTGCCTGACGATGATCAGAAGTTAGATGTTCATGATTGTGTAATGCTGTCAAGAACTCAGCTCGTTCTGAATGTGGTGCAAAGTGTACAGATGGTCATTGGGTGAAGTGGTTAATTTTGGTGTGTGGCATGTTTTTATTTGTAAGGCTTTTTATAGTAAAATTTGTAAAAAATTAAAAAATGTAAAGAACCTGGTTCAGCTTTCCTTTTCTTTGCAGAAAGAGCAATTGCAAGACATGAAGTCCGAGAAATTGAACAGCGACATACAATGGACAGCCCTCGGCAGGATGCGGCTTTGGATGAAGAAGAAGATATAGTCATCATCTACAATAGAGTTCCCAAAACTGCAAGCACCTCGTTCACCAATATCGCCTATGACTTGTGTGCAAAGAACAGATACCATGTTCTTCACATCAACACCACCAAAAACAACCCAGTGATGTCACTGCAAGATCAGGTAATTACCATGTGGGGAAAACACAAATGCTTTCTGCTTTCTCCTCAACTTGATATTGCAGGGATCAAGTGTTTTAAAGGAATGTGTGTACTGTTACCAGTGAATTGTATGTGGGATTTTAGGCAGAGGGCAACCAGTTTTTTTCAAAATTTATAGTTTTCCTAATATTTGACATGTTTCTTGCATATGTCTATGGTTAAAATTTTGTGAAATAAGCGAATTGGTAAATACCTAGAAGTTTGGACACAGTTTTGATATTCTTCAGTATGAAATCTCTTTGTTGTTGTTGGTTTGTTTGTTTGTTCTAAGACAAGGGCTTTCTATGTAGCCCTGGCTATCTGGAGTTTGCTATGTAGACTAGACTGACCTAAACTCACAAAGATGTACCTCATGCCCAGCTTGGAATTTTTTTTTATAATTTAAGAAGGTTCCTGTAGCAAAATTTATTTTATTGTCTCAGCTTATAATCAGGAAGATACCTATACACAGTTCTGTGCTAGCCTCCTGAGTTTCATCTTCAGTAACTCATGCAAATATTAGGCATAAATTAACCTCCTGGAGAACAAATAGTGGCTGATGTCTTTAGCAAAATCTTACTTTCTAATTCCCAGGAATTTTAGATGAACAAATGGATAGGTAACTTCATGGAATAGTATGTTAACATATTGGATTTTTTCAAATGAAATCTAATTTATCTATCTCTTCAAAGCGTAGCTCACATTTTCCACACACCTGCAATGATGATTATAATTAGAAAGTTTGCATTGTAAAATTTGAAGGCGGTGGATATTTGGCCATCATAAAAAGAAACTGAACTCCTAGGTAACCCAGATACCATATTGGAGGAGCTCCATGAGAAGGCATCTGTTGCAGTCATGCTGCAGCTGGTTTTCAGCTGCTTGGAAGCAGTGGAGCACGCCTCGTCATCGTCACAGAAGTGACCATTTGCCCATTATTAAGCCTGTCTATAACCTTTATACTAAACCGGGAATAAAATTGATAGGTGTTCTTGCCCAAGAGCTGTTTTTGAACGCTGTTGGTAAATGGCATATCATCTACCCATCTGTTTTTTGTACTGTCTTATAGGGTCATTTATTTATTTTTTTAATAGAACCAAAAATATATGTTAAGCGGGGGTGGTGGCACATACCTGTGCAGGTGGATCTCTGGTCTTTAAAGCAAGTCTATGACAGCCAACGCTACACAGAAAAACCCTGTCTCCAAAAAACAAAACAAAAATGCATCACTGTTAGCCAAATCAAATAATTCTTCTGTAAATGAGAGGAAACACAAGCTCTTTTAAACTGCTAGTCGTTTAAAAAAAAAAATTCACAGTATATCCCAAGGAACAGCATACTAAATGTTACTTCTGCACACTGTGTGGTCAGGTTTTATTGACACATTGCAGAACATACCTTGATTTAAAAGGAACATGTCTTGGTCCTCACAGAATAACTTCAGATTCCCTTACCAGGATTTTTAATATTAACTTGTTTATTCAATTTTTACTTATTTTGTATCCAACCTTCCAAAGTTTTCTGGCAGTTACAAGGCACTTGGCAACGGCATGTGCCTTTTTTCCTTAGTGAATGTAAGTGTGGAGGCGCTCACCACACATGGCATCAGCAGCCCCGTGTAGATGTATTTCCCAGTTGCATGTGGATGGGGTGCCCTGCATTTCCTGAACAGGACTGCTAGTCTGTGGCAGCCACTTTATACAGTGAGCAGCACTGAGAACTTCTTCTGTAGAGCACTCTAGGTACGTAGTCTTAAGCATTAAATGACATACTCTGAATGTCAGCAGGTAGTTCAAAACCTGGTCCTAATCAGGAGTGGCTTATACAGGGGTTGTCTTATAGGACATGTGTAAACTTTACTGATCTCATGTACAGAAGCAAAAAACAAACAAAACAAACAAACAAAAAACACGCTGTGGCACCCCATCCTTAGCATGAAATGTTAAAAGGGCTATAATTTCAAGGCCAGTTCACAAATATCTCCACCGTCTAGACTATTGTTTTCATGTCATGTCTTGTTGTGGTAGTGTAGGGATCTGGATAGTTGTACTCTTTTCTCTAAGCAAATACTTCACATTGGTGTCTGATTGAGTAAATATGCTGCTGTGAGAGCCTCTCTATAAAGCCCAGTTGGCTCATAAGAAAGCTGGGGTTGTGGTAGGAGCTGAGATGCTGAGCCATTTGGATCTTCATGTATCAGCCTCCGCAGCTTGGCCCACTCTAGTACTGCACGTCTTGGATACTCTGCTAAACTACTTCCATGCTCAGTTACTTTTCTTAAAGTTTAGAAGCAAGGCCCAAGCAGAGCTGTTCAGTGAGGTTGACAGCAGCGTCACTCAGCCAGCCTTGGAAAGTTGTCAGCTTTGCTCTCAAGCATCTTATTTACCTTACTGAACCATGTGACACATACAAAGATTGTGCCACATTCTTTGGGAGAAATACCAATGAAATAAAAAGCATGTCTTTCAAAGAGCTTTTTATACTTTACTTGGAAGTCTAAGACATTGAACCAAAAACTGAGGATAGTTAAAACATCAGTGTCTGATGATCTCGCATGTGACAGACCATCCTGCAAAACAGCTCTCCTTGTCTTCTCTAAAGTTCCAGTGTTGTGACAGCCAAACACAGGACACAGGGCTAGGATGGAAGCTCAGAGTACAGGAGACTAAGAAAGCAAAGATGTTGTGTGATCTCTAGTTGGACATTTGACTTAAAATGATACATATGGTGCACGGTGGGGTAGTTAAGAATGAAGTGTGGGTGTCCGCCACTCTCAGATACTTGAGAACAGTGAGTATGTCTGAACGTATGAAGAGAGACCACATGCTGGCAGTTGCAGTATGCTAACAGTTAAAGAGTCTAGGTGAGCAGTTTATGTGTTGGCACCATCTTGTTTCTACTTCTGTAGTGTAGAGTGTGTGTGTTTGGAGGCAGGACCAGAATGGGCTCATATGCAGGGCTGCTCTGCGCCAGCCTCCTGTGTGGAAGGAAGCCACTGGGACAGAGGAAGAACAAAGGCTTTTAAGGCTATTAATAGAACATAGGCATAAGAAACGAAGTGGTTAAAATTACTTTTGTTAGAGTTAGGTTTTTGAGGTGGCCTTTAATTTAGATGATTCAAAAGAATTGGCAAGGGCTAGAGAGGTGGCTCAGTTGTTAGAGCACCGACTGCTCTTTCAGAGGGCCCACATTTGATTCCCAGCGCCTCATGGCACCTCACAGCCATCTGTAACTCCAGTTCCAAGGGCTCCACATCCCTCTTCTTGCCTCTGTGGGTACCAGGAATGTACGTGGTGCAGACAAAACACTCGTAAACATTAAAAAGAGAAAAAAAGGTTAAAAAAAAAAAAAAAGAATTGCTCAGAGAAACTGCTCTTCTAATTAAAAACAGCTTTTACATCAGAGAACATCTTGTGACTGTGCCCACTAGGTGGGATTGGCAGCATCCTGTGTGCTCTTTCTTGAATCCATTCTGTTCTTATATTTTTAAGTTGATTATATGTGGCCCATCTTGGTTTAAAGATTGAAAATATGTAGCCCTATAGGACAACATAGTAATATATGTTATATTTGTGTTTCTTTAACTTAGTCCCATGCTGACTTGTGGTCATTTTCATTAGAGCCTATAGTTTGCCAGGTGCTGCAGATACATCTCAGAGCAGCACTAGCTAAGCATTCACAATCTATTCTCTGTAAGCTAACCATTGGTTTAAATGTAGGCTCTTACTCTAAAGGACCAAAATGGAGCTTGATGTTCTGAATTTTTAGAAAGCGTCTTCCACTTGATGTTGCAGTTTATGGAACAGTGATTTAGAACACAGTTTAGTAGCTATATACAGAGACACATATTGAGATCTTTCCAGGAAGCTTTATTCATCTTTAAATTCATGTTTCCTTTTTCCTACAACATCCAAATTTCTTATTCCGGTCAACATAGCCATTCTAATGCTGCTCTTGGCCTTTGCATCAACCTCTTATCCAGTAGATACCCTACTTTTGGTCATTGGCTGTGCCAAGGCTTTCTCACTTTGAGACATCTGTTCTTACCTCCTTGTAGAACGTATCTCTCCTCCAGGTATCTTCATGTTGTCCATGTAGTGTTCCATATTAAATGGCAGGCTCTTGACCAGCCATCCTGTGTTGTGTTAACTACTCCTTCCAAGGTATTGGGGTCACATCACTGCTGGTACTGATCAGTTTATACACTTACCTTACATGCTAGTTTGGTTTCTTTCTATTTTCCTCTATTGTAGTGTCAACCCCTTGAGGGCAGACATCTTGTTTGTCCTCTGTAGGCTTCATGCCTTGTGCCTCCAATGGGGACCAAAACATGGAAGATACTTGATGCATTTTTTTGTTGAACGATGTAAGCAAATGAGCCAACCTAGATTGTGGTGGTAGTCCTCAGCTGAGCATAGCATCATGGTTACAGATATAAGCTGAGCACACTCCTCATTTATGAAAGTTTGGTCTTCTCTACGTCTTGGGTGAGTCAGGACTGCTCCAAAGCTAAGCAGCTCAAGTCTGAACCTCAGTCGCAGTGCCCTGTATTATAGCTGAGCCCCTTGCATTTGTGTCTATACACTAGTTTTCACGTTAGTCTAGAAAACCTTCTCAAATAATATGCCTATGGCTATACGAGAGATGTTTATTTAAAGTAAATTTATCAGTAGGTGCTGGTGTATAGTAATTACACAAGCTAATAGTAGTCTTCACCTCAATAGATAGTAATTACAAAGCTGGAAGTAGGCCAAGGCATTCAAGGCTACGCCTACTCCTTCAGATAGTGGGAAGGAGTCCTTTTGTGATCACCGAGAATCAGAATGTGGAGTTGAACCTATCGAGAATGTAGGTCTGCCTGCTACTGTCTGTGCGATGGTGCCTTCCTAGCCTTTTCCTTTACTATTGGTTCAGGTCTGATTCAACAAGCAAATAAATCATGTACCACCACCTACACTGTGTTTTCCCCAAAGGTGTATTGTGATTACTTGCTAGCCTGGCTCTGCTTGAGTTATAAAACCTGACAGAAGCCATAGTTTAGAATCTGCTCCAGGCTAGCCATAAAAGCATTATTTTCATGTACTGTATCTAACTACTTTTCTAAACCATCCTTCTTGGTAGCATGCTTCAATCAGCGTGTGGAAACTGTATTTGAATTCTCTCCTCTACTTCTGCCAGTATCCAATGCTTTCAGCCTCCTAAACGTCATTTGATGCTGTTGGCTTTTATTGCCCTTTACTAAGCGCGTAAGGAAGCATCTGTAAAGCGCACAGTTGGCTCACCCAGTCCCTGTGGGCAGCATGCCCCAGCATAGAGCACTAGAAGAAAAAACCAGATGACAAAGCATGAGGTGCAGGAGTGAGAAAGTGGAAAATGATCGCTGGGGAACTGACTGGACCAGGTTGATGGGGGCAAGTGGAAGTGGGAACAGGAGCATTTGAGAGCTAGAGGATAAGAATTAAACATGGCTAAAGGGAACATGACTCAATGGCACTGCAGAGAAGAAGCCTTCAGAACAGCCATTTTTTTATTAATTTATTCAGATTACAACTCAATTGCCATCCTATCTCTTGTATCCTCCTATTCCTCCTCCCACTTTCACCCTATTCCCTTTACCTAGGTCTATGACCGAGGGGGACCTCTTCCCCCACTATATGGTCATAGGCTATCAAGTCTCATCTTGGTAGCCTGCTTATTCTTTCTTTGAGTGCCACCAGGCCTCCACACCAAGGGGAGATGGTCAAATATGGATCACCAGAGTTCATGTCAGAGTCAGTCCCTGCTCTCCACATAACTGTGGAGAATGTGCTATCCATTGGGCAGATCAGAGTAGGGGTTCGATGTTTACTATTGTATTGTCCTTGGTTAGTGCAATAGTTTGAGCAGACACCCCTGTGCCCCGATCCACCTATTATGATGTTCTTCTTGTAGGTTTCTAGGACCCTCTGGGTCCAAGTGGATTAAAAACCTTAACAGAACTTCCATTTTCTAAAGGGCTACTTACAGCATCTCCATGGAGAACAGCTTTGAGGAAGTGTGTATGAAAGTTCTGTATGAGCTTAGCACTCTGGCATGCTCCAGCCACTTTCCAGAGGAGAAAGTGTGAAGGACACTGTGCTCTGTGGCATCATTTGTGCGCTTATTACTTCTGTCCTATAGAGGGATGGGAAATTGCAGCCCCTTTTGTTTATTGGAGATGGTAAATCAGCAGCTTTATTAATGAGACCTTGACCTGTTAGTTGCATGATGACCACCTCAAAGCAAAGACACATATGCACATCCTAAGTACCTCTATCGTGTGTCTCTTAAGGGCCCCAGGGGCCTTGTGTACTGGAGGTGTGGGCCCTGGGAGGCATATGGTTGGAGTGGGAGAAGCTCACAGCAGTAAGGCCATGTGGAAGTGATCCTCCAGGGATTCTGGGACCTGGCTCCTCCCCTTTCTTACTTTTTGCTCCTGGTGACAGGGACAGCTCTTGTGGTCTGCCATGGTGCGCTGCTTCTCTTCAGACCTGATTGATTATAAACTAAACCTCCAATGTCAGAAGACAAAAATAAAATTCCCTTTTGTAAAATGAGTCAGTAATCTGTTGAGGACTAGAAAGCTGACCAGCACAGGTTCTATAGAAAAGAGGTCTTGGAAGGACTCAACAGCAACAGTCTGGGGAACTTAAAAGCAATAACAGTCTGCCTGAACCCGCCTCAACTGTTACATCAAACTTAGGTAAAGCTTAGGGTCCTACACAGCTATTTGTACTTGGTCCCTTGTTTTACTCCTCAGTGCTCAACAATCCATTATTACTGAAAACAGTAAAACAAGTGAATCTCCCACGTCACAGCTAGAGAGTCTGTCTGTGGGACTGAGACATTAATGATCATAGTGGATTGGAGGCCGAGGTATGATGGAATCAAGGATTACAGCAACAGCACTTGGAGGCTTGAATGCGCGGAATCAAACGTAGGGCGGCGTCACACACGGTAGACAAGTATTCCATGGTGGTTTGAATAGGTACGGCTCCCATAGACTCATGTATGAATGCTTTGCCCATATTGAGTGGCACTGTTAGGAGGTGTGGCTTTGTAGGAGGAAGAGTGCCACTGAGGGCGGGCTTTGAGGTCTCCTACACTCAAGGTGTGCTCAGTGTGGCACAGTCTCCTGCTGCCTGCAGATCAAGATATAGAACTCTCGGCTCCTTCTCCAGCACTATGTCTGCCTGCACACCGCCATGCTTCCCACCATGATGACGATGGACTAAACCTCTGAAGCTCTAACCAGCCCCAATTAGATAGTTTTCTTCATAGGAGTTGTTGTGGTCATGGTGTCTTCACAGCATTGACACCAAGCTAAGTCATGCTCTTGTCACTGCTGTATACCTCTAGTCCAGTGGTGAATCTCCGAGTGATCGCTGAGAGATTACCATGGTAGTGATCAAAATCTGAAATTTTCAATACCCAAGTTGCATTGGTAGTGTTTTGATTTTTCCAGCACTGGAGATTGACCCCAGGGCTTTGCATGTGCTAGAAAGGGTCTGTCCCTCACCTTTACCCTTCTTCTTGTTTGTTTTTCTGTTGAAGTTGTACTATAATAAGTGGGAAAGGCTGCGATAGGGTTGTTGCAATAATAGAGCAGTTGCCTGGTGTCTGCAAGACCCTGAGTCCAGTATCCCTCCCAAAACACACACTCACACACACACATGCACGCGCACAGAGCTAGTTGCTTAGGCATATGATTAAGTAATCTAAGATAATGTGCTTTTCAGTGCCTTTGTAAAAGTGGAGGCTACAGGATTCCCTTGGTCTCTTCCACCTCTAAAATTCTGATTCCAACTAGAAGTACTTTAATTTGTTTTCTGAAATGCCTGCTTGTGTGCTTCAGGCATCGCTGGAGAGGTGGGAATTAAGGAAAGTGAGTGTCGGTAGCCAGGATTCACTGCTTCGGTCTTCCTCTTTGCTTTATATACTATAGTAGCTTATACAGTTATTGAAAACCTGCTGGATTTCAGTGTATTTTTCTGAAACAGTTCAAGGATAATCTTGCCCAGGAGTTTCTGTAGCCATTAGGCCTTTGTTGGAAGTGCCACAAAATAAGCCTCACATTAATAAAGTTAGCTGGCTCCTAAGCCCACGCCTTCTGGAACAGTCTCCTTTACTGTGGTCCAGGGGTGAGCAACACCACTTCCCAAAGGCTTACTAGAAATGCAGGTTCAGGTACTAACGACATCAGACCTGCTGTGTCGGAATCTGTCTCAACAGCTATTCTAGGGGGTTCGTTTTGCTTCAAGTGTAAGAGGCCTAGCAGCAGCCTGACTCCGCCTCCTGGGATCCTTCATGCTAAAGAACACAGGCCGGATGTGTCGCTCATCCTCAGGATGCTTCAGGTTCATATTGACCGTCCTTAGGAATGTTGACGGAAAGAGAGGATGCTGGAAGTGTATGTCTGGCTCCTTTTTCTGTGAGTCTCATCATGTTCTACTCCGTATTTGCATGCTCTGGTCTCTCTGACATTTGCCTTCTGCAGCAGCATTTCCTTAGAATTTAATCTAGCACCATGTCCACATTAAATCCCAACCTTTGGAAAGCAGCTGAGTTTCTGAGTGTGCCTTAAACTCTGAAAACCACCTCTTCTTTGCCCCCTCCACGTGTTTATGGATGTTCTGCCTACATAGATGTCTGTGCACCATGCACATGGCTGGTGACCACAGGGCTAGAAGATGGTGTCAGATCCCCTGGAGCTGACACAGGTGGTTATGAACCGCCATGTGGTTGCTGAGAATCCAACCAGGTTCTCCTGGAAGAGCAGTCAGTGCCCTTAACCACTGAGCATCTCTCCAGCCCCTCTTTGTTTTTGATAGAAATAGTGTAATTGACTTTCATAGGACACAACGTAATTAACTGTAACAAGTACGTTTTATGTCACCATGCATCTGTCTTTACAGAGTCAGGTTTTAGATTATCTAATACTTTTTCATTTGCCATTTTATATTTTTATCCTGCGTTGTGCTTAATTTCATTGAATGACTGGGAAAGAATACAAGAACTTTTAAGGCTTTTAGCATTACTGTCATTTACATCAGTGTATCAGTTAATAATGTGTCCCGTTAAGACTAAACTGTCCCAGGACCTGTTTTCCCCACAGGACACTCTGATGTGTGACTGCATCTGTCCTTTGCCTAACCCAGCAGCCGGCCTTCTGTAGAAAGCAGCTGTCCTCAGTCATGTTACAATGACAGCAGCCCAGGGACAGTGCTGTAGAACAAGCAGGTCGGTGTAACTCACATCTAAACTGTAGACGAAAGACTGATACATCGTCCAAAGTGTAGACTCTGTACCCCTGGGACTGATGTCACAGCTACCTCCCTTCAGTGTAGAATGGTGGGCCTGCCTTCCCCTGTGTGTCTGCATCTCTCCAGGAGAAAGTCCTGACCAGTTGCTGCTTACTGTAAAGTTTTGCTTTCCTTTGAGAAATTGTGTAGCTGCTGGCACCCAAGCTCTATAAGTTGGCCAGTTTTCTTTTTCTTTTTAATTCTTGCTCAATTCTTTAAAAATAATTAATGTACACATACAGAATTTTCCATGTTATACTTTATTATATACTTCAATTCCGGTAAATTAAGAAGTATTTTGTGACTCGAGAGTTGCCTCAGCAGCTGAGGGCACATACTGCTCTTGCATAGGCCCTCAGCTCAGTTCCGAGCCCCGACGACAGTCTAACCCAGCTCCAAGAGCGCGAACCCTCTTCTGGATGCTGTGAATACCTGCAGTCACATTCATGTGGCACAAACCTACATACCAGAACATACACATACATACATAATTTTTAAAATTTAAGGCAAATTTTAGATATTTGAATAGCTTAAATGTTTTATTTGCAGAAGCTTATATATCCAGTCTTTAAAATCTTATAATCATCTTCGTAGTTACATTTTAATTTTTGAAGCATAAATAAAAATGAAACAAATAAAAATTAAAATGTCTTTTGTGTTGTTGTTGTTGTTGTTTTTCTGAGACCAGGATTTCTCTGTGCAGCCTTGCCTGTCCAGAACTCACTTTGTAGACCTGACTGGCCTCAAACTCAGAGATCCGCCTGCGTCTGCCTCCCAGAGTGCTGGGATGATTTCCTTTTGGATAATGTGTCAGAGAAGAAAACATTTAATATATAGAATAAACTCAACATGGTGGAATACAGCTATAACCCCGACCTTTGGGAGGTGGTGGCAGGAGGACCAAGAATTCAAAGTCACACCTGGGTATGTGATGAGCTTGAGTTTAGCCAGAGTTTGTGAGATCCTCTTTTTAAAATATGTACACACACACACACACACACACATACACACACACACACACACACACACACACACACACACTTCCTTACATTGGAATGTTGCTTGCTGGGTTCAGTGTGTATTGTTGATAGGGGTGTATTTGTCTGTGTGCTGGCTAGTTTTAGGTCAACTTGACATATGGCTGGCTCATCTGGGAAGAATTTTTAATCAAGAAAAGACCTCCATAGGATTGGCCTGCAGAGAAGTCTGTGGAGCATTTTCTTGCATAGTGACTGGTATGTGCAAGCCTATTCCATTGTGGACAGCACCACCCCTGGGCAGGTGGTCTGGGGTACATAAGAAAAGAAACTGAGGGCAGGAGAGATGGCTCAGAGGTTAAGGGCACCGACTGCTCTTCCAGAGGTCCTGAGTTCAATTCCCAGCAACCACATGATGCCTCACAACCATCTATAATGTGATCTGATGCCCTTGTCTAGCCTGCAGGTGTACATGCAGGCAGAGCACTGTATACATAATAATAAATTAATTAATTTAAAAAAGAAAAGAAAAGAAACTGAGCAAGTCAGGAGCAACAAGCCAGTTAAGCAGCACTCTTCCGTGGCCTCTGCATCAGTTCCTGCCTTGTTGAGTTCTTGTACTGACTTCTCTTGGTGATGTAGAAATTCAATGACATAAGCCCTTTTCTCCCTTAGCTGCTTATGGTCATGGTGCTGTGTCACAGCAATAGAACACCTAACCAAGACAGCAGGGTCCTCTAGAGAAACAGAATCAGTAGGATGAGTGTACACACACACACACACACACACACACACACACACACAATTTTTATAGTGTACATACACATGTAGTAAACGGGGGTCGCGTTGGAGCGGATCTGTGGTTAAGAGTACTTGTCTTCTTCAGATTGCCTGAGTTTGGTTCCCAGCGCCCGCCTTGGGCAGCTCATATCACGCATCCATCTCCATGAGACCCAACACCTTCTTATGGCTTCTGCACATAGATGCATAGAAACACACGGACATATGCACACACATCCACATCCACACATCCACATAAATAAAAAACCTTATAAAAGAGCAAGTATTAGAACGTCTTATATGGTGCTGTCTGGGTAGTCTAACAATGGCTGTCTTCACACTGGAGCTGCTGGAACCCGTAACTGCTCAGTCCACGAGGCTGGGTGCCTCTGTAGCCTCAGCCAGGCTCAGATGATCTGGAGGATTCCCAGAGACCAGCTTATCAGTCCACATTCAAAGCCCAAGTTCTGACAAAGCAGCAGTGGCAGTAGTGGCAACAGCAGTACAGGTAGCCAGGGGTGAATGAGCTCATCAGTGAGGTGCAAAGGCAGAGAGCAAATACAGCCTTCTCCCCAGGCCTCCCTAGTCTGGCATCCCGTGTGGCTTGTTGCACTGCACATCACAGCTGTGCCACTGGCTTACCTTGTAGTTGATGCTAATTCAGTGAAGTTAGCAGCCAGAATTTACCCTCATGGGGGGTGAAATGTACACACCCCTGCCCCCTCCTGCCACCTGGTGTAAACGCTCTCCACTGTACATGGCTGTGCTAAAGTAATAGTGTGTACAGATTGCACCAACGGCCCTCACTTGAAACCGTCTTCTAGCTCCGCAACTGTCAAATGCCGGGACTGGATCCTGTTCCAGAGTGGGAGGTGTTTTGCTGTTGACAGATACTGTTTTCTTCAAATTGCAGTGAGGTGATGAGTATGCCTTCCTTTTTTAGGTGCGCTTTGTAAAGAATATAACCACCTGGAACGAGATGAAGCCAGGGTTCTACCATGGACACATTTCTTACTTGGATTTTGCAAAGTAAGTAGCATCCAAAATGATGTACTAAAGAATGCTTTGTATGTCATCAGCCTAAAACAGAATGGGTTCGTTAAAAAGTGTTAGGAATATACTGACGTGCCTCTTTTAGACCCGTAATTTAAATATTCCTTCCAGTGCTTTACTGCCCTCTAGTGTTCATAAGTTGAATTACAGGAATTCATGTTCTGTTAAGCTAGGGACTACATAACTACCTAACTCCATGAGTGCTCAGGTGTTAGCCTAATCAGTTAGACTGGCTCACCAGGTCACTGAGAAAACAAAGAAACTCAACTTTTGGTGCCTTAATGTGCTTTTCCTTGAACTGCTGTGTTTCCATAAAGTTATGGTATTAGAAATTAATAATTTTTTCTGAAATTTGAATATGATAGTGTTAGTCATGGTAATTTTGTCTTAATTCTCTTAAAGAAAAAATCAAAATACTACAGAGTACAATGTTCAGCAATCTGTGGCCCCCCTCGAGAGCCCTTGCGTCATTAAGGAGTATTCAGAAAACTGGTTAAGAGGAATAGTCTAAACATAGGACCCATTTGAACATTCTCTGTGGAGTGAGTGCATGGCACCATTACAGTGAAAGGTCACATCCAGACGCCCTGCCAGTAACACTCTGTGTTAACTCAGGGACATCAAAAATGTATTGCTACTTGTAGGCAAGTTCAACTCAGTTGTTAAGTTAGTCTGCGCCTTACAAGAACATGTACATCCACTGTCAACTTTAAAAGGCATTCTTTAAAGTGGTAACCCACTCTCAATTTAACTTTTTAAGTTTGAAAAGGAAAAACCAGAAAGGTATGTCACGGGAGCAGAAAGGAACTCTTCTCTGGAAATCATATAATTAAAGGATTGCCCAAATATTACATAATAAGTGATACAAATACTGATTCCCCTCATAATTCCTAAGGTCTTCCAGTAAAATGATAGCTTTCCAGTTAAATGTACACTTTTCTGTAAATAGTTCATATTGCAATATTGAAAGCATTTTATACACAGCTTTAAAATAAACTAGAAATTCTCTCTGCAGAGGCACTGACCCAGTTTCATAAACTTTATTCATATACATATTTTCCCTGAAGGCTACACTATGCTTCAATGACTGTTTGTTACCCTTTCGCCTAAATGATTCTTTTTTTTTTTTTTTCCTTTGCATGGCTTACTTTCTGATACTGTAGGTTTTCATTATTAAATTGTGTATTGAGTGCTGTTGCTTTGGGGACAGTCTTGTACACAGAGCAAAGCGCTGGCATTTGCTGGAGTACCCAGACCTGAAACGGATAAAGCTTTTTTTTTTTTCTTTTCTTTTCTTTTTTTTAAAGAATAATCTTACTGAACACTGGGTTCAACTATTTTCATAGTGGCTTGTGTTATTGGAAATAAGTAATATGTGATGAAAATTTTAATAGACTAACAATTATAAACAAGCAGCTAAGCAGAATCAATTAGAAGAAACAGTTTGATGCATTTTAATGTGTGTAGTCAAGAAGTTGTAGGTGTGACTATTCCTTAGCTTGATAGGCTTACAGTCCATGATTAGGAAGGAAGAGAGAACCATCATTTACCAGTTTTAAAGTACTTTATTCTTCAAAACATATTATTGAGCTGAGAATGGTGGCATATGCCTGCAAATTACCAAGGAGGCTGGTACAGGAGGATTACATACATGTTTGATGCCAGCCCAGACAACTTAGTGAGATCCTGCATTACATTTTAAGATGAAAGTCTAGGAAGATAGCTCCATAGGTAAAATTGCTTACATCACACTTGTGAGCACCCAAGTTTGAATCCATAGAACCCATGTAGAAACCAGGCATGTAGCGCAAGCATCTACAGTCCCAGCGCTTGTGTGGGGAGGAGGGGGCCAGAGACAGCAGGAAGCTCAGCAGCCAGCTGCAGCAGCAGTAAGACCCTGTCTCAGAGCAGATGGAAAGAGAATAGGCATGCAGGTTGTCCACTGGCTGCCATACACTGAGACACATGTACTCCTGTGTGCACACACAGCACATACGCAAAACAAACAATGAAACACTTTTTAGTTTAAAAACAAATCTCTTGAGATGTGTTTCTGTAGTAGAATAGTCATCTAGTTATGACAGAAGCCCTAGGTTTTACTCAGTCCCTGATACTATCACACACACACATACACAGAGACACACACACACAGAGACACACACACGGGGTGGTGGTAGGGGAGACAGGCACTGCAGGGGTGGAGAGATGGTTTAGGATGGTTAAGAGCACTGGCTACTCTTCCAGAGGACCTGGGTTTGGCTCCCAGCATCCACTTGGTGGCTCAGGACCATATGTAACTCAAGTTTCAAGAATTTGATGTGCAGAAATGGCACACAGACATTTATATAGGGAAACATCTTCCACATAAAATAAATAAAGTCTTAAAAAAGGACAAAGAAGCGAAAACAAGCTCCTGTGTTCTTGGCTGGAATAGTCCTCTGCTTGGTGGAGTCCCTTAAATTACTTGCCATTAGAGGAAAGGTGGTAAATTCATGGAGGGGGGCATATTTAATTTTTCAGTTTATTTAACAGATATAAAAGATTGAAACATAGTTGAGTTTTCTGGAAACCCAGGAGAGAATGTGGGGAAATGACAAGTGAAAGATCCTTCTTATTTGGACTGACTTCTAAGGAGCTCGCATTAGGTTTTAAACATCTCAGTCAAGTCCCGCCTTTGTATTTTTTCTACAATTTTAGGATAGAAAAAAAATATCTTTTTACCTAGCAGTTTCGATTTCCTGTTCTACTTTGCACCCTTTGCTTTATCCATCCTGACTTTTTAAAGGCATTTTATTTTACCTAGTTCTGCTTTTCCTCTAAGTGCTCAGTTGCTGATTTTTTTTCCAAATAGTTTAGCTATGACAAATTAATGCCATTGGCTTTAGTACTTTCTATTTTAAAATTATATAGGTTAGACATTTTCAAGATGTCAGGATGAATATCAAATTGAATAGGTTTCAGCTCTTGACTGATGAGTTTATTGAAACTTCCTTTCTAGAGTGAAGAGGTTATGCTTTACTGAAAATTGAAAGTATTCATGTAAATGCCCTATATAAACTTATGCTGTTAATTTTTCAGTAGCATTTTTTGGATAGGAGTCATCCTAACAGATGAATGTCCTTGATACCACATTATCAGCAAGACCAACAGATGCCAACAGATCATTCATTCACTTTTTGTTTTAAACTAAGCGAAGGCAGTCTGCCACTGGTATGAGCCATTTATGCCTAAGAGTCCCAGACTTAATGGCTGACAGGATGACTCAGGTGTAAAGGCACCTGTCACTAAGTCTGATAACCTGAGTTTGAGCCCTGAGACCTACATGATAGGAGAGAAGCTTTTCCTGCAAGCTATTCTCTGACCTAACACACACACACACACACAGACACACACACACCACCACCACCACCACCACCACCACGAACAACAACAACAACAAC
This sequence comes from Acomys percivali, assembly GCA_907169655.1. NCBI lineage: Eukaryota > Metazoa > Chordata > Mammalia > Rodentia > Muridae > Acomys > Acomys percivali. The sequence goes on along the minus strand of OU015753.1, from coordinate 95,503,251 downwards.
AATGCTTTTTTAAAGATTGGGGCTTAAATCTAGTATTTTTCAGGAGTCTCAAAATATAGTTTTTCCCAAAGGCTGTTTTCCCTCTTACAGCTTCATCATCTCTCTTTTAGACTTTGGCCGGTAGACGTCCTTACAGATGTCTCACAGATGCCCTTGTTTTTTAAGCAGTTCTTGGTTAAAGCTATGTGAGTGTAGTTGTAAAGAAATAATCCTAGTGTTTGTGCACCACATATCTAACATGGCCTAGATCTTCTTTCTTCCTCCCTCCCTTTCTTTCTTTCTTTCTTTCTTTCTTCTTCTTCTTCTTCTTCTTCTTCTTCTTCTTCTTCTTCTTCTTCTTCTTCTTCTTCTTCTTCTTCTTCTTCTTCTTCTTCTCCTCCTCCTCCTCCTCCTCCTCCTCCTCCTCCTCCTCCTCCTTCTTCCTTCTTCTTCTTCCTTCTTCCTTCTTCTTCCTCCTCCTCCTCCTCCTCCTCCTTCTTCTTCGAGACAGGGTTTCTCTTATAGTCCTTGCTGTCCTGCACTTGCTTTGTAGACCAGGCTGACCTCGATCTGCCCGTCTGTCTCACAGTGCTCGAATTAAAGGTGTGTGCCACCACACCCAGCTATGGCCTAGATTTTTAAAGTGTCTTTTGACAAGCTTGCTTGTAGGTAGAGAGATGTAGACATAAATGTGTTAGAAATAGTCATCTGAGCCGGGTGTCCTTAATCCCAGAACTCAGAGAGTAGAGTCAAGTGGATCTTTGTGAGTTCGAGGCCAGCCTGGTCTACAAAGCGAGTCCAGGACAGCCAGGACTACACAGAGAAACTCTGTCTCAAAAAAAGAAAAGAAAAGAAAGAAAAAAAAAGAAGAAAAGTCATCTGCACACCCGCCAAGTATACTCCTCTTCCAGGAAGACTGGTCTTGCTGGTCAGTATTTTACTCCCCTCCTCTGTCCTCTTCTGATTGGCCAGCATTAAAGGAAGATTCTCCAGCCATGGAGTTTGCTTTTCTCCCCATATCAACTAGGTGACCAGTTGCTACCCTTATCTCTTGCCCAGCTGCGCTCTGAGGCCCTGATGCCATTTTTATTGCATTTGTTTTCTGTTCTACTCCCTTGCCCAGAGCCCTTCGGGCCTATATAACCCTCTGCAATTACATGTAATAGTTCATTCCTATGTTCAGAATGAGTTCACAGATATCTCATTAAAGTCTTGCTTTACACATAGCAAATGCCACCCAGAGTGTTCACAGATGTTGTACGTGGGTCAGGCAAAAGTTCGTACTGTGCTGTGTCCTGTTCGCAGCCCTCTGGCCCGTGTGTCCAGGACCAGGGAGATAAGGAAAAGTGCAAGCCTTTTGGAGAGGAGGTCTGGGGAGCAGTGAGGGCCTGCTTCACCGTGGGACAGCAGCCACTGAAAAGTGTAGGAATTTCCCGTGACACCAGTCAAAAGAACGCCACTGGGCCTGTGCTTTCACTCCTCAGCTTCTACTATACAACTGTTCCGTGTATTCCCAGTGCCTCCCTGCTGAGCGTGCTCCTGCAGAACAGTGTAGGTGGCTAGTTCCCACGTCTATCCACACTAGCTAATTAATACCTCACACCTGTGTGCTTGGCTGGGCGCTCAGCACTGTGATAAAGTCCCAGACAAAAGCAAAACAGCTGCAGCCTCTTTGTAGCCTCTGCTGGCTCCTCACGTCGTAGCGCTTGCTGTATGTCTGCAGTGTTACTGTTTTCTCTTTAATCATTGCTGTTTCTGGATGCTCAGAAGACTCCAAGGGCGAGCCATGAGCAAGACAAGCTGAAAGTTGATTTTATCTGAGCTAGTAGCTCATGGGCACTGCAAGTGTCTGATGAAGGCCGACAGCACTGTGTGGCCATTGGGGCCATATGTGTGTGTCACAGCGCTGTATGCAGTGGCCATCGGGGCCATACGCGTGTGTCACAGCACTGTATGCAGTGGCCATCGGGGCCATACGTGTGTGCCACAGCACTGTATGCAGTGGCCATGGGGCCATACGCATGTGTCATAGAACTGTATGCGGGGGTCAGCGGGGCCATACGCGTGTGTCACAGCACTGTATGCGGTGGTCGGTGGGGCCATACGTGTGTGCCACAGCACTGTATGCGGTGGTCACGGGGGCCATACGTGTGTGCCACAGCACTGTATGCAATGGTCATGGGGGCCATACGTGTGTGCCACAGCACTGTATGCAGTGGTCATCGGGGCCATACATGTGTGTCACAGCACTGTATGCAGTGGTCATGGGGGCCATACGCGTGTCACAGCACTGTATGCAGTGGTCAGCGGGGCCATACGCGTGTGT
>OU015753.1:95482996-95500936 GCA_907169655.1 Acomys percivali | reverse complement strand
GTCAGCGGGGCCATACGCGTGTGTCACAGCACTGTATGCAGTGGTCATGGGGGCCATACGCATGTGCCACAGCCCTCTTCATTCCGAAACAGTAGCCACTCGCCCTGAAAAGATGACTCGTTCACTTCTCTACTGAAACCCCTCACTGGACTCATAGAGATGAGCGCTCAGCGTCACGTGCAAGGCCCTCGTGTCCACACTTCCGAAGCCTCCCAGCCTCGCTCCTGTCCCTTCAGTCACTCTCCCTTGTGCTGCGGCCAATTTACTGTTTCTCTAAACAGCTGGCTGGAGAAGCGTCACGACCTTCACCCTTTGAGGGTCCCTCTTCCAGAATGCTTCTCCTCACATACCTGCATGTCCCACCACATCAGTGATGGCTTGGTAGAAAACGGGTTTGAACTGTGTTCTCTGTCGCATCCCTGTCAAGGCCCTGCAATCTCTCCTTGTTTCGCTGAAGTTCCCTTCTCAGTATTTTACCGTCTGAGCTCACTGATACATGCTGTTCTCTGACACCAGTAAAATGCTAGCTCCAGAAAACAAGGTCTCTTCTTTCTTTTTTTCTGCCCCTCCCTACACATCCTGCTATATTTGTACAATCTAGATTACTCCCTGGCATGTATTTGGTATATTGTTTTTTAATGGGAAGGGTGTTGGAGTATTAAAAAAACAGACCCAAGGCTAGCATTGCAGATAAGGATGAGAAGGTGGTGTATGGCATGTGGTGGGAAGGCAGGCCTGACCGTAACCAGAAATGCAGCGTCTACCTTGAGGAAAACAATAAATAAGGCAGCACGGAAGATGTAAGAAGCACCAATGTCAGATAAGCAAAGAGTTGCTGTAGGGTTGTCACCACTGTTATTTTTGAGGTGCCCGGGATGCAGCCTAGGACTCTGAACATGCTAGTCAAGCTATACCCATATCCCAGAAGTTAAGGTTTGAGTTGAGCTGTCACTGAGGTTTATTTCCGGTTTCTGAAGAGCACATGATCTAACAGGTGGTGTTTAGGAAGCCAGTTGAGAGTTGGTATGCAGGATAGACAAGGGAGAGCCTGGACACCAGACAACAATGAACTTACTGCTGCCCTCGCCTGGTAAAGGAGAGCTGGGTACTGGCGAGGTCAGGTCCCTTTCGTTGGGGCTCGTGAGCGGCTTTGTTCGGCTTCTCTACACTCTTGTTATGCACCTGGCACTTCATTCTTTTCTAACGTTTTGCAGATCGACCATCTCCTGGCAATATGTCCTAAGGAAGGCGTGCATCTCATAGGCTGTTTGTTTGGTTCTAGGTGGATTCTAAATGTAGTGTTGATGTTGCTGTTTCGGCTAACCAATGTCTGTGATGTCCTGTGTGTCCTGCAGAGGTGGTGGGACAGTACTAACAGATAGAATGCAATTTTCTTAAGAAAGCTGGGCAGGTGGCCTGGCGATCTGAGTGTAGTGCATGCAGCCTCAGGTGTGGGACACCTGCCAGTTTCTACAGATTACATGGTGGGAGGACCACCGTGATGGACCAGCAAATAGGGCCCCATAGGATGGCACTCATGAGTTCTAAAGGCTGTGTGGGGTTAAACTTGTCACAGTGTGTGCCCACTGATGGGGTGGGACATGTGTCAGTGTCTGAGTCCACATAGGGCTCTCTGGAATCTGCTCTCAGGGCCTCACTGGGCAGTCTTGTGAATGTGGCCTATGTGGCTGCTTAAACTCCTCAGCAAGTAGAGCCACTGGGACGTAAGAGTGTGCGGACGGGGCCTGGCAGAGCCACACCTCCAGCGCCTCTCTGCACCTGGCCCCTCAGGACAGGCTGCCTCCTTACTCTTTGAGGGCATAGGTAGGTAGGTATTCTCCATTGTTTCTTGAATTATTTCTCGTTTGCTTTATTGAGTCCTAAGTATGAAATATTTTCCAGTCTTCACATACTCGGTTTTATTTTAATTAATTCATTTTATTACTTCCATATACCACCAATATTTCAGACTTCTGTATATAATTCAAGGCATGCCTGAATTAATGAAAATGCTGACCTCACCACTGGAGTTCTGCTGTTTCAGATTTGGTGTGAAGAAGAAGCCGATTTATATTAATGTCATCAGGGACCCTATCGAGAGGCTGGTTTCCTACTACTACTTTCTGAGGTTTGGAGATGATTACAGACCAGGATTAAGAAGACGGAAGCAAGGAGACAAAAAGGTAATATTCTCAGGCTGGAGAGATGCCTCAGAGGTAGAGCACTGGCTCCTCTTCCAGAGGTCCTGAGTTCAATTCCCAGCAACCACATGGTGGCTCACAACCGTCTATAATGTGATCTGGTGCCAAGTCTAGTGTGCAGGCAGAATACTTTTTTTTTTTTTTTTTTAAGTAAAATGCTTGCTGTTGATCACAAGTGTACTACTCATTCAGTGTTGATGTTTTGGAAGGAGCTCAGGACTTCAGAGAAGCAAAGGTGAAGTGTAGCGCAGCTGCTGTCTTGTAAGGTGGATAGTTCTGTGACGTGTGTGTTTGCTTTACTATGGTTCTGCTGTATGAGTTACTGTTCTCACTGCTGTGTCAAAATACATGACAGAAACAGCGTAAGAAAGGGAACTTGATTTCAGTTCATGGTTTGCAGCTGTCCATCAGGCTGGGAGGGGTGTGGCGGGAGCGACAGGCAGCTATCACTGCATCCCAACTCAGGAGGCACAGACTGGCAAGTGCTGTGCTCCACTTGATTCCTCCTTTTCTATTTGGTCCAGGGCACGTAACACCCACACACAAACACACATGCATACACTGTGGGGTCCTGCTACACGTGCTCAGTTATACTTCCCTGGAAATGCCTTTGCAAACACAAGTTGATAATCAATGTTAACCATTACACCTGCCAACAATTTTCTAGGTGATTATCAATAAATATGTTTTCATAAACTGTTCTCATAAACTCATGATTACAAGTAAATGCAGATTGCCATCATTAAGATTAAGAACATATATATATAATATATATAATATGTATTTGCATTCTTCCAAATGCCCTTTGTTTACGTTAAGATTGAACTTTGACATTACCTCTGCCATGGAGTGTTCTCTGATGTTCCCACACTGTTAGTCACTTCATTCAGTTCTCTATTTTAAAGCATTTACTTTATGTCATTTGGATTCTGTATAAATTTATCACAGTGTCTAGTTAACTTGTGAATTAACAAGCAGCCAGATGTGTGCAGTGTGCACATATTAAAGTGCTGCAAAGTTGGGGTTCTGGGTACTTGGCACAGTGTGACAACTAGTGTACGTGTTTGTTCTAAGTTAAGTGTTATTCACTGTTACATGAAAATAAAGGACCCAGCTCTGAAGAGGTGGCTCAGTGGTTAAGAACATTTCCTACTCTTGTGGAGGGCCCAGATTTGTTCCCAGAACCTGTGCTGTACACCTCACAACTATGTGTAATGTGTAATGTCAACACTATACATTATCAAGATTTCACATTTGTTAACCTCACCACAGACATTATCTGCAACAACTTGCAGGGACTGGTAAACTCTAGGATTATGGTAGCAAATACAAGTTTCCAAAAATGTAATTTCTCACTTGGAAGCTTAACTTTTCATGGGCTCCTGTAGAGTCCTGAACAGCAATCCTGATACTGTTTGGGGATAGTCAGTATCCTGGGCCCAGCCTGTATTTTGGAGGCTGTTTTAAGGACTGTGGCCTCTACTTAGTAGCATCTTCCACATCTCAGAGAAGAACTCAACATGTCTGCAAGCATGACTGATGCCATCCTAGAAATGCCAGTGCCATCAAAGTACAGAAAAACTCAAGGTATGGACCACATACTGATCAGCACTTAGTTATTTCCTTTCATGTGACACAGCTGATTCCTTTTAAGAAAACATCACCAAATACCCAAGCTAGAGTACCATTGATTCTCAGTTGTTTTCAGCAAAGCTGTTATGTGGCTTCCAAACATCCAGTACCGCTAATTCTCACCGTTTATGATTTCAGCTTGGCTTTGCCCTCACTTCTGTGTGGTTTGAATAGGAATGGCCCCCATAGACTCGGGGTTTGCTTGGTGCATAGAAGGTGTGGCCCTGTGAGGAAGTGTGTCACTGTGGGGTGGGCTTTGAGCTCTCACTGTCTCAGTTCCCTTCCTGCTGCCTGTCAATTTGGATGTAGAACTTTAAGCTCCTTCTCCAACACTATGTGTGCCCGCATGCTGCCATGTAAGCTATTTCAAGTTAAATGTCTCCATTTATAAGAGTGGCTGTGGTCATGGTGTCTCTTCACAGCAATGAAATCTTAACTACGACAGCTACTATTACTTTCATTATGTATTTTTCAAGTGGAACCCCAAGGGGATGCTAGCTGTAAGAAGAGTAAATATGTACATATTGTAAGCAAAAATTCAAAGAGAACTGGTTTTGATTTCAATAAGGTAATTGAAGTGAAAAGTAAAGACAGACTGTATGTTAGATTTTCTTCATAGTGAGACCATTGGGGACCTCAGAGAAAGGGGTTTAAGTAGAATCCAAATGACTGGAGGGAAATTGAGAAGTGAAGTTGAGATTGAAGTAAAACAACTCTGAAGACAGACGTCTGACTTTGAAAGAAACTTAGATGGTGGGTACTAGACATAACGCTGTACCTGAGGAGCCAAAGTGAAGGATGCAAAAACCTGAGTGGGATGAGGAGCCTTGGTGTGGCCATGCTCTCAGGAAGAGGTAAAAATGGCGTTCAGAGATGGAAGGAGTGCCTCTGTAAGATGGGAGCAGAAACAGTGCACCATTTCACTCACCATGTACTCATTTAGAAATGGGAGAGGTTCTCTTGCCTGTAAGACCAGAAACACATGTGTGCAACCACGTTTTGATTATTCATAGGTTAGTGTGGTGTCGCTATTTTGCCCAATGTCTTCTTCACTATTGACCATTTCGGGGTCGAGTTGACAGGTAAGAAACAGTTGCCCAAAAGCTTAGAAGGAGCCATAGAGAAGGTATGTTAGCTAGGGTTTCTGTCGTTGTGATAAAACACTGACCAAAAGCAACTTGGGAAAGAAGGTTCCTTTTACAGTTTGCATTCTGTTACCCAGGGAAGTCAGGGCAGCACCTAGGCAGGGCAGGAACCTGAGGCAGCAGCTGAAGCAGAGGCCAGAGAGAGGTGCTGTTTACTGCCTTGTTCCTCATGACTTGCTCAGCCTGCGGCCTTACAGAAGCCAAGACCGCCAGCCGAGGGGTGGCACTGCCCACAGTGAGCTGGGCTCGCCCACATCAACCGTCAATCAAGAAAATGTGGAGAGAGGGATTTGACTTTCTCAAGTACTCTGGTGCCTCACATCTGACTATGTCCCCTGGCGGGGGAGACCTAGTGGCACTCAGAGGAAGGACAGCAGGTCACTGAGAAGAGACTTGATACCCTATGAGCATATACAGAGGGAGGTAATCCCTCTGAGGAACAGTCATAGGGGAGGGGAATAAGGGGAAAATGGGAGGGAGGGGAGATTGGGAGGATACAAGGGATGGGATAACCATAGAAATGTAACAAAAATAAATTAATTAAAAAAAATATATTAAAAAAAAAAAAAAGAAAGAAAATGTACCACAGACTTGCCCACAGGCCACTCAGGGGAGCGTTTTCTCAGTTGAGCTTCCCTCTACCTAAACAACTTTAGCTTATGTCAGGTTGACAAAACTAGCTAGCACAAGCCAGGCATGGTTGCACGCCTTTAATCCCATCACTTGGGAGGCAGAGGCAGGCAGATCACTGTGAGTTTGAGGTCAACCTGGTCTACAAAGCAAGTCCGGGACAGCCAAGGCTACACAGAGAAACCCTATCTGAAAAAACAAAACAACCCAAAACAAACGAACAAACAAAAAACAAAGACCTAGCTAGCACAGAGGATATACCCAACCTATTTTTCCACATTTAGTATGTAAATTCCATCAGATGTTATAAAGCAGCTAAAAACAAACAATTCAGGTAATATTCTCACATACAAGCCTTGTGTGAGGTGGGGGGAGTCCTAGCATTTATTTGTTTGAGACAGGGTCTTACTATGTAGCCTCACTATGTAGATCAGCTTGGCCTGGAACTCACAAGAGATCCACCTGTCTCTGCTTCCTTAGTGCTGGGATTAAAGGCGTGAGCCAGTATGCCTGGCTGACTCCCTCCCCCCCCCCTTTTTTTTTTTTTTAGTTATTACTGTTTTTGCTTCTTTTGTTTGTTCGCTTTGCTTTGCTTTGCTTTTGTGTTTTGGCAGAGTCTCCCATAGCTAAGGCTAGCATCAAACGCAGCTGTGTAGCCCTAAGGACGATCTTGAACTTCCAGCTTCCAACCGCCCAAATGTTGGGGTTGCATGCACGTATTTAGCACTCCTGGCAAGATCTAGACTCTTGGAGACGCTTTGTGGCACACTGTCCTTCATGTGTCCAGTGTCCTCATATATTGCTGCTCTACTGTTCTTCAGGAGGTTTAGTGTTTTCTTGAATTCAGGCCACTATCACATCTGCTTTGTGGTCTGGGAAAAAGGAAGGGAAAGCAAGCAGTTTTCTTCTAAGAAGGTCACTCAGAAGTTGCCTATATATTTGTTCTGCCTTCAGTCCAGTAGCAAGCCGGTGACTGTATGGCCACACTGAGTCCCCTTCAAGAGAGGCTAACAGTCTGACTATAGAAGATTTGGTTTAGGAAGTAGGTTTAATCTGCCTGAGTCAGGTAGCAGATTTAAAACTACTGCCTAAAAACAGATTTGAAGATCTAAATTTTCTTTGCCTCAAGGACTAAAATATTTGAAGAACACAGGAACCAGAGTTTGCTAATTAAAGAAGTGAGTTAAAATAGCCATCCGGTATGATTATTCCGTTTTAATTCAAATGGTATGCATGAAATCCCCAAAGTGTCTGCATATAGTCTGCATTGTCTACATAGTAATGTTATGGAAACTTTTAATATTGCAGTCTTCTAACAGGCTACTTTCTTATATTTAAGCCAACCTTAAAGTCTTTGTCTCACACACACAGTCATATGCACACATGGAATAGTAGTGAGATGGTGACTTTCTTTAGTAACTTACTTCTCTTCTGCCCTGTGCGCTAGTCTGGTAGAGACATAAAGAAGCACTCCGTCTTTAGTACCTCTGCCGTCCTAAGTCAAAGTCTTTGCAGCAGCACTTACACATACTAACCCTGCCCGTTGCTGTTGGCCACACGGGGTGCTCTGGAATTCATTTGCACATGGCAGGATCCTTCCAAGCTCTCACCACAGTTGAGGAGCAGGACACATGACATAAAAATACAGGAAGCTTGTTATGAAGATAAGGTAGCACATGCGGTTGAGCATGCCCCTCCCTGAGTGCTGGCTATTAGCAAAGCAATGTATACAACTCAGAAGAGGGAAACTGACTTTCAGCCAGAGGAGTAACTGGAAGACTGGTCCTCGTGTGACCTTGGGTGCTAGAGTCAGTCTACCAAGGAGGAATTCTAGCAGAGTTACATTATGGGTTACCATAACAGATAAGAACCTGTGGAACAGACTGATGTAGTAGGCACTTGTGCTCCATGTCAAAATAAGTAAAGCTGATGTGTTGAGAGCATGCCAGGCAGGGCAGTAGGGCCTCCTTAGTTTCTCACAGAAACCTGCAACAAGCTGCCTGGCTGGTTGGAAGCCACATGTGGGTGCTGGGAACTGAATGCAGACCCTCTGCAAGAACAAGTGTTCTTAACCACTGAACCGACTCTCCAGCCCTCTCCTACCCCACCTGCACGCACCTATTTACTTTGTAACTTGTTAAATTAAAACTTTGAGAGCTGGAGAGGAGTCACTGGGTAACACATGTGCACACAAGTGTGAGGACCTGAGTTCAGCTCCCTAGAACACAGGTAAAGCTGGGCACGGTAGTGCACATCTATACTCAGTGTCCTATGGTGAGAGATGGTCACCGTAGTGCATATCTGTACTCAGTGTCCTGTGGTGAGCTGGGCACAGTAGAGCACATCTGTACTCAGTGTCCTGCAGTGAGGTGGGCACGGTAGTGCACATCTGTACTCAGTGTCCTGCTGTGAGATGGGAACGGAAGACGAGAGAATTCCGCCATCTTGTGGGCCAGGTAGCCTGACATCCTCAGCAGCAAATAAAAGACCATGTCTCAACAAGACATAACAGAAGGACTGACCCCCAGGTCTGTTCTGACCTACACACACCATGTCATGTGCAGGCCTGCACTTAGGAGCACACATACATATGGAGACTCAAACCTCTTTTTCACTGCCCATGCTCTTCTCTTCACTCCAGACCTTCGACGAATGTGTGGCTGAAGGCGGCTCAGACTGTGCTCCAGAGAAGCTCTGGCTTCAGATCCCGTTCTTCTGTGGCCACAGCTCCGAATGCTGGTAGGAAACTAGACTCAGCTAAGGTGGTCATCTTCTGTGTCTCCAGAGCTCAACTCTCCAGAGCAGGAGTGTGATGGGCAGGACTAGGTAGAGATTAACGAGAGCCAGTACTACACTTACCATGTAAATATCTAGATCTGTTTTCACTTAAGTGTTATTAAAAGATTGATTGTACTCATAGTACACACAGTGTTTTATCAAATGCAGATATTATTTTTGGTTTTGGGATTCTTTTATTTTTTATTTTTTGGAAATAGACTGTCTTGCAGCTCAGGCTCTCCTTAAGCTCTGGACTCTGCTGTCTCCACCTCCCAAGTGTCTGGATAACGGGTGTGCACTGCCACAGCCAGGGTTTGGAGTTGTGGTTTTGATTTTGTTTCAACAGTTGAGAAAGGGCTGTAGAGATGGCTCTGCTGTTAAAACTCACCTCACAACCAAAAACAGACTAGTTGAGACAACAAAGAGAAGCAAAGCCACCAGCTCAGGGTCGCATGGCACTTGAAACGCAGAGCCAGAGCTAAGGCAGAGAACTTTGGTGCTAATTAGATCCCAGAAGTACAGTCTATTTAGGATGAAGCCTGTTAACAGCATTAGCTGACACTATAAACAAAAAGATTCTTAGTAGAGCCGTTTCTTACCTATTTTCTGTTTCTCAGGATTTCAGGAAACACGAAAGCTTATAGAAACAAAAGAAACGGAGTTTACAAATTAAGAAAAACACTAAACACAAATTGGTTCTACTTTACCAAAGGGGTTCTCAGGATGAACAAAGTTTCAGAGGCGTTTTAAAACACTGCATGCACACTAAGTCAAGTAAGAGAATGTAAGGTGCAGATGTATGTGTTCAAAGCTGTCCTTAAAGTTTGCTCATTTCAAGAACTCCTTAGTAGAGTCTGAATTAACTGCTGGGAGCGGAAGCTGGATGTGGAAGTAAAGGAAGTTAGGAACCGGCATACCTCCCAGAGATGCCACCGTGAGTGTGCTGATGCCGTGGTGGCCACGTGTGTGCCCGCAGGCCTGCTCCCTCCACAGAGTGTACCAGCAGCATGAAAACCACTGGTGGGTGTCACGACAGTTTCTGATCCCCTTTCTGTGTTCCCAGGAATGTGGGGAGCAGATGGGCTATGGACCAAGCTAAGTATAACCTAATCAATGAGTACTTCCTGGTGGGGGTCACTGAAGAGCTTGAAGATTTCATCATGTTGCTGGAGGCAGCTCTGCCCCGGTTTTTCAGGGGTGCCACCGACCTCTACCGTACAGGTATGTGCATGAAGGGTTGCTTTCTAAAGCTGTCCCTAACTTCTGTCTGTTTGCAAGTAGACTCTGTAGAAAAGTAGACTACAGTTCTAGAGTTGGGGCTGGGTGGGAGGGCTGAGCACCTGCTGTGTCTGCTGCAGTTTGGCTAAAAGTGTACTTCCAGACCAAATACTGACAGTTTTTTCCTTTCAGTCATCTGCCCTCAGTTCTCCATGACTGCAGCAAATATAGGTGGCGAGAAATTAGATAAAGTTTGGTGATACAGGTTTTATCATGTTTTTTTTTAAATAAAAAAGGGCCAGCAAGATGTCTCCACAAGGTGAAAGCACTTTCTGCATGAGCCTAATGACCCCAGAACCTGTAAGGAAGAGGACCAATCCCAGGAAGTTGTCCGCACCTCCACGTGCAGACTCCGTGCACACTGATTTTGTTGTTGTTAAAAAATAAAGGAGCTGGGTGTGGTGTGAGTGACAGCCTCCACTTACTGAATGTTGGTCCTTGTGTTTACTGTGTGGGCATTTCATTACCTCTTTGAAGGACTCACCTTGTAGTGGGTATGCCGCGGATGAGATTAGCTTCCTGGTTTTTCTTGAAATATGTTAATGTTTAAGGCATGTGTTACTTGCCCTTAGTGTGTCATATTAACATAAACCGTCTCTTCAAGTAAAGAGACATGCCTCTGTGTGTTCTGTAAGAATTACTTACTTTCCTTATTTTTCCATTGTAAGTAGGAAAGAAATCTCACCTTAGGAAAACCACAGAGAAGAAACTGCCCACAAAGCAAACCATCGCGAAGCTGCAGCAGTCTGACATTTGGAAAATGGAGAATGAGTTCTATGAGTTCGCCCTGGAGCAGTTCCAGTTCATCAGAGCCCACGCTGTCCGTGAGAAAGATGGAGACCTCTACATCCTGGCCCAGAACTTTTTCTATGAAAAGATTTACCCTAAGTCGAACTGAGCGCAGGTGTGGCCACAGCCTTCTGACCCGGAACTTGACTCTGTCATGTTCTCAGCTTCCACCGGTATTGCTGATGCGTGTGCGAGCCCGGTCACTGAGCTGAGCTAGGGAACAGACATGAGTGTCAAGAAACTAGATACTGACTGGGATGTCAGCCTTCTAAGGAGTTTTTATGTTTCCCGCATTTTTATTTTTTGTTGTTATCACTTTCGTGATAGGTACAATCTCCTCCCAGTGCGGTGCGGGGCAGGGCGGGGACACTGACCTTGCCTGCAATGCACACATGCTGGTTTAATCAGAAGGCTTAACTCCGTTTCAGAAGAGGTTCTGATTCTCTTGGTTTTCATAAGCATTTTTCGCCTTTCCTTGAATGATGGTGAGTCCGTTTGCACTCCCTTCTGGGGTCTTGTGTTGCACACCTCCCCTAGGTACTGCTAAGAACTGTTTGACAGTTTGGGGTTGTTTTTGTGAATCATGTCTCACAAAGGTTATTAGGATGTTTGATCATGTTTTCTTAGCAATTTCGGCTACAGTCGGGCTTGCCCATATTTATATATGCCTTTATTTTATTTTATGATTATTAGTGTTAAAGAAATCAACTTAAAACCACAAGTAATACTGTAAAAAGATGAAAAAATTAAAGCAGTATTCTGATTCCTGTCTCCCCAGTATCTAATATTGGGGTGATATTTCTAAGAATGTTGACAACATTATCTGAGGCTTTCTTAGGGATTTCCACACATTACTATCAAAACCGTGAGTTTAGTGTTCATTTCCCCATGGCTTATCTGTAACCCTGGTCACTGACATATCTGTAATTCCATATGGCGACTCCATCAGTGAGCTGTGATATGGGTAGGGTTTTCCTACTTCTGTACTTTTACCTGTAGACTATTTTTACTACGGTGCTTTATAATGTGTTTTAAAGCATTGCATTTACAAAAAAAAAAAAAAAAAAGGAAAATGCTGTAAATATTGCATATTTTATGTATTTGGACCAAAAAGTTACAAGTAGACAAAAGTGGTTTTGCGCCAGTTTTATTATGTCGAGTAAAGTCATCAGACCTACTTACTATTCTTGTATTTCTCATTCAACTTTCCTGTTATGCTGTCGCTGACGTGAACTAACGTAGCCTTTCAATTTCGATAGAGAACATTACTCTCCCTGAGGCAATGGTGAAAATGCAAAGAGTACCAGACAGAGCCTAAGGGGCTGATGTCTGCTTCCAGCTCTGTACCTTCCAGCTGTGTGATGCTAGGCAAGTCACGTGACCTCTGCTTGCCTCGGTTTCCTCATCTTGAGATTAGGATACTAATACCTGCTGTACCTACCTCACAGGGCTGTTGTGAGGACCCAGATGGCAAGATGAGAGCACCTGAAACCACGGAGTGGTGTTGAAGTGTACGGTGTCATCCTAGAAGTACCTCTGACATATAGTTTCGTACTGTCTGTCCTTTTAACAACAAAAAGGGAAAAATCCGCTTTTAAGCTTTATGAGAAAAAAACAACCCTTTATCTTGATATAAATTTGTGTTTGATAAATACCTTCTCAGTGTTTTATCTTCCATATTTTAGCAACTATTGAAATGTGAAACACCTGTGAACTCCAGCACTTAGGCTCCTTGGTAGCTGATGAGAGCAGGAAAACCTTCTGCAAACTTGAAAGATGTTGTTGTTTTTTATTTGACCTTGTCGTTCAGAAATGGTGGCTATTTTACACCTGTGCTTGTTAGAGTGTGTTCTCTAGAGTTTAATTTCTCTATTCACCTTCCTCTGCATATTCAGAATTCAGATTCCTCTCAGACAGACTTATCTAAAGGAGTAATTATTCATATGTTTAGTTTAAATATTTCTAAACAGGACCTTATCAAGCAGTGTTTTCAACAGAAGACTTTGAGGTTTACGTATTATGCAGTAAGGGGAGGAAAGAACACTGCTACAGTGTACAGAAAGCGCGTATGAAGATTAAAGGAATGGCTGTATCACCCTGCCCCTCCAGCAGGAAAATACTAAGAGAACATGGTAACATTTTCCCCTATCCGCCCCCCCTTTCCAGTGAAAATTTCTGGGTGTCTGCTAAAACCAAGTTGTTTTCTTGCCCAAGCTAAAGAGCCACCCCAAGCAGGCATTTGGCTGTTGAGTAAAACTGAGGTTATTCTTGGGAATCTGATAAAATCTTTGAGGTAATTAGTGTAGCACTTAGTACACTCACTGGGGCGGTCTGTAAACTTCTTGTGAGAGACTGGAGTAAACACATCGGGTCTGTCACAGCCATTCTTATTGTTGCAAAGACGCTGTCACAGGCAGTGTGAAAACAAGTGGCCCTGGCTGTAGCACAGTGGAGCCTTTATTCACAGAACAGAAGACAAGCTGGATGCGGACGCTGAGCTGCAAGCCCCTATGTGGTGAGGGATCACCACTGAGGCCAGTCTGTGTCTGAACCAACTTGCCCAGAGTGTCTCTGCCCCCCAAGTCTCCCAGGTTACAGACCCCAGAACTGCTTGCTGATTCTTCCATCCTATATATGCTGCCAGGTGACCACATTGTCCTGGTTTAACATTTCAAAATCAGGACATTACTTTATCACTTTTTGCGGGGAATGTGTTCAAAGTGTCCTTTCTGGAGACTGTTTGATTCAGCGCAGTCCTAGTAGTCTGAGTCCTTAGAGTACATAACTTTATAATCAAATAAACAGAACCACTGAGGCATATTTTTAAATGTGGCAAATGCTTTCCTTTTTTCCTTTGTTCCCTTTTTCTTTTCCCTTTTTGTTTTTTCAGTAATTTGACCATAGGGAGATTGGTTTTATATGATAGTAAAGAAAATTAACCACTTTGAATTTTGAAGATAATGTATATGTGTATGTGTATCTATATATCTATGTTTATTTCCTACAAAAGAAGAGGTAGCTTTGTGTTCAGCTTGTACCAACTGTTTTCTTATTGCTGTGAAGTGGCAACTGTTGATAAGCCATTGTGTTTTTAAATGTCGTGTGGGGGATACATTTTGATTTTACCCAGTTTTAATCTGTAAAGTGTCACTTAAATATATCTAATAGCAACACTTGAAATACTGCATGGGAGTTACTTCTGTGCCCCGCTCCCCCAATCAGTCGCACAGTCTCTAACAGCCTGCTGCTTCTGGACTCCTAATGATGGGGTTTAAATGACCAAAACCCACAAAACTGAAAGTTACTGACTTTTTAAACGCGTAGCTTCACTTTCTTTTCTGAAAATTCAGCTGACAGCTGTAATTTAAACTCTATTGATCTTCCTCATTTTATGTCCCGTTGGAAATTCTGAAAATTGTTTGCTCCGTCAGGGAATTTACCAGAGTATTTTGGTGTTGTATTTGCATAGATAGATACAAAATAGTTTGTAGATGACAATTCTTTTTTAATAAAAATGACATTTTTGAAAAACCTAAAAGCACTAGAGAACTTAACTACCACCCAGTTCCCTACCGCATAGCTGGTGTTTTAATTTACATTGAAATTCTGCTCAAGACCTTGTCATTTTTCAGACACAGCTGTGGTCCCAGAGAGTATCTGGTGCCTAAGGGAGTATCTGAAACTTGGAGGCTCGGGTGTTTCTGCTTCGTGCTGTCTCCGTGCCATTGCTGTAGCCTTTGCATGCTTTACCCTAGCAGAGTTGCCTCTCTGTGGGCAGTCTCCTGAGAAAACCACCCATTCCCAAAAGTGCTTCTACCTTGGCTCCCCAGGTGTACATGTTTCCCTCTGCTTTCCTGAGCAGGAATCTGAGAGCCTGGGTGATCATTTGCTCATATCCATTCTATATTTTAAGATCATGTGGTTTAAAACGAATTCTAGTGTTCACGTGACACGCTGCTGCAGCCTGTGGAGAATGAGGTGTGTGGGCATCTCTAAATCTGTGTAGGTTAGAGAAACAGATGTGGTTCCCTGTGACTGTAGCTAGTCAGTGCCTACCCACTCCCAACGTTTTGGAAATGTTGCCTCCTTCCCTCGCTCCTCTTCTCTCCCTGCCCTCTCTGCCCACCAGGATCATTTATGCTAGACTTTCCAACTGGAAACCATTTTGTCACGTCTCTTAGAGAGATAATCACCCCTTTCCCTCAGCATTCTTACAGCTTTCTGCTGTTGAAGGGTGTTACTCTGCTACCTGGAGCAAAATCTAGCAAATCAACGCTGTGGGAAAGGAGGATGTGGGTTGGTGTCCTTGCTTACATTTTTTTTTCTGCTGCATTAATGTTATGGGGCAGTTTCTAAGGTGACCTGGTGTTCAGTATCAACAGCGATCTCAGCTACTGTCACCACAAAGTCCTACATCATCACCCCTGTATCTTGCCTGAGTGTGTGCATATGTACCATGTGCATGTCTGACGCCCTCCAAAGTCAGAAGAGAACATCAGGGCTTCTGGAACTGGTGTTCTGCATGGTTGTAAGCCATGTGAGTGCTGGGAGCCAAACCATGTCCTCTGCAAGGACAAGCTAGTCCAACTCCCCATTCCTGATACTTTGTCTTTTAATTAAAAAGTAGTAATATTTCTTTAGTGTGTGTGTGTGTGTGTGTGTGTGTGTGCCCTAGATAACCAACCTCTCTAGTCATTTCATTTGAAGTAGGCCAAGCCTTCAGCAAATGGCTAAGAAGCAACCAGTAGCATATTATTCAAACAACAGTAACCAGAGGCTTATTTTTTCCCATTTTAAAGTAATTTAAAAATCTCCAGAGGATTAGTAAATTAGATCTCTTGGCATAGTGTGATAATCTGACCATATTATGGAGCCTACCAACAGTGGACCATGGGCTTTGGATCCATCCTTCTGTTCAGAGGAGGCTGAGGATATTAAACACTCTTGTACTTACTCTGTCATCATTACATGCTGGGGCTTTTTAAAGAACACCATGGACAGGAACAGTTTAAAAACCAGTTCTATTTTGCTTCTACAACACTGATGGCTCCGTGCATGGTCATTCAAATGCACACGCAGACCCAGATGGAATTAGATGCTCTCTCTGCTGCAGTCCTGCAGTCAGACAGTCTGTGGTGTTTGATACGGATCTTCTGAGCGGACAAGATGAGATTAGATCAGTCTCTCTGGGAGCCAGCACTATTCATTTTGTAAGAAAGTTCTATTGGAGGCCTGAGGACTGCCAGGAGCAAAGTGGAGACAGCCCAGCTTTCTCCTCTTATCAAGATCCACAGCTGGCTCCACACTGAGCAGTGGAGCAGACCATGGGAAATGGATTTGAATAATGAATTGTATCAGAAGCCACGAAAGCGGTCCCTACCACCCACAATTGCAATGAGAACTTCACGTGTTATAACTTCATTTCCATTTTTGTTGTTGTTGTTGTATGACAAAGGCTGGCATCTCCAACAGAGTGAATGTCTATTTTTAGTTATTGGTGGCTTTTTTGTGCTTTTTGGTTTGTTTGTTTGTTTTTGTTTGTTTGTTTGTTTTTAATGACCTTACTACAGTACTGAGTACTCATTGCAGTACTGACCTGCCTCAAGCCCTTAACGCTTATAATAATACTCATGTTTATTCCAGCGTGATGGTCTAGAACTTTACAGCCTCACAGGGCACTTTTACATCCTTGCAGCCTATTCTCATGGAGAGGGAATTCCACTGTCCTCATTTTACAACCACTCGCAGCCAGAAGGTGAGCTCTGCCCTGTGAGAGTGTGCAAGGGCTTTTACTCCTAGCCACACCAGCATCTCTTGGAAGCTCATGCCCGCACATAAGAAGCCCCCCAGCTAGTCAGGTGGTTCTGACCCAGGCTGAATCCAAGATCTGGTTCAGAGCAGCAGCTCAGATGTAAAGATTTGAAGTCTAGCAAGGTTAAAGGTGCTCGCAGCAGCACTAGTGAGCTAAGACTTGAACCCAGATCTCTCTGGCCCAGAATCCTCTGTTTCCAGCTTGGAGCTGCTATATAGGCTGTAGTCATTTCCCCCCTGATTTCATTCTTTGTACTTGCTGCCTAAAACACTAGTTGGGGAAGAAGAAATTAGAAGAAAGATGTCTGTGCTCTTCTGGGCCAATGCATAAGTTCTGCCCTCTCTTATGACTTGGGATAGACCCCAATAGTTTCCAGAATGCCAAGTTGATTGCTGAGGACCCAAACCAAGCATCCATTGTGAGCAAATCACTTCTGTGTCTTCCCTATAGGGGATGGGCTTGGATCTGATGTTCCTTGGTTGTACATGATATTTGACTTGTGTATTTTATGGCCTGGCCTTGGCAATACCCATAGTGCTCTGAGTTGACTTAGTATAGGATTGACAGCTGCTTGGAAATGTTGGTGCTGTCCTCACTGGTAGTAATTCTCAGCCTGTGGTCACAGTGGACTCTTAACAGCTGCATGGTACACAAAAGTGCTCACGTGGTTCTCACAGATTTCATCTGCCTTTGGTTTTTCTTTGTTTTAAATGAAAGCCCACAACCTGAGGTCTAGTCCATAGCTCAAGGGTCTGCCAAGTTACTCAGATGTCCCCACTCCACCAACAGGCTCCCTCCCACACGTTCTCAGGAGAGGTCTCCGAGAGGCAGGCCACCTCAGGGCAGGGTGCCTCCTCAGTATATTCTTAGCTGGTTTTGACCCCATGTGGCCCATCTCACATGCTGGCACTATACCAAGTGTTATGCCTGTAACATCTCTGGTTCAGAAAGTTGGTCTTCTGAGAAAGATACAGTCACATGCTAGGAAGACATGGAAGCGGGTTTCACACCCAGGTTCTGACCACAAATGGGGGTAACTCTTAACCTTTGTGCCATGCAGGCTTTGACAGCTGTGGGAAACAGAAAGGATGCTTCCTTTTGAAAGTCTTCCCACAATCTTTGGCCTCAACTCCACAGGGCTTGGCAACAGGAGGAGGACCCAGTGCTATGGCACTTGTACAGGGCCTAGTGGGGGCTGTAACTCAGTGGTGTCTCCCCACAGAAAGAAACAGGGAGTAGAACATGGGTCATTGTGTTTTCTTGTCATCTTTTTAGTTTGTGGTTCTGACCTCACACACCCTCAGGTAAGTATATGGTGGTAGTATTCTTTCTTTCTTTGTTTTTCGAGACAGGGTAGGTAGTATTATTCTTGCTGCTGTCTGATACAATGATTTGCACCTGGGAAATAGCTCTATGTATGCCCTAGGCTACCTAGGGGTGAGGGTGACGGGGTCAAGTCCAGGTCCTTGATTCCCAGGATCATTTTTTAATTCTGCTCACGTTTGGGCTTTATCATGATCTCTACATTCAGAATTTACCTTTCCACAGCAGTCAGGTTGGCAGGAGGATGTCCAGGCTGCTCTCTGCTCTGAGGTGCTGAGGACCTGGGCCCAGCTTCAGTGTGAATGAGAGAGAGAGAGAGAGAGAGAGAGAGAGAGAGAGAGAGAGAGAGAGA
>OU015753.1:95470295-95482986 GCA_907169655.1 Acomys percivali | reverse complement strand
AGAGAGAGAGAGAGAGAGAGAGAGAGAGAGAGAGAGAGAGAGAGAGATCTCCTCGAGACACATTCCACCTAACCTCCCCAAGGAGGGTGGAAAGAGGACTTTATCTGTACAGGACTCAGCCATCTGCCTTTGCAGTCCAAGCATCCTAGAGCAGGGTAGAGTGGCCACTGGGTAGGAAAGATGCCTGCCCCAGAATTCTTTAGGAGTTTAATGGCGATTTCCCAGCTTCTCTCTGGCTAACAGATCTGATCTATGAGTCACACAGAGCCTCTCGTTTAGTCGTTTAGTCCTCTGGAGTCTGGGTGGCCAAGGCTTCCTGCCAAACCCGCTTCTGCTAATAGCAGTCCTATTATAGTAGCTTTTGTACTTAAATTTCTTTTCTTCCAGGAGCCCCAAAGTCTTTAACAAATGCAAGAATGATGCTGCTGGCCCAAAATTAGAAACTGAAGGGAAACAGGCAAAACAGGCACCTCATTCCAAGGCTGCTCTCTCAATGGCTTGGCCTACTTGCTTTCAAGGATGGATCTTTAAAAATGTATAAACCTGGGTGGTGACTGGGGTGGGTAAAAGGAGACCAGAGGCTTTCTTGTTACCTCACGCCCCTTTTCAGCTTTCGGCGTCTCTTTGTGTGATTTTGCAGCTGAGCCTTTGCTGCTGCATCTGGATGAGCAGAAGACTGGATCTGAGAACTCCTGTGCAACACATGTGTCTGCGGATGGACACGCAGGAGCAAGAGGAGGGTGCCTGTATCCGCTCAGTCCCTGCCTCATTCTCTCAAGACAGGCAGGCCTCTCACTGCACCTGCAGCTGGCTTAGTGCCCAGCAAGCCCCAGCAGCCCTTCCACCTTCTCACAGTGCAGGGGTTACAGGCATGATGTCACACATAGCCTTTTGGTTTATTTTAATGTGGCTTCTGAAGGTTTAAGCCCAGGTCCTGTGCCTGCGCAGTAAAACACGTTCTAAGCCATCTCCCCAACATGTATTCATTTTCTCTAATTTCGTTTCTTTGTGACAGTTTGCCGCGTATTTTGGTCTTGTTCACACCTCACTACTCTCTCTCATCTCCCTCTTGACTCGCTGATTCTGTGTCTCTTCCCAGCTAGTCTCTGCTTCTACTTCCGTGCCTATTTTGTGTGTCCTTAAGAGCTGTACACTCAACAGTCAACTTCTTAGCACGTGGGCAGGTTAGGAGTCTCTGAAGTCATCCATTGTGAAAAAAGAAGCTTCTCTGACTAAAGCAGACGGTAGCACCACTCGGTGTTCATAAACATAGGTGAGTGCATCACCAGCCTGCTCGTGTGGAGGTCTAGCAGATGCTAGCCCAGCTTTTTGTCACATGGCTCAGGACAGACAAGAAAGGCAGATGCCTTGAAGGACAGCGTCAGTCTAAAAGGCATGAGTGACATTTGTACTGCTGCATCTGTGAGGATCTCAAGGGGTGACAGAAAACACCTCCCTTTCTTCTGTGCCCACTTGAGCTGGTCTAGAGAAAGAGGTGCTGGAGGTAGGCTTGGCCAGGGCCTGCCTTTCTTCCATGCCATTGCTGGGAAAGGGTGTTTGTATTGAAGTCAGTGATGCAGCTTCCAGCTGGTTTTGGCTGTGCCCACAGGCTTTGCTTTCTTTCTGTTGTGGGAGAGAGTTCCATTTACATATAAGTTGAGCATCCCTAATCAGAATACCTGAGCTTGAAAATGCTTCATAATGAAAATGTATTTGCATACACATGTGATGTCATATGTTGTAAATGCCAAAGGCGTGCCTGACATGTCCCGGGTATTGAACAAGACAGACTTGGGTTGTCGTTGTCCCCTGTTCAGTCCTGCCATGTCATTTTTGGAAAAGCACTAATTTGTTTATTTGTCCTACAAACCCCACTTGCCCTTATGTACAGACTGAATGATGTCACATCTACAATATTCTTTAAAGAATTGTGAGTGAGCTGAAATGTCTCCTAATGCACCCCCATCAAGCCTTCTGATACCAAGGCATGATGTTATCACCTACAGAGTTCGTGCTCAAGAACCACACAATCAGCCTGGCATGGTGGGGCAGGCCTTTAACCTCAGCCAGCCTTGGCTGCATAGTGAGATAGATAGTAAGACCCCATCTCAAAACAAGCAAACAAACAGAACCACGCAATCCAACCACACACAAAACAAAACACAAAACACCAAAACCAAAAAAGTATAGGGACTGGAGAGATGGCACAGTGGTTAAAAGCACAGTGTGTTCTTCCAGAGGCCCTGAGTTCAATACCCAGTGACCACATGGTGGCTCACAACCATCTGTACTGTGATCTGATGCCCTCTTCTGGCATGCAGATGTACAGACAGATAGAGCACTCATGCATAAAATAAATAATTTTTTAAGTACAACTTTTTTAGTTGTGTTTTGTTTTGTTTGATTGTTTCGTCTTTTGAGATTGGGTGTCTCTATGTAGCTCTGACTGTGCTGGCACTTGTTAGGAGACCAGTCTGGCCTCAAACTCAGATACCAGCCTACCTCGGCTTTCCAAGTGCTAAGATAGAAGACATGAGCCACCAGGCCTAGCCAAAAATCTTCACAACATTTTAAGTAAGTTTATGATTGTGTGTTGGGTCTCATTCATAGTGGCCGGTGGCGCGGGCTCCACACACCTGCTGGGTCATGTCTACCTGTCTTTCTCACTAATGACCAGCTTGGCAATGGGCTAGCTCTGCCCATATTGACAGGTTCCTCAGCTAACCTCAACAGCATCTATGTGTATAGGTGCACTCCTCAAATACGTAGAGCGCGGGAACACTTTACCTCTTGGTTCTTAGGTCTCTCTATATGGACAGTAATTTCAAAAGCAAACAAACAAAAAAGAACATTCTGGGCTCTGAAGGGAGCTCTTGGGACAGAACCTATTGTTAATTGGAAAATAAATTGCTCCCCTTTGAACTGTCCCTTCCTTTCAGGGACACCCCCCCCATGAGGTGGGCTGGGAGACAGTTACACCTCCTTTGAGGATAATAGTGACTGCCCCAAATGTTTTTGAGGAGATGAAATGAGACAATATCCCTGACAGTTTTTTAAGCTCCCTCCTCTAAACATACCCTTGAAATCCAGGATCCAGGTGCGCTTTGCTTTGACTTGTGAATTTGGGGACTTCATGAAAACCTAAACCTACCAAACAGGCAAATTACGGGGTGAAAATTAGTATCACAAGCAGCCTCTTGGCTTGACAAAAGGATTCACAGCAGGATCCCTTTAAATCGCCAGCTCCCCTGGTGCATTTAAAATACGACTCCATTTACAGAGACTTTGATTTACATCTGCTCAGTCAGGAACAGTCTATTACAGAAGAGCGCGTATGTTTCCTATAATAAAGATCGATAACTGTGGGATTTAAAAAATACAAAATAATTATTCTCATCATCTCAGTCGTGCAGTTAACACTTCCAATGCCAGGAAGTGGCTCAGAAAACTACAGCTGTCACTGGGGGGTTGGGTTGGGGGTCCTGGGCACAGCTATGGGAGTGGGAGAAAACTGCTGTCAGCTGTCCTGCCAGGTTAAAACAAACACCTGGGTCAAGGTTGCTTCAAAAGGCAACATTATATGCAGCTCCTAATTGGGATAAAGTATTTCCATGTTAATAAAAGATGAAAAATCAGTACATGGTGGGTCTGATGGGGGCTAGAGAGATGGCTCAGTGGTTAAGAGTACTGCCTGCTCTTCCAGTAGGTCCCGAGTTCAATTCCCAGCAACCACATGGTGACTCAAAACCATCTATAATGTGATCTGATGCCCTTTTCTGCAGATAAAGCACTCATATACAATAAATAAATAAATAAATAAATTTTTAAGCCTTATATAGAAAAGAGACAAAATCCAATGGCTACAGAAGGCAAAAAGAGTGAATAAGCTCGTTGTGCCATTTTTGTGTCTGGGAGCACATTGAGGGTGTGTGTGTGTGTAGCCACCTGTGCGGAGCAACACAGTGCTTGCTTGGTTGGGTGGCAGGGAGTGTGCTGGTCAGACTAATTGAATCCCAGGGAAAAAAAAAAAACAAAAACCCAATCTCTAAATACCCAATCTCTAAAGCTTGCCAATATGCTGTTATTGATGAGGACAAATGAAGACAGTGAATAGAATTAAACTTACTTAGAAGTTGCCCCTAAAATAAAGTGGTTTTGTCCTAGATTTTCCAGATGGGCCTGGCTTATACAGTATAGGCACTAGAGTCTTGAGAAGGTGAGAACTCAGCTGATGTCTCATTCTGCAAACAGCAGAGCCTGAGTTTGATCCTCAGGATACCCAAAAATGAGTCACTGCGAGGCAGAGACAGTAGGAACCCTGGAGGTCATTGACCAGCCAGAGTGTCCATTGGTGGAGCCCCAGGCCAACGAAAGATTGTGTCGCAGAGGTGGTTGTTGGAATTTCTAAGGAGGACACCCAAAGCTGTACACATGCATGTGCACACACATACACATTTTTTCTTTTAATGCTCCCAAGCAGAGTTTAAGAAGTTGGGGCCTGAGTGTGGTGACACTCACCTTTAAATGCCAGCACTCGGGAGGCAGAAGCAGGCAGATCTCTGTAGGTTCAAAGCCAGCCTAAACTACATAGTGAGTTCCAGGACAGTCAGGGCTACATCAAGAGACAATGTCTCAGAAGGAGGAGGAGGAGGAGAGGGAGAAGAAAAATGATGGTGGTACCTAGCTGGAGGAACTGGTGGACATAAGTCACCAGGGAGAAGAGTTCCACCCCACCCCACCCCTATTGCGTGCCTTCCCGCCAAGAAATGCCATGCCAGACCCTCGAACTCCATCCATTAAGTTGCTTCTTGTCACGTATTTAGTCACAGAGATGAGAAATGGTGGCAGGGAAACCTGAGCCGTGGATTTGGAGCAATCCCTAGAAGCTAGAAACAAAGCCACCTCTCCTGGGCCTCCAGAAAAAAACAAAACAAACAAACAAACAACAACAACAAAAAAAAACCCAGCTCTAATTCGACTTGATTTTAGCCCATTTGAGACCTATTTCAGTCTTCTGATCTCAGAAGGTATAAGACAATAGATGTGTATAGTTATGTCATTAAATTTATAACATTCTTATGGCGGGCATAGGAAAGGAATATGGGGAAGTGGGCTTTATAGCTTCCCTTCACAGTCATGCTTTCTGGAAGCCAGACACAGCTTTAACTGAAGCACTGAGGAGGCAAAGGCAGGCAGCTAGCTCTGAGTCGGGCCAGCCTGGTCTACTTAGTGCGTTCCAGACCAGCCAGGGTAACATAGTGAGACCCCGTCTCAAAAGTGTATCTCTGAACCTGGACATGATTTCACAAATGCTTCCAGCCCCGTAACCTAAACCCCAATTCTAACCCCAAGTCAAGGTATAGAACACAAGAGCATTGTGGGCTGGCTGGGCCTTGAGCCTTCTTCTGAACCATGTTAAGGCTGGGAGACGTAAATTCTCCTGAGAGTGCCTCTCCTTATCCAGGCATCGCTCCGCTTGCTGGGAAGCCCCTCAGAGCAGACGGCATCATTTGAGCTACTCCAAGTTCCTCCCTGCAGTGTCTGGACACTCCTCACACCTCAGCAGCTTCCTTCCCACTCTGCTTCTCATTGGCCAACTGTTTCAGACCTGTGGACTCTCAGCCTGCCCGTGTTGTCTCTGGCAAGAAGGTAGATGCTGTAAGCCTGCTGGCCTGGAACAGAAAGTCAGCGACAGACAGTGGAACACTGTCCTGATTTGAGACTGGCCCTTGCACCTCTCTTCCATCCTGTATGCTATTCCATGTGGCCAGTGGTAGAGGTATAGTAGGGTCCAGTCAGCTCAGAGGGCACAGGGCAGGAATCATAGTTTTGTCTGCTTCAGTTTTCCAACCTATCTTTAAAGAATAGTTGATGCTTTGGCCCTTGAGTGGTTCTAAACCTACACAGTGGAAGGATGTAATTGATTTACCTTCACCATGGTTACCATGGTCATCTTATTGACTGATCACTCCAAACATGAATTGCATCTTTAGAATGTGGGTAAAACATTATCTGCCTCCTGGGGTTGTCCTTGGGACACTGAGCTTCTCTAGTAAGTCCCCTGCATATTTACTACATCAACAAAAAAAAGGGAGAGCAGCTCCTTTTATTTCTATTTTTGTTGTTATAAAACTCCAGTAAGATGGGCCCTTATTGTTGTACTTTCGGCTGAATCCTTAATGGGACTTAAACTAAATTTTGGCCACTTGCCCCATGACTGGCCAATTAAGATGGAAGACAAGGTCCTGAGACAAAGAATGGAACATTAATCAAGAAGCCAGCTTTAGAAGAAGAGGGCGGGGCAGGCTAGAGGGGTGGGGCAGGCTAGCGAGGTGGGGCAGGCTAGCGAGGTGGCTCAGTGGCTTAAGAGCCCCAGCTGGCAGGGCATGGTGATACCTTGCCTTAATCCCAGCCCTGGGGACCCAGAATCAGGTAGGTCTCCGTGAGGTTGAGAACTGCCTGCCCTGTGGCATACTTCCCTTTTTTGTGCAGTGTAAGCAAGGGCACAGGGAGGCCACCAGACTAACAGATCCATGGGTGAGAAGACTTTTATTAAAGATGAGAAGGAGAGAATACAGCCAGAGGCCTCTGGGGATGTCCAAAGCAGCCAGGGCTACCTTTCTGGGCAGAGAGAGGGGAGAAGCCAACTGGAAGGGCCAGGGCTCGCTCTCTCTCTCCCAGGAGCAGAGGGAAGAGTGGGAACAAGGGGAAAACCTTGTGGCTTATAGAGAGAAAAACCAAGTAGCTGCAGGGTGCTGGGGCAGCCTGGTAGGGACCTGAGGAGGTTGGAAGTTAAAATTTGGCTTTGCTATACACCACGGGTATACCTCAGTAGGCAGCCAGATGCCTCATCCAGAGGAAGGGATGGGCAAATGGCTTCTCCCGGCAGAGAGAAGTTTCAGAGCTTCCCCGGGAGTGGCAGAGAGTTTCCACTAACAATCCCTGTGCTTTTCCTGTCAGCCTTTGGCCTGAGCTGAGCCAAGGTTGTCATCCTGGAAGCAGTCAGTGGACCTGACCTTTTGGGGTGTGCGAGTTTTCCTTCAGACCTAAAGTGGAGGACGGTGGATGCTCTTACAGAGCTGGACGGGTGGGCCTAAGAAAGAGTCTGTGTGTCTGGGAATCTGATGGACGTGGTGGCGGGGTAACATCAAGTTCAGAGGAGGGAGGGTTATGATCCACTGAGCTGAGGAGGAAGAGGGTCCCCATCCGATGTTCCTCCAGGAAAAGCTATGGCTAAGTGGTGGTGACGACTATATGTGTCCCTTACCCTGTATTGATTGTGTATTTTTGTTCTGCTATATTTATAAAGCATATTTTGATTCAAAACTGTCCGTGGGTTTGGGTAATAAATCATAGAGTCTGCTTCTGTGGGGAGCAAGAGGCAACTGTGTTGCCTGGCTCAATGCACTGACCTAACGCTCATTTCGCACCCATTTCCCCTCCGGCCCTCCCACATTCACTCCAGTTGAGCTTTGGTGAGTGAGGGAAGGAGAGGAGTAGAAGTGTGAGTTCTGGTGCAGAAACCAGAACGGCTCAGTCCACCTCCAAGCCTCGTCTATCCTTTACCACTCAACTCACTACCCGTAGCAAGCCTTGGCTGGAGGCAGGAGAAGCAAGCTGGTGGTTGGTTACCTTGACACAAACTAGACTCCTAAGAAGTAAATCAGTGGAAAGGAATGGAAGACTAGACTCCGCTGTCCCACCTCAGAGCTCAAGAAGCGGCGGGGTTTTATTGGTCTAAGAGGTGGCCAGGGGGGTGGTGGTGGCGCACGCCTTTAATCCCAGCACTCAGGAGGCAAAGGCAGCCAGATCGATGTGAGTTCGAGGCCAAGGTCGTCTACAGATTGAGTTCCAGGACAGCTTGGGCTACACAGAGAAACCTTGTCTCAAAAACAAAAACAAAGTGCGCGCGCGCGTGCGCACACACACACACGCCAAAGAAGTCCTCTGGGAAGACATGGGTCTGTAGTCAGAAGTGAAAAAGAAGGGGTGAAAGCCTAACAAAGCGAAGCCCGGAACCTGGTTTTGGGGTAAACTTTTTCTAAACTGTGATGGAAGATAAGTCAAAGTGCCTATTTTTCTGACTTTTGGGTCCAGGGTGTGTGCTGGGTTTTGCTGCTCTCTATAATTCGGTATCTGATAGAATTCTTAAAGCCTTGGGCCTATTATATGGTGCTGATTTTGGGGAGAGGGCTCTTTTAAGAATTATCCGGGGAAAGGGAACTTTAGTTAAAGAACTGCCTCCATCAGATTGGCATGTATGTGAGTTTGTAGAGCGTTTTCTTGGCTGATGTGGAAGGGCCCAGCCTGTCTGTTGTACCACTCGTGGGCTGGTGGTCTTGGGAGACATACAAAAGCAGGCTGAGCAGCCAAGGGGGCACGAGCCAGTAAGCAGCATTCCTTCATGGCATCTGCTTTAGTTCCTGCCTTTGGGTTCCTCCCTGCGTTCCTGGTTGACTTCCCTCAATGATTCGCTACAGCTTGGAACTTTAAGCCAAATAAATTCTTTCCTCCCCCAAGGCGATCTGGGTCATTGCTTTATCACTGCACCAGAAACCAAACTAGATGGTCAGCTTGGCTTGGCTTTGCCTTGTTTTCTTTCTTTCTTTCTTTCTTTCTTTCTTTCTTTCTTTCTTTCTTTCTTTCTTTCTTTCTTTTAAAATAACTGCTCTTACTTAATGTGCTAGCTCCTGGACTGTGGTTAGAAATGCAATGACCAAAAGTGAGCAAACATTTTCATTATCTATCTGAAACCTGGAGCTGATGGGACATGCTAGACTACAGAGCCAGTTTGAATTGGCAGAGCAAGCAGAACAAATAAAGTCAGCCCTTCCCTCTTCCCTCCCTCCCTCCGTCCCCCCATCCCTTTCTTGCTCCTTCCCACCCTCCCTCCCTCCATTCCTTTCTCCCTTCTTCTTTTCTCCCACCCTCCCTCCCTTTCCCACTCCTCTTTACTTTCAGATACTCTCATTGTTATGTTGCCTGGGCTGGCCTTGAACTCCTCTGTTCAAGTGATTCTCCTGCCTCAGCCTGAGCAGCAGGGACGACATGCACGTGCGGTCAATCATTTATGATTACATCCTCTCTTGTTTGCTAGCAACATTTACACTGTTACATCATCTTCCTCAATGTTTTTAGCTGTGTTGGTGTCTAAGCAAATGGGCATGATTTCTCACAAGAACTTTGGCCTCAAATGATTGTTTCACCTTCAATTCCTCAGAGTTGCCGTGAGCCTCGGGTAAACATCTGAGAATTACTTTGAACTGAAAATGGAAGGTGTAGACTGGAGCCTGGAGATGCTGATCTAAGGATTAAGAAAAGAAAGAGAGAGCCAGGTGGTGGTGGCTTATGCCTTTAGTCCCAGCACTCAGAAGGCAGTGGCAAGCAGATCTCTGTGAGTTTGAGGTCAGCCTGGTCTAGAGCGAGTTCCAGGATACACAGAAACAGGTCTAGAAACAAAACAAACAAGAGAGAGAGAGAGAGAGAGAGAGAGAGAGAGAGAGAGAGAGAGAGAGAGAGAGAGAGCCCAAACCAAAAAAAAGCAGGCATGGTTCAGGGTACAACCTACCTTTACAGCCAGAGGAAGGGGACAGAACAGGACAGGAAGGCGGTGCAATCAGCAGATTCTCCATCATCTAGCCACTTAGTGGAGGAATATTTATTTTGGCTCATGATTTTAGGGGCTTCAGCTCATCATCCTCAGCTCCTTTGATCCTGGGCCCGTGAGGAGGCAGAACATCACAGTCTCCTGTTTAATGCATGTGGGACTGTGGTAAACATCTGGTAGGATGAAGCAAACTATTTCAAAGTCCAGTTTCAGATCTTTCAAAAATAAATAAGTAAGTAAATAAATAAATAAACAAACAACCCTGATGGCATGGCATTGAGGACAACTGACATTGGAGAATTGCTCAAATCCCTAAATGTACTGGCATGGTGGAAGCCTGCCAGGTCGAAATGGGAAAAACAAGAAATTAAAATAGACAGTGACCCTGAGAAAAACTGATGAATCAAACAAGAGACATTGTCAAGAAAATTCGGAGAGCTCTTGAATGCGTTATGAGATGCTCCTTCAGGACTGGAGAGAGGCTTGGCTTGGTTAAGAGAGTGCTACACAAGCCTAAGGACCTGAGCTTAGCTCTCTGGGACCTGTGTAAGACCTGGGCTGGTGGCATGTGATGTAACCCTAGGTCTAGGAGGCATAGACAGGTAGATTCCTGGCACCCAGGTTCAGTGAGAGAACCTGTCTCAAAAAATCCAACAGAAGGGTTAGAGAGATGGCTGAGAGGTAAGGGCACTTGTCTTTGCAGAAGGTTGGGGTCCTGGGGACAGGACCTTCATGGTGACTCACGAGTTTCTAGAGCACTCCTGGCATGCATGTAGTACACACACACACGCACACATACACACACACACACATACACACAGAGGCAAAATACACATACACATTTAAAAAACAGAAAGATAAAATAGAGAGTAACTGAGGCAGACACTTGAAGTAGACTTTTAGTATCCACCTGCACATGCACACACATGTACACACCTACATGTACATGTGCATGCACATATGAGCATACACACTAACATACTATACATACAAAATTAATTAGTTGGAAGAAAAACATTAAAACTCCCCATTTATATTGTTGGCTGCAAAAGCAAGGATTGTAATGCTGTCATTCACTCACTTGATTACAAACTTCCAAAAAGGCCAGGATTGGTGGGGCATGCCTTTTTTTTTTAATCCCAGCACTTGAGAAGCACAGACAGATGAGTCTCTGTGAGTTCGAGGCCAGCCTGGTCTATAAAGCAAGTCCAGAACAGCCAGGTCTTCATAGAGAACCCCTGTCTCAACTTCCCCTGTCCCCAATCCAAAGCAAATGAGGTATTTCTTTGTTCCACCTAAGAATTAATGCATGTTTGTAATTGTAATTTAAGTTACATTAAGTATAAAACTTGAAAAGCTCAATTTTTAAAAATCATCTTTGCCTCATAGTTTTTAAACTTAAACCTTCCCTAGCCTCCTATTTCGTATAAAACGGAGCCTTTCAAATACTTTCTTAATAAGTGGCCCTGTCCGAGAATTAAATAATGAAGACTTTCAGCTGGGAATATTAGGGTCTATCCTATACTCTGCATGTGGACAGCTAGCTAGCTTCAAGGTCAGGACCAGGGTAGCATGCTTAACGTACATCTGCTTGACAGGGGAGTCACTGAAAGAAATCTCTACAACAAAGAAACCCTCTGCTTGGAGACAAGTTTACATGCCCCGCATCTTTCACTGTCATCACTTGCATCTCTTTGCTTGGACAGTGCGCTGTCATAGGAGACACTAAGCACTTGTCACTCCCGCTGCCAGCAGTTGCCTGGCCCCTCACCCTTTGTGTGTACAAAAAGGCATCTTAGGCTTCTGACAATCAGATGCCAAACTCCGAAGGGAGCTGGGAATGGGGGTGGGGTGGGGACAAGGGTGGGCAGGGGTGAGGGATGGAGGAAGCGGGAAGAGGGGTGGGCAGGGGTGAGGGAGTACCATGACTCTAAGGGAGGCTGAGATGTGTCCTGTCTGTGCACTTGCATTACTGAGGAGCTCTCTCTGGCTCCTCTTGCCTTCTCTCAGGCAGAACAAAAAGGGGTTGGTTGCCCCCGTGTGTCTCTGCATCAACCTCATGGCCATCACTAGCTATTCACAGGTGGACGCTGTCCTGCTCCCCCTGTTCTCATAACCATCTTTTGCTCCATTGTTTCAAATCTGCATGTGTCCCTACCCTTTCGTCTCCTTCAAACATCAGCACATTCCTGACGACCCCATCTAGGTTGTTAGGTTGTTTGTTCATTTTTGTCCCCTCCCTCTTCCCTTTTCCCCCCCCCCCCCCCCCCCCCCCCCCACTCTCTAGCTAGAATGAGGTGGAGCAAGCTCTTCGCTTCAGAGAATAGTCTAAAAGACACGCCACATCTAAGCAACATTGTGGCCTCTTGGACCTGAGGAGAAGGCAGGGATTGCAGAGGATGGCCAAGAATGCAAGGGACCTCGTGTGCTATCTTAGGAGGCGGCTATACTTTCTGGTCCACTTTTACCTTGGCACCTGATGATCTTACTGCTGGCAAGTAGCTTTAACCCTTGAGGCTGTTTTCATTTTGGGAGGCTTACTGTCATAGGTGAGGAGGAAGAGAAAGGAAGGAAGGAAGGAAGGAAGGAAGGAAGGAAGGAAGGAGGAGTGGGGAGTGGCTTGTGGGCCAGGTCATCTACGCTAGCCTCCTGTGTCTACCAGGGGTACTCAACACATCGGCATTGCAACCATGGCATTGTCACTTACAATGTGTATTGCTGACTCATAGCTACCTTGGGATATATGTATGTAGCCACCGGCACAGGTTGGACACCTTACTGTCCATTTTCATCATTGTTTACTGATCCTACTGTCAAACACAACTGGCACGTGGTTCATTACATCTGGGCGTCTTTGAGTACCTGGAGACCTCCCACACTTCTCCAGCGCTCTGGGGATTCTAGGACAGTTTCAGGCTCCAGATGTGGAGACAGCAAATGAATTCTTGCTCAGAAGGGTCCTTGAATCTCTTTCTTTCCCTTCTCCCTTCCTACTTCTTTTCCTCCCTCCCTCCCATCTCCCTCCTTCCTTTCTTTCTTTCTTTCTTTCTTTCTTTCTTTCTTTCTTTCTTTCTTTCTTTCTTT
>OU015753.1:95425673-95461903 GCA_907169655.1 Acomys percivali | reverse complement strand
GAAGAAGAAGAAGAAGAAGAAGAAGAAGAAGAAGAAGAAGAAGAAGAGGAGAATGAAGAGGGTGTGTGTCTCAAGAGAAGACACAACTTTGCAGCCTGGGCCCAGAGGCACACATCTTTAGCTCTAGCACTTGGGAGGTAGAGGTAGGTAGATCTCTGTGATTTCAGGGACAGCCTGGTCTATATATGAAGTTCCAGGCCATCTAGATCTGCATAGTGAGACCCTGTGTAAAAAATAAAAAGAAAGGAAGGAAGGAAAAGCAAGGGAGCAAGCTTTCTGAGATGTGACCTGCCCTTACTTCAGTGCTAGCGTCTTCCCTTCCCAGCTCCTCTGGCCTCTTTGGTTTCGATAGGATCATAGGAGTAAAAGATGTGTGCTGCATGCCTTCTATGACAAAAAATGAAATTCAAAAGTGGGTATAGTGGCTCATGTCTTAATCCTAGAACTTGGCAGGCAAAAGCAGACAAATCAGAAGCTCAAAACCAGCCTTGTTTATATAGTGAGTTTGGGCTAGCATGGGCTACATTCAGCCCTGTTTTTTGCTTTGTTTTTAAGAAAATGAGGGATGGCTGTGGACAGCCCTTCAGGACCTGGCACCCGCACTTCTGAGCAGGCTTCTCAGTGGGGCCATGCCTAGCAGGAAGCTGGCTTCCATGATCTCAGAGGATAAGACAGCAAGAACTTTCCACCTGCCCCAGGAAGAGAACACCCCAGCCCCCCATTATCTCTAGGCGTTCCCTAGTTGCACCGGAGAGAGATACCTCCGTGGAGATGGACATTTGTTTGGAGCTTTTCTATGTTGAAGTCCGTGCTTGTGGCAGATTGGCAACACTGCTTCTGTGCGTGACATCACATAAAAGAGTTGTAAGAACCTTGTAAAGATAAGAGCCATAGTAGGAAGAGTGAAGGGTGCCGTTTCCTTTTTAATATCTGCCATGAATCACAGCCCGAAAGGAAGACAGAAAACAGACACTGGTGTCGGGGGAGGGGGGGTGAGGAACAGGACTTCCATGGGGGTTGGGCTCAGATCCCTTCTATGGTGTTGTCAGAGGCTGGGTAGAGTGGGGATCAGGAGACAGGGGGGCTGCCCCAAAGGGTGGGGTTGGGGGCTAGCCTTGGCTGGCATCTAGTTTTGTAACTGATTACATAGACTGTGTAAATCCTGTGTCAGCACTGGCACCCACTCAGTTTGCCAGTACCTAATTAATACCTACTGTGAGTCCAGAACACTGTGGAGCCTGGAGGTATGATGATCCATACCCCCACCCACTCCCAACAAAAGGATTGCTTCAACCATGGAGGATTCCTTCCAGGAAAGTCCTTCCTGGGTGCAACTAAGGGCAGAGAGTGCTAGCTGGAGCTCCTCAAGGTAGAAAGGTCTCTTTGGAGAACCTGCTTTCTTCAGTCCTGTGCTTCAGGAGTTCCTCCTGTGAGGATGTAGCTGAGCTGTGGGCATCCGGTGTTCTCCTGAAGGGTTTTAAAAGTAGCGAGATGGTGTCCAGCCAGGGTTTTGGAGGCCTTGGACTGGAACTCTTGGCTGCTATCCTGATGAACCAATGGCTTTGCTAGTGGCAACTTGCTCCCAGGTTGGAGAGGGAGGAGGTATGGAGCTGAGGCCACTAAAGACCACTCAATATTTCAACCTTGGGGATCCAGTTTGGTGAAAACTCCTATTGTCCTCCATTAGGACATCTGAAAGTGGAGGAGTATGCTGGTGGAATCTAGGACATGGCAGGGAGGGGACCAGCCACTTCTCCTTATTTTTTATAACAATGGTGGTAGGGCATTGGAGGCCAGGATCCCCACATGCTACACTGAGCTACATCCCAAGCCTGGCCTTACTTCTTGGTGACAGGTGGCAGATGGGTGTCCCATGAACCCAGAGGAAGTACTCAGTGGTCCCCCTCAGTAGGACTGGGTTTTCCTAAGGTTAAGGGTCATGCATGTTCCTCAGCTAACCTGGTAATGGGAGGGGATGTGAGGACGGGGAGACTTAGCTAGGAAATGAGAGGGGTGTATGAGGAGGGACAAAACAGACCCGGGGAAGGAATGCAAAGGAGATGACTACTGTGTATCCTTTGGCCTCTTGTGAGACATGTAAGGGCCCAACTGGTTCAAGCAGCCTGGTGTTGAGGCAACAAGTCCATCCCCCGAAAGTTTTAACTTACATTTGGTCACATCGTGAGTTTGTGGCCTGGCAGCACCTGGGAGCTTCTGAGCTCTGACTTGCCTGTTAGGTTTAGCATCCCC
This sequence comes from Acomys percivali, assembly GCA_907169655.1. Lineage (NCBI taxonomy): Eukaryota > Metazoa > Chordata > Mammalia > Rodentia > Muridae > Acomys > Acomys percivali. The sequence goes on along the minus strand of OU015753.1, from coordinate 95,459,653 downwards.
CTTCCTTTATCAATGCAAGTTGGGGAAGGATTCATGAGGTAAAGTGACCCACGCTTAGCAACCTTGGCTTTAGGGTCCAGTTTCCCATTTCCCCGCTTTCTTTACTGAACTGCCCCATGCCTTGGGCAGGCTAGTAGGGGGAGAATGCACAGACAAGCAAGGCCCACTGTGAAGCCTTTGCTTGCTGGCCCCACCTCCTTCCCTCAGAGGTGGCAGTTGCTGGACAGCCTGACCCTTGAAGGGGGAGATCAACCGCCTCAGATAGAAAACCTTTATCTCTGTGGTTATTGCAAATGTGCTGCCATCTGCTTCTGTCCAGACCTGAAGTGGTAGCCAGATAAACTTCTGTGTTTATCAAGTCCAAACCATTGTCAGATGCAATTAGCCTGGGAGGCCAGTGGCTCATGATAAGCAAAGCCTGCAGCTGCATTTTCTGAGGACTCAGTGCTGCGGCTGGGACGCCATCATATCACCACTCCCTAACACGTTCCCAGTCTCCTTTCCCCTTGCCCTAAATTGTAAAGGGGATTTGATGTCCTAACACATTCGCTTTGGTGTTCTTTGCCCATAGTGGGAAATAAAACCCAATGGCTTTTATAGGTGGATAAATCCTTTTTAAAGGCCCGTTTGTTATCACTGTGGGGTTTGTGTGCACTAAAGCTGAGTTTTAAGGGGCTGATGAAACCCTACAATCACAGTTTGCTGTTTCTGGAAGGGACCCCTTCCTGCTATAGACGAACAATCACATCACAGAGGGCCTGGGACTTGTCAGAGGAACATGTTTGTGAACTTTGGGCAGATTTGGGTTGGAAGCTTGGTGTGGCCACTGACCTGGGCCTGCCCTTGGATAAACTTCTGGAGCCACTATTTCCTCGTCTGTCCAGAGAAGTACACAATCTGGACCTCACAGCATTGTTGGGAGAGAGGAAGACTGTTTCCCTTGGTCAAGGTTGCACAGATAACCCAGCAGGGCCAAAACCACAACCCTGGAATCACATCCTGGCTCGCAGGTTTTTATTCTTTCCACTTCAGGGTTGTTTCTCATCTTCCATCTACCATTAAATGTAACTAGATTCTCCTTTGTCCCTCTCGAGCTTCACCAAGCCTCGCTTGCTGAACCTCCAGATGGTCTGAGCTCAGTTCTGCTCATGGACTTGTGTTTATACAGTGACAGCATCTATATTTTTTCTGGATGAATTAATAATCGACTTTGCCATTGTATTGAGGAAAAACCAGACATCACCTCATGGTCTCAGAGAGGAAGCGTCATTTTTCCCGGCCCTTCTGGCCAATGTGCTACTTACATTTAGTGGCAGCGGGAGAGGTCTAAGAGAGCTTTTGCCCAGCTGAAGGCTGTCATTGGTCCACAGCCAGGAAACACCCCATCCTTACCCATCCTGCCTCATGGCATTAAATATTGGGATTCTGACTCTTGAGGTCCCGGGACTGGACTCTGATTAGTCAGTTTGAAGCCTTTGCCTGGGCGTCCTCTGAGCCATGGACACTAGGTGGCGCCACAGGAACATGGCTAGGGAGCCTGGCCCTGAGAACTAGTTCTCTGCTTTCCTCCAGCTGCCCTAACCAGATCCCTCCATCCGTTGGCTTCTGTCTTAGGACATCTAGATGTTGCTCTGTCAGGTGAGGGGCATCTCCCCTGTTGCTGTGGCCCAGCCTTTGAAGCACCAAAGGTCTCTTTTGTCCTCCATTATCCCCTCCCCTCGCTGGGGTCACTTGCTGCCCCATTATTAATTAGTCATTTGCTTGGCTTGGCTTTAGCAGGAGGTTTGGAGTGCTGAGCAGGAGGCTGTCAAGACCTACAGATCCCTCACAGCCACCACACAGACCTCCTGCATGCTAGCCACCAAAGCCTGCCCGGGACTGTGCCAGTGGTAAGGGGTAACAGCAGCCTAGTTGTCACTAGCTTCAGGCACAGTGTGTTGCACCCCTTCGTCATGCCCCATGCACCCCTTGGAGTCCAGATTGGGACTTCTCAACTTTCTGCTCATGTCTGCTCCCTTTCCTGGGAACTGCAGGTTTCATGTTACATCTCAAACCACAAGGTGGTTTCTCCTGGTCACCTGCTGTCCCCATCCTTCCTGTCTGTGACACCATATCCTTCGCTCCTTGGACTCCTGGGCCCACAGACCCGAGTTCCTGCCCACTATTATGGTGCTCCTGCGCTGCACCATCATCCCTCTACCCTCCACCGCTGGAGCCTTGACCCTTACCACACTGACCCTACAGGTCAGCATTGAGTTCCTTTGCCAGGACACCTCCCTGTAGATAGCTAATGTGAGACACACTCGAATGAGGATGTCCTCCAGCCCACACCATGCTGCCTTGCACTTTGTACTCTGGGGAACCAGACATGAATCCTGGAGTGAAGGTCCTTTCCAGCCACCTTCAAGCTGAAAGCACATGGAGGCACACCTACCTGCCAGGCTGTCGGATAGGTGGCAACTTGACTTCACAACAGTGATTTTGTTTTTGTTTTTGTTTTTTCCTTCTCTAGAAACTCTTCTGGATATAGCAACATCCATGCTCAGGGCAGGCCTGGGTGTTGCTGTTGGCTGGGACCACAGGCAGAGGGAAATAGTTCCAACATGCGCTTTGACCGTGAGATCCAAGTCAGGATGGGCAGAACATGAAAGGTGGCATGGACAGAGGAGAAGGATGGGTTCCAAGATCAGGCCTCCTGGCCTCCTTATCTCTGCTGCAGCAGAGCCAACGATGGTGAATGCGGTGCTTCAGGTCCTCAGCCTCAGTTTCCTACCACTACCTACCTCACCGGAAGTATGATCTGTGCTAAGGCACCCTCGTGGCACATGAGGGGCTCCGTAGACAGTACCAGTTACTGCCAAGCCTAAGCCCTTCGCCCAGCCTTTTTCCAAGATGACCTTGCGGAAATCAAAAGGCAGGTCTTATGGACCTTCCCTCTCCAGGGTGCAGGGAGAGCGCCTCTGGGCTCTCGAAGAGGATGTGGCCACGCACAGGAGATAGAACACTTGACACTGAGCACACTGCCTTCCTTATTGCTCTTGTAATGGAGTTTTATCCTTGCCTTCTGGAATGTCCTGAAATACCAGATGCTACAGTGCTGTAATACCACTGGGATGGCTCTACCTGGAGAACGAAGTCCCTACTATTGCCTTCTGTGGCAATCATGACAACTAGTAAAGACTTCACAATGGAAACCTGGTAAACCATCCTTTGGCTAAACCCTTTACCTATAAAAGCCGCTCCTGCTGAGACAGAAGAAAGGGTCTACCTAAATCCCTGGTTTCTTCTACAGTAGTATCCCTGTGCTACTAGGGAATCCTGTTCTTGACTTAGGAATTTAAATCTTCCTACTGGGCTGTAGCTCGGTGCTACACTCTAGGCCTAGCAGGTGCAAGGCCCTGGGTTGGATCTTCAGCCAAAAGGGGCGTCACCTCCAAATGCCTCGAGGAGCTCAGGAGGTCTCACTAGCTAGTGTGTGGATGAAGCCAATGGCCTTGATGGGACTTCGCTGAGATACTTTCCAACACAGGCAAACCCGTCTTCAACTTCCTACAGTGAACACCTCTGTGGCGGTGAAAGTGGCCTGCCTCAGGTGGACAGGGATGGCTGTCTCACAGCTCCTCTCTCTGTGTTCCCCTCCTTTGGTCCTCGGGACATTTACTAATGCTTTGAATGAGGTAGCAAGCCAACCCTAAGTGTGAAAGCCACAGATTATTAATGCTTCGCTTGAGGGTGGCTCCCTTGCTTGCTAGCCAGCTTTAAGCAGCATTATTAAAACTGGCTTGATTATTTTGAGAAGGTGGTCCTATTAGGAGCTATATACTCCTTCAACGTATGTGTTTATACATAGCGCTTCAGATAAAATACATATTTATAAGTATTCACATGTTGTGTGTGTGAGTGCTTAGCAATTTAATTACCTGGGCTAAATTGCTAGAAGAGATACCCAGAAGTGAGCCCCTTTTTGGGGGGCTAGATTCAGTGCAGAGGCCACATGAGAAAGGGATGGTGTTGGTGGCCTCTCTGTGACTCTAACAACAGAAGTCCCAACCGCACAGAGCCCTGGCCAAGCATCTTTGGCACAAGCTGCTTCTGACCTCTGCTGTGTGGGTTGGGGAACACTGGGGCAAGTGTCCTTGCCGTAGCTCCAGAGAGACACTGACTTCAGGCTTTTGTTTCCAGAGCTGGTTGTCTAGTTTTCCTAATGAGCAAATATGTTCTCTTTAAGGAAACAAACAAACAAAGCAAAAACACCAATTCATCTGGATTTTCTTCATTTGTTTTAAATACAAACAAACAAAAGAAGGGTGGTTGTTTCTGTACCAACTCTTTCCAATGCAAGTTGTCTCAGCGCTCGGGGTGCTTGGATGGTGCTTGTCACCATAGGACCCACAGGGCCAGTTCCAACTGTTACTCAGTAAGGCTTTTTTCTTTCCAAAATTCCCAGTGTTCCTTTAAGGCCCATTTAGCTGCGGGTTTTGTTTATTCTCCCGGCAATCAGCATTTAAAATAAGACAAACAAGCATTTTTCCTGGGCTGTGAATCCCTGCCGGCCAGCCTCCACCTGCACACCTGAAAGCAATGTGTCCAATTGAATTTTCTCAGTAACCCAGAGCCCCTTCAGAGACCTGCCCCCTCCGTCTATCCGGCTGGGAATAGGGAACTTGAGTAGCGTAAATGCAATTTTAAGAATTGCTAATGACGCTAGAAATCTGCAATGCAATTAGCGTCATTGGATTTGGCTCTCCTCCGAAGGCACAAACCTCCTTGTCACACTGCAGTGGCAGAAGAGGCGAGTGGGTCCACGTGCGCCTGGCCCAGCGCTGGGTATGTTGGCAGCCCCTTCACACCAAGAAGGTGCTGGTTTGGGTTCCTCTCTTCTTGTGTAGCTGTTGACTTCTTTGTCTGCTTTCTGGGTAGTGGGAGGTTACATGGGGGGAGGGATTTGTAACCTTCCATATCCAACCTTTCAGTAGAGTCACTGTTATCTAGGAAATTGGGTCCCACTTTGCTCATTTTGCTCCCTAGGATTTCCGGTTCAACCTTGATTCCTCCTGTTCTGGACCAGTCATTTGGGTAGAGTTCCTTGTCATCCCTGTAGTTATGGGGACCCTTCCACCACTATTACCCACCATACCTACCCTCGCTCTCTCCCTCCCCCCTCCTCCTTCTCTCCCTCCCTCTCCCTCCCCCCTTCATCCCTCTTCCCCCTCCCTCCCTCTCTCCCTCCCTCCTGCTCCCTTCTCCTCCCACCTTCTCTCTCTCCCTCCCTCCCTCTCCCTCCCTCCCTCCCTCCCTCCCTCTCTCCCTCCCCCTCCCACCTTCTCTCTCTCCCTCCCTCTCCCTGCCCCCTCCTTCCCCCCCTCTGATTTCCTCATCTTCTCTGTGCTTTATAGGTGAGACAGTAGACTATGGCACATGAAGAGGGGCAAAAGCACAGGCAATTGGGTTGGGGTATGAGTGTGAATTATTGGATTAAAAAACAAACCCTTACTACTTCATAGGAAAATCATATTTGCTTTCTGGAAAAATAACAAGGGCCAAGCCATGCAAATCCTGTTAGCTGCCTAAAAGGCTGCCAAGTGCCACAGATGATCTTGGTGAGTCTGTTCGATTCAGCAAAGGTTTCTACTCTGGGGATCTTCCTTCAAATACAGAGGCCCAAATCAGAAGCTCATAGAGGGGAGCTGTTCTTCCAAGATTCCAGATGTGTCTGCGAGACAACACGTTATGGGGCAAATTGATTTCACCCTTGGGAAACCAGAGATTTTTCAAAGTTATGTCTGCGAAGCTGGCTAATGCAATTCCCCATTAGTACATTAAAGTGTGCCCTTATTAATTCAAACATAAAGGCAACAAAATAAGCTGTTAAATTTAAAATATAATACATATATAATGAGGAGAATGTGTGAAAGCCTTATTCAAATGAAAATACAGGAGTGTTTGAACTACTGAGGTATCTTTTGTATTGAGTTATGAGCATATGTAATGGATTTAATTATTAATTTCCCCATTGTTCTATGCATACAGACAGGGTTCAAGGCACAGTCATTCTCTGGCTTTCATAGATCTAATTTGTATAATTATTGCCTGAATAAAGAATTGCTCCAATTCCTAGCTCTTTCTTTCTTTCTCGTTCTAAATCCTGTTTCAATGCTGCATTCCAAAAGGCGAGCACCTGCCACTTCTTCAAAGTCAGCTGATCATTTGGGATGACGGACGGCATGGCCGCCGATGACGTCTCCTTTCAAGTCTCTTTGTCTAAGTGAATTATCGTGCGTCCTTTTAATTTTATTGAACAAATTACATTTGTCAAGGTCTATCTTTGTAAATAAATGATAACTAGAGACACATGGATGCGTATTTCTGCTGTTCAAGGCTCCTGTTCCATTTCTGGAAGCCAGATGAACATGGAACAAAGGAGAAACTTGCCTCTAAAAGCAATTATCTTTCTGCATTCCCATCAGTATAATTATATTGCAGGGAATTTTAAGGAGCTGTAGAAGTAGAATTGAATGCTTAAAACTGTGTTTGCTGAATTGCTATGCAAAAGTTGAACAGGCTGTACGGCACCAGACAAAATAGTAGCTCTCTCCTGGCCGTGTTTCCACAAGTTCAGAGTGTGCCTCGAGGATGGAGGCGGTGCGGGGTGACCTCGGCCATGTTTAGGGGTCCTGTGTTTCTTGAACAGAATTTGTAATGACATTTCTGAATCCCGAGGGCTGTTGGCAAGGTGACTGGGAATGTAGACAATAAAACCACCCACTTCCAGTCTATTTGGAAGGCTTCTGACTTGCTGGTTTCTCTCTGCTCAGAAGAGAAACCTACTGGCTTATTAAGTGATACATGAGCGGGGGTGGGGTAAGCAAGGGACTGTTTATATGTGGTGGTGGCAGCACTTACTTTATCCTCTAAAGCAAACCAGCAGCTGGCTTGGAGAGGTATTGAACGTGGTTTGTGTGGCTGCTCTGTCAATAAGGCATGTCAACAAGGGTCATTTCTTCATCATTGGCTTCCCCACAATTTAGTGAACTGTAGCTAAGAAGTAAATTGTACTATCTCATCACTGATGGCTCAGAAGTAGAAAAGTGTGTGTGTGTGTGTGTGTGTGTGTGTGTGTGTGTGTGTGTGTGCTCGAGCTAACACTTGGGTATCTTTCCTTAGGATATGCATACTTTTTTTTGAGACAGGGTCTCTTGCTGGCTTGAAACTTGCAAGTAGGGTGGGCCAGTGATCTCCAATGATCTGTCTCCACCTCCCCACCACCAGGGTTGCCATCACTCTTGCCAGTTTTTAAAGGACCACCAAGTGGACATTTTGGGATATTGGTGGGCTTTTGTGAGAGGTGATCATAGAAAACACCAGAACTGTGGCTGGTCTAGTGTGGTCAACTTTGAACTACCAGGCAATGGATAGAATAACACTGTAAGCTAGAGATCCTGAGAAAAAGAAACGCAGAAGCAAGGGTGGCTTGTACCTTCAAGGAGAAATGGACAAATGGGTGAATCTACAGCTTGCGTAGGTGCTGGAGACATGCTGGTAAAGGCATCAGATCCATCCTGCTCTCCCATGGGCCCAAGTATGACAGTTAATCAGAAGCTCCTTCGGGGTTGAGGGCCAGTGACAGACATTATATACTTTTTTGCATTCTCTCTGTCTATGTCTTTGTCTTTCTCTTTGCGAGTGGCAAAGGTTAACCCACCTAATAACCTCTATCATGGTTTTTGTTTGGTTGGCTTTTTGAGACAGGATCTCAACTATGTGACACCAACTGACCTAGAACTCATTATATAGAGCTAAAATCCACCTGCCTCTGCCTCCAAGCGATAGAGATAAAGGCGTGTGTCACCGTGCCTGGCATCACCTTGTCTTTTGAGACAGAGTCTCTTATTGGGACTGGAGGCTCACTTATTAGGCTAAGTTGGATGATCAGTAAGAACTAAGAACCCTCTTGCGTCTGTTTTCTTAGAACTGGGATTACAAGTTCCTGCCTCCACGGATTCTCACCCGGGTCCAGAGATAGACTCAGATCACCATGGTTTTTTGTAGCAAGCACTTACAGACCGAGACTCTTCCAAACCCATCCAGCTCCTCTCATCCTCTTTTTAATGAATTAGAGCTGTGTCAACAAGGCACTCCTGACTGTAGGGAGAGAAAGAAACTGTGGTGTGGTGCTACTGTCAACATGACATAATCCAGGGTTGCCTGACAGACAGGCCTCTGGGCATACGTCATTGCTTTAATTGAGATGGGAAGACTTGCCCACTGTGGGCGGCACCATTCCCTGGGCCGGGGATCTTAGACTGTGTAAAATGGAGAAAATAAGCTGAGTACCTGCATGGCATCTCTCTGATTCTCATCTGTGGGCTCAAGGAGAACAAGTCCCTCTAGCCCTCGCGGCTGTGGCTTCCCTGCCACGGTGGACGGGGACATGGAACTGTGAACCAAACTAAGCCCATCCATCCTTTGCATTTGTCAGTGTATTTATCACAGCAACAGAAAAAGAAACTAAGCCAGCGAGTGTCCTACACGTATGTGTGTAATTAGAAAAAAAATCAAACCCTAGGCCCTTCACCTCCACCAGGGTAGACAGAGTCGTGTTTAGTTCTTTCATTTAAAAAAAGAACATGCTTCAAGGAACTTGTAAGTTTCAGGGCAGGAGACTCCATGCTTTTGATGAAGGATGGATTCCAAAGTATTAAATTACTGCTGAGCCAACAGCAGTGGCGCAGGGTCAAAGACAGTTTGCTGTCTGACATTCTGACCCCTCTTGGTGTTTTGCACTATAAAAGACCACCAAGAGTACATGTGTCAAGGATGCCAGCATGGACCACTTTGGTCCCTGGCATGCCACCCCAAGGAAGAGTGACAGGTGGTTCTGGGCGATAGGACAGGGGAGGACACTGCTGAAAGGACTTAGCTGAGAGACTGGAATCCTTCCAAAGGCTTTATCTCATAGGAAATGGCATAGCAATGCCACCAGAAGCTACCCACTTAGACAAGCGAAAGCCATGTCACTCTTGTCACAGGCTACTTCCTGATCCTGAAGATACTCTATAGGCTGCCATGTGCCAGAGTCTGGCAGAGTGTGCTGTGAAGTCAGGTGAGCATGCTCGCAAGACTGCACACTCCGGGAGATCTGGACCCGGTCCCTTGCATGTCTCATCTGACATGTAGGAAGGGCTGGAAGAATGGGAGCAGAGCAGAAGGATTGGCCTAGGGGGCTCAGAATCAGGAAACCTGATGAAACTCACAAGGTCTCTTGGAATGCAGAGACCATCTTGGTACTAGCCGGGCGCTTCTGGGTCCTTCAATACTCTTCTGGGCCTGACAGGGCTTTGTATGTTTGCTCCAGGTGGTGACTCTTCCTAATGGTGTTTCTTTTCTGGCCTGTGGCATCCTTGCGTTGTTGAAAAGTCCCTCTCCATAGTAACAGAGCTTCCAGGGAGTTAACACCTCAACCCATTAAGCTTAAGTGCTTTTCAAAACATTTTATTATTGGCTGAGTGTTTGTGAAGCAGCTTACCTTGGACTCCGACCGCTTCAAGAGGCTTGTGCCTGTCTTGTGTTCTATAGGAGCTCCAGCACACACCCAGCACATTCTGGCACCCTTCTCCTGTGTCTCTCTCCAGTGTGCGGAGGCAGCGAGGAACTTTGAATTTAGTTTATATATATATATACATATATATATATATATTGTTACTTAGCTTATTGAAAGAGGGATGCCATTGCTTTCAGAAAGCAATTTTTTTTTGCTCTGTGTTTTGTGGGGCTGTAGAGATAGATGGCGCAGTGGTTAAGAACGCTTGCTGCAGCCCAGGTGGTGGTGGCACACGCCTGCAATCGCAGCACTCAGGAAGGCAGAGGCAGGTGGCTCTGTATCAGTTCGAGGCCAGCCTGGTCTGAAGAGAGAGTTCCAGGATAGCCAGAGCTACACAGAAAAATCCTGATTTTGTTTGCTTGGGGTTTTGTTTTGTTTTGTTTGTTTTAAAAGCTTGCTCCTCTTGCAGAGAGCCTGAGATGAGTTCCCAGTACCACCCTTACAAACACCTGTAACTCCAGCTCCAGGGCATCTGACATTCTTCTGGCCTCTGCAGGCACTGATGCACATATACACACATTTACATTTTTTTTTTATTCTTTAAAAATTGTGCTTTACATGGATAACGATGAGCACATGAGAAGTGAGGGATGGTGCCCCATCGAGTTGTCACAGTCTGCATCCTTTCTGGTCCCTTGATAATGATGTCAGGTTCTCTAACTTTGGTTGGCAGATAAGCCATATGTATTCATGCGTCAATCACAATGCCACAACGTGGCTGTCCCAAAAAATGAACTTCATTAGATTAATGACTTGCTAAAACTACTTAAATATGCACGACAGCAATTTACTGGACAGCCCTGCATTGCAAGCAAATTTGACTTATTTGTGAGGTATTTTGGTTTGTGTGCATGGCTGGGTGTCAAACACCAAAGAATCATGCCTTATAACAGACAGAATGGAGGAGACACTGGCTGCAGTAGACCCATGGCAGGGTTCTTGATTCCCCGCCCCCTACACATAGCATAGAATTTGCAATAAAGAAACAATGTGTTTAACTAACAGGATAGATAGCTTAGGAAAATACTAGAATAAGGAACCATGATAGCAAACCACAGGGCATGCTTAAGTAAGATAAGTGCCATTCGTGAAGGGATTTTGATTCAGGTCCTTGAGAAGGGAGGGTAAGTTAGGGACAGCATCTAATCTTGAGGTGGGTGCATGGTTGTGAAGAGACAAATGAGTAATTTTGAAGTCAATCTGTAGCTAGCTGTAGTGGCATCAAGTCACCTGACTGCTTGGGTTGTGGCTAGAGAAGTCACTGTGATGAAATGGAGTTTAGAATAAGAGGTAGAAGGCTCACCCCATTCTTGGCTTCACTTCATTGCTCTGAGACTCCAGCCATCTTTGTTGTTGTTGTTGTTTTGTTTTGTTTTTGAGGCAGGGTTTCTCTGTGTAGCCTTGGCCGTCCTGGATTTGCTTTGTAGACCAGGCTGGCCTCGGACTCACAGAGATCCACCTGCCTCTGCTTCCCAAGTGCTGAGATTAAAGGCGTGCACCACCACACCCGGTCGACTCCAGCCATCTTTTCCTAACAAAAGAAGCCTACATCTTCTGGGAGCTGCATTTACTCCTCAGGGGCGTGGTGGTTTCTCCTACTCCCTGACGTATCTACCTAGGCCTGGAGGAGTCTGGCATGCTGCCTTCTTTGGCAGCCTGGGGACTTGGCTGCAGCCAGGTCCAGGGAAGAAGAGCTGGCTGGCATCTGGGCTTCTCTTGGAAGACCTGACAGCAAAATAGAGAGTGGCTGCCATATGGAGAGGAAGGAGAGGCTTTGCCTTAGGTGTGGCGGGTCCCTTGGTTAATGTGTGGAGTCTACAGGGAAGTGAGGGTAGGCCCCTGCTCCAGTGTACCCCAAGATTAGCCACCAGGCTGCAGGTGCTGCAAGTGGATCTGAGGTGGGAGCTGGTGGTCATGGGCATTTGCACTGTGCAAATCAGACCTTCTTTTGGGAATCCTCATTTGTCACCCTTTGCCCTCAGTGTGGCCTTGACTAAGCAAAACAAAAAGATTCCAACACACGTTTACAAGAGGCTACTCGCTACTCCATTGGCGAGTACTCCTTTGTTGTTATTTTCTTATTTTGAAGACTGCCCTCAAGCCAGCAATTGCTTCTCTGTATTACTGTCAGATGTTCTCCTATGGTCACTGTGTCACACATGTGTTTTCAGTTTCGAGTCTCTTGCCTTTTGTGTTCTTACAAGTGATCATGAAGGGCAAGACTCTCTCTCTATCTCTCTGTGTCTCTGCCTCTCTTCATTGTGTGCATATGTGGGGGCACGTGCATGCCATGATGTGTGTGGAGGTCAGGAGTTCTTCTATCACATGGGTCCTTGGGATCCATTAGTGTCATTAGCTTTGGTGGCAAGCACCCTTACTCACTGAGCTACCTCACTGGCTCCAGCAGCAGCAGACTTAGAGCCAACACTAGGGACCTCTTCACAGTACTATCATTGTTAAGTAGCACAAGATGACGTTCTGGTGTGTGGTGGACCAGGCCTGAAAGCCAATTTGTGGTCAGTGCGGTAGTCACTTTGTAAGTGGGCTCCTGGTATCATCTGTTCCTTTTTTTGTTTGTTTGTTTGTTTGTTTGTTTGTTTCTGTTTCTGTGTTTTCAAAACAGGCTTTCACTGTATAGCTCTGGCTGTCCAGGAACTCACTATATAGACCAGGCTGACCTTGAACTCTCAGAGATCTGCCTGCCTCTGCCTTCTGAGTGCTGGCTGGAGTTTAAAGGCATGTGCCACTACTCTCAGCTTACAAGAGACATGGGACTATGAGCCCAAGTGATGTGCAAAGGGCCCAAAGGTTATGGACGTTCTTTCAGCGACAGAGGATGGCTGAGCAAGCCCTCCTCTCAGCGGTACAAACAAATACACCACTCATTTGTTTTCACTCCTCCTGTAGATGCATTGGAATGTTTCTTGACTATCCACCACCTCATGGACCATCATAGAGAGGAGACTGAGACAGTCCTGCTTCTCAGCCTCACAGGATCACCAGCCATTCCGGATAGTCTGGAAGTTGTACTAGATGGAAGTGTAGAGTAGCAGTAGCTGGTGTTGGTTAGATATTTTTCTAGGATAGGTTGTCAGTTCTCTCTCAAAGTACCATACACAAATTCAGAAGTTCTTCATTCATTCATTCATTCATTCATTCACTCACTCATTCATAAGCAGTTAGTAGGTACTTCCGTTGCTTAAAATATAAAGAGAAGGATGGGTGGAAGGTAGAAAAATGGTTAAGACAGTGTTGACACTTAGTACTCTCTCCACTAATGCTCATAGAGGCAGAGGCTGGAGAGACAGCTCAGTGATTAAGAGCGCTGTTGTTCTTCTAAAGGATCTGCATTTGGTTCCTAGCACACTGATGGTGGCACAGTAAGATGTAACTCTAGCTCCAGGGTGTCTTACTGCCTTTTATGGCTTCCTCAGCCACTGGGCATACGTGTGGTACACAGAAATACACACAGCCAAACACTCGTACACATTTAAAAAATGATAATAAAGGGCCTGAGAGGCTACACATTTGAAGTAAGGAAAGGAAGCCAGCATGTCATCTTGGCTTGTATACATCCATGGTCACCACATACTAGAAAGAAAAATGTAGCGTAGTAAAGGGAGGGTTCCACTGCTGGGTTGCAGTATGACCTCGAACTCTGCAGACGAAGATGCTGAAGCTTACAAAGTTGTCACAAGCTCGAGAAACAATTAAAAAGCAGCAAATTCTGTGGTTCCCTTCCAATCTCTAAGGCTTGTCAATCTTTGCTTGTAGATGATTGTTGAATTTCTCAATATTTAACCAGAGCATATGTTAGGGACTTTGGCAGGCTGCAGGTTTGCGAACAGAGTAGCATGAAGGCTCCCTAGAGCCAGTGATGGAGCGTCAAAGGAAGAGCAGAAAGCAACATGGGAAAAAACGCGAGATGAGTGCTCCTGGCATGGGTGGGTGAGGGGGAGCCTTGATGGGGACTTCTGGAGTCACAGTTTGTGGCAGTGAAGATGGATTGTGAGGAGAGGAAGCATTTGGGGGGAGGAGAAGAAGCAGAGGAGGCAAGAACAGAAGGAGCAGTTTCTTAGGTGTAAATCTTAAAAAAACAAAACAAAAAACTCGTCAATTGGGCTGAAGAGATGGCTCAGAGGTTAAGAACTGGTTGTTCTTCCAAAGGTCCTGAGTTCAATTCCCAGCAACCACATGGTGGCTCACAACCATCTCTCTATAATGAGATCCAGTGCCCTCTTCTGGCCTGCAGACAGAATACTGTATAAATAATAAATAGATAAAAATCTTAAAACAAACAAACAACAAACCCTCATCAATTGTTCATGTCATTTTCCTGCATAAGGATCCATTGCGCTTGTGTATTGTGCTAGGTCACATTGGATAAATACATGAAAAGTGTCTACTATTAACTTCAGGAAACCATGAGCAAAGATAAACCTCCAAATCTTAATCAGAATTTCCCTAAAACATTTTTTTTTTTATGCCTTTGACTCTTTTGCCTGCATGCATATAAGTGCACTATGTGCGTGCCTGGAACCTCTGGAGGGCAGAAGAAGGTGTCAGCTCTCATGAAACTAGAGTCACAGACATCTGGAAGATGCCACGTGGGTGCTGGGAACTGAACCTGGGTCCTCTGCAAGAGCAGCCAGTGAGTGCTCTTAACTGCTCAGCCACTCTAGCTCCAAGCAGAATTCTAATGAACATATTTGCCATAGTGTTTTTTTAAAAAAATTTATTATTATTACTTCATACTAGGGATTGAATCCACGGCCTCACACATGAGAAGGCTTTTTACCACTGAGCTACAAGCCCCATCTCCACAATCTTTTATATTCACTGGAAGTTTCTATCTCTTCAACAAGAAGCCTTGCATTTAATGGTCCTTCTTGTATGCTAGACTTCCGGGACAAGAATTCTGAGGGGAGTGTCCTGTTTTCTTTGAGCAGTGAAGCTATCCTGAGAACCTCTGGGCCTGGATATTGGGAAGATAAAAGAAATACGGAAGGAGGGGGAAGAGAGAGAAAGAAAAAGGAGGCAGATCTGGAAGAGGAGAGGAGAGCGATTGGCCACCTGTTTCTTTGGGCTAGATGCTCCCCTGGTTGAAGAGCCACCTTGTTGTCATCAAAGCCTTAACAGGATGTTTGTTTTATTTACATGCTTTATTTGAGACAGGGTTTTTCTATATAGCTCTGGCTATTCTGGAACTTACTGTGTATACCAGACTGGCCTCACATTCAGAGAGCCACCTGCCTCTGCCTCCCTAGGGCTGAAATAAAAGGTGAGTGTTACCACATCAAGCTTGAATTTTTGCCAAAAGCTCTGATTCCCAGTGTGCTCATGAGCAGCTGTCCAGAGGATTCTAGATGCCTTCTTTCTTAGGAAGGTCACATTGGCTACGATCATGAGGAGAAGAGGTGGAGGGCCCATCTTAGACACTTTAGAGATAAGATATTGTAAAGTACCTCAGACCCTCAATACATCACCCCCCATGAGTGCAATAGGAGCTGTTTTCTCAGCTGCCTCAGCATTGTGGGGGTGATGGGTGACTAACTTATACATGGTGTTTATTGTAATAAAAATACTTGTCTTGGGGTTTGAAAGCTTGGGTCTGAGGCATGAGTGTTTTTACTTAGCTGCGTGTCTTCTCCATAGGCCAGTAATGAAGGGCCTATGGCGAAGGTTTTGGCAACACTCTGAAGCTGCATGCAGTTTAGTTTGTGATGGTTATCTGACAACATCTAGTCGTTGTCCTTGTCTAGATTACACGTGAGTAATCAGTCTATGGCTTGGTGGGTCCATGTACATACAACTGACGGGTAAAATTGGGTGATAAGGATTCTTACACAGCTTCCTGTTTTGAAGAGCTGCTATGTTCACGGACAGCTTCCCTGGGAGGGAATGAACGATTCCCTCTCCTAAGAGATTGCCTATCTATTAAATCACCTAGAGCCCCACCTCTATTTAATCCATCTAAACACCCTTGGGTGTTGCCTAAGGTCTTCTCCCATGGGTGCTACATAAGTGTCATTCCTCTTGAGGCCCCTTGCTGGCCTCAGGTTCCTAAGCCTGAGCCCCTGTTTGTTGGGGTGCAGCAGCAGTCTCCCCATGTGGGCAGGATGCTTCTCATTCTCTCTTGCTTTCCAGGGCCTGTGTTCTTGCCCCTCAGGGGTATTTTTTTCCTGACAATGTCTTTGGAGATGTTCTGGTCAGAGAGCCTCTTGACTTGATGTCCTGGGCATCCCACACATTATGGCTGCAATTCTTTTCCTGGATGGTCTCTTTGATGATCACACAATCACATCTTATATTCTGAGAATACAGTTCTTTCTTTCCCTCTGGGAAGAGACCTCTGAATCTTAATAGACCAGTCACCTCTGGGTCCCTGGCTCTCTGGGATGCTAGATTCAGTTTTCCTATGCTGCCCTCTCTACTGGAGCCAATCACTTCCTAGGCTAGGGGTGTGTGTGCACACATGTTTGTGTGTATATGTATCCCTGTGTATGTGTGTGTGTGTTTGTCCCTGTATGTGTGTCTTGGACAGCTCTCTCCCGTGCCAACAGCCAGTCTTAGGTCTCTAGGCCTTCTGAGGAAACTCACTTTGGTCTTGGGCACAACTGTCCAACAACTTCTCTATCCTTGATGCCTTTGATTTCTGTTGCACTTCGGGGCTTGTGGTGTTTTCCAGTTGTCACCGAGCTCCTTGGGCTGGTCTGCTTCCTCAGGTTCTCAGGCGTGGGCCTTGGAGGCAAGATGCAGTCAGGAAGCCAGTCTCCCCCCCCCCAAGAACAATGAGCCCCCTTTCTCCTTGGCAGTTCAGAATTGCACCCTTTCCCTTGCAGCCTTGTGAGAAGAAGCCAAATGCCCATTCTGGATGTGTGAGGACTGAGGCTCACTGCGCACTGCTGTTATCTCAGCAGGAGAGCAATTTGCAACCATTTAAAACCCTTTCACTCCGCCCTTCCCCTCTGTGTGTATGCTTCTACACACACCAGTCCATATCTATTAGTGCAGATGGTGACAAACTAACTCCCCATTGAAAGGGTTCAGAGCAGAGCGGGGGAAATGGATTTTTGGCCTCGTTCTGGCCTTATAAACAAGAAAGCTTGAATGATTTTAGGTTCCTGATTCTTGCCTCAAAAGAGCACAGTTTGCTTCTTCCAAACACAAGAGGTTGTAAATTGGTAATTCATCTCAACCAAAGGCCACATGATGAGCAATTGTAGAAGTATTTCTCTTTCTTGTTGTGCAAAAGAGGGACCAGACATCTGAGTGTGGGTTCCAGCTGGAATTTGACTTTCACCATTTGCAGCCCAAAGGCAACCATCTTGGCTAGCTCTGGGCTCTGTAGCATCTCCTGCCTTTTTACCTACTGGGCCATCACCAGGGTAGGCAGCTTCTGCATTGCCATGAGACCCGCCCCCTTCCCCCATTCCCCCCCCCACCTCTCTCTCTTAGGAAAAAAAATCTGCTCTAATCAAAATACTTTACTATATTCCTTATTGTCAGCCAATCCTGCCTGAACTCATTAAATAACAGTGTGTGGGTTATTTGCTGTCAGTGAAATTATCAAAGGCATTTTTCAGTTGGGGCACGCACAAAACATATGCTTCAGTGCCAACTAAAACAATAATGAGGGAATGTCATGACCAGTCTTGACCGGATCTCCCTGCCCATTTCAGACTACCTCTTAATTCCGGCACAAGGGTCATCCCGTGAATTCTTATAGCGAGTCACTGCTCACCACTCACATGAAAATGATGTGACCTATTAGAAATCTCACTGTACTCATTGCAGTTAATGAGATGTGGAAAGCCTTGTAATGTGATTTGCTGGGCCATATGCTGTAAGGGACACTGCTGATTCCAGTCGTCCGTATTTAATTTAAGCAGTATGCAATACCTTCTTCATATGGCTACTTATATAATAAAAATTAACTTGGGATATAAAAAAAAATACACCATTGTGGGGTTTATGACTTGGTGTGGTTCAGTTTTGTGTCTTGCATGGAAACATCTGTAAGTAATGTGTGTGGGTCTAATTTTAAATTCCGCCAAATATTTTCCATTTAACATTTGGTTTAACTGACAAACTTGCAGAGGTGGATTGCCGAGCCGTTGGTAACTGATCTATCAGTACAGTGGTCCCAAAGCCATAGACCGGTTTTTATTTTTTTAAGAAAATAACTGTAATTCAAAACTTGTTTTTACATATCAGCACATACAAAATGTAGCCGCCTGAGCCTCTTGAAGATCCTACTGCAACGAATCCGTTGCCCCTAAAGGTAGTTACCTTGGTTTTGACTTTTGCTTTAGCTTCCGGTGGGGAAAGGAGACTGGAGGGTTCCTGTGGGGTGGGAGGAGCCACTCCTGGTGGGGAAATGATGGGGGACAGCAGTGTAGGAGTGGACAGACCACTCCCCTTCAGGGTGTCCTATGACCTAGGTTGTATTTCCTTACTACTTAAAAAGAGAAAGTTCTTTCATACTAATTCTCAGAGGAGCCAGGCTCTCCGCTCTGAGCTATAAAACCAGTAAAAATCAGCCCCCTCCCATTTTTTTGTCTGCTAGTAGGGTTACCCAATAAAACAGAGAGGGCCCAAAATGTGAATTTCAGATAAACCACAAATACTTTTTAGTATAAATGCATCCCAGGCAATATTCAGGACGTGCTATATTAAAACTCGAGTTTGGCAATAGGTGGAATCCACATTCGTCCTGTATTCAGTTGCTAAATCAGGCCAGCCCTTCCACACCCGGGTCAGGAGGGTTTGCTGACTGCATCCTATGGGTGGCCTGAACCTGCCGGTGGGTGGGCAGGAGACATTAATGGCTCCCTGGGGATGGGATGGTCCCGGGGAGCTCTACTGTACAGTTAATAAACGCCCCCCCCCCACTGCAAGGAATGCTGAGTCAGCATCCAGGCAACTGGGATGCAGGACCCTAGAAACATAATTAAACTGTTTCCCCGACTGACTCGAAAATAAAGTGTATGTGTGGAGTGGGGAGAGAAACTTGAGGGGAAGTTAAACAACAAATGGTGAGGTGTGGCGTGAAACCTCAGGGAAACTGTCGGTTTTGCTTCAAGGGAATTGAATTGTGAAACTTGCAAGTTGCGAAATTTCACTCGGCTGATGCCTGTGAGAACCGAAGTTTGTTTTAATTGTCAATTAAATCTGGGATCTAAGGAGCCTTAGGGCGGTGCTGGCCCGAAGGGAACCGGGTGTGGGCCGGATGGATGACAGTGCCCGCCACTGGGGGTCAGGATAAGCTCATAGAGTGGCCCTCCGACAAGCTACACGTCCGGAGAGGAGCGCTGCCCTGCCCTCGGGAGGCAGGGCCTGGGAGGCAGGGCCTTGCACCCCCAGTTGGAGAAGGGTGCGCCCTCTTGCCTTCCAGGTTGCTGGAATGCCAGGTACTAAACGGCCTCTACCAGAGTGCATTCTGCGCGCCGATGACCATGTCCTGAAAACAAAAGAAGTGTGGCCTTGTTGAAGATTTTATGTAACAGAAAACGATTCATTTGCATTCACAAAGAATTTTAAGACAGAGACAGCCAAGCCCTGAATGATCTGGCTTATAACGTGTTTCTTAGAAGGAAAGAGGGAGGGAGGGAGGGAGGGAGAGAGGGAGGGAGGGAGGGAGGGAAAGAGGGAGGGAGAGGGGGCGGGGTGGGAGGGTGGGGGTGAGAGAGAGAGAGAGAGAGAGAGAGAGAGAGAGAGAGAGAGAGAGAGAGAAAAGAGAAGAGAAGAGAGAGAAGAGAGAAGAGAGAAGAAGAGATGAAAGAAGACCCTCCCTACCCCCCCAGCATCCCGCCAAAGTTTAGATGTTTGCGAGCTGCTGTTGACTTCAGATCAAGGTTGCTTTCTTGTTAACCCGAGGACGGAGCCTCAGAAGATGATTGCCCCACCGAGGGATTAAACCGCGCAGAACAGTTAGGGAATGTGAGGTCTCCAGGGACTTGAGATCAAGGAGTCTAAAATGTTTGTAAGAGGAAGAAGAAAAAAAAAAAAAAAAAAAAAAAAGATCCTCAGTGGCTTGGGAGCTTTACGGAGACACTTTAAAAGAGAATCAAAATTGCTCTTATTTAAGAGCTTTGGAGATCCAAATATAAGCCTCTTTTCTTTGGCCAAGAAGGCCACTTAGTCATTTGGTGGGCCTTTAATGCTTAAAAGAAGTGCTGGGATTCCTACTCGGTCCCCAAACAGAACTCTTACAACCAACTTTATAATTTTTTGCAAAGCTCAATTTTCCCCCTTACTGCCTCAGATTTCTGTTCTCTTTGGGGATGATCTCTTAAGGGGAGGCTGCATGGCTTTCTCCAAAACTGCATGAGAGATCGGCCTGGTGTCTGTCAAGTGGCTCCAAGTACTTGGGTGGCTGGGTTCCTCTGACTGGGGGTGATGTCAGAAGGTTCTTTGATGGCAGTCACTTGGTTTAGAGATGCTGCGTTACAAACATTTCAGTCATGGGTCAACCATCTTTATTGGGGACTCACTGCATCTTTGCAATGACGGCTATGGAGGGACATGTGGTCCATTGCAAACAGTCAGAATCTAAAGAGGAAAACCAAGAGACATGAAGGGATACAGTAAGCTGTCGTGAGCAGCCTGTCACAGTGATCTTGAGAATGAGGAAACCATCCTCTTCTTTCTGAAAGGAGAAGCCACAAGTTTATTTAATCTTTTCTAGGCAACTTATTTTTATTGCATTTTTAATTTCCTCTCTTGCATTACCATGACCCCTTTCCCTGGCTTCCCACGCCTGGTGCTTAATTACTTATCATTAGCAGTGTACACGGGGGCCTCGCTGCATATTTATAAATGTGGTCATTAGTACACGGAAAGACAAAGGCTTCTTTAAGACTGTCATTAGTTATTCTGTTTTCATGGAGATGTTCATTAGGAGAAACTACCCACCTGGTTAAATAATTATAATTAAGAATTGGTAATCTCCTCTGCATTTTTAACTTGATCTTCCATCTGTTTGCATGAGGCTAAACAAGCCTTATTTGGCTAGTATTCTATCATCTTTCATTTTCCTCAGGGTTGTCAACAAATACAGACTCCTTGTTTTAAACTGTAGGTGCTGACTGATTTACAGCACACAGGGCATAATTTTGGTAATCCGGTGGTTCGTCTCTGAGCCTGCAAACCAGCGCTGGAATGGTGAGTCACAGGGAGTCCAGGAGCTTTGGTTGGCTTTATGCCCCCTGACTTTTGTTCAAGGCTGTCCTTAAACTCCTCGACCACAGAGATTCCGGGCTGGTATGCCACTGGCCAGGACTCCATTATCCGCCAAAAAAGATGAGCGGCAGTTGGATGGTGTGAAAGTCAGTCATTGTCGTGTGCTTGATTCGAGGTACCCACAGCAGCATTGTGGCTGTGCCCTTGCCAAGGCCCAAACACATACATACAGTCCAGCCTTTGAGTTGGGAGCAAATGGTCGTGAGGGTCCATCCGTGGACTAGGTGACAGAAACACTGGTCATACCGCCACCCGCTTGCTCCCTTCTGCCTGGACTGATCTGAAACAAACCATCTCTCTGGGCCGATGAGGATCTGCCTGCGATAAACCACAGTTGTGGGAAATGCTGGGTCAGGGTGTAAATATCATCTGTAAACAATTAGGCAGCGCTGCTCATTCAGTGCCATTTTGAGGAGCTAAGGAAGTCTGCAATCACTTATATCTCCAATTACCATAAAAATATATTAGCCATTCATTCATTTATTAATGATTCATCAGTTAACCACACATAATGAGCAAATAATTAGCGGTGCTGTACGGTTGCCAAAATTGAAAAAGTGTTGGCATTTTAAAGATGAAAGGTTGCATTTATGCAAAAGTCTGGTGATGATAAAGTTAATGTGGAAGATCATTATAAAAGTGGCTGTCCTATATTGCAGGCTGAGGTACCACAAAACTTGCCTAATTGAAGTGAAATTAACATTCTCCCTGAGTCTCTGTGTTGCCACACACAAACTGCTGGGTCTCTCCCGACGAGCTCCCTTCAGTAAGGTGCACCACACAATACAAGTTCATAAAATGCCAGACAGCTAGGCTGTGTTCTTTGTTTGCTTGGTTCAGGGCCTCATGGAAAACAATAAATTGCATTCATGTCAGCTGAGGCCCATCCCTTTGCTAATTACTGTTTGGTGCTGAAATGACTTCTGTGAAATTGGGAGCGTGAGGAAAAGGAGATCCTTACAAGGGAGGGTTTTCAGAGTTTTGCAGTAAATGTGAGATAGGCCTCAGGCACACAGATGTTAAAACACCGAATTCCCCCACAGTTTACACTAATGGAAACCCTGTCAGGGTAAGTCAAATCCGGGTCTGTGGTCAAAATCTAATTAAGGTTTCTGTACTTAAAAAGAATATGAAATGCCTGGGGGTGGCGATGAATGTATAAGAAACTCACTTGTTTGGAACATGGTTAGTATGAATACTAAGGACCGCGGGGGTGTCATCTACAATGTAACACCTGCTTTCTCAGCCAGTTTCTGCTTTGCTGCATGCACTGGAGGTCAGTGAACTGTGCTCATGCCACAGTGGCCTCTGCCTTTGGGGTCTGGCAGGCTTGGCTTGAAGTCACGGTGAAAATGGATCCTTAGAAGTTGGCCCTGGAATCCCAGAGGATGCCTTGGCCTCCCACATGAAAACCGCCCCAGATGATCCTGCCCAACTGCCTGGCGCCACTGAGGAAATGGTTCTTGGGGAGGGTGTGGGGCTGGCCAAATCTTTCCTATTGGGGGAAACAAAGGGTCGTCTGCTTGCAGCTCACCCTCCAGCCTGTCAGGCCAGCCTCTAGGAACAGCTGCAGCATGCAGCCGCGGCCCTGCAGTCTAATAGAGGAAATGAATTTATAATGCTGCCGTCTCTTCATTTTCACCAAGCACAAATTTCCCCTTAAATACTTAAAAAACAACACCCAGAGCTGGGTACACCTTAAATTTCGAATAAATGAAATCTTAATCCAGCCTGTTGCCGAGTCTGCGTTGTTATTAAAGAAATAAATTTGAAACAGCAAGTGGTTTGAGAATTTTTGAATTTAATTATTTAAATCTACTTAGGGTAACTCTTGTGTGCTATTTCAGTTTCCCATGGAGAACATGAATCCTGGGAAAGGTGTCCCGTGCAGGGCCTTGGAAATATTAACTTTCATGTACAACTGTGGCAAGTGGTGGACAAGCTCTGCCACCCTCCTGCGAGAAGAGGAAAAGGGAGAAAAAACCAAAACAAAACAAAAAACAGAACAACAACAACAACAACAACAACAACAACAAAAAACCTCTGAGATGCTTTTTCCCTTGTCACATCCAGTCAAGGAGTTGGAGTCGTGTTTTTCAAAGGGAGAAGCCAAGTCCTCGCTTCCACTTCCGCCAGCTTCAGATTCACACATGAAGCTCCTCAGAGAGCAAGTGTGTCGCGTTGTCACTCACTGGACCACGTTAGGGAGCAAGAGGGGCAGAGGAGTTACTACTGCCACCGTTCAAATGGCCGGCTACTCCTTTAATGGATTCTCTGGCTTGGCAAGTGTCCAGGGCCTGGATTTCTGATGTTTGTGCAAATTGAGTGTGGTGTCATAAAGAACAAGCTGGGGCCTGAGGTCCCCAGGCCGTTTTTTTGGTGTCATTCCTGACCTGAGTCTTGCTTTAGTTCTCACAGCAAAGGAGACCTTCCTTGTGCTAGGAACTCAGCTTTTTAATGGTGTCTATCGTGTGTGTGTGTGTGCGTGTGTGTGTGTGTGTGTGTGCGTGTGTATGCGTGTGTGTGTGTGTGTAGAAGGTTCAGTATTAGGGTGACACAGACTTGTGGCAGTCCTCTTTCCAGCTCCCTGGGACTATGCCATGAACCCCGAGAGGTTTGGGGGCCCTGTCTCAGAGAGCTGAATGACCACACACCTGCACACTCGCGGGAGTGTGGTCTCACCCACGCAATGAGACCCTGGGGCTTGAGCCAGAGAAACGATGAACATGCAAGTTATTTCTCCTTCATGCCGGCTATTTGATATTATAGCAGCCAGGGCCTCGGAACTGCCAAACAGAACGTTCCCACGCCCGACCCAGACTAGCAGGAGGATATTGACTTGGAGTGATTTCTAGATTCTGAGTTCTTTTTATTATTATTATTATTCCTGCTCAATCGAAAGAAAAAAAAAAACTTCGTGGAAAGCCAAAAGTCTTTAAAGAAAAAGCAGGTCTTAGTGTGGGGCCCAACCTCAGCTTTAACCTCGTTTCCAATAAGTGCAAAGCGTTGTGGAAATTGCATAATTCACAGTGTCTGGACGATGAGTGAGTGTTTTATCACTCAGAAAAGGAGACATGAAGTTAGATTAGGGATTTCCCCAGGAAGTGGGGCCCTTAGCCAGTGATGGCCCAGAGGTAACATCTGCAACGACAGCAGCGTGGACTTACTGCTGATTTGTGGGGTTCACTTCTTTTTTACAAAGTCTCCCTACGTTTACAAACTAGTCCCTTTTTTCTTGTAGATGTCCTAGGACTTTGGGGGAGGAAAAAGCCATGGTTTCTGCTTTTGCGGGCTCCCCAAAAAGTATGAATCAAACTTCATGTAGTCAAATTCTACACCGTTACAACGTCAGCATGAAGGGGCCAGTAAACATTTGTCTAGTGCCTGGGTCTGCTGAAAAGGGAGTGCCAAGCCTTGGTCTATCGAGGCGTCACGGGAGCTACATTTACAACTGAGTGTGTGGCCCATGTGCTACACAAGTACAATTATTAGGCTTCACAGTAATTAAAAGGGTCCCGAGCAGTCAGTTACACTGCTTTTTTTTTTTTTAAATGAAGTTAGTGACATTTATACTCTTTTGTCGGGCAGATGGTAGAATATTACACCTGTTGGGAAAGTAGGCATTTTGGGAAGGGCATTAATTTGGCGCTATTTATAATAAAGAAAACACAGGCTTCCTAGTAAGTTTATGTGTGTTACCCCCCCCACCCCCCAAGGAGTAACCAGCGGAACTCATTGAAGCAGAACTTCAGAAACGAAAAGATCACCATTTCTTTTTTTTATTTTTTATTTTTAATTTTGTTTTATTTTTTTATTTTTTAATTAATTTATTCTTGTTATATCTCTATGGTTATCCCATCCCTTGTATCCTCCCATTCTCCCCTCCCTCCCATTTTCCCCTTACTCCCCTCCCCTATGACTGTTCCTGAGAGGGATTACCTCCCTCTGTATATGCTCATAGGGTATCAAGTCTCTTCTCTGTGACCTGCTGTCCTTCCTCTGAGTGCCACTAGGTCTCCCCCGCCAGGGGACATAGTCAAATGTGAGGCACCAGAGTACATGAGAAAGTCATATCCCACTCTCCACTCAAGTGTGGAGACTGTCCTGTCCATTGGTTAGATCTGGGTAAGGGTTTAAATTTTACCGCCTGTATTGTCCTTGGCTAGTGCCTTAGTTTGAGTGGGACCCCTTGGCCCAAATCTGCCTATCATAATGTTCTACTTGTAGGTTTCTAGGACCCACTGGATCCTTCTACATTGCTATTCTCACATGGTTCTCTCATCTAGAGTCCCAATAGGATGTCCTCCCCTCTGTCCCAGTTTCCTGGTAAGGGAAGGCTTTTGTGGGACATGCCCATTGGGCTAGTATGCAGATATAAGTGAGTATATACCATTTGAGTCTTTCTGCTTCTGGGTTAACTCACTCATTATGATCATTTCTAGCTCAATCCATTTATCCACAAATTTCGGGAATTCCTTGTTTTTAATAGCTGAGTAGTATTCCGTAGTGTGTATGTACCACAGTTTCTTTATCCATTCTTCTACTGAGGGACATTTAGGCTGTTTCCATGATCTGGCTATTATGAATAAGGCTGCTATGAACATGGTTGAGCAAATTTTCTTGTTGTGTGCTGGTGCATCTTCTGGGTATATTCCAAGGAGTGGAATAGCTGGGTCTTGAGGAAGCCCTATTCCCAGTTTTCTGAGATAGCACTAGATAGATTTCCAAAGTGGTTGTACTAGTTTGCATTCCCACCAGCAATGAAGGAGTGTTCCTCTCTCCCCACATCCTCTCGAGCATGTGGTGTTGCTTGAGTTTTTGATCTTAGCTATTCTGATGGGTATAAGATGGAATCTCAGAGTTGTTTTGATTTGCATTTCCCTGATGACTAAGGAAGTTGAGCATTTCTTTAAGTGTTTCTCAGCCATTTGATATTCTTCTGTTGAGAATTCTCTGTTTAGTTCCAAGCCCCATTTCTCAACTGGGTTATTTGGTTTGGTGGTGTTTAATTTCTTGAGTTCTTTATATATTTTGGATATTAGACCTTTGTCAGATGTAGGGTTGGTGAAAGAGATCACCATTTCTTAATGTCCTGCTTTTTCTGTTTCTGTGCTCTCTGGATTGGTTTTAATTTTTTTTTTTACATTTAAAAATGTGTGTGTGTGTGTGTGTGTGTGTGTGTGTGTGTGTGTGTGATAGCTCACATGTGGGCTCTGAGGACTGAGCAGGCTACTTGGCTTGGCTGCAATCACCCTCTCACACTAAGCCTTTTCTTTGTTTCTATTTTTGTTGGTTGGTTTGTTTGTGTTTTGTTTTGAGACAGGGTCTCACTGCCTTACCCTGTCTAGCCTGAAACCTGGTATTTAGAGCAAGCCAGCTTAGAATCTGCAGTGGAGCTTTCTGCATCTTCCTCCCTGGTGATGGGATTACAGGAGTAAACCGCAAGGCCTGCCTTTCTGGAATCTCTTTAATCTCCAATTTGTTCCCAGCTCTTTCTCTCCTCTCATTGTCCCCTGCCCTGCCCTTCCTTCCCTCCCTCTTTTACCCCTCGCTTTCCTCCTCTTTTCCCTTTCCTGTCACATTTCCATTTCTTGGAAAGCTCCTCTGACTACTTCAGGGCCCGTCAGCTGTGGTCTCCTAAGTGGCTCCTGGATGGATCATCAAGCTCTCAGCTCTGGTTCGGGAGCTCTGGGGCCACCAGGCTGACGGGCTCATGGCCCTGCAAGTGCCATGCCTGTCCTGGGGTCTTTGCTCTTGTTAATCTCTCCTCTAGAAGACTACTTCGGCTGCTACACCTTTCCAAACTCCCTGTGTTTATTGAACTTCGCCTCTTTGAAACCCTTCTCTGCTTCCTCGATTTTCACTGCGTCTAAGCTCCTAATGCCCACAATTTAGCAACTGTTTCATTGTACTCTATAATTTAGTCTTAGCTTCCCATATAAGCCCTAAGCTTCTTACAGCTAAAAGAGGCTACAGCGCTTGTTATGTACAATGCTCTGTATTAAGGTGCGTTGCATCATTATTCCGTTTAGTCTCCATGACAACCCTATGAGGTAGACTTTTTTTAATTTTTCCCCTCCATCATTTTCCACTTTACAGATAAGGAAGCTCGGGCCAGGAGAGCCTGTCTGATTCACTCAAGGTCATACAGCAACCAAACACTAGTACTGGCTTCGGCAGAATTCCCTGTTTTGTGCCACACTAATCCCACTTTGGGAATGAAGGGCTTGCTCCCCCTGCTGCCGTGTGTTTCACTGGCTGGCAGCCTCATCTCTCAGTCCCCTCTGCTAACTGTCTTCTGCAGAACTAGGCCTCTTCACTTGATGCCACACTTCCTCCGCTGGAACAGCCTGTTTTCACAAAGCGGCATTGCCTAGGTATGAAGACCTGTCCCCTGACCCCAGCTTGGGGTAACTGCTAAGTTCAAAGCAGCTTCAAAGTCCTTAGCGAGGAGAGCAGAAGCATTTACTCTGACGTCAGCAGTGCTCAGCTCCTCCCTTGGCCCCACCAATCCTTGTTTTCCTTTCTAGGAATCTGGTCCCTAAGAGAATGCACTAGTAACTTTCTTGTACACAGATACCTGATCCAAAGTCTGCTGCTTCTCAGGGAGGCCGGCCTAAAGAGTTGGCACAGGAAAAGTCTGAACTGAAGCTGTGAAGATAGAATCTGGGTTTAGCCATGAGCAGGCAGGACCCCCGTCTCTGGAGGTCAGAGACAGCAATGCCGAGCTGGAATGGAATGCTGGGAAATAGACGAGTAATGCTGGATGGCTGTTACTTAGGGGGGCATAAATGCTTTGGAAAGGAGGTAATTAATTTAGCAATTAGTTTGAAAACCTGAAGGCCTTATTGATTAAATATAAAGCAAGCCGGATCCTTTATAATTAGGAGGCTGAAGAGTTGACAGTAGAGGCAGAAATTCATCCTAAGATTGACAGGGTTCCAGAGGAATTTGAATGCTCACTCTAGGTGACTGTACTATTTTTTTTTTGGTCATGCCAGGTTCTGAGGGAGAAAGAATAGGACCTTGAAATCTATCCAATGGCGCTGTCTGCATAAGTTTGCAAGTCCCCACCCTCTTGCCCTCTTTGGGCCTGCAGAAGTTGGCCAGTCCTCTCTGTTAATGCCTGACGTCATGCTGCCCTTACCTGAAGACAGTGCAGAGGCCTCTGCCCCAGCTGCAGATAGCGGCTGAGTCTGCGGGGCTCGAGTCAGTCAAACAGGGGTTCTTTACCCCGTGCCCTCCCCACAAGACAGGGTTTCTCTGTGCAGCCTTGGCTGTCTTGGGCTTGCTTTTGTAGACCAGGCTCACCTCGAACTCACAGAGATTTACTTGGCTCTACCTCTCCAAGTGCTGGGATTAAAGGTGTATGCCACCTGGCTCAGAGGTCACTATTCTCGGTGGTTTGTTGGTTTTGTTTTCCAGGCTATCTGGGTATTTGGTACCAAATTAGCATTTCTACCTTCTAGTCTCCAGGTTAGACTGTTGGGTGGCATTTATCATCTCCCTACAGCCCTCTCATGTTATTTGAGGACAGTTACCTACTTCACGGTTCTTTCTTCATTCCTTTCTTTTTCTTTCTTTTCTTTCTTTCTTTCTTTCTTTCTTTCTTTCTTTCTTTCTTTCAGATTTATTTATTTATTAAGTATACAGTGTTCTGCCTGCATGTACACTGCAGGCCAGAAGAGGGCACCAGATCTCATTATAGATGGTTGTGAGCCACCATGTAGTTGCTAGGAATTAAACTCAGGACCTTTGGAAGAGCAGCCAGTACTCTACATCTGAGCCATCATCTCTCCAAGCCCACTGCTCATTTTTTAAGGAGCCACTGTGTGGTAGGTTTTCTCTTTGGTATGGGACGTATGATAGAAGGGTCATAAGAGTGCTGTTCTCGGGAGGAAAACAGGAGGAGGTAGCTTGTGGGAGTCAAAGGCCGAACTTACCTTGTAGGCAATAAACAGGCAGAGCAAAGGTTTGGGTGATGACTCTCACAGGTGTATGTTGCTGTAGCTGAGGTCAAGGCAAAGACAGGGACACAGGTTTTATACTATGGATGGCACAAGGCCACTGGCAGAAATGAATGAGGTTGTCTTATCTTTTCTACTTTCCTGCTTGCAGTGGCAGCTCTTCTTATTTGTATAGAAGTTGAGTATCCTCTTAGAACAGATGCCACATATAGAAAGTTGTGCCAAAAGCTTGGTGCCACATACAGAAACCCATACCAGAAGCTTGGTGTGTCACAGAGGATTATGCATTTGTACCAATGTAAAACTTTAGTTGTGGCAGATACCAAGCAAAGCTGGTGGCTAAACACAGATGCTTGTGGTTAGTATGCCTTGTTTATGGCTTCTTCTAGATGGCTGATAATGCCTAGTTGGCATTTTATATATTGTTGAAAATTGACCGTTTCCTCCAAATTATTTATGATAGTAATACCTAAAGGCTTGGTAGGGGAAATTGACAATTTCTCATATACCCAGAGCCTCAGAAGGCCCTGCACACTGGTAGTGCATAGGAAGGCCTCATTGGCTGAGATCAGTTCACTGTTCTAGTTAAGCTCACAGATGGTAACTCTGAAGGCAGATAACCCACACAAAACCATCATGTGATCAGAGCACAAAACTGAAGGTCAAAGAAAGCACTGAGCCCTTGTCTTGGGAGACAAGAAGAATGCTGAACTATGTGGCAACAAGCTGGCCAGCAAGTTGAAAGTAAAATTTAAGTGCAATTCAACATTTGATGTAAATGAACTCAAATACGCAACAGAGGCCACCATTGTCTTAACAACCATAGACAATGTACAACAATGGAAACCAAGCTTGGTTACAGAAATGAGTTATTACTGACTCTTTCTCATGACAGCTGGATCGTGGCTTAGCACTTGGTTTTCCCTCATGTGCCATCCGGCCTCCACGGATAGTGCTTTAACATAGCTAAGACACCAGCCTTCCCACTGCGTAAAGGGACTCTTGAGCGATGCTCTGCTCCTGAGAGCTGACTTTGAAACTGTGCATCATAATTGAGAGATATAGGTTATCCTTTAGAAGTGAGAGAAACATCTTTTTTTTTTTTTTTAATAGCAATTACCATGTGAGACAGGCAGGAAGGGGAGGCCTTCAAGTGAACAGTGGAATTGTCCTTCTGTAAGTAGCCTTAGTGAACAGAACACCTGGGGTGGACGGAATGTGGGAAAAGCTTTAAAAGGTGTTTGCTTTAATCTGTTAAAACCACTGTGAAATGTAGTTCAGATGTGACTTGAATCTGGGTGAAAATGGTCAGATTTCCACATAAATGGACCAACTGGGGGTGGGTAATCCTCTAGAGACTGTGAGTTTTCTAACCATGCCTTCTCCTCATCCCCCCCACCTCTGCTCTTCTCTTTGCTTCCATCTCCCCAATGCCCCCCTCAGTCTCTAATAAGGTGTGTTCTTTAAGTGCAGTGCACTCCCACTAAAGCTCAGTGGTTCCCACAGTGGCTTGCCTGATTGTCCTGCACAAAAGAGCTCAAAACGCAGATGTCAACTGACAGAGGTTCTTAAGCTGGGCTGGAAGACTGGCTGAAAATGCATGTGAGAGGCACCCTGCTCTCAAAAGACACTGAGCACACCTTCTTGGTAGACAGGGTGACTACATAAAAGACATAATGTGGGACTCAGACGGACCTCTTCCCAAGCTGATATGCTAGTTTCATCATTTTTGAGTCATAGAGAAGAGGTGGGGATGTGAGGCTTGTAGACCCAGCTCTGCCACTGTCTGTCACTTTAGGATTTCCTTCCTGGAAGCACGGGTAATGAGGCGATGATCTCTGTATTTCCTTTCCACCTCAGAATTTCACGAAGGAGAATCCCACAAGGCCGCCTTGCCTGGTTATAAAGCTACTGTATGTTTTCTTTAAACAGTCTCAAATCCATTCAATATGAGGCAGATTAGTAATCGGAGCCAGAAACTCGGGAGAGGCCACCCTCAGATCCAGGGAATTTACTGCCTTTCCCTGGATGTTTGTGTTTATCTCTTCTGACTCCTGTGTGGAAGCCCCATTCTAGGGAAGTAACATTTAGACGAATTCAAGTAGAGGGAGAAGTTTTCTCCTTCATCTCCCCTTCCCAAACAATCTAGCTTAGTTCATCATCTTGTGTTGACATTCCTTATGAATGCTAATTAACTCATAAATGCTAATTAATAACTCCATGTGCTTCTGTTTACTGGCAAATATAGGCATCCAGGTGCGGTGTAGACCTGGTCTCTAACTCTAACTCTCTGAGCTAAGAGCATGGATGGGATGACTCCATTGCGCCATGGGAGTATATAAAAAAAATATTCATGGGAGCTAAAATTAAATTCTTCTTCTATAAGAAAAATAAACGAGGGCGGAATCCAGCTGTATTAGTCATCATTCTCCGTGGAAGCTAAATCCATAGGTGTAAGTGTATATCCAATAGATATAAGATATATCTATCGGCTCTTATATCTATTGGCTCATGTGATTACAGAAGCTCAGAAGCTGCTGTCTGTGATACGGAGAACCCGAAACCTGGGAGGTATTTCCATTCTACATAGGAAGGCCCGAGAACCAAGGGAGCTAGAGGGATTAGTTCCAACCAGAGTGTGAAGAAGGTGTGTGAACCAGATGCTGATGACCCAGGGCAGCAGTTCAACCATAAACCACGAACACACTCTTCCTCCAGCTCCTCTATCTAATCAGGCACTCAGTGGATTGGATGGTGCCCACCCGCTTGGTTACAATGATCTCGGTCTATCAGTTCAAATATTTGGTCTTTTTCAGAAATAGCTTCACAGGGCTGCAAAGAATTAATGGCTCACGATTAATTAATTAATTACTGGCTTACCATCCCTTAGTCAAGCTGACGTGTGAAATTGATCATCACCTGAGCCATAAGCAGTATCAGATCAGGCTCCCCCTCTGGGGCCAAGGTTGAAGCACAAAGGCGGGCAGAGAATCTGCTCCATCCTGACTTCAGTGTCGTCTCCTTGTCACAGAGTGGGGCAGGGACCTCAAAAGTCTAGAAAGGAGAGAGCTTGGGCAGGCTGGACCTGTGAGAAACCCAGTGAGGCCCCGAGGCATGTAAGACACCAACGCCTTGGCTGCCTTACAGGCAGAGCTGCACTGCCTGCCTGCCTACTCCAGGAGACAGTTGTATAAAGGCCGGAGGGCATCCTAGCTGAAGCCAGACCCTCCCCACAATGGTGCTGACCTAAGCTTAAGCTTGCAGTCTCTCCTGGCAAGCCCTGTGTTTTCTTGTGACTCCTGTGATTGGGGAGGGAAGTTCGCACGCTTTCAGCAAATGAGGTGAATCTTGGTTTTTGAATCACCTCACTTGGGATTTGTCACACCACATTCTCCTGTGGAATCCCCCTCCCTGCCCCCGCCCCCAGGATATTTCTGTGTTATTGATTATGACTGCTCGGTTCAACGGTTTTATAAACTGAGGCAGAGGTGTTCTACAGCTTGGGCCAGCTCACAGCTCTGGGAAGCAGTGCTCATCCTGGGTTTGTTTTCTGCCTTGGGTGCAGCTGCAGGCTGTGGCACTGGGCCTGACACGGGTGGTCCTGCATGCTGCGTCACTCTCTGAGAATCCCCATCCCTGCTTTTCAGAGCTACCTTCTCCAGCTCCTAGAACTGGGGGTGGGGGAGCGGGCCTCATTTCCTCTCCCAGCCACAATTCACTTCTGGGCCTCGCCCCAACCTCTCTCTCCACCGATCCTTTTTGAAGGAGAAGTCCTCCTTCCCGCAGTAGTATTCTTCAGCTTTCTCCTCTCAGACCCTTTTCCATCCCTTACAGGACTGTCCTTGGTTGCTTTTTGTTTCTTCAGTTTTTTGTTTGTTTGTTTGCTTTGTTTTTGTTTTTTTTTGAGACAGAGTCTCTCTGTGTAGCCTTGGCTGTCCTGGACTCACTTTGTAGACCAGGCTGGCCTTGAACTCACAGAGATCTGCCTCTGCCTCTGCCTCTGCCTCCCAAATGCTGGGATTAAAGGTATGCGCCACCGCTCGGCTGTCCTTGGTTGTTTTTAAAGCCACTGTTAAATAAACACAGAACAGAATCCCCCAGGGAGAGAGCTATGGCAAGAGGGTGCAGAGCTAAAGGTGAACATCCTTGTGTAAGATCCTGTCTGGAGAGCAGCACAGACTACTCCTAGGCCCACGCCGGTTGGGGTAGGGGTGGGGATGGGGGTCGGGGAGTAGGGGTGGGGATGGGGGTTGGGGAGTAGGGGTGGGGATCGGGGGTAGGAGCGATTTTTCTTTGTAAAGTAAGAGAATCTTTAAGGATAAAGCTAGAGGCAGAAGAAAGGATTGCTGACTGTATGTCAACCCCCTTGGTTTTTTTTTTTTTTTTTTTTTTTTTTTTTTTTAAGGCGAGTGTGGAAGGGGGAGAGCATTCCTCTGGGTTTCTTCCCAGGGGGTGAAGTGATCACACAGTTGCTTGACATCTCTGACACTGTTCTTTGAGACAGTCAACCTCCATCTTCCCTCCCTGGGTGCTGCTGGACAGAGTTGGGGCCAATGGCTGGGTCTGCCAACCCCAGATACAGACGGATGCACAGTCCCGGCATAATTACTCATATCTATTTCTTCTCTCTTCCAGGTTTTAGAAAAATGTGCCAGGCATGGATGCTGTGCAGTGTGATGACCCACAGATGCAGCTCTTCCATTCATGGTTCAAACTCCAAGTCAGCTGTCTCGGAGTTTAAAGCAGGGCTACAGGAGATAATGCGTCAGATGCAATTAGCAGCTTGGAGAGCTGCACACTGCAGTCTGATCTGTCTGTCTGTCTATCTATCTATCTATCTATCTATCTATCTATCTATCTATCTATCTTTGCCCATCAGATTCCAAGAATGCTAGTGCTTAAAGGCAATCAAACAATTGCTCTGTTGTACTGAAACAAAGCCCAGTTCATTCAAAAATCAATTGCACCACCAGGTGGAGCACACTCTGGCTCCAGACAGATGGGGTTGACCTGCCTCCTCCCTCAATGCAATCTTGTTAAATTAAAAACTTGATCCAGAAGTAGCACAAATAGGAAACATGAATGGGACGGAGTCAGTTCCTCTTGGGCCAGTTCTTTTCTTCTCCCACTCTTTCCCCTCTTTAGGAAAGAATTCACCATTCCAGTTC
>OU015753.1:95407876-95425663 GCA_907169655.1 Acomys percivali | reverse complement strand
TTAAGTCAGTCAAGAAATACAGCAGCTCCATATTAAATATCCACTTAATATTTAACCGGATATGAGGAACACACTAGAGCATCCAGGCCCTTCCCAAGTTTTGCTGTCTGAAAATTTTCAAAGCTGACCCAAGCCACCCCGAAAAATGTTTAACACCCTGGGACAGAACACAAGAAACCCTGTGATGAGCAGACATTCAGTTACATTTTTTTTTTTTTAATGAGAAACATTTTTGTAAAATAGAGGCTCTGGAAACTAATTGGCAGCTGCAGAAGTGGTGAGCGAGGGCCAAATCTTGTGGGGGAACTTTTACCAGAGTAACAGGACTCAGAAGAAAACATGAATACCAGACACCTTTGTTTCCAGTCAAGTGAGCTGATTAAGAAATAAAACATCTTAATGCATTCTTAAAATGGAGGATTAATTATTTATATGATAAAAATTAAAGCAGGGCTATGTGAGTTCTATTCTTGTGTAGGAGTTGAATGGGGCAGAAAGAGTGATCCCCTGGGTCCATGTCTTAAGTCATTAAGCAAAACTAAGGATTTAAGAGTTCCAGGGATGGGTGTGGGAACAGCACTCGAGTTCTATGCCAGGCTGCCTGGTTTGATTCTCGAAGTCAAGGCTGGTCACCGTACAGCCTGGAAATGCAAGAAAACACTGGGCAGTCTGGATTGTGACAGATAAGCAGCAGAAGAAAGCAACTATTTTAATCCTGGCCCTTGGGTGGCAGAGGCAGGGGTATCTCTGTGAGTTGAGGCTAGCCAAGACTACAAAGTGAGACCAAGAGAGAGAGAGAGAGAGAGAGAGAGAGACAGAGACAGAGACAGAGACAGAGACAGAGACAGAGAGAGACAGAGACAAAGACACACAGAGAGATGAGAAAGACAGAGACAGAGAGACACACACACAGAGAGATACACACACAGAGAGATAGAGAGAGACACAGAGACACACAGACACACACACATACATGCACAGAGACGGGGGGGAGGGGACAGAGAGACACAGAGACACAGAGAGAATAGCTGCCTGAGCTGACTGGTGAAAATCTGTAGCAGGCTGTGAACAAGTTGTTCTTTATCTCACTGACAGATGCATTTGGACACAGGGAAACAAGGCAATCTCAGTTGTTCCTTGGATTCAGAAGAAAAAAAAAGTGGGCATGTAACCTTTGACCCATCAGGCTCCAGCATCCCAGTCCGGCTCTTTGGCCCTGACCTCTTCACATTCCAATATCCTGAAGCCAGGCTCTCCCCAGACCTGGGCTGCAAATTATCTTGCTATTGCAGATAAACACTCCTGGGTCAGGTGTGACCTACAGACCACCCGCACCGGGCTTGCTTGATAAACTTCTGAAACCATGGGCTTCTGGGTCTTATAGTTATTGAGTTGGGTGGAGTGGAGCCCAGGGTTCTGTCAGGAATGGCAAGAGTTGCCATCCCAAGCTCTACTTAGAGGCCACTAGACTAATTCTTTAACAGGTTCCCTTGGTGACAGTCATTTGCTCACATGTGCAAGTCTGAACACAAACCCCTCGTTGGACACAAAGTCCCTCAGCCGCATTATTCATTTCTCCTCCTAAACAGCAGGAAGGTAGGATGGCTCTGTCCTTTAAAGCAAGTCCAGTGGTACTTGAGATGTCATTTGGCAAGAGATGAGGGCTGAGACAAAAAGGGGAGGGGATTAATGACAAGCAGGATCTGAGTCCTTGATAAAATAAAAGTGGATTCACACCCAGACGTCTCCTGAAGCACAGGACATGTGGAAGCCCGTGTGGGGGCGTCTGTGCCTTGTGTAGAGAGAGGGCCCTGTCAGAGATGTGTGATACAGGGGGACAGACCTCCCAGCCAAACCTGGCATCATGCTCTTGGGAGAGGTGTCACCTTTCTTTTGTGGGGAGAGGCAGGCTTTCCAAAGACCTGTGGGCAGACATATTGCCTGAGGGACAGTTTCTGCTGAGTCCAGTTGATTGGGTTTGCATGATTTGCCCTTGGTTCTGTTTGTTTGAGCTTGGCCCAATGGCCCAGCACTTTCTGTGACTGTTCTGGGGCTCATGGTTGATTGGATAGAAGTCACAATTCTCACTCAGTTTTAAGGACCCAGAGGAAGATGCTGCTGGCCAGAAGAATCCGTGGCTGTGGGCTTCAGCTACGAGTTACAAATGTAGAGGCCATCTGTATCCTCTTTGAGTGTTTTAGTTTTAACCAGAAAAATGCTGAGTCACGCCTGGGGGGAAAAGAAAGAATAAAGGCAAAGTATTGGCACTCGTGGTGTGCTATACTCAAACTTCAAAGCAGCTGGTGCCAACTAGAGTTCAGGACTCAATTCCTAGGACTCATTCAGAACTATAGCGTGGGGGAAGTGGCTCCTTTGGCAAAATTCTTGCTGAGCAAGTAATAGGACATAAGTTTAACCCCCTAGAATCCACATAAAAAAGCTGGGCTTTGCGGTGTACATGTGTAACTCCTGTTAACATGTAACAGTACTGTGGGATGCAGAGGCAGGTGGAGCCCTGGCTTTCACTGGGCATGGCAGGCTGCAGCCAATGGGAGACCCTGTCTTGAGAAAGGTAAACGGTGTCTGAATAGTAATACCCGAGGTTGTCCTCTGTGCACGCATGCACGCATCCACACACACGAACACACAGAAGGCATTTACAAATCCGGCTTTAGCATGCTTACAGTAGCAGCCCTTGCTTATGGAAAACGGCTGCTTGCTAAGGGCTTCCCCAAACTCATGTCCTCCTTGAGATAAAAATTTCCACACTAAATTTCATCACCCTACTAGAATTTCCTCTGGAATGTTTGTGCTAAATTCCTTTCTCCCTAATGGAAGTGTACAACGTAACCCCCAGCCCCAAGCCTTAAAACAAAGCCATGGGAAAGCAGGCACACATGGACTTGGAAGGGGAATTGGATTGAGGAAGGCAGAGAGACTGAGGGGGGAATGAGTGAAGAACTCAGTTAATTAAGAACTAAATTTCCTTGGCTTCTTCGGTATTTGGAAGGCTTGAACAACAGGACAGTGTGTGCCTTCATGAAATGCCACAGGCGATCCCAGCAACTAGGCTGGCTGAAGGAAGTTGTTGGGGTTTTTTCCCTTTGGTATTTCCTGACTTCATGTGTGCAGTTGTGAACTTAATTAGCACACTCGTCATTCTGCACCCTCCAGGGAAAAGGGTAGATCTTGTAAAATGTAAATACAGAAAAAAAAGAGCTTCTTTCCTTACTGTTTGTTCACAGCCATTTCTCCCCCCCGCTCTCCCCCCTCTCTCTCCCTCTCTCCCTCTCTCCCTTTCCCTCTCCTTCTCCCTCTCTTTAAGATGTATTTATTTTGTGTGTGTGAGTGTCCTGTTTGCATTATGCCTGCTCACTGTGTGCATGCCCAAAAAGGCCAGAAGAGGGCACTGGCTCCCCCGGAACAGGAGTTTCCAGTGGTTGTGAACTGCTGGGTGGGTGCTGGGAACTGAACCTGGGTCCTCTGGAAGAGCAGCTCTTACCTGCTGAGTGATCTCACTAACAGCTCTTCTCTCTCTGTTATGTTATATACATCAGGAAAATTGCTCAACATCATCATTTTCATGAAGCAAGATTAAAACAATGAAGTTTCTCCTTTGTCCTTTTTCTCTCCCACCCACCCTCCTATGAAAGTATAGGCACAACTTTGGTGTGTGGTTTGAGCGTGGAGCTGTGGTGTGGAAAAGATGACATTTATAGTTGAGTATATTTATATTTAATTTCTTGTGTGTGTGCGTTTCTACTTCTGCTCATCAAAGATACGACATCATAATTAAGGACATTTTACTTTATCCAATGAAGAGGTTTTTTTTTTCCAGTTCTCTTTAGTTGGCAATTTAATTACAGAGCTAATTAGGACCATAGTGGGTGTTGGGATGACAATGATTGTCGTTAACTGGAAAGTCTTACTACTTATGAAGCAAGGAAGTTTTTAAATTACAGAACACTTAAATAATGGATTAATAAGTCAGTAAATACAAGTGTATGAAGGAAGCAGTCACATGCCCTTCAGCTGGCAAAAATCTTTAATGGGAGTCTGATCTCTTCAACGAAATAATTACCCCTCTACTTTTCCAGCGTGCTAGGGGGTCTATGTGCTGAACTTCAGGGCTGGAAATTCTGGACCAGTGCAGGGGCAGAAGGTGGAACAGCTAAAAGCTATTCGGGAGGAACAACTGCCCAAAACTTGCCTTGGTATATGGAGGAACTATGCTGTTTGCCTCTGCTACACGAAACTGATAAAACAAACAAGAGCTGCCTTCTCAGCCTGGGCTGTCCAGTGTGTCCTCGGCAAGGGATTCCAGTACCCCAACAAGTAGCTCTTACATATATTGGACAGCCCTTTGGATTTTAAGCTCACCAGCCAGTGGCAGTGACAGGAACATAGTGGATCAATCTATCCCTTTTCTGTCTGGCCTGGGACATGAGGACTCTCTGAGGACTCTGATGATGCAGGATGTGGTAGAGGAGCTAATAGCCAAATGTAGGATGTCCCCCGCCCACCCCGCAAGCCTGTATTTTGAGATGATTTCTGCTTGATCTATTTAGCAGAACAATCAGTTGTTCATTCATCAAGTATTTGTATTCACGGGAGGGGCTACTGGATGCAAGATGTTCATACAAAGACAGGAATACCAAACACAAATGCACCAACACTCTGAATATAAAACACAGGAGTTTGTTGGAGGATTGATTTTTGCAAATGCCCGAGAGAAATCCTAGGTCAGAATCTCATCTCTCTGCCTCCTTTCTTGGAAGAACCCGTCTGGAAAGTTAAGGTCCCAGAAAGACAAACTATTGTTTTCTTGAAACTGCTCAAGGCAAGCCGGGTTTGAAGGATGCATGTGATGAAGCAGGAGTTCTCAGTTGTCCATGGAGACTAGAGGAGAAGGTCAGAGACATAGCTGGGGCTCGGAACTCCATAGCAGGGAAGTCTGAAACTTGATTTCACTTGCCTCACTCAAACCCGTTCTCCCTCTGCCCAGGTTCTGGCCAGTCCCTACACCAGGAGCTGGCCACCCCTCACACCATGCTCCCAGCCAAAGCAAGCTGAAAATGAAAGCAGAAATTGTCAGTCCCCCTCCCACCCCAAAAGCACAGTGATTTGTTAAGGAGTCCCCCTCCACTCCTGGCCTCCCCCTGCCCCTCCCCTTCTTTTTTGTTGTAGCCCTGGGTGATGTGGAAATAGCTATATTAGTCAGGCTGGCCTCAGAATCAGAGACCTGTCTGCCTCTGCATCCCAAGTGTTGGGGTTAAAGATACATTCCAGGGGCTGGAGAGATGGCTCAGCGGTTAGGAGCACTGTCTGCTCTTTTACAGAGGTCCTGAGTTCAATTCCCAGCCACTGCATGGTGGCTCGCAGCCATCTATACTGGGATCTGATGCCCTCTTCTGGCCTGTAGACGTATAGGCAGAAAGGGCACTCATGCATTAAAATAAATAAATATTAAAAAAAATAATAATAAAATAAAGACACATTCCATCCTGTGTAAAAGAAAAGAATTTTTTAAATTTTAAATTACTTTATTATTTCTTCTCTCTCTCTCTCTCTCTCTCTTTCGTGTGTGTGTGTGTGTGTGTGTGTGTGTGTGTGTGTGTGTGTGTTTGTACCATGCATATGAGTGGAGGTCAAAGGATAAGCTTTGGAATCTGTTCTCTCCTCCTACCTTGTGAGTCTCAGGATTGACCTCAAATTGTCACCCTTGGTGGCCAGTGCATTTACCCTCCCAGGCATCTAGAAGGCCCCCACCCCGGAAGGGCCTTTATAAAAAAATAACCTGGACCAATAGAAGGAAGTGAGCCAAACAAGTTTCACTCTAGAAAGTTTCCTTCTCGCCTTCTCTTGGACCAAATCCAAGTTCCCCCAATGCTTCTCTTTGTTTAAAAAGCTTGCAGATCAGGCCTGAGTCATGGCTCAGAGGTCAGGAAGGAGGTCAGGCTCAGCAGCAGAGAGAACGTGCCGCTCTCAGAGAGGACCCGGGTTTGGTTTCCAGCACTTACAACCACTTGTAACTCTCATTCCAGGACATTCAACGTCCTCCGCTTATCTCTGGGTACCTGCATACATATAGTGAACATAGATACAAGCAAGCGCGCACGTGCGCGCGCACACACACACACACACACACACACACACACACACACACACACACACACACACACCACATACACAAAGAAAATAGAGATTTAAAAGCCCTCACATATCGATGGAGTGCTTGTGGTAGGTGGGCAGGGTGACATGATTTTAGTTCAGGCCTCGCCCTCTATGAGCCTCTAGTTTCCGGGAGAGATGGCACGCACGCGCACACATTATTGTGCTGCGATGACAAGGCTAGCACGTTCCACGTGTGAGCCACTGAGAACGAAAGGCGTTCATGAAGACAACAGGCAGAAGCTTGCGTTCGGCTGGGCTCCTTGGGAAAAGGGCTTCATGAAAGGGAACATGGGGCCCATGCTGGGGCGCAGGACAGACAAGGACGCCAGCAGGAGTGGGGACACTAGAGACAGGTTGCAGCGTTTATGCTGTGAGGGTTCTTACTTTTTGTAAAAGCCTGTGCCAAGCACTTTACAAACATCTACTGCACTTCCGCCAGGATCCAGGGAGAGAGGAACAATTATTTGACAAATACCACTCCCCTCAGACAAAACCACTCCCCTTAGTGCAGCATTGAGCCGGTGCAAGCCACTCTTCTGAGTCCCTTAGTCACCATAATAACCGCGACTAGGACAGTACCAGGACTATTAGTCCCGTTTTACAGAGAGACGTACAAAGTGGGCCATGTGTCCAGCTAGTGAAGGGGCAGAGCACAGCTCAGGACTCAGCATTCTCTCTCAGAAGCCCTTCATTTTTAAAATAAGATTTTTACTGACATAGAACTTTACATGTTCACGGGGGGTGGGGGTGGGGGGGGTGGGGGAAGGGGGCATGGCGAGGAGTTGATGCACGTTTGCAGTGTGTACCAATCGAATCAGGGCCGTGGCTTTTCCCTCTCAGCATTTATCACATCTCTGTTCTGGGAGGCTTTGAGTTCTCGCGCGGCTCTTTATAAAATGTTTAATAAACGGTTGTAAAACTGCAGCCATCATACCGTGATGGAGAACACTGAGGTTCTTTGTGTGTGCATGTGTTGCGTGTGTGCTTGCTGTACACCCAGTTACATATGAGGCCCGCAGCACAGTGTCCAGTGCTGGTTTCCCAGTCATCTCCTGCCTTTTTTCTTTTCTTTGTTTTTGTTTCTTTTTCTCAAGACATGGTTTCTCTGTGTAGCCCACTAACCATGGAAGGAGAGGCTCTTGCTGTGTCTTCCCTACCTGACGACTGAAGCCCCGAAGGCAAAGGCAAAGAAACCCTGCCTCCCCTGAGTTGTCTATCAGGCGCTGCAGTCAGTCAACAACAACAAGGCAGGAAATGAATGCAGTCCCATGAGGGCAGGAGTGAAATTCACGCAAAGCACCTTGGGAGCTCTGTTGGGGCAGGAGGGTTAGAAGTGGGTGTGTGGTGGGGGTCTCTGGGCCTGTCCAATGCAAAGCAGTGCTGTTTGCAGCATTTCGGTGGAAGATTCTAGGCAGTGAGCCTAAGATGCGTTTAGTCCAGCGGGGTGGGGGGGGGGGGGGGGATGAGGGAAGGAATGAGGGACTGTCACACCCTGGTCACTTTCCCATCCTGACAGAATGATTTTCACTTTGTCTCAGAATCAATTGAAGGGTGAAATATTCTAGTAGGAAACACAAGAAGAGGTGAGCAGTGTCCTCAGATCTTGGGAAACAAATCCACAGTCCTCGAAGCGGTTTCCCCCATCTTCTATAGCTGGATCCCACGGGTTGTGGAGGAAGTATGACATCTCTAAGGCACAGGGTGGTCGGAGTGCAGGCCCTGGTGCCTGCTCTTGCCTTCCAGAGGCCTTGTCCTTTTTTTTTTTTTTTTTAAGTTATTGTCTTTTTATGTGTGTGTGTGTGTGTGTGTGTTGCCTGTGTGTATGTATCTGTGCACCATGTGTGTGCAATGCTGAAGGAGGACAGAAGAGGGAGCTGAGTTCCCTGGAAGCTGAGTTACAGATGGTTGCGGGTCTCCATGTGGATACTGGGAACCACACCCAGGTCCCCTGGCAGGGAGCTAGTGCTCTTGACCACTGACCCATCTCTCCAATCGCACTTGTTCATACTTTGACTAGAAGGACGTGGGTAATCAAGACCTGGCGAAGGCAGAGTTCACACTCTAACAGGTGGAGGCTTCCCAGGTCCAGAGGGCCAGGCTCCTCCCCAGGGAAGCTGAGAAGGAGAGCGGACCAGAACAAGAAGGGGCTCAGGGCAGAAAGGCAAAACCTTTGCTGCTTATTGTGAAACAGTGTGCAGAAAGCCCTGGGCATAAAACTACCAGTCCCTGACTGGAACTGTGGACTTGCAAATGGGAGAAGGGGATGTCTCCTTCACCCGGGTCCATCACTCTCTCTTTCTTGATTGCGGATAAGATGGAACCCGCTACTTCAAGTACTGTTGCCGTGACTCCCCACCACAGTGGACTGTACTCTTGAACCGTGTGACCCAGAGCGAGCCCCTCTAACACTTATTTTAGTCAACTGAGAGACGGCCCCCCTCCCCTTAAAAGGAAGGAACCAGTGTAGGGAAGGAAACAAACCTTGATAGAGTCATTCAACAAGCCTTAAGCAGGCACCTGCTGTAACCTTGGCAGCAGGCATTCTGAGGTGAAGTCGATTCATCCCAAATCAAGGAACTCTTGGTGAACGGGCCACCGGCAGATAGACAACCAGGCAAGAGGTAACTATGGCAATGAGTGGTAAAGTCAAAGATGTTCCTGGAGGGGAGGGGAGGGTAACAGCCCATGTCGGTTTACTCTGTTCTAGAACTTTCAAGATGTTTTCTACTAGGCACCTCAGAGGATGCACAGGTGGCCTGCAGTTGTTCCGAAAAGAAGGGTTGGTAAAGTGAGAACGCTTAGTGGGGCAATGTGGTGTAAGAGGCTGAGGAAAAGCCTTAAGCACATTTTCCATTGTCTCCAGAGTTCACAGCTTTGAGATGTCCATGTCCCGAGTGTCCAAAGGGCTCGGTCACTTTTGTTCAATTATGAATAGCTGCCAGGCCAAGCTCTCTCTTGTGCCCTTCCAAAGGTGGTGGCGGTAGGAAGAGAAGGAGAGTCTAACCTCGGCTTTGAGTAAAGGGTTGAAGAGACACATGGCACAGTGCTCAGTATCTAGAGCCACAGAGCAAGCTCTGTAGGGGACCCACAGAGGCAGAGGAGGGAGTTGACTGAGTGGCATGGGATGGGCTGGGGCATTAAGCAAACTGATAGCAGTTTCTATATAGCTCCTGTGAAAGAAACAGAAATGAAGGCATAGATCCCAAAGGTCATTTAGTCTATCCTCCTGCCTCTACTGAAAACCTCTTTAGCATGGCTGAAAGAGAGCTGTTTGTCTAGTGTAGCAAGAACAGAAAGGCATTCAGAAGGCCAGTGACCTGTGTGGGTGCAATACCACTGGTTGTGGCCTAGCTGATTTGCGATAAGGCAGCTATGCCCAGCCTACCACTACTACCCCAAATGAGGCCCCTGGCTAAGATGGGGTGCTGGTGAGAGTGGGGGGTGGGGGAGGGGGGTGGGCAGAGAATCTGAGACCAGAGGACTTGTCACCTGAGCCAAGGGCACTCTGGGGATTAACTCCAAAATAGTTTCCCACCCTTGGATAATTATTTTGTTGGAAATGAAACCTTTGGTGTTCCTTGGCCTCTTTTTGACACCTGCCATCACTCCTTACCCTCATTGGAGTCCTATAGTAATGTCATTAAAAGCTCTGGAAAATGTCAGCTGAAACCAAGGTTTCTGTCGGTTATAACCTATGAAAAATGTATTGGATTTAATATGTTTGGTTTGGGAAATCAGTTTTTGTCCACTATAACCAATTGTCTATAATAACCATGTCTATTGTAAGTGGTGTGCACTGTAATAACCCTCATATAAAGGGTAAAATGAAAGACAACCATTTCAGATAGTAGCCGGAGCCATATCAATATAGATCACTGCCTACGTACATCAAATGATGGATGGCTATTTTTAAGGCTCTTTCAATTCAACGCCAGTGCCATCTAACGACAGCGAAGCACAGAGTACTTGCTGATACCCTTCCTGATAAACCGTCTGGGTGCTAGAAAGAGCAGTGTAAGAATTGAAAAGACACTGGGAGCCATTTCTTGAATTGAAATGATCC
The DNA here is from genome assembly GCA_907169655.1 of Acomys percivali. Lineage (NCBI taxonomy): Eukaryota > Metazoa > Chordata > Mammalia > Rodentia > Muridae > Acomys > Acomys percivali. The sequence continues at coordinate 95,415,426 of OU015753.1, read as the reverse complement.
AGTCCCAGTGTCCGGGCAGGAGGGCAGGCATCCCTGTGAATGTGGGAGCTTGCTGGAAGGCAGGCACACAAGGGGCTCTGAAAGGACACGCCATCTTGCCTAGGGAGAGGCTGGTTTTGTTTTTTTTTGGTTTTGTTTTTTGTTTTTTGTTTTTTTGTTTTTGTTTTTGTTTTGCCCCTGGGGAGGAGAGTCAGAAGATTCAACATGGAAAGGACCTCTCCTTTCCACTTCCGCTCCCAGTAGAAGCAGAGTGAATTTGACCTTCACAAGGTAGCAAACCCTTGTGACCCTAAGCCTAAGCTAATTCATTTAATCCCAAGGCTAACCTCACAAGGTGGGTATCCCCACCTTGCACAGAAGCTGAGGGACCTTATCCATAACACTGGTGACCAAAGCTGAGACTCAAACCACAGACTCTGGACTGTCAGCTCCATGTGAGGACTCAAACGCTTGTGGTCACTTGAGTGTACGTTCGCAGCACGCATGCTGACAGTTTATGCCGCTCTTCGTAGCTGACATCTGTACACACAAAGTACCTGCCAGTAACTTCTGTCTAATGCTGCTGCGGCTTCACCCTTATGTTTTCAGCAGCCAGCCCTTCTTTCCCAGGAATGTGTTCCCAGACATGTTCCACAGGCTGCCTCAACCCCACCCCCACAACAGGAGCTCACTCCTCACAGCTCACTTGGTATTTACTTTAAACATTTATTTCCATAATTATCTTTTCCTTTTGTGTGTGTGTTAATAATCCCTCAAGTGTTGACTATAAACTCCTGGAGGCAGAGAACACTGGACTGGGCTACCCGCTCAGTGGCAGCTCAGGAATGAGTCAGGTATACAGTAGTCTCCAAGGTTTGATAAAGGATAAGGAGAATGGGGATGGGGTGGGGGAAGGTGGTATTTTATCTGTCCTTCATCCCCTTTATCAGAGATGAGAAATACAGTAAGTCTTTTCCTTAAAACATCCATGTTTTGGCTTAGGAAGTAAAATTCCTCCAGAGCCAGGACTCTCCAAATATGAAGCCCGCGTTACTTGGAGAAGTCTTGCGTGCAGATGCATGGGTACTCCCCGTCTTGTGCCCCATTAAACCTGACAAGTGTCCTCTCTTCTGCTTCCTCCCAAGGAGCAAGAATCAAAGAGGCTCTCCCACTGTCTCTTCCGAACCCTCCCTATGTGTACTTGCCTTGGGAACACATGCAGACACTCACAGTTTAGCCACAAGGCCCCGTCTTTTAATCTTTGGTAAATTGAAGCAAGCGTAGAGAACTTGCAGGTGACGGCCAGCTTCCCCGAGACTCCGCGCAGGGATGAAAACCAAGCCCGTGCAGTCCCTACAAGTCCTCCAATGCGCTGCGAGCGTAGAAAGAGAACCCTTGATCCCGGCTATCAAAGGGTGCAGAAGGATCAAGAAGAATTAAAACTGATGGTGTGCCAGACGCCACCTGCAACAGAAGGTCATTACTTCCCCTCGTTAAAACGGCCTCAGTTCTGGGGCCTGATCTGAAGCTTAATTGAATGTTTCAAACAGTGGATTATAACGAAGATGAGACGGCCCCTGCCCATTTCGTGACCTCTGCTAAGAAAGGCAGATTGGTAATAAGGCCGGGGGAAAAAAAGAAAAGAAAAGAAAAGAAAAGAAAAGAAAAAGAAAAAGAAAAAGAAAAAAAGAAAGAAAGAAAAACTGTCTAAGCGATTGCCTGAAGGCAGCGGAGGCCTCTTAATGATAAAGCTCTGCAGCTCTCTTGCTAAGGAGGGCTTTGGGACAGGGCTGATGGCGATCAGTGTTAAGGCTGAAGACCATGGCCTCTGAGTTCAGCCACTCCCCGGGAATTCGCCTCCCTGCCACCACTCCTGTGACCTCTGTTTTCCCAAGCAGGAACGGAGGGACGACAGCACTTCCCCCGGCATCATAACTGTTCGTTGTGTAGGTGGCGGTGTTCTTGTGGTACAGAGAGCTCACTGCGCAGCACGCTCCTTTCGCAATCGGTCGATCTAACTGGAGTAGGTAGCCATGTGTGACCCGCTTGATAGACGAGGCTGAGGGGGGCCCTCTGGGTCTGTAGAGGATGGAAGTGCATTGGGAGTGGAGTCTGGCAGGAGATAGCTCAACTCCGATGCTATCAATTTTTCTATATCCCGGGAAAAAAAAAAAAGAACAACATAAAACCACGCGGCTACCACCATTTATGCTTTTCACACGATAATACATCGCAAGTCATATTCCCCTAGAGGTTTGAATGCCTTCGAGCTTTCTCCCCCTTTTTGGTATGATTATCTGCTCTGGCAATGAAGCTCATGTCTGAAGGCTTGTGATTATCTCAACCTCCAGCTGGTTCGTTGTGAAAAAAAAAAAAAAAATCTCCGTTTTGGGGATGCTGTTGTAGGAGATGACACGACAGCTTGGCAGAAGTTCCTGCATGGTACAGCTCACTCTGGCTTTGGACTAACATGTCCTAACGAGGCACATGTTTGGGTCTCAGTGAAAAGATTGCTCAAGGCTGAGAAGGTTCTGTGACGTTGCTGTGTGAAGCATGACCCATAGCAGCAGGGTCACAGGAACACTTGGTAGAGCCAGAGAGCAGTGGTGAGATGGCTTAGAAGGTAAAACGCTTGTTGGACAAGCACGAGGGAGGATGTGGGTTCAAGTCCCTAGCGCCCACCTAAAAAGCTGACTGTGGTGGCAAGTGTCTGCAATCCCTGCAGTGGGCTGGAGAGAGGCTGAGGGAGGTGGATGGCAGAGACCATTGACTAGTCAATCTAGCCAGATTGCTGTGCTCAACAGGAGACCCTGTGTTACCAAAAGAAGTGGGAAATCAGTGGGGAATGACATTGATATTGACCTCTGGTCTATACACGCACATGCATATGTGCACAGAGCCACATGTACCCTCCCTCCACCCTGCATTATAACAAGACCCCCCCTCCACACCCCCTATTCTCCCCAAGTGATCTGTATGTACGCTAAAGCTCAAGAAAGAGTTTGGAGTCCTTGAGGAGGCCACCCTGGCTGGCGAGCCTCAGGAACCATGTTGAGTGAGCGTTCCTACCACAGAACAACTTTGTAGGATTGGCTACAGCTGGCAACCTTCTGAAGCAGGCTGGAGATACATCCTTGCTTTTCTGGCATCGTTCTAACAAGAAAGGGTTAATAAGCCCTTCAATAGCTGTTTTGCAATCAAGGGTCAACATAGAAAGACTGTGGGCCCCAGTGCCAGCCCACCAGGCCTCTGGCTGGACGAACATTCCCCCACCAGTCTATGGAGAGGACTGGTGTTTACTTGTGACTTTACTAAATCTTTGTGTGGTGGCAAAGTTTGTTTGAACTGACTTAATTCTCCAAGCGAAAGCCTAGCTGGGATCACCTGTGTCTGCAGGATGGCACTGCATAAGCAATTAGCGCTTCCTGCTCTAGGAGAGCTTCTGAGGGAAAGCTCTGTCCCACCTGCTCTACTTCCTGCCTGAGAATGCTTGCGCAGTAAAACCTGGAGAGGCATGTCTGACTGAAAAAGTTACTTTTTACTTTTGCGCCTCACTTTGGATGATCCTATTCTCATTTAACCCTAATATAACACTCCCTTCAAAGATTGCCTTCCCTGCACGTGGTCGTCATGGCTGGCCAGAGTTCTCTAACCTGCAACGTCTGTTCTTTCTAGCTGTCTCTGTGTGCCTCAGCCTGCTCTGCTTGGTGCTCTCGCCAACATGTTTCCCCCTCTTTCCAAAATAATTCTGTTGTCTGTCTTTGCCGTTCGTGTCCTCACACAGACGTAACTGAAAAAAGCCTTTGTAGAAAGGTCTAGAAAGTCACTTCTGAGATGTGTCTTGGTATAGTTCTCCTCACTTCTGGAGAAATGCAAGTTTCTCGACTCTCTGGACTCCAGAACTGTGGGGGCAGTGTCTGAGAGCACGTCATCTTTCGGATCTTTCTGTGACTATTACTGACAGTGCATTACTTTTAGGTCTTGACCCCCAACGACCTCATATGGCATCTGGAACAAGTCTTATGATTCTGCTAGGTCACTTCTACAAACGTATGGAAATGGCAGAATTTATGGGGGCGGGCATGAAGCCTCGCCTCGGTGCTTTACCTTCCATTGAGTCAAGAGCCCCAAGCCTCATACACATCATGTTAAAGGCACACTGCCCATCTTGACCCCTCTGCTGTGACACCTTCTGGTGCCCTCAGTAGCTTTAGCACACGGAGCTCTTTATGGTTGCCCAAGACCACCAGGCTGCTTCATCCTTCTTCACTGTACTACACATCTGACAAGACTCCCCGAAGCCCTCACTTTTGAGCTACCTTCTCTGGCTTCCACCTCCTCCACCCTTGCTCTGTAACGCCACTGTTCAATTATATCCCGTTGCCACGCTTCCGTCCAGGGGGGAGGTTTATGCAGCATCCACCCTTTCTCCAAAAGTCCCAATGAGAAAGTGAGGCACATTTCTGCCAAACTTCCTTCTGGAGAAGACAATGAGTTTATTGGGTTTTCATACAAAGCATGGGTGAGGGGTTGTTTACAGGGGTGGGACTGCATCTTCCCCCAACAGGCCACACTTGGATTGCCTTAATCAAGTCGGGGGAGGGATCAGGGCTTCCTCTGGTCTTCTGGGGAGGATCTTCTTAGCCTTCTGGGTCTACTCAGCCTACCTTCTCAAGTACCTTCCCAGGAGCCTGAGGAGATGAGGCTAAAACCGACAAGAAACAAGTGGAAGAGAACAGGTGATACTCGGGTTAGGGGTGTCTCATGACACGCCCCACTCCTCCATGAGGGGAATAGAAACAGTCATAAAGGCCAGCTGGGACAAATGTTTGGCAAGAAGATACAGCTGAATTCCCCAAGATGGCGATTGCTTTGATCAGAGGACTCACAGCACAACCCCCCAACACGCTGCCCTCAGCCTGTGCGGTATTGATACATCATCCATGTGGTATGTACGCCTGCCTTGTGCCCTTTTGCAATTTAGTTTTTTTCTCTCTTATCAGCTAAACAGGAGGTTTCTGAAGCCAAAGATGGTGACTACCTCACATAGTGCCTTCTCAGTGCCTGCCTTGCCTGCTTCCCACAAACGCTTGTAGGATGTATGAATGCATAGCCCTCTACCACACAGTGACTTGAATTTTTTTTTTTTAAAGGGTGATTTGGTTAGGACTCCTTGGTAGCAAGCAACAGAGATAAATTTGGTTATGCAAAAAGGAGAGAATTTGCTGTAAGGACTTCCAGATGTCCCATGAGACACAGGATAGGAATGCAGCCATGACCTTGGCCAAGGATAGAGCTTGAAACTAAAAAAGAGAATAGAGGTGTTGGGATCTCCCCATTTCTGATCCTATGCGTTCATCTGCCTCTTCCTTCACTCTTAATATCCTCCACCTCCCTGCTAACCCTCTCTCCCTCTTCCCATGAGTTTCTTACTCTGCCCCTCACAGGTCACCTGAAAAAACTCCTGTCTGTACAGACACACTTAGAATCTGACACCTGTTTGAGGAAGACTGTGGTTGACTATCTAGGTCATGTGTCAGCCAATGGATTAATCCGTATCTGGGGAGAACAACAGAAAAATCCCCAGATAATGAAGCCAGTATAGACCCGCCCACATGTGGCCACCAGGGTGACGAGTTTGGAAAGGAATTTAAATGCCAACCTAGAGATGACTTGAAATGGTTAAACTCTACATAATAAACACTGACTCCAGCCACATGTAACAATGGATTTTATTAAAGTGTATTCCTCTAAAATTAATTTCCATAGGCTTGTAAGGGTCTTTATGACTTTAATGTGGTTCTTTGTATGGGTGCTTAAGTCCTTGATAATTACCTCTTAATATTTTTCTAGGAAAGTATGAAGTAATATGTCACATAAGACCTATATTGCTTAGTTATTTTATATGAAGTATGGCAACTGGGTGTCTGGTTTTCCAGGGTTTCCCCTGCTGCCTGCAGTTAACGACTCCTAGTAAAGCCTTGGTCTAGTCAGACCACTGGAGACACCGGCTGTGATACACCAAATGCAAAGGCCAGATTAGCTGCCTGAATTTCAATACATTTACAAAGGAAAAATGTGCCACTATCAACAAATTATACTTTCATTTTCTTCCCAAATCTGTTCCCCTGGGGACCTCCACAAAGTATACCCCCATTTAAAAGGCAGCTGCCTCAATTCCAGCTGTCTAGAGGTTAGGGACTGAGGGCATGTTGGCCGTGGCAGATAAATATGGCACAAACCTTGGAGTCCGTGGAGCTGGGATGGACAGTCTGCAACTAGTGAAAAATGCAGCTTTACAGGTAGAAGGGGCCATGAATACTGTGAGCTGATGTTTCTTTCCCCTTGGAAGTCAGCTTCCCTATGGCTAGCAAGATAACGAATACGGATTTACGTACCTTTGATGTCTGTTATTTCAGAGGATTCTCAGTGGATGTTGGTACATGCCTTCAAATCCCGTATGCAGCTCATTACCATCGCTTCAGATTAACACTTATTTCTGCAATTATCTAATTAACGTCTGCCTCTCCCACTGGATTGTACACTCCATGAAGGGAGGACTATGTGGATTCGGTCACCATTGTGGTCTCAGGACGGAACTGAGAGCCTGGAAGTCAATGAGGATTTGTTGGCTGAGCAGAGGGATGGTACCTCGAGTCAGGGGCTAGGTCAGTGCTGGTGCTGTGATGGGGAGGGCAGTGGGCCCTGGGAATAATGCAGTTTTGAGCCAGAATGTCAGGGTTTGTGTCCTGCCTTTTCTATCAATTAACAACTTACTTTTGATCATTTTACTACCTATTTTTAATCCCCTTTCCTAACATTTAAAAGAGAAAGAATACCTCTTCTAAAAAGTAGTGAAGAATTAAGAAGAGATGATAAACAGTAACTAACTTAATACAAAATGCTAAGTAGTAAGCATGCTGACACGCACTCCTGTAACTGTAGCGTAGGGGAGTCTGAGGTCAGCCTGAGCTACAGAACAAGGCGCCATCTCAAATGCCCTTCCCCCGTCCCCTTCCTCTGTGTGTGTGTGTGTGTGTAGTTGTGCAATTCTTTCCTTCCCGTTGCTGTCTTGAGTCAGAGCAGCCATGACCACCTTCATGAGACCCCATGAGATTGGGCCTATTAACCTCCCATCACTGAAGGAATAAGGAGAGGTGGGCCTCACTAGGTCCCTCCTTTCTTTGGGATCTTATAAGAAGTTTTTTTTTTAAAAAATGGAGCAGGCCTTAGGACTCTGTAGCAATGTGGCTCCCCAGGGAACTTTAGTGGTGTGGTTTATCATGAGCTTCCATGCTGTGCTTAAGCCTCTTTATTGGCCCAGTGGCCCGTAAGTTGCCCAGGGGACATCCTGGTGGTACAGTGCCTTTTGTCATTATGCTTCCAGAAGCAACCTCAGTAAACACAGTGGCTCACCAAGCCGGACCCAGATGGGATGGGATGTTTTCTTTGGTCTGACTGTGTCTTCTCTGAGTTGAATAGTACACTCAGGAAAAACCATGTAATATGTAACATAAGTGTGTGGTGTGTGTGTGTGTGTGTGTGTGTGTGTGTGTGTGTGTGTGTGTGTG
>OU015753.1:95395588-95407866 GCA_907169655.1 Acomys percivali | reverse complement strand
TGTGTGTGTGTGTGTGTGTGTGTGTGTGTGTGTGTGTGTGTGTGTGTTTGCCGCTATCTACACATTCATAAATACACATATAACACATGTAATGTAGGACCAACGTATCATGTTATTTAATGTATATATAATATTAAATATTTGTACTCTTTTTACAAATGTATCAGTTTTATAGCTAGTTCTGTGAGAGTTGACAAGTCTTGTTTTACGAAAGAGATAGAAGAGATCAGAAAAGTTAGATTTCTTTTTTATCAAAAACCACCCCTCCGTGTAAGAAAAATATGAACTATGATGATTTTGGCATTAACACTTCAAGCACTTTACATACAACTACTTCATCAATATGTCCCACGTTTACCTAATCTTTACATGACCCATGAAGCAGGCTATGTAGAAACAACGCAATTTTATAATTGAGGAAGCTAGCCTAGTTTCTTGCCAGGAGGTGACTGTCTGCTCCTTCCCTGAAGAAGAGGAGGAGGATCCAGGCAGGCCTGGCACCCGGAGCTGCATGGGGCCGGCGCTGTGGTAAACAAGTTCTGGTTTTGTGAAGACAAAGCGGCAACTTAGATGGAATTATTGACGTTTCCAGAGAGAGAAGCGAAACCCAGGGAGGTTTTATAACGGGCATCTCTAGTTCTTCTGTGGAGTTTACTTCCGCTTACAGAAAAGAAGTGTCTAGTGTTGTGGCGCTCCTATCACAAGACATTTTAAAATGTGAAATTTATGATTTCATTGCCATAGTTAGTGCAAAATACAAATAAGTGGAAGGTAGCATGGTGGAGGATGTGTCATTTTAAAGCACCAGTTTTACCACAATCTGGTGGGTTCAGTCACCGGGCTCCCCAGCGGAGAAAGGCACATTGCTGCATTTCTGTTTTGTTCCTCCCCCTACCCCTTATTTCCCTTTTGTCCCTTTTCTTTCCCCTTGCATTTTAATCGCTAAATATGTGCCTAGCTGGTGCCAGGAGTAGCTAAGAGTATGCCTGCCCCTTAGGCCGTCTCCCAAGGGTGCAGTAGGAGGCGCTTTTTGTAGTGACATTCCTGTTTGTTCATTCCTCCAATGGCTGGACTTAGAATCCATTTATTTTGAGCAGCTAGGGATGGGGTGGGGGTGGGGCAAAGGGCAAGAAAGAAAAGGGGGATGAGACTGGACAGAGGACAGGAGAAAAAGACATTTCATTTAATTAACACTTATTCTTATTTAAAAATTTTATTAGCACTAATTAATTATACATAGCAGGTTTTATTATATTTTCTACATGTGTAGAATGTAGTTTGATCATATGCATTTCCCGTTACCCTCTTGCCTCTCTCCTAGTTCTGTTGCCTTTTCTTCCCAATTAGCCTCCTTCTAGTTCCTTCCATGCCCAGGCCAATGTGCCTTGTCAGTGGCCACATCACTGAATAACTGGTAGTCTGTCCCCTCCCCCTCCCCCTCCCCCACCCCCATGAACTATTATTCCCAGTGACTCTGGATCCTTTTACTACTGCCATGTGTCACATGAGCATATCAGGAAACTGAGCTCTGGAGGCCCAGAGAGATTCGAAGATTTCTCCAAGGCAGCCCAGGGAACAGATGTTGTGTGGGAGAAGATTAGAGCCAGGAAATCGGACTTCAGAACTCAAGCTTGTAGTCCTACTGCATGCATGCGTGGGGCACCACATCCCTGAGCATAGAGAACATGCTGCCCCTTTTTCAAAGAGAGTCCAACGAAGCAGGAAACAGCAGGAAAGCAAACCACCCTGGAAGACAGCTGCTAGCCTGGCCTGAGTCTCTCAACTGACTAATTCTTTGCCTTCCACTCCCATCCCGGAGCTGATGTGTCGCAATTCACCTGCACCACCATCCTGGAAACAGGCAGGTTCATTACCCACCCAGCCTTTGATTCGGGAGAGTGATGTGCTGCGGTGGATTTGGGTGGCCTCCTCCTGCCTAGTTCTCTGGCTGTATTTGTAGTCATGTTTGTGCATTAATATTTTATACTTAGCTAAATTGTGCACATTGCATTAAAGTCCAGGTTTGCCTTGTTTAAAAAACATCCAAATTGGGATTAAGTATTCAAGCGGTAATCTCTTTCCGGGGCGTCTGTCTATTAGATTTGCAGGACATAAAGAGGGTTATTGAAATACTGTAACTTTAATGTTTTCATCCTTTAGATTGAAATGACTTTTAAATGAATTTAAAAATTGGGACACGCATTGGACAGATACCAAACACCGGAGCAGCCTGCGTTGTTTCCCAGGCCAGTTCTGGTGGAGCCCACATCTGGTTTGGTGTCCACCAGTCCTCCTTCCATGTGCCACTATGTTTTCTGTTGTGCACAGAACAGTGAATTCCCTTGGGCTTTCTCATCTTCCTTCTCCAGTTTGTGGTAGTGGTCCAGGCTGACACAGTGTCCCTTTGGGCTGCCAGACAATTTGGTGCAGCCAAATCTTGACTGTCCCCAGGAACGGAGCAGGGATGGGGTAAGCGGGGTGGAGGTGATGAACCTACACGTTTGTGTTTAATTGAATGGTGTACAGCTCTAGTTAGTATTCTGCAAATATTGAATATGAATAATCAGATAAGACGCATACTAGTATAAAGAAACCGATAAATTTTATTTCGTGGGACATTAAAATAAAATTTAGATAAAAATTTAAAATCATAGCATATTCCAAGTAACCATTTGATAGCTACATATAAATCTATTTTAGAGATATGCAAGCACAAATTATGAAATGCCAGGGCAAGTTGATTTAGGCTGCTTTTTCTCTAATATAAATAATGTAGAGTGCTGCAAATATTCAAGTACACTTAACTGAACATAATTAAAATATTGGAATATATTTTAAAAATAAATAATTAAGCAGTTAGAAGTATCTGCAGTACTAATTCAAAGTGATAGTTACATGGCGATTATATTACGCAGTTTACCCTGCACTTTTGCTTTAGAATGCAGTAATAAAATTTGCATTTAATAGAAATTATAATTCTGCAATATTTGGGCATATGGGCAGATGCTATGTCAAGTACCAAACAGTAGCCTTGTCTGTCTGGTCCATCAACAGATAGATGGGTGGAGAACAGGCATTCGCCGCCGACCTGAGCAGCTTGCCTTCTGAGACTCTCTCATTCTCATGATCATGCATGTTGACCCACATCCAGGTATTCGTTCTCTTTCTCATTTCTAGATGCTGCACTCCTTGAGGGCATAGAGCTGGATATGTCTTCATACATCCAGGCCTGAGGACCATCCTAGGGAGTGGTAGTGGAGTTAGTTAAACATTGGCCAGAGAATGAACCAGAAGGTGGGTGTCTACCCCGGCCTCTGTCCTGAGCATAGTATGTCTATTCTAGCGCCAGGCTTTGCTCACCAGCCTCCTATAGGTACAGACAGGGCTTACCCTCTTATGTCCTTTAGTCTTTGTCCCAGCGTCACCTCTAGTAGGAGGCCTCCTTTGCTATTCTAAATAAAGTCACACCCACTTCATTCAAAGGCTATGGAATTGTTGTTTATTTATGTATTTACTTATGAATTTATATCTTCTATCTTGCTTTAAAAAATAAAGTAAGCTCCCTGAAAGTAAAGCTTTTGTTTTTCTCACTGCTGTGTCACAGTCAGAACCCATAGCACAGGCTCAATGGTTACTTGTCGTATGAGTGAATAAATGAACAAATGAGTTGAAGATGGGGAAAAGATTCCTGGAAGTGGAAGGAAGGAGATGCACCTTGGGTAGGCTCGGCGTTTTAGGGTCCACAGGATAAGGCTAGCCACACATGCTATCTTCCTTCCTTCATTAGCAGCTCCTGGTGCAGGTGGAAACAGGACAGTTTCACTTCCTTTAAATGAGTGTGCAGTGTTCTGCCGGCTCTGATCTCATTTGGACGTCGGAGTCTGCTCGGAAACTGTGACCCAGATGAACAGCACCTAATTAATCCATGTGGCCTGGATGGATTTCTTTTACCTTCCTGGGGACTTATGTCCCTCATCTCTCTTCTCAGCTGTCCAGTGTCTTTGTCATAGCACCAGGCCTCTCTCCAAAGCCACGACTCCTGTAAAGCCCTGGCCCTCATCACAGCTTTACTCCTGACCCGACTCCACAGATCCAGGGGCACCAAAGCCTGTCAAAAGTCCTAGGCCTGTCACTCTGTGGGACCTTAGGCAATAGCGTAGACTAAAGATCTTTTTTTGTTGAGAGGCTGGCTTCATCATGAGCAGTCTCGGTTAGTAGACTGTGGTGCCTGAGGTCTCCCTTCAGAGGATGGAGGTGTCTGTGTCCCCTTCTTTGAAGGCTTAAGCTGCCGTATGAGAAATATGGCAGTCCTGCTAGAAAGGTCCTGTAAGTCAAAAGGGAGGGGGAGGGGAGGGGGAGGGGAAGAGGGAGAGGGGTATACGGTCAGCCACAGGCTCAGCCTCCTGGGCAGTATCTAGCCTTGCAACTGTTCCCAGAAAGAACCCTGCCATGTGGGGGGGGGGTACTTACAGAAATGAACAGGACCATCAAGACCCTGGCTAACTCACATTATCAAAAGAAATAATGGATCATTTATTTTCTTAGTTAGGGTCTCACACAGCCTAGACTGTCTGTCCTCTTAGCTCGTAATATGTCCGAAAAGTGGCTTTGAATTCTCAATCCTCCACCTCTGTCTCCTGAGTGCTGAGACTATGGGCTTGCCCCACCACCTGTGGTTTATGCAGTACTGCGTATGGAACCCTGGCCTTCACTACGCTAGGCAGGTACAGGCCATCCTCTGTGCCGACCCTGCACTGTTGTTTCAAGGCATTACATTGGGTGGTGACTTCTTACGCAATAGAAGACAACAAGACAGGCAGCTGACAGGAACTCCTTTGTTATTGTTTTGGGGATCAAATCCAGGACTTTGTGCACACTAGGTAACTACTGTATCACATCCTTAGGTCATTAGAATATCTCTGAGCCTCTCTCTTTTCTCATCTGAAGACGGAAGACTAACTTTACTTCACACAGCTGCTCATGGGCTTTGTAAAGGGGCTGAGACAGCTTCTCACTCGACATCTTCCCTTCCCTTCCCTTTTCTTCTCTGGGCAGGGCTGGAGACTCTATCCTTAACCTTCCGATGTCACCACTCATCAAAGCCTTCCTTCTCCCTGCCCAGTCTGTAACGGTGACAGTTTGTTTGGGGGAAAACAACTCGGAGAGCCCCAGCAGCTTTATTTGTCAGTGCATCAAGTGCTGGCGCTCATTTGTCCTCTGAAAGCACAGATCTTTCTCCCAAGGATTGAACTGTGGGTTTGTTCCGGTGCAGCAACAGGGGCGCCAGGAAGGCTCCAGGCTATGGGAGATGGCTTCCCCTGGAAGTGGGAGGGTTCCCAGTGTGTCTGTTCTGCCTTCTTCATACTCTTGGGAACCCCTTAGCCTTGGGAGGACAGGGTTCAACTCAGTTCATCCTTCTCATGAAGTGGGGGAGTGTCCCTCCATTGCTCGCTAAATGACTCAGGTTCACGTCCATCGTCAGATGTTTCACCTGTGCACCGAATCTCCCCATGCTGCTCAGTTTTGTGAAGAGAAGAAGGGGGAACTTATTTTGTGCTTACCCACAAGTCCTCAGGTGTGAACCCACAACTTTCCAAACTGGAGAAGAGGGAGTGGAGACGAGAGAAACCTGAAGTCAGAAATACCCTGCCAATCCTAGCTGGTCATTTTGTTCTTCCCAGATAGCTCTTTTGTGACTCAGAACTAGGATGCTCTTTGGCACAAGGACATGGCCCTGTCTACTCAGTAATGTGAACTGTTTCATTGTTCAAGGACACACTCTCTCTCCCACAGAGAATAAAAATTAGTTTTTAATTTGCTTGTTTTAACCATCAACTTACTATCACCTAGAATTGCCTGAAAAGAAAGAAGTCTTGGTGAAGGATTATGTATGTTGGGCCGTCTTATGGGCATGTCTGTATGAGATTGTGCTAAGTTCCCCAGCCCACTATGGGTGGCACTATTCCCCAGGAAGAGGTTCCTGAACTGACGGTGGGGAAAGCAAGCTAAGCCTAGGCAAGCCAATGCATGTGTATGCACACCTTTCTCTCTGCTCTTGGCTACGGATGTGCTGGTACTACTTGCTTCTGAAATCATGGACTATAAACTGGAACTGTATGCTAAAGCAAACGTCCACTCCACCCCACCCCACCCCACCCCACCCCATCCCACCCCACCCCACCCCATCCCACCCCATCCCAGTTGCTTTTGGCTAGGGTGCTTTGTCACACTAACAGAAATGAAACTAGGACATACCTCATCCTTATTACACACTGATACGGCAATATTAAAGAAAACGCTGTCATATTCCCAGCAGAGTGAAACAGCTCCTGGATAAGGATCAGGGTTTATTTTTCAACAAAGTCGATGCTACTCAAATCTGACAACGATCGCACAGAAACAAAATATTTCCAACACCGATTCCTCTCTCTGTGTAGTTACAGAGGACTATGAAACACGAAGAGGAGAAATCACCGTACAATATCGCAAAGTTTAGTGGAAGCTTTTTCAGTTAAAAAAATTATTTTTCCAGGCTCAATTTCCAAAGCATGTGCATGGCAGGCAAGTGTTGTACCGCTGAGCTACATCTTCAGCCAAAACTTTTTCACAATACAAAGAATAATGAGGACCTTCTTGAAAACAGGAAGGGTTAGGGGATAGAAAACAAAAGGATAAAAAAACCAACAACCCCAAAACAACAAAAAAACAAACCACTAAGCAAAAGAACTAATTGCAAAAGGCCTGGATAATGAGTAATTCTAAACTGGATACTTTAAAGCGAGCATTACACACGTGCATAATACAGTGTAATGCCCCTGGTCTATGATGACTTTGGATTCCAGCAGAGCACTTTAGCTTTGGAGTCATAGCTGAGATGTGAGCTACCAGGCTCCATGGTTAGCTTCCAAACGTTGATGCATTGGGTTTGTAACGGCTTGGTGATTGTGACTGAGGAAAACCTGTGGCTTTCTCATCGATGTCACTGTCATCGGGCTCCAACCTTTTCAAAGAATACACAGAACCTTTTTGCCCACCTGAGTGGTAAAAGGAGTGTGCTGGAATCAGGCAGTTTGGGACTGACGTCCTCCGACATGCTACTCAACCCCTTGGAACCTCGTTTGAGCATCTGTGATGTGCAGCACCATGCCTGTATGACAGTGAGGTGATGCCTGCACAGGAGGAAAGGCACTGAGGAGGTGGGTCTGGGGCGGGGGTGGGGCAAGCACCCTCTGCCTAACGGTGGGACCACACTGGACGGAGGCTGGGTGCGCAGAAGGACCAACTCTTTTACGAACTCTTCTGCCTGGTTCCAGCTGGTTGCCAGGCGAGGGAAGAAGACGTCCTTGGTAGAGCTAAAGTGGGCAGTTCCAATTCAGAGGAATGACCGCTTTTTACAAAGAGCAGAGCTTTTCAAAGAGATGGCTCTCTGGGTCTCTGTGATTGCAAGGGCAGAGGTTTTAAACAATTTACCTTAAAAATGACAAGCCAACTCTAGGCAATCACTGTGACTTTCTTCAGGTCTTATCATTCTCATCTTGACACCTTTATATAGCCCTCTGATTTGCCAACTTTGGCCTCCTTGCCATGAAGCATGAACTATTTAGTATGCCTGTAATATTAGTCATTTCCTATCTTCCACTCCATCCTCAGGTTTTTATCTGTTCTTTTATAGTTACAACACACACACACACACACACACACACACACACACACACACACACTGCTCTTTGATGAGCATCCCCATTATCCTTTCTTATTACATTAGCATCTTCTACTGAATCCCTTCTTCCCAAGTCCCCTCCTACTTCTTTTACATCTTTGTGTGTGTGTGTGTGTGTGTGTGTGTGTGTGTGAGAGAGAGAGAGAGAGAGAGAGAGAGAGAGAGGGAGAGAGAGAGAGAGAGACCCACTGTATTTAAGTAGCATTGCCTTCATGAGCATGGGTAGTGGGTTATTTGCTTGAGTGGGAGCAACGTGTTACACCAACCGTCAAGGAATGTGACTTCCACTCACACCACAGCCTTTAACTCCTTACTGCTTCTCTGTCAAGGGGGAAGCCTATGAGCACCCCCAACCCCAACACACACCAATTCATCCGTGATACAGTGTTGATGGGCTTGATACATGATGGCTTGTGAGTTCATGGTGTCATCACATGTCACACTCAGAAGTCTGCATTTTACAGCACTCCTTCCCAGCCTCTAGCTTTTAGACTCTTTCCATTCCATCTCCTGTGATGTTGCCCAGGCTCCAGATTTTTCATTTTCCTACCAAGAGGAATGTGGAGAACCTTCTCTCCTATCTGAGAGGTAGTGGGAATGTCCTGGAATCAGGCTGTTTGGATGGATATAGATGTCCCATCTAAGGTTAAGCATTCAATAGCACATTGATTATTGACTAGTCTCTGCATCGTCACGTACCATAAGCAGAAAACTTTAACGAGAACTAAGAGAAGTACTGATCTATGGGCATAAAAACAAATATTTAGAGGTTGATACATGTCTATTTCACACGGCCTATGATTTCTCTAGTCATGTGCTTTGAGTGGGTTTACAGTGCTTATAATAGGAGCTATGAGTTCCTCCTATAGGGAAGACCTGAAAGCCAATTAGAACACACTAGGTGACCCCTATAATGGCTGTGCCACTGCTGCATCAGTGAATATGTCTTACCTGGCAGGTTGGTAAGTGTTCAGGTTTTGGAGTTGGGTGAAACCATTGATAACCTTGCTCTCCTAGCAACTTGCATGGAACCTTCAGCACTAGCCAGAGGGTAGAAGCTTTAAGCTTGTTTTCCGTTTGAGTTCTCTAGCTCACAACCGAAGTGTATTGTATTTCAACAAGAGTTTTATCTTTTAGTTCTATTGGAGGACCAAGAGGGATGGCAAGAACTTTTGGGGGTTTCTGGGGCCTCCCTGAGCCATTGCTGGTAGGGAGATATCTCACAGCTGATACTGGGATTTTTTTTGTTAGTAATATTGTTTCTATAAACAGCATTATACAGCTACACAGCTACACATTTCCTTCAAACTATTTTTTAAATTTATTTTAAAATGTGTTTATTTTTACATTTATTGTGTGTGCACATGCATGCATCCTAACGCATGAATATAAATATGAAGATCAGAGAACAATTTATGAGAATTAGTTCACTTCTACCAGTTCTGGGAATCGAACTCAGGTTGCCAGATGTGGTGGCAAATACCCTTACCTATTGAGCCACCTCACTGACCCTAACATGTATTTTAGTTGTCTTGTAAAATAAATTCCCATGTTCTTTATACAGCCATTGTTTTGATTAGTCTGCCTCCCCACCGTCTCATCTCCCGCATCATCCCATCCAATCTCTACGTAAACCCTTACAACCCCAATATTTCCTCTCTACTTTCTGTTTCTTTTCTTTTCTTTTTTTTTTTTTTTTTGTTTATTTTGAGAGTTTCTCTGTGTAGTCTCGACTGTTCTGGACTCACTTTGTAGACCCAGCTGGCCTTGAACTCACAGTGATCTACCTGCCTCTGCCTCCCAAGTGCTGTGATTAAAGGCGTGCGCCACCACACTTGGCTTTTTTCTTCTCTATTTTCATTATCACCTATATTCTACTATTCTTCTTTGCTTAAAGAACCATCACCTCCCATTGCCCCTTTGTAGCTTCTTGGCCTCTGTACATGTTCTAACTGAAAGACACAAATCTACAAGTGTGAAGCTAGGATCCATTAGTGTTTGTCTTTCTGGGCCTGAGTTACTCCACCCATTACAATATTTTCCAGTTCATCATTTACATAAATTTCCTTTCTCTTTACAGCTGAATAAAATTCTGTTGGGTGTGTATATCACTTCTTTCTTAGGTTTTATGAGCCTATATGATTATTCCAAGGAATATATTTTATAGCTTGGATCTTAGCTGTCTCCCATGGCTCCTGTCTTGAGGTTTGATCTCCAGAAGATGGTGTTATTGAAAGGTAGTGGAATCTTTAGAACACAGTTACAAAGTTAGGTATTTGGGGTATTCCCCAAGAACACCTTGGAGCCTTCATTTTTATTTATTCTTTTTAATTTCCTGGTCACCATGAAGTGAGCAGTTTTGCCCAACCACAAGTTCCCTACAAGGAAGACATGCCTCTTTAGGCCCCAAAGAGCAGTGCTCTTACCCTCTGTGGAATAATGCGTTTGAACCCATGAGCCCAAGTAGGCTTTCATTTGAAGTTGTTAATCTTAGGTATGTTGTCCCAGTAATAAAAGCGAACACAATACATTTATAACTTTAACGTATGTCCGCTCAGCCTTCTGAATGACTTGCTGAAGCTATGCTCACATTTACTGCCTCCCATGAAAAGCTAATTCACTTGTACTTTTTTTTTGTACTTTTTTTTAGTAGGTCTTCTTGCTTTCTTCCAGATTTGATTAATTTTTATGCTGTGAACATTTATATTTACATTTTCTTCTGTAATTTTGTGTTCTGGGAACTTAGTTATTTGATTGAAGTTTAAAAACGAGTCCTATGATTATGCAAGTATTAATGACCTCACCATTGTGCTGCCTGGTTTATGTCAACTTGACATGAGCTAGAGTCATTGGAGAAGAGAGAAGCTCAAGGGTCTCGCAATTTCTCCATAAGATCTGTAGATGAGCCTGTAGGGCAATTTCCTAGTGACTGATGTGGGAGGGTCCAACCTATTGTGGGTGGAGCCACCCCGGGGAAGGTGGTCATGGCTTCCATATGAAAGCAGGCTGAGCAAACCATGGGAGCAAGCCAGTAAACAGCACCCCTCCATGGCCTCTGCCTCCAGATTCCTGCTCTGTTTGAGATCCTGTATTGACTTCCTTCAATGATGAACAATGATATGGATGTGCAAGCCAGACAAGCCCTTTCCTCATCAAGTTGCTTTGATCACTGTGTTTCATCACAGCCATAGGAACCCTAACTAAGACCAGTTGGTACCAGGATAATGGGTCTGCTGTGACAGGCCTGACCATACTGCTTTGGGAAGGACTGTGGAGGACTTTAGAAATTTGGGCTTGAAAAGCCAGTGAGTGTTGAGAGCTCATTGGACTGTTCTGCAGGAGTTTGGGAAACGAGAGTGTTGAGAGGAGTGCAGATGATGGAGGCCTGGCTTGTGAAGTTTTGGAGGAAAGCAACGCCTGCCAGGGCATTTGTATGAAGAATCTGTGTGTGTCTGGTCAGTTGGAGCTGAAGAATTGGCTGTGATTAAAAGAGATCTGAACGAGTAATGTAAAACGTTTGTTTTACTGGGATAAATTGATGCTGGTGCTAAGATGCTGGTGCAGTGATTAAGAGGGGAGCAGCACCGCTGAGCTGAAGTCTTCTGGAAAGTGTTTCTTCAGAGTCAGCACACAGAAACCAACTCCAGAGCTGGTCACCGTTGTACCTCTCACTTGCATCTGAGCTTGCTAGCTACTGTAAGAGTCACCCAGATGGTACTAGTTTTGAAGGCATGAAGGAGCCATGGAGGGCAGCTGAGGCTTGTCACTGTGTGAGAAAGCCCAGGAGAGGCTATTGGAGAAAGTGCAGCCCAGTTGCACAAAAGATCCCTGCTCTTTGGGGTTGCCAGTACCATGGGTTGACCACCCAGAACCGTAGCAGCTGTATGACGTTGCTTCCTGGAACGTAGAAGACAAACTGTGTGTGCTGCAGAGGGTGGGGCCAGGGAAGGGGCCTTAGGCCTTAGGAGGAACTCAGAAGCTCCTGAGTAAATACCAGGCAATGGGACACTGAGGTACTTACACTTTTGAAATTTGGTTTTGCTTTGTTCAGATTATGACTGTGCCTTGGGTCTTCACTCTTGAAATAAGAAAGAATCTAATTATTTTATTTTCTTAAACAGGAGCCAACAGTTGAGACACTTTTAAGCTTTTAAAGAGATTTTAGAGTTTTATAAAGACCTTGAATTTTTAAAAGAAAATATAGATATTTTGAAGAGACTTTGAACTTAAAATATATATTTATTTTATGTGCATTAGTGTTTTGCTTGCATGTATGTCAGTGTGAAGTTGTCAGATCCCCTGGAGCTAGAGTTAAAGATAGTTGTGAGCTGTCACATGGGTGCTGGGAATTGAACCCTGGTCCTCTGGAAGAATTGCTCTTAACTGCTGGTCCATTACTCTAGCCTCTGAGTTTGAACTTTAAAGTGTTTGAATTTTTAAAGATTGTGCAATGATTTTTACAATTTGGAATATTTTATATTGGGATGCTTATATTACTGTGAGATATTGAGAGATGAGTGAAAAAGGAAAGGTTGTAGCTTAACAAAGATGTATTTGT
>OU015753.1:95377542-95395188 GCA_907169655.1 Acomys percivali | reverse complement strand
GAAAGAGAAATTAGAAAACTGGCTTTTATTTTAGTGACAGTCTTTGAAACATCACTTCCGGGTTCCAGAAAATCTTGTGTTGCAAACCATGTCAGAATCCATGTTTGCATCTGCATTTATTGTGCCATCTGGTCCCATATTCACTAAATTACAACAGAGGTCAGTGCAGGAGGATAACTTCTACAAACAGCACCTGACCTACAATTAAGAAACATGGCTCGCAGGGCGTGGTGGTGCACGCCTTTAATCCTAGCACTCGGGAGGCAGAGGCAGGCAGATTGCTGTGAGTTTGAGGCCAGCCTGGACTACAGAGCGAGTCAAGGCAGCCATGGCTACACAGAGAAACCTTGCCTCAAAAAACAAACAAACAAACAAACAAACAAACAAACAAACAAACCCCCCCAAACCAAGAAACATTGCTCGATCCTACTACATAATGTAGTATTGCAACTATAATCACTCTGAGAAATGAAAACCATCAGCAAGTATGTGGGGACCATGATATAAACTAGAACTCTTAGGGTGACCCAGAATGGCTGGCTGGCTACCCTATTCAACACTGGGCAGCTTTTATTTATTTTTATTTAAATGTATTTAGCTTGTGTGTTTGTTTGTAAAGAGGGGCCTCATGTACGTCAGGCTGCTTCAGAGTAGCTATGTGGCCACAGATGGTATTAAACTGCTACTCTTTCTGCCTCCACCTCCTGAGTGCTGGGGTCACGCCATCATGCCAAACTTGTATTCCTGGTTATTGAACCCAGGACTTCATGCATGCTAGCTGTCTTAGGGGATCTATTGCTGTAAAGAGACACCACAACCACGGCAACTCTTAGAAAGGCAAACATTTCACTGGGGCTGGCTTATAGCTTCAGAGGTTTAGTCCATTATCATCATGGCTGGAATCATGGCAGCATCCAGGCAGATGTGGTGCTGGAAGAGTGGTGAGTTCTATATCTTGATGGGAGTGTATTTGGGGGGGGAAGAGGGGGGGAACTGGAATTCCACACTTAAGGAGTTAAAGCATAGGAGACCTCAAAGCCTCACCCACAATGACACACCTCCTTCAACAAGGCCACACCTTCTAATAATGCCACTCCCTGCGGGCCAAGCACTCAAGCATAGGAATCTAGGAGGCCATTTCTATTTTAACCACTACACTAGGGAAGCCGTCTACAAGCTAAGCTGCATTCCCAGTTCTAAGAGAAGATGCAGTTGCTATAAAATCCAATATTGCCCTTGTCTTCTCTCTGCCTCAGTCTCTGCCCAGTGCTGCTGTAGGACCCCCACTAAGCAGATCACTCTCCTCTCCAGGGAAACCTTCTTTAAGCTTTGGCCAGAAGGCAGAAGCTACTAACCTGCTAGGTGATCTGCAGGCATGGGTGGGAGAGGAGGGGGTGGGAGCTGTTCCAAACGCAGTTCTTTTAATTAATTGCTCTCATGGTTTCTCACTCCCCTCCCTGCCACCTCCTCCTACCCCTAGTTTTGCATTTGTTGACTCTGAGCTTGGAACTTGGCCAGGACTGAACTGCACTAGTCTCATTTCACTCTCACTTGGGTCTCTCGTGCTCTCTGCTCTGCAGGAATGCTGCCATTTCTCCTCCACTTAAGTTGCACTCTACTGTTCTCGAACAGTTTTCATTGCCTTATTTTATTTCACTTGTCTGTTTATTTGAGGAGTACTGAGAATTGAACCCAGGGACTCACACATGCTAGCCATGAAGCCTTCCTTTGAGTTACCCCCCCCCAAACTTACCTTTGCTATTCTTTATTCAGATTTTTTTTTGGAGGAAGGCAAGACAGATATCTACATTCAGAACATCACTATAAACCATGCTCCATGGCTTTGAATTTGTATCTGAAGACAGATGTGTCTTTCTCCTGTGTCCAACCTTAAAGTAACAGCTCAGTTACACTGAGAAAGACCACTTAGGAGAATGCCACCTTTTCTGTTTTGTCCTGTCTGTGCTAAACAAACTCCCAACTCTTCATTCTAGGAAGGAAGCAATTCTCAGGAGATGGAAATTCCACTTAGTCTTCAGTGCGGACTCTTCTTAGTTCACACCCAGATTGAATTAAAGGTACTCAAGTACCTGGGGGTGTAGCACATGCCTTTAATCCCAGCACTCAGGAGGCAGAGGCAGTCAGATCTCTGTGGGTTTGAGGCCAGCTTCGTCTACAGAACAAGCTCCAGGACAGCCAAGGATACACAAAGAAATCCTGTCTCAAAACAAAACTAAGCACAACAAACAACAACAACAACAACAACAACAACAACAACAACAACAACGAAAGAGTCTTTTGAACAGGATGCTTGTTCTCCTAACTCCTTGATGAGCCTTTTGTTCTGTCTCCTAGGAAATCACTCTGGGATGCAAGATGCATTCTGGCTTCTGAAGAGAGTTGGGGATGGACCAGTAAATAAGAGGTCCAGAAGATGGTGGGACAAATCCAAAGTTTGTGAGGTTGATGGAAAAGGTGAGTGAAGAGTATCCACTCTGGAATACTGCAGGAAGTGGGGCCTTTGGAAAGTTCTAGAATAACTTGAGGAAGAATAGACATGATTAGAGTGACGTGCAAGCAAGTGTTTATGAATCCAAGTTGTGAAGGACGAAGAGAGAATAGCCATGTTTAGACCAGAAAAAATTATAGTTAGTTAATGAAGTCACTTGTATTTGCAGATGAGTTACCATTTTTGGTTAAAAAAGTCAACAGAAGTCAGCAGAAAGTAGAGCAAATGACAATAGAACCCTCCCTCATCCTCTCACTCCTGCAGCATGGAGGATAAAGGTCACATGAGATGAAACAGAGAAAGAAAGGGAAGGAAAGACCTAGATGAATGGATTTGCATCTCATCCTGCCTGGCCATTGCAGATACATGAGCCAATCAGTTATGGATTTCCTTTAACTTGAATTGGCTTCCATTACATGCAATCCAAAGATCTTAAGCAACGTCACAACTGTCGAGTGGGGTTAACTCAGTGGATGGGAAAACCAAACCCCTTGTGGTCTCTGAATCAAAGGTGAACCTTTTGGGGGCTGTGACATCTAAGCTGGGCAAAGGGCCTTCCCAGGAAGAGTGGAACTAGAGGAAGGTGGGGCTAGTGGTGGCAGCAGTGGCAGTGTGGGGAAACTTTAACAGTGCTGGGTGGTAGGAGCATCTTGTGTGACTACCTGGAAACAAGAACCATATGGTACATTGGGAAATTTCCAGGTCTCTGCCGTGTCTTCAGTGGAGTGTGTATAGCAAGAGACAGCGGGAGGGTCACAAAAGTGCTACTTGCTCTGTGTTCTTGTGGGATATACAGAAACATACAAGAGGATGTCACTGCCCTCAAAGAACATTCCCCAAGGGAAGGAGGTTGCATACAAACATCCATGAAATTAAATCATGAGATACATATGTGAGATGAGGGAGTAAGTCATCCATTGTCAGATAGGTTTATAGATATGAGTAGAAAGAAGGCCAAGATCACTGGGAGTTCCAGGCAAGGTGAGGATTGGATTGACCCTTGACTAAAGAACAGAGTGTTTACAGCTTTGAGTCCAGGGCAAGGCACAGTTCTTTTGGGGACTACTGAGGACACCAGCTATATGTTCCAGGAAGTTGAATTGGAGGGCAATGGGAAACAGGCTTGGGATGGTAGGGCTGGAGCCAGCTTGAGAAAAGGCTTGAATTATGGCTTTAGACTTTATGCCAAAGGTAGTTTAGGGCTTGAGGATGAGGAATGTGAGACAGATGCTAAGCAAATAACATGAAGGAATGATTCAGTAGTGATGTGAAGCATGCCCTGTTGGAGTCAGGACACCAGCACACCTGACTAAGTCTGAGCGGGGTGTGTGTGTGTGTGTGTGTGTGTGTGTGTGTGTGTGTGTGTGTGTGACGATTTCTTTAACACAAGGAATAATAAAACAACAGCCAAACAAACAGCCAAACAGCAGCAACAACAGCAAAAAGCAAGAGGAGGAAAGTAGAGCTGTCTGTCAGACAGAGTGGACTTGTTATCCCTAGGAGGCCGGCTCTGCCACTACAGTCCTTGTGCACACTCCTTCCTTCTCTGGGGAAATATACAGCTGCTGCTGCTGAAGCCTTGATGGAGAAGGACAGGGATGGATGACAGATGTGATTATGCAGTGATGCATAACAATTGAATTGCTGTAAGTTACACCTCCTGTGTCAATATGCAGAACTGGTTTGACTGAATTCAGTGAAAAGAACACCTGAATCCAGGAAGGCACACTTTTTTTTTTTCTCCTTTGATTCGTCAGCATGACACCAAAGACCCTGTTTCTCTCTCTCTCTCTCTCTCTCTCTCTCTCTCTCTCTCTCTCTCTCTCTCTCTCTCTTAAAACATTTTGTTGTTACCCAGAAAAATCAGAGGCATTACGTGGGGTGCTGCAAAGCTAATGAGGACAGCATACTGTACTTATACTGAGGGAGGCCACTTAGCTCCCATAGACTTCGTTCCATGACATTACTCAGCGGGTGTGTATCACATGCCTGTAAATGTCTGGGCACACCAAGCCTTCGAGATGCTGATTGTTGGGAAAAGTGTGACCTAGGAGTAGGACATGGAAAGTCTTCCTTCCTTCTTTCCTTCCCTCTTCCTTCCTTCCTTTTCTGTTTTGAGACAGGGTCTCATCTAGCCCAGGCTGGCCCAAATTCACTAGGTAGCCAAAGAGGACCTTAAACTGGTGATAGTCTTGCTGCCACCTCCAAGTGCTGGGTTATAGGTGTGCATGGCCACACCTGGCTAGGAAGTCCTAGTTTCAAATTCCAGCTCTGCCTCTGGCTTGCTGTAGCACTTCCATTTGTGGATCATCAAGTCCTCAGCTGTAGACCGGGGCACATTTATGTGATGTGTTTACCATGTAGATGGTCAGTGCGTGGATGATGCCTTAGTGTCACAGGATGTGAGGGGATGCAGAGTGTAAGGCATTTAGTCCATGTACTGGAAGTCCCCTCCCCCACCAGCCTCTCTACTCTCTCTCTCTCTCTCTCTCTCTCTCTCTCTCTCTCTCTCTCTCTCTCTCTCTCTCTCTCTCTCTGTGTGTGTGTGTGTTTGGTTAGTTTTGGTGTTTAGCCCAGTTTAGAGGAATTCAGAGAAGGCTGACTAAGAAAATGACAACTGTGGAATGCTACTCAGCTATTAAAAACAAGGAATTCCCGAAATTTGTGGACAAATGGATTGAACTAGAAATAATCATAATGAGTGAGTTAACCCAGAAGCAGAAAGAGTCAAATGGTATATACTCACTTGTATCTGGACACTAGCCTAAGGGGCATGTCCCATGAAAGTCTTCACTTACCAGGAAAGTGGGTCAGAGGGGAGGTCATCCTACTGGGACTCTAGGTGAAAGAAGCATGGGAGAATGGGGAAATAGAATGATCCAGAGGGTCCTAGAAACCTACAAGAAGAACATTATGACAGGCAAATCTGGGCCCAGGGGTCCTGCTCAAACTATGGCACCAGCCAAGGACAATACATGCAGTAAACTTCAAACCCCTACCCAGATCTAGCCAATGGACAGAACATTCTCCACAGTTGAGTGGAGAGTGGAGACTGACTTTCACATGAACTCTGGTGCCTCATATTTGATCATGTCCCCTGGATGGGGAGGCCTGGTGGCACTCAGAGGAAGGCTAGCAGGCTACCAAGAAGAGACTTGATACCCTATGAGCATATACAGGGGGAGGAGGTCCCCCTCAGTCACAGTCACAAGGGAGGGGAGTAAGGGGAAAATGGGAGGGAGGGAGGAACGGGAGGATACAAGGGATGGGATAACCATTGAGATGTAATAAGAATAAATTAGTAAAATATATTAAAAGAAAATGACAACTGACACGGAAGCTAAACTGCTGGAGGATAAGTTGTCAAAGGGTGAAGAGACAGACCCCTAGGTAGAGCCTCCCTCTCCTGTCTCCTCCCAGCCAGACTGGGGTGTCAGAGCAGGCTTAGGGTAGAGCTGTGGCCTAGCTCAGAGAGATCCCTGACCAGGCCAGAAAATGCTCCACCTCTGCACCTGGCCGGTGGTGAGGCTGCCTTCTTTCACAGGCTCCTGTGGCCCACAGAGTGCCAAACTGGTAACCCAGCTCTGTGCGAGGTCCCATTAAACATAAACAGCCCAGCCCCTGCCTGCCTCCTTCCCTCACACAGGCACCTTTGCTCCTCAGGGCGAAGGAAGCAGAGAAAATGCTCCGGCTGGTTCTCAGCTGGCCAGGGTAAGTTTAAGAAGCACAAAGAGCAATTAACAGACCTCATGGTGTCCAGAGGGCATGGCTGGCTGTAGGCCCTGTGAGAGCTTTCTTTGTTTACCTATTGCCTGGACATCATGTCCTGCGGATAGCTTCTCCCGTTATCCCCAAGTGCCAGGCCACTGGGGTATTGCTTTAGGTGCCTCTTGACTCTGCAAATAGAATTACCATGCCTGCTTGTCTTTTCCAATACCTACCTCCCCCAGAACCATTTGCCCTTTCAGCACTGCAGGTGAGGATGGCACAGAGAGCTCCTCCCTGGGCCTGTGTCTTCAGGGGCAGGGGCACCCCTGCGGATGAAAGGCTCAACAGAACTCTCAGTCACTATCATGATCAAGGACGAAGGGAACCTTTGCGGTGTGTAAATGCAGATGCTCTCTCGGCTTCTCTGATAGATGTCTTCCCAGAGCCAATGCAGCAGTGTTGAATTCTTTTTAAAACCCGAAAGACCTGCAGGCTCTTCGCTCCTCTTCTTAAATGCATTTCCCCGTTGAGATGAAAAATGTAATACTTTTCAGCTTACTTTAGACTTTCTTCAAAAGTATTTCTGGAAAAGGATCCTTCATGTGGAGCGTATGAAAACTGTCAGAGCATAGGAGAGAGCGAGATTTGAAAAACACGCTAATGGACCGCCATTATGCCGCGGGGAGTTCCCCTGGAGCAGAGAAACACAAGCTGGGAAGGTGAGGGCGGGCGGGGAGGAGGGAGGAACGGACAGAAACTATGTAAAAGAGAGGTATCCAGCCCAGTACTACAAAAAGTGTGGACAAAGTGAGATGAAAAATAATAACAGCCAAGTTTCACCGAGAAGCATGCTTTAAATGGTTAGTTTTAGAATCTGATGGATGCCATTAGTATCGACTCTACCACAAGGCGCGTTAAGATTTCAGGTGACCCAGTGTCCTCACCTACAAAATGGCGGTAAAGTGACTTCTTCAGAGGGCTTTTGTTCTAATCAAGAGACCACGTATGTGGCGTGAACTGTATTCTCTGGTACACAGTGAGTGTAGCTGGCTTTAGAGC
Organism: Acomys percivali; assembly: GCA_907169655.1. Taxonomy (NCBI): domain Eukaryota; kingdom Metazoa; phylum Chordata; class Mammalia; order Rodentia; family Muridae; genus Acomys; species Acomys percivali. Next base: position 95,387,912 of record OU015753.1, on the reverse strand, counting down.
ACGGGTTGCGTGGTTGTTATTGCTAACAAGACCGGGACAATATCATGAACTGATTTGGAGGGAGGGGCCAGTCTGACTTCTCAGCTGAGGGTGTCGAGTCCTTGGGGAAGCATACCGATGTCTATCTGTCTTTGTGTCTGCTTGAGGGCCACTTAGTGCCATCCCCAAGACTTCTTGCATGCACGTAGCTTGAGTTTCTCTGTGAAAGCCCAAGGCCTGGAGGTGAAGTGCACACCTGTGGAATGGGTTGGGTAATAACACGAGATTGGAAGGTGGTCCTGGGACTTGTCATCTTTGCCCTTAGCCCAGGCCTGGGAGGTTTGAGCGGGGATTAAATCTGAGTCATGGGAGTGCATGAGGGAAAATGAGCAAGGAAGAGAAATGAGCAGTTCAAAAATATCCTGTAGGAAAGAAATGGTCAGCCACAAGGCTTCTGTGGACCATCCCCTAATTAGCCTCTGGAAAGAACGCCATAAGCCTCTGCAGGGGTGACTAAGAGCTGGGACAAAGACAAGTCTGTTATGGATGTCCTCAGAACTCCAGGAGCAAACCTTGTTTCCATCCTAAATAACTCCAGAACATTACATGGCATTAACAAGTTTCCCAGGACAGGGACTTTGAGTTTATTACTTGTTCACATTGTCATCAGAAATTAATTTTGTCCCTGAAAGACAAATTGGCTGGTAGCTTATGAAGTTAAATGGGAAGAACACGTGTGCATCTGTTTCCCCTGCATTTTGTCTCCTTGGTGTCTTACATATAAATGAATCAGAGTGTTCAAACTTAAATTAAGATCTTTGGCTAGATAAACAGTTAAAACTGGTTCCCATAGCTACCTCTCACACATAGCCGTGATTGCATTATAATCCCCGGGTAATCAGCTCTAAATGAAAGAAAGATGATAAGGGCGCTCTTTTTGGTTTCCAGTACTGATTTTTATTAGCTCTCCATCAGTCCGGGGCTGCGCTGTCTTTCATCACATTGTGGAAGTGTTTGTAGAATCATTAGAGTAATAAAGTGTAAATCTTACTGAAGTGCATTTTTCTTGAGGTGTTTTATATAACGAAAACTCTGAAGATTACACTGGCTGGTACAAGAAAGATTTGTTTCTGCGACGAAAGTAAGAATGTAATGGATGCTAGATTCATTTAATCTCGACCGGAGTGGAGGCCTAATGAATTATCCAGGCTAGGGAAAGCAACCGCTCCACATGCACACTGGCGCAGGCTTGGACTACAGTGACATGTGGCCATAGCATAGATTTGCATGGATTTAGCCCTTGTTTCTCCTCAACACTCCTTCTGTGGCAAGCCTCACATCTCGAGACCTATTACCCACAAAACTGTAAGCTTTGCCACTCACAGCGGGGGTTTCCTTAGTAAACTGGTGTAATCCACAAAATCACCTGTTTTGTTGACATTAAAATATTTATTGTGCAATAAATTTCATATGTGCACCTGTCCCAGCCCTTCCTGGATAGTACAGTGGTCAGTCTACTCGGCCTCATTTGGGCTGGAGGTTGGCGGTGTGAACATGTCAAAGCTGAAACTTACAGCCTAAGTTCTCGGCTTCTCTAAGTGTGTCCAAGTGGTGGTCACATACAAAAGAACTTGTGTCTTTTTCCCCGTGCCTGTAGGATTTTCACAAATTGTCCAGGTAGACGTGTGAAATAAGCAGAATTCTTAGTTCAGACATGTCTCTCCTTCCTTATAAGCTTTATGATCAATGTTTGACAGTGTATTTTGCCTACAAAAAAAAACATGCAAGTATTGGGATTTACGTTCATGTTAGACCAAACGTGTCCCTATATATTTAGTGACATGCAGTCTCACCCACAGGCTACAGAACATACAGTCATCATAGAGCATCATGGAGTCTCCACAAAATTCAGGAGACAAGGTAGTTTTATATTTAATTTGAAGTTACACATTTTTGAAAAAAACTTTGCCTGAGATAATTATCACAGTTCTCCTGCTCATGGGGTGCTAATATGAATCTTTGCAGCAAGCAGAGTGTCTGTAGGAGCCAGGTAGCCAATCAGGGGTGCCATCACAAAGGTATCTCCCAGGTATCTTTTTGGTTTGTATCTTTCTCCCTGAATGTAGAAGAATTTGAGCCCAGATAGACTATTTTAGAGAGCAAGAAGAAGAAATTACTTGATTAAGGTGGGTCAAGATGATCAAGGAAAATTTTAGTTTCTTTTTTAACCCTTAGGTAGTTGTAAGAAAGACATCAAGGGAAATTTACCATTTACATTTAAAAATATAAGAGCCCAAATCCAAGCATTGCTTCTCTTTTCTCTTTTCTTTTCTCTTTTTTTTTTTTTTTTTTTAAAGAAAGCAAATAAAATATTTTGCTGATGATGGCGCTTTCTGTATGTGTTTGCATGTTGGTACCTAAATGCAATATGTCTGGAAGATGTTGCTATTTCACACTCCACGCACAAGAAAGAGTAAATTGTAGGTCCTGATTATCAACAGATAACAAGACATACTGTATATAAATAAATGCTCAGCATCAAAACCCATTATTGGATTAGCTATATAATCATGTCTCAGGCTGTAAGCCTGTGCTGACAAATGAACACTTTTCATTTGGCTCAAGGTCCTCATCAGCAACGGAACTAATTTTACATTCTCACCCATTAAGTGAATAAGATGTGGAAAAAGCTGTCTGCTTTTTGAAGTGTAAATTTGCCGCTACAGGCTGTGCAGACCAAAGCGCTTTTGAAGCAGGCAAATGAGATCATCTCTAGGGACATGCAAACCTCACAAAGTTTAGGTCATTTCTGCTGAAGAGATGAGGTGTGTATGTGTGCGCTCCCCAGGCTCAAGTGACTGAGGTGTCTGTGGACGCTGGGCTGCGGAGGTTCTCTCGGTCATAGAGGATGGACTTTGTAAACCTGGGATAGAGTTGGGAACCTGGTGTGGCGGTTTGATAGGCGTGTCCCTCATAGACTCATGTGTTTGAATACTTGTCCATAGGGAGTGGCACTATTAGGAGGTGTGGCCTTGTTGAAGGAAATGTGTCTGTCACAGTGGGGGCGGGCTTTGAGGTCAGATATGCTCAAGCTAGGCCTAGTGTGGCAGACAGTCTCCTCCTGCTGCCTGCAGATGGAGATGTAGAACTCTAGCTCCTTCTCCAGCACCACGTCTGCCGGCACGTCGCCATGCTTCCTGCCATGATGATAACGGACTAAACCTCTGAAGCTGTAAGCCAGCCCCGATGGAATGGTTTCCTTTGTAAGAGCTGCCGTGGTCATGGTGTTTCCTCACAGCAGTAAAACCCTAAGACAGCAGCTCTCTTTCTCTAGAAACCGAGGCCCCATGGAGGTGGCAGGGAGTCTGGGAGGAAGCATGTCTGAGAAGGAGGAGGCCGTCTGCTCTCACGTGCTCTGAGTTACCATAAATATATGGTGTATTGGAGACTGCCCAGTTCCGGCTCTAGCACAGACCTCTCCTTTGACATCCAGAATTCTACAGATACCATGACCTTGTTGTATCTCAAATTCCTCATAGTCAAGTGAATCCATGATGTGCTGCTGCATGAGTGACTCACCCTTTAAATTTTCACAAATTGTCTTAGCCTTCTCCTTGCCCAATACAAAAATTCCTTATTATTAACTTGTAAATTAGTGTTTATTAATTGTGCAAAACAGTGTCTTGACATTTTCTTATGTGTATGAAATATACTGTGATAATTTTCACCCTTCACTGCCTCCTACTGATGCTTTCCTTTCCCCACTGGTGTCCTTTCTCTTCTCAATAATCTCCAGTATCGTCTTATATCTTTCCAAAAAAGTCTCAATTCTGCAGATGAGAGAAAATATGGCATTTATTTTTTGAGTCTGGCTCATTTTGCTCAGCACGATGGTCTCCAGTTCCACTATTTGCTGTAAACTTCAGGATTCTGTTCTTCTTTATGACTGAGTAATACTACACTTGTATACAGAAGTTTCTGGGTTTGTTTTTGATTCTTCGATACAGGGTCTCTGTACATAGGCCAGGCTAACCATGGGTTTACCATTCATCTGCCTTAGCCTACCAACTTCTGGGATTATAGGTATATGGCACCACTCGGCTTAATGTAGCACATTTTATGCATTCATACCTTGGTGAGCATTTAGGTAGTCTTTCTAATTTATCAGCTAGAAGTCATTCTGTTTGTTTTTCAGTATTTTTATTATATTTCCTTTGTCTGTCTCTCTTTTGGTCTGTCTTTCTCTCCATCTCTGTCTCTGTCTCTCTGTCTCTGTCTCTCTCTGTCTCCCTCTCTCTCTCTCTCTCTCTCTCTCTCTCTCTCTCTCTCTCTCTCTCTCTGTGTGTGTGTGTGTGTGTGTGTGTGTGTGTGTATGTGTGTGTGTGTGTATACACACAGGACAACTTGCTGGAATTGGTTTTCTCCTTCTATTGTGTGAGCCCTGGGTATCAAACTCAGGTTATCAGGCTTGGCAGCTGGTGCCTTTATCTACCGAGCCGTCTCTCTTACCCCTAGAAGTCACTCTTGCTTCCTTCCTTATCCACCCCCCCCACGAATTAGCCTATCAGTGTTAAAACTGATTTATAAAAAAAACCAAAATGCCTGTGGACTCCAAAGCATCATCCTCTCATATTGCCTCAGTGCCATCACCCTCTGCCGCCTTACTCTTACGAGGCCCGCCTCACTCCGACCATGTCTGCCTTGCTACCCACCCCTTCTTCCCATGTGCATAGCATCAGTGTTCTGAGACTGTATGTGCCATGGGAGGAATCAGGTCCCTGTGCAGTTGGGTCCTAAATGCATGCTGAAATATTCGGAATAGGATCATATTTGAAAGTAGGGTGCCACCGCATGTAATTGGTTGTGATGACACCTTTCTTCAAGAAAGTGGGCCTCTCTGCAATATGGCTTTTGTCTTAAAAAGACTACCTTGCCAGGGGTAGGGGTGTTGGGCAGGGTGGACAGTTCCCTGAAGACTTCCTGAAACCACAAGAAGCTGGGAGACAGATCTGAGGCTGCTTTTTCCCTCAAAGCCCTCAGAAGCCCAATCCTGCCAGCAATTGATCTTAACCTACCAGCCTCTCTAGCTTCCTGTTTGGTATTTCTGTCAATTTCTCCAGCAGCTCAATAGGGCATGGAGTCCTGCCCCTCTCTGGTTCAGATCCCCAGATCCTATATTATTTATATTCCATCTTAAATCTTTATCACAACCAAGAAAACTTTATGATCTGGCCCCAACATACTTCTTCAATTTCATCTCCCAGCACTGCTAGCCCCATTGTCTCCAGTCGTATTAGCTACATTTCTGTTATTTAGTGATGTCAACCTGTCCCTGGTCATGACTTTTGTCCACTGTGCCCTGTACTTGGACTACTGTCTCCTCTCTACTTCTCACATGCCTAAAGTCTTATCTTGGTGGCTACCCTTCCTCACCCCTGTGGCTCCTCTCTGCCTCAGCCTATTTTTCTATTAGCATTACTTAGTGAACACTCTATTCAATTTATATTCTTAGACACTTACATTCTTTTTGGACCCTAGTCTATAAGGACCCAGAGAATCTTGTCACTGAAGTTCACCAATGTCTCTCTGGTACTTGACCCAATGTTTGGTTTATCCCAAGAGCTCACCCTGCTGCACTTCAGTGGATACATGAACAGAAGTTGTTTAGAGAGACACTCCTTCCCAAGCCCTTCAGTTAGTGAATCATATCCAGTATAGCCCTGTATTTTTTTTTTTTGTGTGTGTGTGTGTGTTTTACTATTTGGAAAAGAATATTTCTTATCTATGAAGCATCCATTGGCTGTTTTTTATGCTAGAAATTTCTAGCTCAGGATATCTGTCAAGAACTGCAAGACCTGACCAAGAGTGGGGGTTGGAGTGATACCACAGGGAAGATGGGCAGTGGGTCAGGTCTTTCTCCATTAATTTCACCAAGATGTCTGTGAAGCCTGCCTTGGTAAGGATTTGTCCTCTTAGCAGGTGCAGTGTACTGCTGTATAGAAATATTCTGTGATGTCAGCCTTTGCCAAGTAAAAATATAGGAAGTTATGTGGGTGATTGTGGGGGAGATCGCTAGCTGTGTCCACCAAAATCTGCTGTTTCTTCCTGGGACACAAAATTAAATTATATTCCCCAGCCTCCCTTGCAGTTACACATGGTCATATGACAGTTCTGTCCAGTGGTGTGTGGGCAGAAGTGATGGTATCTGTTCTAGGCCTAGCTCACTGAAAACCTCGCTCACTTGCATTTTTATCTTCTGCTACAGTTTATCAGATTCTCAGTGTCCACCGGAACCCTAGAAATGATGGTTGAAACTAAGAGTCAGAGACCCTGGGTCTCTGATGACCATCTGGAAAAGTCGTCCCAACAGGCCAAAACTGATCAGGTAATCCTTGTGAGCACTTTGTACTGAAGCACTGAGGTTTTTGGGTCCTCTCCACCTTCACCCCTGACCATTGTGTGACCCCTTTCTTTGAGAAGTTGACACCCCTGAGAAGGGAGGCCAGTGGATGCAACATTGTTGACAGTGTCCACTGAAGGGAGAGAGACTGAGAGGGAGGTGAACCGATTCCAGGAGGGATCCCTGCTTCCTCATGAACCATTCAAAAGGAGCTCTGAAAAGAATGCTAATTTGTTCTCACACGCTGGCACAGGAGGGAGAGGCGCCTCTCTGTCTTCCGTGGTGCCTCTCACTTCAGTCCTATGTCCTCTCAAGGGCATCACAGGGTCTTTGAACCGAGCAATGAGAAACAAAACTTATGAGGTGGGATTCAGGGCCTTGAAGGAGGGGCCGAGGCGCTAGCTCCCTTCTCAGTGGCTCTGTCTTTAAGGAGGGTGGTGTCAGTGTCTTCCTGGGCCCTGGATGAACTATCCCAGTCCAGTGATGGTTAGATCCAAGTTTAATGACTGAGAAATGACCAACGATTCTATCCCATTTTAATGTCACGAAAACCTCAGGAGGAGACAAGACTTTAGTGTAGTGTTTGCCCACTAGGAGCAGAGCAATTGCTATATAAGTGTTTTCTGGTGTGTGGCAAAGACATGCATATGCAGATGGCATTGCCAATTTCTTGTCACTGAGAAACTCAAGCAAAAGTGACAGTAGGAAAGGTCTCCAGTTTCTCTTCTGCTGCCTCAGTGACTTCTGGGGCCCTTGTCTGGGTGGAGCCTTTGTCAATCCGGCTCTGAGTCTGTACAAGATGATGGAGCCCATCTGTGCCTTATGCTATGTGTAGAGTGGGAACAAGATGTTGGTTTTCACTGGGTAAAGCCCTACTGTGTGTCATTCTCCAACACAGTGCAGCCTGGGCGGATGTACAGCTTACTCCCTTGCCAGAACACAGTCCAAGAATGGAGTCTTGGGAGTTTCTGAATGAGTCTTGGAGAATTCTTGGAGAGTCATGTGAGAATTCTGAGTGCGTGTGAGAAAACCCCAAGAGTCTTGTGACCTCAGTTTCTTCAAAACACAGCACTGTTCTTGGAATGTGTTTGTGTGTTCCTCCCAGGTGTAGCGCACGGGAGGGAGTTTACTTCAGCTGCTGTTATTTGTGTGCCTCTGTGGAAAACATGTTTTCGCCACATGTGGCTTGTCCTTGTGATTGTGTACTTTCCTGGGGTGACTCTTCCCAACCCCCAGAGTATGAATTGATGGAGGTTCTGAATAAAGTTGGCCATTGCATGAAACCTTTGTCCACCTCACATTTAGGCCTCACGCTCCCAGGTTCATGCCATCAGCTAGAGTGGTAAGCAGCTCCTGACTTAGTGTGCACAGAGCCTCAAGTGGTGTGAGCTTCTCTCTGGGTGGCCTGGCTGCCAGGCCTCTCCCAGCCTCATGGGTAAAACGTGGGTGGATTAAGTCAGTCATGGTCATCCCAGTCCCTTCAGTGAGGGATTACTTGAGGAGTAGGCATGTCAACCAGGTCTGGCAAGTTAAGATGCCTGGGGAATTCTGCTAGGAGAATTTTGAGGAAAATTTTCCTCATGTCTAGACCAAGAAACAGGAATACTTCCTTTTCATCCCCTTAGCATTACTGTGGGAATCCATGAGACTTGGAGCTGTAACAAGCATCTTGTGGCTGTAAGAGAGATGCCAGCAGTGTTCAGAAGATGGCAGCGTGGAGAGAGGAGGTATCCCTTTGAGGCAGGAAAGTAGAGGATACCTTAGCACCCCGGACTCCGCTTGAACTGTTCACACTCACCTGCTTTTCCAACAAAGTGCTTAGCTATCTAGCTGTACATACACCCTACTCCAAACAATGCAATAGGTCACTCCTCCCTAGCAACCCCTTGGCAGCTCCCCCTCCTGTGGCCAAGCACATTCTGGAATATATCCAGTAGTTATGGGCAATGGCCTGATCCAGTCTGGATGAGTTTGGGTACATGTGCAGTAAGGCAAACTGGGTACTCAAAATGATGGGTTGTATGGGATGAGATGGGGGGAAGGTCCTTTATTTGCTATCTTATGCCCAGCCATGATTGGGTGTGCATTTGAGTAATACCACATGTATCATGAAAAAGGACGTGTGGCATAAACTAAGGCTTACATGATCTAAGCCTGTCAATCAAAACAGGAAGCTGCCTGCACCCCACAATTTAGCACCTAACTCGTCTTCTTCGCTGATTGACAAAAGGATGCCTAACAGAATCCATGACTGTTGACTGCTCTAGCTGAGGTAGCCTGCTGCTCCCTGGTACCTGCCCTCTACTTTTATTTTATCTTTAAATAAAATCGTTTGCTTTGTTATTGGTTGTGCTTTTTTCAACTCTTTGAGCAAGATGCCAAGAACTCCTGGGTCTAAGAGACCCTAGGAACACACTTTAGGCTTTTTAAGTCAGCACATCCACACAGATTATCTTCGTTCTGAAAGAGGAAAATGATGTTGAGTCTGAATGACTTGCCCAAAATCTTGGCCAACGAGGTAGAAGTTAGGCTGTCTCTGTCATAGGCTACTTCTCTCGCACTGTTCTGGGGAGAGCAGGTAGACTTCCTTTTAACCTCGGAACAATTACTTGGGGGTGGCTACTTGGAGAATTCCCTTGAGAAAATTCTAAAACCACACCTGGCACTAAAGAGGGTTTTGACCAACACAGCTTCATGTGCAGCCGATAAGAGAGCGCTGCACCTCCTTCTATCAAGGCAGTCCCTTTAGGTTCCTTTTGAATTAACAACACTGTGCTAGAAGTGTGTATCAACTTTCCATTCCTGAGCAACAAAGCATTCCAAGATTTAACAGTTTAAAGACCAAGCGTTTATTATTGTATAGTATCTGTGGCATATATTAGCTAAGTGTCTCAAAATCCATCCAAATGCCTGTGTGTGGCTGTAGTCTCATCTGCAGTAGAGACTAGAGTAGGCTACAGACAGGTTCTCCTGCTCCTCCAAGCCCATCCTCTGGTTATTGGCAGGTTGGCTCATCATAGGCCATAGACTGGGGCTTCTGTTTCTCCTCTGGGCTCCATTCCAGGGCCACTCACCACACTGCAGCTGGCAAACCTGAGGGGCCTCCAGGAACGAAACTGCAGTGTTTCTGTAGGCCAGGCATGGAGAGGATGACCACAGTGATGTGTGCTGTGCTCACTAGGATAGCATCAGGAAGCTCAGCCCCACCCTCAGGGGAAGAGGTTGTCCAAAGTCAACCTTCAAGGGTTAGGGGTCCACAGGCTGCCCTTCCACCACAGGGACAAATGAAAAAGCACATGATGAAACTACTTGTTATGCTGCCGTTCATGTAATTGTTTTAGTTAATTATTTTGCCTCAGAAGTTGTGATATCTCTTTTCTGAGCTCTGTTTTTTTTTTTTTTTCTCTCTGTGGGCTTAGGCAATAACCACAGGGCACCTCTGTTTTCTCCATCGAAAGATTAAGCATGTATCACTATTATTAGTAGTAATCACAATAAATTATGATTCAAAACAATAATATGAGAAAAGATCCCCATAGTGCAGGGACTGCCACTAGTATTGACTTTCCCCTCTTAAGTTACTTTTTTCTCCTAAATCCTGGTCACACTGTGTGTGTGTGTGTGTGTGTGTGTGTGTGTGTGTGTGTGCTGTGACACTCAACACCAGCCCTGTTACTTTGCTGCCTCCGTTTCCTTCCCATGTAGGATGTAGTTCAAAAATTTCCTCTGGCCATTGGCTTGTTCATGGGGAATACCCAGAAGGACAAGAAAGGCAAGGCAGAGTCTCCACTATTTGGCAATTCCTTAGATACCAGATGAAGCTGGTGTGTGTGTGTGTGTGTGTGTGTGTGTGTGTGTGTGTGTGTGTGTAACTGTTCTGAGAGTTGGGCTGAAGAAAAGAATGAAACAGAAGGAGCTGATGTGACTCAAAGGAGCCGAATGGCTGTGTGTGTGTGTGTGTGTGTGTGTGTGTGTGTGTGTGTGTGTGTGT
>OU015753.1:95339818-95353028 GCA_907169655.1 Acomys percivali | reverse complement strand
GGGCTGCTGCGGCATGCATGCCTTTGAAGGAGGAAGTGGGCTGCTGCAGCATGCATGCCTTTGAAGGAGGAAGTGGGCTGCTGCAGCGTGCATGCCTTTGAAGGATGTCTTACTCTAGCCTCTTGCTTCCTGCATGCTGCTTCTCTGTCTGTCCTTCCGTGCTTTTCTGCTTTGATGCATTGCCTCTTCATAGGCCCAGAAGCAATTTATGCAAACAGCAATGGATGGAGACCTCTGAAACTGAGCCAAAATAAACCTCTCATGACAGAAAAGCTGACTAATACAGTGATCGACCTGTGTGGGTTGAAAGTTAGGGAAAAGGCTTACTGTAAGGAAATAGTAACGTGCAATAAAAACTAGCAAGTGAGATATTCCTGAAAAGAGCAGAAGGCAATATTCTGAAGGAGAATGAGGTGAGATAGGTTTTGGTGGTCGGGAAGGCTCCTTGGAGGAGATAAGACACAGAAAAGGAAGAGTTAGAGTGGGATAGAAGGCTTCAGGGACAGAAAGAACAGGGGCAAAGTCATATGGGACCATAAGAGGGCGAGGCAGAAGAACGAGGGAGGGGTGGGGTCTAGCTAGGCCAGTAGGTGGAGGGCAAAGTGGGGGACCATGCTGGGCTAGGCTTCTAGAAAGATGATGGCGGGGTTGGTGCCATCCACCTTACTCGTTACCATACCTCACGGCCTTGGCACAATGCCTTCCCCAGGTAGCGCAAGGATATTGATGATCTCTATAAGGAGCAAATGAAAGAGTGAAAACTCCCTAGGAAGCAAAGGAGAAGGCTTCAGGCAAGGGGTGACTATTCTTTTGTCTCATTCACTCTTGTTCAGTTAGTAAACTCATCTCCTAGTACATTGAAAACCTCATTTCAGACTAGCCATTAATTACTTGGAAAAAAAACAAAACAAAACAAAAGAAAAGTATCAGGTAAATAGGAGAATCAGATAATTTGCTTTTATGACTTCAGGGGTTTTTTTTGTTTGTTTTTTTCTGAACTTCTGTAAATCTCATTCATTGGCTCTCTGTATTGTTAAATCAAGGCTTAGGCTTCCTTAAGTAAGGGCACACTGACTGGAGCTCCTTGGTCATTTGCATAAACCACACCCAGACTCAACACCCATCTTTTCAATTTGGGACCTTTTAGCCTATGAAGCAATCTTAAAGACATCCTCAGACACTCAGGATGCAGAAGCATCCCAGAGCCTTGCAGGGTCTTCAGTTCTTTATAGTTCTCTCGCTGACACCCACTAACCCACAATTTCTTATTAGCTGTTTTCGCTAATTCTTTCCTGAACCACTTAGTTTTCAGAGGGACAGCCTTTTTCTTCTGACTACCACCATTTCAATGGGTTGTATAACATTGTCTAAAACTATGTTATTATAGTAAGAAGGAAGTTTGGAATAAGGATTCTGAGAACTGACAAAAGAGATTTGTTTTTGGTGTGTGTGTGATGGGGTCTTACAGTGCAGCCCAGGCTGGCCTTATAACTGAGATTCCCCTGCCTCAGGCCTCCGCAAGAGCTAGGATTACAAGAGTGCACTATCATGCCTGGTTTTGATTTGTTTTTGTTGTTGTTGTTGTTGATTGGGGATTTTTGTTGTTACTGTAATATTTTATGTATTTTGTTCATTTGAAAATTATGTTTGAAAATATTTTTAATATTAACTGAACTTAATCTAAGAGATGATTTTTTTAAAAAAACTTCTCAATCCTGGTCTTTGAGAAGAGAGAGGATATAAATGTAGTTTCAGATCAGCATCTTACTTAGGTTCTTATCACTGTTATAAACACCGTGATCAAAAGCAACTTGAGGAAGAAAGGGTTTATTTCAGATTAACCCTTCCATACAACAGTCCATCGTTGAAGGAGGTCAGGACAGGAACTCAAGGCAGGAACCTGGAGACAGGAACTGAAGCAGAAGCCATGGAAGAATATGGCTTGCTGGCTTGCTCTCTGTGACTTGTTCAGCCTGCGTTCTTATATAACGCAGGGCCACCAGTTCATGGGTGGGCCTACCAATAACAGGCTGACCCTCCCATCAATCATTAATAAAGAAAATGCCCTATAAGTTTGCTCACAGGCCGATCTGGTGAGAGTATTTTCTCAACTGAGGTTTTGTATTCCCAAATGATTCTAGCTGGTGTCAAGTCGAACACACACACACACAAAAACAAAAACAAAAACAAAAAAACAAAAAAAAAACCCAAACAAACAAAAAAACAAGACAATCAATATGATTATAGTCTCAGGAATTTTGCACACAACTCAGTTTTGATATAAAGTGTAAACTTTTGGTTTGCTTTACTCCTCTTACTAGAAGAATGGCCTCTTCCTGGTATTTCTTCTGCCGTTGCTTTTAAGAATGATTATCTGCGTTTTCATGACTAGAGTTGAGTATCAATTCTCATGCTAATTCCAAAGAATCATGCATAACTGGTCACTACAGTAATGAGGAAATAGACAGATACACCAGCTGCCCAACATCGTAGTCAATGGGAACTTAAGAAGCAAGGCATAAGTGGCTTTTTCTGGCAATGCCAACAATGAGTTTTCTATCATTTTCCCTGTGGCTTTAGAGCATGCTTATACGTCTGCACTCCTATTTCCACTCAGATTCTTATAACAATATAGTTCTGACTGTGGGAGCAGAAACATGGCCTAACTCGAGTGGTCACAAGACTTGAAGTGAGGTCCACAGCCTTGTGAACTCCGCGGGGACCAGAGAGCATTCCAAGTGGGAGATGAACTCCAGTTAACCTTGGAGTTCTGAGAACGTGCTGGGCTCTGCTAGGCCCTCTTCCTGAGGTCTGCAGAAGCCTCCATCAATCCTGATCCACTGCTTATAAACAGACTCCAAACCAGTTTGCCTTGACGTTGGCCTGGGATGCCTCCTATTAAGAGCCACAAAATACTGTTCAAACTCTGTCAGTTCTCACAAGGCCCCTCAGGGTGCCCCTTTGCTGGCTCCAAGAGTGAAGCTCGGGGGTGTATAATGGTTTTTAGCATAAATCAGTCCAAAGTGAGGAGCGAGGCTCTGGGGGACCAGGGAAGAGTGTCTGGCATGCTGCTGATACGCCTCAAATAGCTCCCAATGAAAATGGACATGGTTTTCTGGTACACTAGGCAGATTGCTTGACTCTTGGGGAATTGAACACTTGGAAGCAGGGATGGGAAAGATGGTTTCTGAGGCTGTTATCCTGGTAATATTCATTTTCTCGCATCAAAAAGACTAGTCTTCTGCAGGGAAGAAGGGAAGACAGGTCCACTAGAGCATCTCAGGTGAGTGACTCAGATCTGTGACTACATAGAGCAAGAAGAGTGATCTTGAGTCTGGAAAGGATCCAGGTAGTTCACAAGGCCTGGTTTGCCCTTTCCTGTACACACATAGCCATCACCTAGAGAAAATGATTTGATCTCCCTAAGGCCTCCTTTTTCTCTTCCCAGAAAAGATGAGGGTAAACTGGAAGCATTTGTAAAAGTCAAGAGCCACTGCACGGGCATGTTCATGAAGACATAGGGCACAAGCCACTTGATTCGTTCAGGACCAAGCTATGAATCCTTCCTCACCACACCACACCATGTATTTTGAGACAGGGTCTCTTATGGAACTTGAAACTCATCATTTTTAGCTATCCCCCCTGGCAAGGGATTCAAACATCTTCCTCAGCCCCAGCCCCAGCCCCAGCCCCAGCCCCAGCCCCAGCCCCAGCCCCAGTCCCAGCCATGTTGGAGATTATAGACATTATAGACTCACCGCTAAGTCTGGCTTTTACTTGAGTGTTAATGGCTAAGACTTGGATTCTCATGCTTGCACTAAAAGCAATTTTGCTCTCTAAGCCACCTCCCCAGCCTCCACTTATGGAATTTTAGATGCTTTCTATTACACTGCTCTCATTCTTTTATGAAGGTCAACTACCCCAGTCTTCCCCGAGCTTCCCATTAACAAACAGACATCTAGACCCTCCCACCAAGGAACAAATCTGGCCTTTCTATGAATCCTGCAAATCTATCAGGTGGGGAACTCGGGTGGCAGAGTAGTCAAACCAGGCACCCAATCCACATGGGCATGGCTGTCTCCAAGATCCCTGTGGAAGCTTCCTGTACTGGCCTGCTGGGCAAGAGGATCAGGTACGCTGGGAAGTATTCCCTTGCAACCTGCAAAGGGCCATTGCCACAGGCAAAGAAAAAGTGGCGTGCGGGCCCTTGAAGAAATGATTTCTTTCAAACGAGCCAGCGATGCTTCATCTGCCTGGTAACAAGTAGACCTGCACTGCCTCCTGGTTCATAGTGGCTCAGGTGCAGCCAGAAGCTCTCAATGCATTTCAGGAAGTTACATAAAGGAAGGCCTTTTTTGGTGCTACCTTTGAGACCTGGTGAAGGCGTGTAGGAACTGGAGACCAGTGCCAGTGGATGCAGATACAGGGCTGGCATGGTGAGGAGAGCCCAAGGGAGCAGGGCTGGGCTGCATTGCCATCTGGCTTCAGTCTTGTGGGCTTTGGAAAGTGAGCTGGCCTTCTGAAGGCCAGGCAAGAGGGACTCTAGTGCCAGGCAACGGGGTAAATGGGAACTCTTTTCTAAGCCACAGATTCTGGAATTTCCCCTAATTAACATTCCAGTGGAACACTCAAAAGACCTTGGCCTCCAGTAGGCCTGGACATTAAAACAGGATAAAGTACTTAGGATCTAGTTAGAAGAAAGGCAAGGCTCTGAGGAACCTCGTGCCTCCTATTTGTGAAATGAGACTCGGTTGCTGTATCTGTGAAATGGCAGGAGACTCGGTTCCTTTAAAAGTGTTAGTTCTGACAGGTTTATAGAGGGGATCTGGCTTAGAGATCAGTGTCCTGAAGCCAGAGAGTCAGGCATGTTGCTCAAATGACTCTGGTGTTAACAAGGTGATAACTAAGCAGAGCGTAGATTCATTTGATACTCATGATGCCCTAGGAACAGTTGTTACTATCAACCCTATTTTCCAGGAAAACACTGGAGACTTGGGGAGGGCAGGCAGCTGGACCATCACCACAATAGCTGGTAACGGGACAATTGGGAACTCAAATTAAGGGTGGTCAGTTCTAGATTCTGAGGACTCAGAGAAGAAACTCATATCAGAGAATGTAACACTGTCTGTCTGTCTATCTATCTATCTATCTATCTATCTATCTATCTATCTATCTATCTATCTATCATCTATCAACCATTCTATTCCCATTTTCTCTGTCTCTCTGTCTCTTAAGAGTATAAAAGAAAGCTGTTAGGCACTTTAAGATAATAGCACTCCTTTAAAACAACCCACATTCCACTGTCTAGCAAGGATGGTGGTGGTGGTGGTGGTGGTGATGATGTGATGATGATAACAAAAATAGTGAGTTGACTATATGTCATATGCTGTACTAAATTCTATAGGCCAATCACTTGAACTCAGCTTAAGATGGTAACAAATTACTGTGACATTGTTCAACAGATTTTAAACCTGAGAGGTGACAACAGGCACAATGACCACTGGGAGGGGTCTTCCAGAGAGATGGGACGTAGTACTGGCTTCAATAGGGTCAAGTGGGGATTTATATATGATGAAGGGTAGGAATGGCCATTAGGGAATGGTTTAGGTAGGAAAATCAGAAAAGGGAGTTTGTGGTTAGACCAGCTTGATGAGTTGGCCAGCCCTGGGTGCTCAGACACTGAGGATGAGGATCTTGTTAAAGTCACTTTCGATTCTTGCTCAAATGGAATTCTGCAAGGCCAGAGAGGGAGGCTGAAGGTTAGACCCAGCCAAGCCAAGGACTCTAGGACAGCTGACTGAAAATTTGAACCCAGGAGTCATTGTCACTGTGTGAAATGAGAGACAGCATTCCTGTCATAGCTTAGCAAGGTTAGTTAAGGTCTCAGTTAGGAGTGCTGACTGGGATTTGAGCTTAATTCTTTATATATATATATACATGGCACAACTATCACTGACAGTCCTCTCCTACAGCAGCTGTAAAAGGCCAACTCACACCGGTCTTTGTTACTTTTTCTCTTGCTTTGATAAAATACCTTGGCAAAGCAAGTTAAAGAAGGAAAGACTTTTGGGGGCTCACATTTCAGGGTGTGTGTGTCCTAGTCCATTGCGTCAGGGAAGGCAGGTTGAAGGAGTTTGAGGAAACTGGTCACATTATATCCACAGTCATGAAGAAGAAGAGCAACGGATGCTTGTGCTCTGCTGGCTTTCTCCTTTCTGTGTAGCCTAGAACCTAAGCACAGGGAATGATGCTGACCACTTCTGGGCTGGATTTTCCCACCTCAGGTAGCCTAACAAGATGCTCCCTTGCAGGCATGGCCAGAGGTTAGCTTAGTCTTTGCCTCTGGGTGGTCCTAAATCCTGTCCTGTTGACAGGATCAGCCATCACAACGTTTGCTGTGATCATCACAAATGGCAGCTTGGCCTTGAATGCCAGTATTTCTGTTGGGAGATCCATTCTGCTGTGTTTGGGCATTGGCGATAGGTAGGTATGTTTAATATCTGATTGCATTTTTAGACTTTGTACCTAAATCCTCACACTTTCATCCACAAGTAATATTTATTTAGGTCTTAGAGACTGACTTGATTTCAAGCTTCTCTTTGCTCTACTGCTTCCTGTTTTGAGGTAGAAGGACACATTGGCTGCCACCTTGAAGCCCTGCTTTCTCTCTTTGATTGGCCGTTTTGGAAATTATATTGCAGATGAGACAAACACGGTGTTTCATGAAATCCATTGGTATTGAAAGATACAGAGCAAAATGACTTCAAGTGAGAACTCTTTCCCAAATGATTTCATGTCTAAGATTTAAATTATTTATTTGAGAACTTAATCAGTTTGGATTTTGAAAGTTATAGTAAGACCATCTTTTTTTTTTTCCTTGTGCCTCTGATGGGTAATTTGAGAGAATTGGCTTTTAGATTATTAAGATAAAACATGAGATTGCAAAGATGCTGTGTGAACTTAATGCCTGGGGTGGGGGGTGGGGTGGGCACCGCCTAGGAAAAAGATTCTCTGATGATTATTGGATCCCTAGGTGTCAGAGACCAGAGATGCCTACAACCAGCTCTCCTTATCTTCTCTTTAATGCAAAGCCTTGCACATCTGGGTACCACACATGTTAAATGATAAAGGGAGGCCTGCTTGAAAAAAAACTAAAAGCCTACTAGAGAGATAGCCTACTTCTTGGTTTCTCAGCTTTCTTTATTTTAGTTTGTTAATTTTTTTTTTTAATGGTACAGGTGTTCATGTGCAAGTCAGAGGACAATTCACTCGGCAGTCAGTTCTTTTCTGCCTTAGGATCTCAGGATTGAACTCAGATCGTCATGTCTGTGCACAAGTGCCTCTACCCACTGCGGTATTTCACCAGACTCTTTCTCTACTGTCTTTGTGTCTGTGGCTGCTCAGGTCCTTCCCAGAAAGGAAGGTCACCCTCACTGGAGGGGTGTGGCTTTGTCCAGTGGAGCAGCGATTTGAATCGTCACTGGCTTCTAGGTTTCTTGTCTTAACATCTGTCTAACCAAAGCACCCTACTTCGAAAATAGGATTCACTGAGTCACCTCAGGCCTCTGTGGTTTTCCTCTTGGCTGCTGCTGGCCTACATATGAGGAGAAATTGGCCTCCAGCCTGTGGACAATGCATACACTTTGTTTCTTTCCCAATGTAACGTTACTTAAAGTCACTTTACCAAATATCGTCTCTTCCTTTTTCTTCATCCTTTTGTCTTTTTCTCCTCCTCACTTTGTGTTAAAGTCGCCATATTACACCTTTTCAGAGACCCTCCTCTCCATGGCCAGGCTGATGCTTGAGACTTTATTATTATTATTTTCACCAGTTGGCATCATCATATACCTGTTGTATGAGCTGAGCACATACTAAGTTCTTTGTGGATTGATTTTATCTTTACAACAGGCTTATGGGACGAGCAATATTACAAAACCCATTTTACATAAGAGACATAGAAGGATCAATGAGGTTAGGTAACTTGCCCAGGATGACTCAACTCGCAAGAGGCCTTGCATCAGTTAGTCTAATTTCCACCCTCATTGTTGTAATTGCTGTAACGTATTGTCTCCTCTTTGGATCCATGA
Source organism: Acomys percivali (assembly GCA_907169655.1). Classification (NCBI taxonomy): domain Eukaryota; kingdom Metazoa; phylum Chordata; class Mammalia; order Rodentia; family Muridae; genus Acomys; species Acomys percivali. Next base: position 95,344,941 of record OU015753.1, on the reverse strand, counting down.
CCTTCCATATTCTTTACAGCCACCTACAAGGTCGGGATCCCACTGTGCCTGCCTAACAAGATACATGCTTTGACTTCAGGTCTCTGTGCTGCCAATGATCATGACTTTTTTTTTTTTTTCCAATCTTTGAATTGTCTTTGAGCGTGACAGACTGTGTTAGCAATAGTCATCTGCCCAACAGTTTCTTCCTCAGGCCACAGAGATGGGCAGAGATGTATTGCATATGGCACCTCAGCGAGTGCATTAGTTTCTACCACTGGCTCACTCACTTCTAGCACCACTTTTATTTTCAGATTTTATGTGCTCAGTCAATATTATGGGAGATAAGACAGAACTACTGTGATTGGACTGAGGGTCCGGAGCCAGTTCCTGGCGAAGGGCACAGGAAGACTTTGCTTTATTCCCCATGAGGTATGGTTCTTAGAGTTGTGCTCCCAGTAAACCTTGGAGGATACTGGAAGGCACAGCTAGCTCGTGACCTAGTCTACTCCAAGTCAGTTATGTGTGGCCTTCCTTGGCATGAAACCAAAATAGATCATAGGCGACTTATAGCAAACTGCACAGTACCTTGAAGCCAAACCTAAATTTTTCTGGCTATCTGAATTATCTTCACTATTTTGGTATTAGATAGGGTGTTTTTTAAAAATAATTTTGACCTTCATATTTAATGGAAGGAAAACTTGACTCCTCTACAGACAGAGATGGGAAAGTGATGTCCTTAGGTTATGTGTCTATGGAGCTGGGGTAAGGAGTTCTATGTGTCTGTCACCTTCCACTCCCTTAGGTACCTTTGCAAGTAGGTGGCAGCTTGGCACTGAGCTTTAGTCAGTGGATATTGGGAGAAGTGGGCATGTACCATCTTGAGGCCTAAACCATAGGCCACAGCCTTTCCTCCTGTATATTTTGGCTAACTGGAGAGGAAGTTGAGCCAGAGGATGGGAGGAGTTCTGGCTTTCAAATGGAGAATGGAGTTTCTCCCACATATTTACCCTGGCTAGGAAAGACGCTCTAATCAATGAACCCGGTGCCAGGCCATTGAGACTTGCTATGGAGGAGGCAGAGCATTCTAATCCACAGACACAGTGATCAGGCCACTTGTCAGAGTCTGACAGTTCTGGGCTCTAAACGAAGTTTCCCTCATAGCAACTGTGTGACCTTGCACAAATTACTTAACCGCTCAGAGTTTCAACTTCATTTGTGAAATGGGAATATAATAACACTTACCTCACAGGACTGGGGGCAGGGAAATTCTATGAAAACATATGTATATAGTGTCTGTTACATTGCAGGTGTATAGAGAGAGTGCAGATTTACTCACACAATGCAATTGCATGAAGGAAATGTAGCTCCTTTATTTCTCTATAACCGATTGAATTTTCTTCAAGATTCTACAGCCCTCAGGTATCAGGGAAACGAATGTGAACTTTAAATGAGTCAATTAGCAATATGCCAGTCTCTTTGTACTTTAAAGCAGTCCTTTTAAGGTAACTTCTCAGGCTTCCAGACTTTCTCCCCTAAAGATGACAGGTGGGTGCATTTACTGTATCCTCATGGCAGTGGGGAGTAGCCCTAGAGGTCTTGGGGCTGGCCTCGTGGGGGCCTCACTGGCTTGCTGGAACATGTCACTTTCCGATTCTGCCCGAGCTGACCCAGCTGCCCTCTGGTGCTGAAAATGTTAAGGCGTGTCCTTTCCCAGCTTGCTGAGGGCCCAGCAACTTCTCTGTCACCTTCTGAGCTCTGCCTGTCACTGCTTTCCTGCCAGAGGTCAGAATTTGATGGTTCCTGTAGTGTTCTGATGCCCACACAAGTCAGTTACTTTCTGGTTCCTTCACTGGAGACACTTGAGTCTGTCTGTGACTTGGCTGCTGCAATACAGCTTTCACATGAAGGCCTCCTGTGGGCACTGTCCCCCAAGACAAGGAGCAGGAATTCTTTGCTTTGTGTTGGTGGCAGATAGAATTTAAGATGGTGCTTATGATACCAGGCTTTTCAGGCTCATGTCCTTGTGTCATCCCTCGGGTATAGATGGGACCTGTAGTTGAGGCTAGCCAGTAGAAGATGACAGGCATACACAACGTTAATCCACCACTCTTGTGATTATGTTCTACAAGGCTCTGTTCTGATATTGGGTTTATTCTAAACACTCTTCTGCTGTCTTGATGAAGTGGCATTGTAGGGAAAATTAGTGTGTCAGGGGACTGTGAGTGACCTCCAGGAAATTTGGGGGACCAATAGGATTTGAGGGCACATGATAGTACCAGTCAGTTGGAAGCCAGGACCCTCAATAATCACAACTGAGTGAAAACTGCCAACAACCTGAAAAAAACTCAGAAGTCGATTCTTTCTAGTCAATGCCTCCCCTACTAAGGCACGTTAGTCCTGCTGCTGCTTCAATTGTGGTCTTGTGAGACCATCAGCAGAGGACCCCGTGTATCCTATTATGTGTGATAATAAATACATGTTATTGTAAGCTTGCGGTAAGATGTTAGGTAGCCATGAACTCTGGTAATAGAGAGAGAAAACATGCATGTTATTAGCTTCTCACATCCACTGGGGACCAAAAAGGAACCCATCTTAATTTTCTTCTTCTAGTTAATTCCACTGCACACAACTGCCTGAAGGGTTGGTTACTCCCTCCATTTATTTTGGGTTCAAGATGTGAAGTGGCTATTTTAAAGCATAATTAGAGGAATAGCTAAGAATTAATACTGTAATTATATAAACCTCATTACATTTATTTTTTTTTCCCCTTTGGAACTAGTTGGTCTGAGTCTCGCTATATCCCCAAATCAGAAAGTTATGCAAATCATATATTTGGCTCTATTTTTCTCTGTGGTCTAGTTCCATCTAGAGATTTTTCTATATAAGGAAGGACATCAGGTCTGGGATATCGGGTCTGGGTAGCTCATCTTCTTCAACACAGAAATACAACTTGATACAAATACAGAGTGACTGGTTTCCCACAGGAAACTATCTGTTGCAAAGGTGACCAAGAGACGTGGATATCGAGTTAGAGACCATGAGTATAATCACAGATAGTCAGAGCTGGGAGGTCAGCTATGAGCCTAAAGATTCTATTTTGGAACAAAAGGAAACTGAGGCTCAGGGAAGTGAAATAAAAGGTTGCTCTGTTGGCAATGCAAAGTGAGAACCATACTTTGCATGTTTCACCTAACATCCATGCAGGGTTTCCTAAAAACACTGTGTTTATTGACCAAGTGTATTAATGAAAGAATGGTCTCCCTGGGTATGTCAAAGAGTGGCTGCTATCTTCTGGTCTGCTAAATGGCCCTAACACCTGCTCAATACCATCCCGCCAAGCTCTAGGGACAGAGCAAAGCTGTGGGCTTCACGTACTATGGGCTCTGTTTGGCATGTCTGGTTCTGGTTACCTCCTTCTGTCCTTGGCCAGACAGACTTTTAAATCATACCTTTATGGACTCCCTTCTGTTCTTCCTTCCTCCCTCCCTCCCTCTCTCCCTCCCTCCCTCCCGTGCTCCTTCCCTCCCTCCCTGCCTCCCTCCCTTCATCCCTTTTACCCCTTCATTTCCCCCACCTTTTTCCTTCCCACTCCCCTTTCTTTCTTTCTCCCCTCTTTTTCCTTATAAGGAGAGTACCTAGTCCTCACCCCTTTGTAACCTTGGGTTTCACACAAAACACTGGAAACATATGAAAGCTTTGTGGAAATGAGGGAGAGTTTAATAATGTTGACTATTTTTATTATTTTGGGTCTCTGTGTGTTTGAGTTTATATGTATGTATATATGTTTGTGTGTGTATGTGTGTGTGTGTGGTTATGTGTATGTGTGTTTGTATACCTCTATATATGCCTTGCTGTATGTACACATGAGTCAGGATGCTTAAACAAGGTGTTGAGTCCAGAGGAAGACATGGAGGGTCCTGCTCTCTCATTCCATATGTCATTCCCCTGAGACAGGGCTTCTCAGTGAACTGAGCTATGGCCAGCAAGCCCCAGCGATCCTCCTGTCTCTGTCCCCTATAGTGATGGGGTTACATATATGGCCACAATAAGCTCTTTACCGTTGCCCTCATATTTGCTTAGCAAACACTCTGACCCCATGAAGCATCTCTTCAACCCCCCGCCCCCCTTTCTCATCCTTTTCACTTTTAGAATTAGAGACTGGCTTGGAGCCTAGCAAGCAGCCTTTGCAAAGTATGCTGTTTTATTCTCAGTTCTAATAGGTGGCTCTCTGCTGCAGCATAGCTCTGGACACCGCTCACCTTTACTTTGCTGTGGTCTTTTCCGATCTTGTCAGCAGTCGGCTCACAGGGCAAGCATGGAGTTGCTGCATTTCCATGTGCCGAAGATGACATAGTGTGGCTGGTTATGGCTTCACGGAGACATGAGTTCAGAGCCCTGAGATTTGGGTGATCCATCAGCAGATCATACTGTCTCAAACGTCCTGTGCAGGAAGTGCACGCAGGTGTGGGCATCACCTTGAGTGGGCTTACCTGATTTAAGTTTGGGAATTTAGAAAGACATTCTTTCACAGTGTGGCATCAACTGGAGCTTATGAAAGACTCTCAACAGCCAGAAGATTAAAACACAGAATCAGAATTGGAAAAGCTAGAAAGGACAAGAGTTAAAATATTCTGATTAGTAAAACATAGTTTCTTGTAACAGTTCTCAAAATTGAAAACTCCAAGTGAACCCTCATGAGTTCAATGATTTCCAAGGAAACTGAGGCTTTTAGTGTTCCTGTTCTGTTATAGACAATTTCCCTTCATGGAAGCCTCTAACAGTGGTTGAGACAGAGACAGAAATAGAAGAGAGAAAGTGGGAGAAATAAAAATGGCATATAATGCGGAGATAAGATAGATTGCCCTGAAAGCTGGCACTCTGGTAAACAAGGCTCTTCTGGGGGGGCTGGTTTTTGTTTATGTCTTTGCAGAGCTTGGACAGCAGAGGCACTCATTTTAGACTCTTTGGGTGAAAGTGTGACCAGGAGATGGAGTACTGGAGACGGAGGCAGAGTAGAAAAGGCTAGCTCAGGGCAAGCTGAACTGGGCAGGTCTTCGTTGCCTGCGCCAAAGAACAGAATGAGAGAAACGGTTGGTTGGAAGCAGGAAGGGGTGTGGCCACTGGGAGCTGTTGGAAGCAGG
>OU015753.1:95289961-95339808 GCA_907169655.1 Acomys percivali | reverse complement strand
CAGGAAGGGGTGTGGCCACTGGGAGCTGTTGGAAGCAGGAAGGGGTGGGGCCACTGGGAGCTGGAGTGAGGCACTGTTACTCTCTTGCTTGCTTTAAGGGTAGAGCTGAGGGAGAGAAATCAACAACAGAGGCTTGTACCAGAGATCACAGTCAACCAAGAGGACTGATAAGTCCATGCTCTTCCTTCCTCTCTGACATGGCTTATGTATCATTCTGAGGCTCCGTTGCTCTTTCTTGTTTTCATTTGTCTCTCCCACCACACCATAACCAACCTGGGACAGAAAATCCTCTTTAAATCCTCTCTGGACCTATCTCGGTGCTATTCATTTGATGCCTGATGAAATGAATTGGTGGTAGCAGTTGATAACGGTTAGTGGTTCTACCCAGATAGAGAACCATTACCTCTTTGTGATGTGGGGGTCCCAGAGTCTTTTTACTTTTTGTCTTCTCTTCCTTTTACACATATGATAACATGGGAGGGGAGAACTTTTGTACTTTTGCACACAATGTTTTTAGAAGCATGTAATAAAAAACAATACACTATCAGACCAGGTGTGGTGGCACATGCCTGTGATTTTAGCATTTGGTGGCCTGAGGTAGGAGAATTGCTACATGCTGAAGGCCAGTCTGAAATGTACAGTTGAGTCCCTGTCTTAAGAACAATAGAAAACAAAAACAACCAACAAATATAGATATCTACTGTATATTTAATTAAAGACATTTTTTTTTCTGAAGGGAAAGCACACCTCTAAGCAAGACAAAAGGATACTTGGGAGCATGTACCAGTGTATAATCTGTTGTCATCTCAGAGGATGTCATTAGGTCATCAATTCCTCTCAGCAGAAAAATCCTATTACTGTCCCTCCAATGTTAGATGTATATAATATTATGCCCAAAGGTAATGGTTTGACTACTAGAAAATAGTAATCTATGTATATGAGGATGGGAAGTTAGGGTGAAAGAAAGAAAAAGAGTACAAGAAGTGGCCTGGAGAACAAGGGAGCAGCGTCACTCTTTCATTTGACGTGGTGGTTATCAAGGTTCCACTTGTTTGCACAGAGGTTCGAAGTTGCGAATTACAACAGTAAATGTTGACAGGGAACACTGCTGTTGTGGTATATCCCATGCTTCCTCAAAGGGAACACCTTTTTGGGTCAGAGCTGTTTTCAATGATCTTATGAAACTTACAAATCTCCTTCCCCAGAAAGATGCACAATACTGCAGCATTTGGCATACGATATCAGGGGCTCATAAGATGCCTGGTCCTTTCCACATACTTGGTGCCAGGTACCTTCTGCTAGGTAAATTCTCAATGGTCCTTAGGCCTTTTGTTCCTTATTCCAGAGCAGATGAGATACAAATGCCCCTGTCTATGGCTACAGGTAATGTGGTGTCTCTATTCTGTATTGTGGTTGTTACTGTTGTTGTTGCAAACAGTTGGCCTATCAGAAACTGGAACTGCGATTAACAGCAAGTGTTTGACTGCGGTGGTTGCAAACAGCTTCAGCGAAGGTTCCATGGATAGAAGGAGTGGAGTAGCTAAGTGAAACGCAAATGGTCCCTTCCTTCCAGTCACTGAAGGAGCATGTGAGAGTTAACAGGAAAAGGAAAGGATGGGGCGGACTTGGATCAATGTAGACGCCTCAGAGGCAGTGTGTGGCAGAGACATGGCACATCTGTCAGCCTGGAGTGAGTAGGTTAAGGAAGAGCCAAAGAATTGCAAGCAGAACTCTCCGTCCTTGCAGCCTGGGTAGATCGTGTGGAAGCGTGTTGTTCTGATGTACCTATGGGCTCAGGCCTTCAGGGAATCTCTCCTCTGTAGCCACACTCCCTTGAATCTAGGATGCTCCCTGCCTTTCTGTGCTCAGCAAGAATGTGGCAAAAGTGGGATTGTTCTGGCTGGAGCCATAACGATCACTTAGCAGTGTTTTTGCCTTTTGCCTTTTTGAACCCCAAGCTGCTATATAAAATGTCTGAGCTGATTCACAGGCCGTATAAAGAGACCATGTGCAGAGAGATAGATTCTGAGGCTCCGTGAAGGAGAACCAAAGAATCCAGGCAAATTGTTCTACTTTGCTGCTTGACACAAAGCCATCTTTTCTGCAGTATCAGACATGGAAGCCAAGGGGCTGTTTTGAATGTTTGAGTCTGGCACAAGACATGAGAAATGTGAGTGAGCCAGTCTACTATATTTTATTTAATTTGAGACCCACCATACTGTAAGAAACAAACATTACTTTAAAAAAGTTACCAGGGTACTAGGAGATAGATTTTGTGTAGCAATAGATTATTACAATTGTAATTTATTTTTATTTAGAAGTAGATGGTGCTAATATCCTAGATACAAGCTTGGATCCTTGGTTTTCCACAAGGCAATGAGTGAAGTCCAGAAGGGCCTGGAGAAGGTTATTCATAGACACTGAAAAGGCACAAAGCTGTGATTCAGAACATAAATAATTTTAAGTACTTGCTCTTGATTAGGGTTGACATTTTCTATGTTGTCGAGTTCGGATTGATTCATTTCTGAACTCTTGTTTATTTCAGAATGGTCCAGGCCAGTCGGAACCTCAAGGGTCATGACCTGGATTCATGATTCCCTTTTCCCCTGTCTCTAAGAGGCTTACATTCTAGTGTGGAAAACAGAAAATGCAGTCAGTCTGGACAGAACCTCAAGAGCGAGCAATGCAGCAGCATCAGAAGTGCCTTCTCACAGTGGCGAGCACTTAGCGTGTGCACCAAGCACTTAGCGTGTGCACCAAGCACTTAGCGTGTGCACCAAGAATCTCGTTTAATCTTAGAATATGACAGATAATTTTAGCTGTTTTATTAAACCCCTATTGAGATATAGCTCACACATCAAACGTTTACCCCTTTACTATGATTCCTGGCTTTTTGTATAGGTATAGCATTCAATAGCTAGGGTTCAACTCAATAGGATTCAGGTTTCACTAGAAGATCCCGAAGGAGCATCCTCCTCCACACACAGACACCTACCAATCTGTAGGCAAATCCTACTTATTCCCCTCATCTCATGAGCCCCCCCCCCCCCGGCAGCTGCCAATCTTCTTTACATATGGATTTGCTTAGTCAGGATATTTTATATAAATTATTCAATAAAAGTGTGGCTGTCTTATACTATTTAGCATGCTTTCAAGGTTCATCTGTGCAGTAATATTTATCTCTACTTTATTCCTTATTATTGACAAATAATATTTCACTATGTGGCTATTCTATATTTTGTCTCTTTGCCACCTTGATGGCTATTTGAGCCATCTCCGTACTTGGCCTACTATGAGTAATGCTAACATGGCAAGATTTTGTGTGGACATATGTTTTAGATTTTCATGGATATCTACCTAGGAGTAGACTTGCTAGATCATATGGTAACTCTATGTTTAACTATTTAAGCAACTGCTGAACTATTATTGTCTGCATTTCTTATTTTAGCTACCCTAGTGGGTGTGAAGTGGTACCTTGTGATTTTGATTTGCATTCCCCTAACCCTGCGGGTGCTGAGCATCTTCTCATGTGCAGTTGACCATCTTAAGTATTCTATGAGAAATGTCTATTCAAACCCTTTCCCTGCTTTCAGACTTGAGTTATCTATTGTCTTCCTCTTGTTGAGTTGTAAGTATTCTCATCTATTCAGAATACAACTCATTATTAGGAATGTGTTTTCTACCATTCTGTAGTCAGTCATCTCTCTATTTTGGCTGTGCCCTTTAAACACAAGAACTATTTAATTTTTATGAAGCCCAATATCTTCCTTTTGCATGCTTTTGATGTCATATCTAAGAAGTGGCTTAATCCAAGGTTACCAGGATTTATTCCTATGTTTTCATCTAAGATTTATATTGTTTAGTTCTTATAATTAAGACTATGATCAATTTTGAGCTAATTTGTATGTATGATGTGAAGTATGGGTCCGATTTTATACTTTTCCATGTTGATATTCATATATCTCAACACTACATGTTTAAAGATAATTCTTTCCTGGTTACATCATCTGGAAATCCTGCAGAAAGTCAATTGGCCATGAGAGATAAGATCTTATTCTGTTGACATCTATGTTTATCTTAAAACCAGCCATTAAGTGTCTATAAGAGCTATATGAGGAAGAGTTGATTAAAGGCCCAGGAACCTTGGGCATGTTCTTTAAGTGTGTAAAATTAATGTGCAGTACAACTAATGCTAAAAATTTGGATTTTCTCATACCAAAGGCTCAGCTAGAAAGTTAGTATTCCCCTGTCACAGGAGGAATTACTGTGGCATGGGTTTGTAATTAGGCAGAAATGCCAGGATAGAAGAAATTTGAATTCAAGGGGGGAATACCACCAGTAGGGATGTAAGAGTATATAAAGCAAAGCCAAGACTCAGGAGGTAATGCGAGTGGAAAGAAGCCAAGATACCACAATTAATTAGAGCATTTGGAAGCTCAGAGGGAGCTGTGTAACTAGCCTGTGTGGGTCAGGGAAGATTTTTTAAAACTCTTATTTACCAATGTCCGGAATGTTCTGTAGTGGCTTGGCAGGTGTGCTGGCGAGGCTAGGAGTCTAGGTAGAGAGGGAACACACATTTGAAGGTCTAAGAAGGTACATAGCATAGCCAGATATCGACAAGAGCTCAGCGGAAAGCCAGGGGTTTTCCAGAGCTCGTTGGAAACAAGACTAGAACATTTGGGGTAGATTCCGAAGGGCCTTGAATATATTCCCAGGGAGTTTTTCTTTTGGAGGTAACTAGGGATGATTGTAAATTTCATATGCGTGTGAGAGCTGGGTCTTAGAGAACTGGGAATGTAGAGCCATGCCGGCTCAGGAAGAAGGAACACTTGGAAAGGTAGGAAAAGCGGACTGGGAACTATTGCAGGTGACTTGGAAAAGTAAGCAGGGCTGAGAAGATGCAGGAAGTGTCTCAGAGTGCATGGTGGATGGTACTTGAGGGCCAGTTGGTGTGGTAGAAGGGAGAGGATGGGAAGCAGGAACAAGAATAGAAACAGGAGAAAGAGAGGGAGGAAAGGAAGGAGGAAGAAGAAAAGAGGGGAGGAAGGAAAGAGATGGGAAGAAGAAGAAAGGAGAAAACTAACGAGAAGATTAGGAAAGGAATGAACGGGAGGGAAGGTAAAGGAAGGAGAAAGGAAAATAGAGTGAATGGGAAGAAAATGGACACATCGTAAAAGTTTAGTGTGTGATACCTCTGCTAATATATTTCTGTGCAGGTGGGAAACTGTGCTGAGGCTAAGAAATAACCAAGTGGTTATACATCGACTGTCAATGGTTAGTAGAGGTTTGGGGTCCAGTCTTGTTGTAGCCCAAAGTTCCTGCTCTGTCTTCCACTCTGTGTTGCCCAGATATTAGGTCCAGAGTGTAGAATGACACCACCTATGACGAAAGAGGCTAGTTCAACAGGCTAGGGCACAGAGGACTCATGGCGCACACGGCAATGAAGGGTGTTCCAGGACACCCACTTTTCAGGAGAGGCCTGAGGATGGGAGCTGCCAGAGCATCTCTCTTACTCATAAAATACTGAGAAGTAGCGGGAGAAGCAGATGAGGTTGTCCAGGGAACAACATGGTATGTAAAGAGAAAAACAAGAAACTCATCAGCCGGATGAGAAACAGGAAGGCCAAGACATCTCTGGTGGCACCTGTCCCCAAGTACACCCTGGTTTGCACCCACAGAACATTCATTTCCAAGTCTCAACGAGGCTTGAGTAAAGGAGGCATGGGTCTTCTCTTCTAGTTGGGGAACACCCAGTAGTTAGTTACTGTTATCATCACTGTGGCAACTATAGCTTGCATGGAGCAAAAGCCTGCACCTACTCTTCGAAACTAGCCTTCTCCAAAGTGCATAAAATAATGGCATTAGATAATTTTTGGTGGTCCCTTCCAGTCCCATGGCTCCATCACTTTCCAGCTTTTAATATGAGACTAGTAAATAAGAACTATCTTGAAATTTTGATTTCTAGCCCAGAGTCTATCATTATACTTCCAAATTTTATTGAGAAAATATTTGAAGCCAAACAGAGACTTTCATTTTGTTGACTTTAAAGAAAGCTTCATTCATATTCATTCGACAAATATTCATTTATCACTTGCACACATAAATAGTCCTATGCTGGGTTCTGTGGCAAAGCTCTGGGATGCAAAAAATCTCTGTCTCTTGCTTGTTGGTAATCTAGCTGAAGGGGGGCGGGGCAGAGGAGACTGAGCCCACCTCGTATCTGTAGAGATAAGGATTGGTGGTAATTAACAAAAGACAACCTTCTGAGTGACTTCAAAGCAACCTAAGATCTGGCATCACATAACATTGATCATAGAAAGGTAGAGATAATGGAGAGACAGACAGACAGAGAGACAGACACACAGGATGAAAGGATGGGGGTGCAGGGTGACAAGAGGAGAATGAGATTAAAGCAACTCTGAATTGAGGTCTGGTTTGGATAGTCAGGAAGGTGGCCAAGTACAGGAGGAAGGAGAGAGAAAAGATGTAAGTAGAAAAGGAGCTAGCATTTAGCCAGTGTGGTGTAAGAGCAGGAGCAAGCCTGAGGAACGCAGGGTCAGGTGTGTCTTTGTGATCTAAGGGAGAAAAAAAAAAAGAGAATTTTAGGTCACAAGGCCCAGGAATGCATCCTCCCTATTTCTAGGCCCAGGCTCATGCTGGAATTCCCATGGACCTTGTGGGGGGTCCCATTTCCTCCCATGCCTTGGGAAAACCTACTCGCTGCCAAGGAGGTGCATCACCTGCCCAGCTCTGCACATGACACAGAGCTCTGGACCATCGGTGAGATGTCGCCTCATCACCGAAATGTCTCCTCCTCACTCCTTTTTGCACACAACAGTAGAACTGGTGGGTAGCAGAGACTAGAGGCTGTCCACTGTCTCTCCCTACCCTAACAGAATCTAATCATGTCTGTGATCTGTGTTTTTGCTATTCACCTGGGATATAATCTCCAGTGTGAGGCCTGGAGTGCATGACATACTATGAGCAGCGCCTGGCTGGACGGAGAAGAGACCCAGGGAAAGGTTTCTTAGATACCAAACAGCACGCCACTGACTTGTACATAAGTGAGTCAGAAATATGGAGATTAAGTTTTCGCTGAGATGCACACAAATTAAGGAGAAAAGTGTTTGAGGCGATTTAAAAAGCAATGCCATGGAACCTTAAGCATATGAAAAAGAATAGGGGATACTGGTGAAATCTCTAAACGGATGGGGTTTGGTCTGAAGAGTCCTCAGAGCCTCTCACTGCTTCACAAAATCTCATTTGGAGAAATTAACATGACTTTGGAGACTGGCTAAAAAGGGTCCATCTTCCCAGATTTGACGGGCTCGCCCCTAGTCTAATTGTTCAGATTTTAATTTTTTTTTACCTTGTTCTGCAGTTCATGTCTAAATACTCAAAGATGTTTATATTGCATACATTCAGCTTTAATTGGCCCTTAAAAGAAGGTGTTGATTAGAATCTGCTGAACATCAACAGCTAGCTCACACAACATTCTGTAATTACTGTTTATTAATTTAGTTCAAGTGGCATAGTTGAAAGCCCTGTTCAGATGGGAGAAGTAAATTGTCACTGGTATTGAATATGTAAATTATGTGCATTGTAAATTTCCATGAAGAAATATTTAAAGTTAAATGCTGTGCACAGAAACCCTTCTGGTTTTATCTAACCCAGCCCCGGGAGTGGAACCAGGTCTTTGCTCAGAAAGCGTGTGGCACAGCAAGCCAGTAGGGGCAAGGCCTCCTCAGGATACTGCATCTTACTGAGGGCTTGTAAAATGAGATGTCTGTAATCAAGTTTTGTTGTGTGTGTTCCCTTTTTCACAAAACAAGGCGGCGCTAATGTGCCCTCTTTATCCTCATTCACAAAGCTCCTCCATGGCGGTCTCCCCCCCCCCATCAGATTTTTCACAACTTATTTGGCAATCGTGTAAATTCCCTGGCTGCCTTGAAGAAGCTTCTAGAACGATGCTGTTGGGTGGCAGGCTGAAAACAAAGGGAATTAAAGACAGCATTTCTTCAGTAAAGTGCCAAAATAAGGTACTTTGAGGGTGTCCTTGTTGTTTTTCCTTCCCCTGGAATGGCAAAGACGGCAGAAAGTGGAGCAAATGCCTCCAGGCTTGCTGGGGAAGCCCACACTCTCTGATCTCTGGAAGGTGTATTAAGGGCTGTGGGTAGCCCTCCCACAATGGGCGTGGCTTAGTATGGCTGCAATTACTTCATTCCTTTAACAATTATCTTGGATTTCTGCTGTATTAAGGTGGTATTAAGTGAAATTTTCCTTCAAACATCAACCAAAACATATTTTTGTTTCGTGTAGTAATGGGGTTTTCAGTAAATTGCTTAAGACCAAGCATTACTTGAATATTTTTTTTTAACTTGTAAAGTGTGGAAAATAACAGTGCCTCCTTCAAGGACTGGATGCAAAGATTAAATGAGATAATGTTGGTAAAGTGCTTAGCAGGGTCTGCTCAAAACACACAGGTGGCAGCTGTTAACACTTGGTTTTTTTGTTTTTTTTTTTGTCACTGTACATGTTTGTGCAAAAGGTTTGAGGATGTATCTCAGTCGTAGCGAGCTTGTTCAGCATATGTAAGACCCCAGGTTTGATATCCAGCACCCCAAAAATGTTCATATGTCTACTACTGCTGGAGTACTGCGTTCTCTACTATCTCTGTGTGTGTGTGTGTGTGTGTGTGTGTGTGTGTGTGTGTGTGTGTGTGTGTACACACACACTCGTGTGGTGTGTACATGCCCATGCACATGCATGTATGTGTACAGGCTGGAGGTCAACTTCAGGTGTCATTCCTCAGGAATGACATTTTGTTTTTAGGAACATGCCAGGCTGGTTGACCAGTAAGCCCTAGGAATCTGCCGGTGTCCACCTCCCCGGGCTCATCACCATACCCAACTTTTCTTGTGCCTTCTATGGATTGAGCTCTGGTCCTAATGCTTAAGCACGCTTTACTGGCTAAGATTTCTCCTCAGCCCCCATTTGTCTATCTTTCTGAGATAGTGTCTTGCTATACAGTCTAATCTGGGCCCCTATATGTATCTACAGTGGTTCTCAAACTTGCAGTCATCCTCCTGCCTCAGCTTCTTTGAGTGCCAGGGTCACAAGCTAGATACAAGACATACCTTGTTCCTTTATATATTATTAAAAGATTACTTTTCTACAAATTCCTGGCTGTCTGGGATAATCTTAAGCTTACAAATAGTTGGCAAGATATTTTAAAAAATTTAGAGATTAAAAAGCAAAAACTGAGGGTTTTGATAAGCATGAAAATGCAATTGAATATCCCCTCCACCGCCCCCACCACCACGCGAAGGTTGAAAAGAGTAGTTGAGGCAAAAGACACATCTGGCTCCCATGCCACCGAAGCCCACCCATGCCCATTTGGGCCTTTCTGTCTTTGTATGAGTTTTTCAGGCCAGATGTTGGATGTTTTCAATTTTGCAGAATCTGACTATAAATGAACTGGGGGGAAAAAAGGCCCAACTGTTACTGGGACTAATTATGATGGTTCCAAGGAGAATGTGCATGTTCTCGCTTTTCCTTTATGAAGTGCTCCTGAAGAAAGCCTTGTGATTGAAATAACCCTTTTGGATGATAGCTGGCATTTTCAGAAGTAATAATAATACTGCTGCAGACACATAGAGTGGAAGTCATGGAAATGCAAAGTGCTGCTCAAAGGCTGCCTGGTTCGTCACATTACCCTCCTGGGTGACAGGTGCCAGGAGCTATTCTTCCTGTTTTACAGACATAGCAACTGAGGCACGAGAAATAACAGTGTGAAACATAAAGTCTCTGAAAAAAGTCTGTTCTGCGATGGAACCAGGAAGTTTAAAGCCTGAGATGCTCAGTCTGATCAGGAGCCCACCCTCAAGCATAGGGCTACTGGTGGGAGTGCGCCCCTCACTCTAGTAGAACTGCAATGTGTGTGTGTGTGTGTGTGTGTGTGTGTGTGTGTGTGTCTGTAGGACAGAGGTCACAGTCACATGTCATTCCTCAAGACAACATCCACCTCATTTTTGTTTTTTTGAAACATGGCAGGGGACTTGACGTTTAGGCTGTCCTTGCTGGCCAGCAATCCATGTGTGTCTGTCTTCCCAGTGACAGGATTCCCAGCATAGACCACCTGGCTTTCCACATGGATGGCTTCTGGCAATGAATTACAAGTCCTTGAGCTCACTCCACGGGTGCCTTAACCAAGGGAGCTCTCTCCAGCCAGCCGCAGAATGGGCTTTTTAGGAACCAGGCAAGTTTTAGCAGAGTTGTCTGTGCGTTGCTGTCAAGTCAATGCCGTGTTCTTGTTGATTTCTATTGAGAGAATAGAGACCCAGGCCCCAAGTCCCTCAGGCGAGGGGAGCTGAGCTGCGGTGCTCCTAGTATAACATGCATTGCCTGGGCTCAGGCTTCCGTAAGCTGCCTGCTGCCTACGTCTGCAGGCCTTCATACAGAGGAGGATGAGTCCTCCTAGTGCATCCCTAGGCGGCCAGAGCTCCATGCAGGCCACGCCTCTCTGGGAGATCCCTCAACACTCCCAAATTTCGATTATTCATCTCCCTTCTCAATGCTAAGCCGGTTCCTGCAGGTTTCAAATAAACAACACCACCTAACAGGAAGTTTAGTTTCTTTAAAATATCTTGTTTGTTTAATAACTTAATTGGCTATTGATGCTTTCACTGCAGGTTGGACAGTGCCTGAGAGGTAGGAAGAGGTGGGTGGGGAGCCAAACAGGGAGTCTGCCTTCAAGGAGGTAGAAATTCCCTGGGGTGGGGGGGGCAGAAGTAAGCCAACATCAGCCATGCAGGGGGCCCCTGGAGGAGGGGATGGTGTAGCAGGGCTGCTTCCATCATTCTAGTCTGTGGGGGCTCCCAAGGGAAGCGTTAAGGATGACTAGGAATTGGGCAGATGGAAGGTGGGAGGATGTTTCTCTTGGGGAGGGTATAGCATATGCAAATGTATTAAATTTTGAGAGCTTGGCTCCCTGCAGCAGAGACAGGAGCAGCGAGTAATAGGCTATGGCCCTACTACTTTTTTGTATCATGCACAAGGGAGGTACCTGGCTCTAGAGGTGCCAGAGGGTTGGAGGCAGGCTTGGAAGACTCTGTTGTGCAAAGGAAAGTCAGAAGGTTTCTTTGACAGTTTTAAGGCATCAATGGAACTTGCTGGGATGAAGATTCGAGCATATGAGAAAAAGGCTCTCAGTTGTGAAGAGCCACCCACTTCTCTCCCTCAACACTGGCAATTCTCTTGCGTTTATCAAAACATTAACTGAGGCACTCCAGAGGAACAAAAACAGAGGTGTCTGCCTGTCCATTAACTGATGCTAGGGACTTGGCTAATTGACTTAATGAAACTATGGAGGCTGACAAGTCCAGCATCTTCTGGCTGGTTGGCAGACCAAGGAGCCAACATGGCAACCCAAGCCTAAAGGCCATCAGCTGGGGGAATTCCCTTTTGCTGGGGATGGGGTAGAGTAGGCTAGTGCAGCGAGTGTGAGTGCCTGTTTTCTGCTCTATTCAAGCCTTCCACGGACTCAATAAGAACCATCCACTTATAGCATCTACATGCTTCACCCAAAGTCTACCAGTTTGGTATCTCATCTGAAAATACACATCAAAATGGTCACAGTATTTGTCACAGCCCTCAGCAGCATGGGCCTGCCTATTTCATTCATGAGCCTAACTCTCACGAAGGGAGGTGCACACAACTTGGTAATATCTCAGCACTTTTGCCTGCCCACCACAGGATTTGGTTCACTTATGCATTCTTTAAAAATTACTGAGTGCCTACCATGTGCCAAGCCCTTAGCATTCAGTGGTAAGCAAGACAGACAGTGTTCTTAAGGAACACGTAGAGCGGGTGAGGTTTCTGTTGGAGCAGTAATTAGCAGCGCATGGCCTGCCTCACAACCTAACTCCATCAAGGGAACGTTACTATGTCCATTTGTATTCGTATTGTATATGATTTTTACCTTCAATAAAGTCGAGCACTTACAGGTGACCACGTGACCTGAAAATCCTAAAATATTTACTCTCGGGTTACCAGTGCCTGGATTTGGGAGGGACAGATGATAAGGAAAAGAATAAACATCAAATGATGTCAGGTAGTCATTGAGTTCTTGGAAGAATTATAGCCAGACCCATAGATGATGAAGGTGCTGCTTTTGACATCATGGTCAGGGTAGGACTTGGTTAAAGTGATATTGGAGTGGAAGTCCTTGAGAGGCCTTGGAGGAATGAGTCCCAGGCACAGGGCACAGCAAGCTCTTGAGATCCAAAAGCCTGACTCACTCCACTCATCACTTGCAAGTTGTTGTTCCTCTTCTGTTGTTGCTGTTGTGTACAAACCATTAGCATGTGGTCCAGAGCTCCATTAAAGATGAGAGCTTACTCCCTTGCTAAATGTGGTCATTGGTTCTGCGCATCAGGACCCCCAAACTCCACAATTTTCCTACAAGCCTTCTACAATGCTGATGTGACCAAAGGTCTTTGCAATGGTTAGCCTTGATTGTGAACGAGAGGAGCCCAGGGACAGGAAGGTGTGCCTCTGGGTGTGCTAGGAGGCACATGCTTTTAGACATGATTAGATTAGAAGGTTCTGACCTTCTAGGTGAGTCCGAACCCATCTTCTGTAATAGTGCTGAGCTGACAGACAGGTGCTACAGTACCCAGCTTTCTGTGGGCCTGAGATCTGAACTCAGGTCATGTGTTTGCACTTCATCCTCTGAGCCGTCTCTTGGCCCACAATTGTTTTCTGTAACTTGGTTCACCATTCTCAAGTTGAGCTGACAGGAACTGTGGAAGGTCGAGTGTGGTTCGCTACAGGCCTGGTGAGGGCCTGTCTTGGCCCTAGGCCCTCCCCTTCAGAGAAGTGGCAGTCTGTTACCACCATGATAGTCTCCCTGAGGCCCAAAGCAATGGATCAAGGCAAACTTGCACACTGAAACCTTGAGACAAAACCAAATCTTATCTCCTTTGAAATTATTTCCCTTATGTATTCGTCACACTCATGTTACACACCTTCCCATTACTCTTTGTCTTCCACAAATCTCTGTTATTATGGAGCCTTAGTCTGGCAACCCGACCCTTGGTGTGGCCATTCCAATACTGACCTTCCTACCATGAAACTCCAATGACTAAGCCCACTCTTCCCTCATGTTCTCTCTGTATCACGCTTTCCCATCTCTCCTTTACATCTGGTTACCTCTTCTCAGCCGGGCCTTAGCTCATGCTTTTACCCTCCTGCAATACCCTTGCTTGTTGCGACCTCCCCGCCTGCAGGAAAGACGCCGACACCAGGATCCTTCTCGATCACGCTTTATTGGGAGTGCCCTTGAAGCAGAAGCGAAAGACCCCAAGCCCTCGGAGCGCGCTGCTTATATGCAGGCCTTAGCGTGGTGTGTCTCTGGCTGATTGGTCCACCGGCCAATGCCTCATTAACATTCCCCCGTGCGGGAGGGGGGATTGGCCCTCCGGCCAATGCCTCATTATCATTCCCATGCAAGAGGGGGAAAGAGAAACACTGTTGTGGTGCCCTTATCCGCACATGCGCAGGAGCTGAAGTAGGATCGGCACCACCACTGGGTGTGATCCGCGCCCAACACTTGCTCATCCTCCTTTCTCTCTTTCTTCTCTTTCTCCTTTTCTTCATGTCCTTTGTCATCCATTATATAGACTTTGAACTCCCATTTCAGCCCCCACCACAGTTTGCTTAGTCTTGGTGTACATATCTGTGCCTTTCTCAGTCGGACGAGGCAGCAGCAGCACAGTCTCTCCTTGCAGAAGAGGCTGCAATCAAATAAAATAACCCAGAGCAGCGGTTCTCAACCTTCCTAACTAATGCTGTGACACTTTCATATGGTTCTTCATGTTGTGGTGACCCCAGCCATGAAAGTATTTTGTTACTACTTTATAACTGTAATTTTGCTACTGTTATGAATTGTAATGTAAATATCTGATATGCAGGATATCTGATATGTGACCCCTGTGAAAAGGTCGTTCAAAGGCCCAAGGGTTGTGATTGAGAGCTTGAGCACCACTGACCTACAGGTAAGTTTGTGCTGGGTGCTCTGAGGAGGAGCCTGAGGAGATAGCTAACCATGAAATATATAATTTTAACCTTTAGGGAGCTCACAGTATAATGAGGCAGGGAAGCCCCTGCCCTCCACTCAAAAAAAAAAGCTCACCTGATCAAGTGAATGTGGTATGATATTGATCTTTATGGAATATATATCGGAAACAATGTGTAGGTAGTTCTTTCTGGTGAACTTCATTGAAGAGGTGACCCTTTAGTAAGGAAGAAAAAAGGAGAGAAGTTCCGTGCTGAAAGATAGCACATGACAAAGGCAGGTGCCTGAAAGGGCCTGTGTGTTGGGACCCTGGGAGCTGGTGAAGTCTGGATGGTGAAGCCTACAGAGGTAGTCCTGACAATGGTCAGATTGGCGAGTAGTCAAAGAGAGTTCTGATGTAGGTAAGCAAGCATAATGCACACTTTATCTTCGCATCCCTTCACCCTGTTTAGTGCTTTTGACAGGGTTGTGAGTACTTAATAGTTTTTAATGAAAAATGTTAAAATATGATTATTTTACTTCTCCTCTTCCCTATCCTCCTTCAACTCCTCCTTTGTCCCTCTCTCCAGCTCTTCTGACTCATCCCCACTCCCTCATACTGATGGCTCTTTTTGGTTATTATTGTTTCTCAGACACACACACACACACACACACACACACACACACACAATTACATAATACAACTTTGTGAACATGTTTGGTATGGTTTAAGAGTATATGATTTCAGAGCCAACCATTCTGTATTTGGACAACCAATTAGGGAATTCATCCCTGAGAAGGCCTAATTCTCCCTCTCTAGTTGCCTGTATTTCTTTATCGCCAAGTCGACCCTACAAACTTGATGATTTCTTAAAGAAATCCAGCCATCCTTGACATACAACCTCTAGAAACTTGACTAAGCAAGACACATATTTAACTATGTTTCTTGAGATCCATTCAAACCTGTTATTCGAGCAATTTTAACATGAGGCCGTTATCTGTAATGGTTGAGTCAAATATATTAAATAGTATTATGGTTTAACTGTTGTGTGTGTCTCCAATTCTTATGTTGAAACTTAACCCCTGATTAATACTATTAAGAGGAAGGGCCTTTAGGAGGCAATCAGACCCTGGACATGGGACCCTGAAAAGAGGGTGAAGACTTTTAGGAAGGGGCTTGTGGGAGTGTTCTTCCCCCATCACCATGTGAAGACATGTGTAGGACATGCTATATGTGGTGGAATGGGCCCTCGCTAGACATTGATTCTATGATTCTGCATCTTTGATATTTCACTTTCTAGAAATGTGAGGGATAAGTTTCTGTTTCTATAAATTAGCTAGTCTAAAGCAGTTTGTCATAGCACCCAGAGGAGACTAAGGCATACACAGGAAATCCCTTGTTTTCAACTTAGAACATTTCACCTTGACCATGGTGCACAAGTGGTATGTATGTAACAGAAATCTAATTACAAATGTTGACCTTTTGTCCAGGATTGTAAGGTGCAGTGCAAAGCTATTGTGATACTGGACAGTGGCCGTGAACTGTAACTCTAAATCAGCCACATAACTGACAAAGGACGAATGCTCTCCAGGGAGCTGTGGCTAAGCCATAATGATCAGTAGGTCAGGCATAGAGAATGAATTTCTAACTTGGGGGTAATTGTAACCCGTGATGGATCTCTTAGGAGGTGGCACCATTGTAAGTTGAGGGGTATCTGTACACTACAATGCAGCGTATATTACATAACATCATTGCCTATGAGGAGACAGGTACCTGAACACCCTCATCCTGGCTCTGGTTTCCTCTCCAGGAACAAAATGCTCATTGTACATACAATCTTATTTTCCCTTAAAGTAAGATTTATGTCTTGTGCTTAAGAATGAGATCTATGGGAGCCAGCAGACCTATGTGGCATTTTACTTGCGTAGCAATGCCACTAGGTAGTCATAACATCAGGACAAGTAGAAAGGACAAGATTTCCTTCAGGAGGGACTCAAGAAAGAATGACCTCTGATCATTCAGTGTCAATATTTAATTACCAAATGAGGTGAATGCCATCTGATAGCAATTTGATTTCCTAACCAAATAGCCCAAGCCAGACCATGTGCTCTTGGCAGGAGGATTGCATCATCTTAGAGATGAACTTGTTCTCTATTAGGTCAAATGAGGAGTGAACTAAATATTTTCTACTCGGGTCTCCAAATGATAAGAGCTTAACAGCTTTGAAGGAGCTATTACAGGCAAATGCCTAAAAGAAGTAACCATTTGAAAAGCCTGTAATTATGTACTTCTATAATAGTGTGTAAAGGGATCATGGCTCCCATCAAGGGTTATTGAGTAAATAGTGAGTTCTTAAGTCGGTAACTACTTATGTACATGATGGCCGGTTACAGCAACAAAGAACCATTGCAAGCTGCTGAGCAGATCTTACTCACCCATGTA
Organism: Acomys percivali; assembly: GCA_907169655.1. Classification (NCBI taxonomy): domain Eukaryota; kingdom Metazoa; phylum Chordata; class Mammalia; order Rodentia; family Muridae; genus Acomys; species Acomys percivali. The sequence goes on along the minus strand of OU015753.1, from coordinate 95,323,309 downwards.
GCCAGTGCACAAGGTCTGCTCATCATAGAGACACGGGAAGCATAATGATTTCCAACAGTTTCTGCTAGTGATTTAGGTTCAAAGTGAGGGTGCTTCTGTTCTCATTTCTTCTGGTAAAAGGCCTTTTCCTTTGGGATCTGCCCCTCTTGCCTTCCTTGAAGATCTTGTAGGGATGTCAATCAAATAGTGAGGCCCCTTGGTCAAGAAATAACCCAAGAAGGTCTTGAATCCTTTTGAGGAATTGACATATTCTCTGAGAACCACAGGGCATATGTGTTTTTCTAGGTTCCCTTGATAAAGGTCTGTGTAAGCTTGAAGCTGCTGGTGGCTTGCTTCAAGAATCTTGCCTCAAACTAAAACCAACACAGAGTAAAGCAGAGGTGAGAAGAAATAGGTCATAGTTTTGGAGCACCCAGGCAACCCATGCCTGTAGCTACCTTGCATATCAAAGGTCCTACCTGTAGGGGAGTCACAGTTTTGTTTTACATCTGTGGGGTTTGAATTGGGAAGACTATTCTTCCTGAGATGCCCCATCCCAGTTGTGTAAGAATTTCTTAGTGTGTCAATTAGAAGACACTGATTTGTGTTTGGGGATGGATGGCCACAGCTTGTTGGTATCTGCTGTGAGTCATCCCACTAACAAATGATAGCATTTTGGAAGAAGGTGAAATGGCAGGCTTGGTTTCATCTGCCCAGCGCCTCCTCCATTAGTGGGAATCAGCCAGAATTACCCATCTGCACCTGTGGGACAATCCCAGAAGAAAAATGTTCCTGCATACATTTCTCCCTTTTGTACTTTTTATCTTTACCAAATGTGTGAGCCTTCTACCATCTTAACTTTAAAACAGATGGTTAATATAAGGATAGTCTCTGTTATGGAACATTTTGCTTAAATATTTAATATGTTTAACACTTGGACAAAAAGGGGGAGGCAGGGCTGGGTGTACTGGAATGTGCCAGTAATCCTAGGACTTGCTAAGCAGAGAGAGGAGGTTGCTGTGTTCAAGGCCAAACTAGGATGCACAGTGAGACCCTGTCCTAATAAAATCCAACCGTAAAGCAAACACAGGAACAAAAAGGAAGAAAGAGAGGAAGGGATGGATGGAAGGAGGGAAGGAGGGAAGAAAGGAGGCAGAGAGAACAGAAGGATGGAAGAAAAGAAGGAAGAGAAATATAGGAAGTAGTCCTGATGGTTGGACATGGTGACTCGTGCCTACAATACTAGCATTTGGGAGATGAAGCAGAAAGATCAGGTGTTCAAGGCCATCCTCATCTACATAACCTAAGCTACATGCACTCCGATCCCACCCTTCCTCACTCAAAAAGAAAGAAAAGGAAAACATTCTAGGAGTGATGTGGTTTTGAAGCGGTGACTGTGGCTGAAGAACCACTCACCAGTCAGACTGGAGCTACTTAGCCAATCCTCTCTAAAGCAACTGCAACTTTCAAGGAGATGACAGAATGTCACTTTAATCAGCATAATTCTCTATAGCTAAAAATGTAGTCTCCATGGTGGAGTGAATGAACATTGAAGCTCTTGGCAAAGCCCCAGGGAAGTGTTTAAAAGAATAAGGGATTGCAAGGTCACAGGCAACAGAGATTGCCTCACATTTGGACTGATTTTCCTGTAGTCAAAGGAAAACAGTTAAGAATTTGAGAACTCAGCTAAAGCCTCTTTAGAAATGTCATTGCCCTGGGTGTCCATGGCATCTTGGACCAGTGCTCAAGGACCAGAGATTGGGTGACACTTTTCCTAAGTGTTGACTCTGAGCTCCACTTACAATGCATCCTCTCCCTCTGCTTGGCCTTTCTTCCAGATTTGTTTTAGCAACCATTATTTCTGCAAACCGTGGAGTGGACCAGTAATGGGTACCTTTCTTCTAGACTTGTTTCAGATGTGAAAAATCTGAATTGATGTGATGAAAAATGGGAAGAATGTTAAGAATCACCGCTTCTAGTAGTAGAAAGATTTCACTGTGGAATCTTAAAATGGATAGCAAAAACCCAGAAGAAAGAATGCCAGGAGAATAGATCTAACTAACTAACTAACTAGTAACTAAGTAACTAACTGCACAGAAGGAGGTTGAGGCAGACGGGAGCCAGCCATGTATGCATAATGACAAGTTGAAATTTGTTCATGATCATCACATCCCCTCTTGGTTCACCTGTCACTCATCTGACAACTTTTGAGGGCTACACTATGTGCTTTCATGAGAAATGCCTCTATTTTTGTTCATAACAGACAAATTGTTTGTTGTAGATGTCCACTTCCAAATGTTCTTCCACTAAGAGACTCACTAGGTGAACTCACGACTATGTTTTATTCTTGTTTTTCATATGTATTTGTGAATCAAATTATTTGGTCAGAAAATCAGCTGTGTGGTACATTTAGGTGAGGGGGCAAATGCTCAATTTTTTTTTACATAGGGTTGATTTTGTTCTTGTTGATTTCCAAGTTCCATTGCCATCAAAATAGAATATGAAAATCTGAGACATTTCCAATGGCTTAGAAGAAGTTCAGGATCTGACTTAGCCAGTAGATCTACTAAAGTGACCTACAGCTTTTCATCTGTGGTTTCAGCCAGGAGATGGTCTTGGGTCTTTCTTCAGGTAACTTTATTTGCCTTGCCACACTTCCTAATGTTCTCCTATATCTTACCCGTCTAACTACTGCTTCCTTCATCCCCTCTCATCTCATCACTGAATGCTTATTAGCTTTTTATTTCTACCCCAGCATCATCTCTAGTTGGGCCAAAGTGGCAGCAGAAACAAACAGGCAGGGGTGGGTTTATCCTAGGGATACTGGGTAGAAGTCCCACATTCCATGGATGTAACGACCCTGTTCCTTATCTTCCTGTCTTACAGTGGCTTTACTGTGTTTCCATCTAGACTATTCAGAACAATAAAGGACCCCGACACATGAGGGTTTGGTGTGCACACCTTCTGTGAGAGCAAAGGAAACTGGTGTTACCAGACACCAGGTATTGCTACTTCATTCTGAACATCCAAAAATCTCTCTACATTTTGGTGAATAATGTAATTGCCATTTGATAGTTTAGTGTATATTCTGCATAATGGTCTTTGCAATTTAATGACCATGGAAGGGATGATAGTTTTCAGCCAATATACTTACTTTGACTATGAGTTTATTGATGCTCAAGTATAGAACCTGCATCCGTTTAAGTCCTAATGGAGCTACCCACTCTTCAAGGCATTATTACCAACTACCAGACAGACACCAATCGTCAAGACTATCAGATATTGGATAATTAAGCTTCAGTGTCTTGGGGTTTTTTTTTTGGTTTTGGCTGCTGTTGTTTTGTTTGTTTAGTGTGTGTGGTGTATTTGTGTGTGTGTATGTGATCATGTGTGTGCATGTGTGTATGTATATATGAGTGTGTGTATGTGTATTGTTTGTACATGTGTATGTTACGTGTGTGTGCATGTGTTGTGTGTGTATGCGTGTGTGTAAAGAAATGGCTCTCTCCAGATGTCAAACTTAAGTATCTGTTGCTTCTGATGTTGCTGTCAGGGGTCAATTGGGGAGCAAAGAACCATACACAAAGACTCCTTTGAACACATCACACAAAGCAGAACATTCCTAGTCTTCAGGTTCTGGCTGTTCTTAGCTTATGTGTGTGAAAACAACAACAACAACAACAGCAACAACAAATCCCTTCTGACTGAAGGAAGGTGTCTTCCTTCTCCTCCCCTCCCCCACCACATCCCTGACTTCTGAACCCCACTGAATTTTGCTAGCTCTGAGAAAATGCTTTGCCTCAGTACCTTGGTACTGGAAGCCAAAAGATGGAAGACTGGAGGACTTTGATCCTGTTTCTGTGATTGCCATGGGAGATGATGGAGATAATTTCTGTGATATGTAAATGCTAAGAGCTATGCTAGATTTTAATTTCTAAAGTGCTATGAACATGCAGTTGGTTCACAACTGCACAGGCTTTGTGCATGTCATGGGCTCGTTAGGAGCTGCTCTCCCAGTAACTGAAGGCCCACAAAGGCTAGTTGGAGTGAGAGAACTGTGGATAACATTTTTGGCAGATTCTTGCTTTGGTCCCAAATGAACTTAAACATTCTGAGTGTGTAGGAAATGGTGACATTTGCACTAAATACAAGATAATGTGCTGAGCCATTGTTTTCCCTTTTGAGAATGTCGACTTTCATTTTTATGTGAATTTTGTTTTTGTTTTTGTTTTCGAGACAGGGTTTCTCTGTGTAGCCTTAGCTGTCCTAGACTTGCTTTGTAGACCAGGCTGGCCTCGAACTCACAGTGATCCACTTGCCACTGCCTCCCAAGTGCTGGGATTAAAGGCATGCTTTATGTGATTTTTAAATGGGATGTATGGACTCCTACAGTTCTTAGCCAGGGCAGATGGGAAAACACCCTGTTGCTCTCAGCCACATAGATCACAGCTAAGACATCCTCTTCTTCTTCTTCCCATTTCATGGTCCCCCGCCCCAGTCCCCTTTGCCTTGATCTCTCCTAGGATGTGAATCAATGTAGAATGTGCGTAGATTAGATGAAGAAAATGTAGATGGGCAGCCAGTTCCTTTTTTTTTTTTTTCTTTCCTCTCCTGTGAGTTTTGGTCGTTGTTGTTTGTATTTCGGTTAGCTGTCTTGGGACCAGGAGAAAAGGTGCCTTTGAAATATGAAAATTACTCTCAGGGTCCTTTTATATTACCCTTAAAATTAGATTCATCTCAGTAATTCAGGGACAGATTACCAAGTTTGCTGACTATCTGGGTATTTTGTTTCTTTCCTTTTCTCTCTCTCTTGTTGCCAGTGTTTTGACAATTTCCTCTCTCTGTTGACAAGTACAAGATTGACCATAAAAGGAGAAGGGAAACATCCAATCAGCTCTGTTTGTTAATTGCTCTGGTACATTTTGTTCAGAAACAAACTAAAATACAGACCCAACAGGAGTTTGAGATTATCTGTGAGTTGCATCTACCCGTTCCCTCTCTTAGCCTCATTTGTATAGATAATCAAGAGCTGGCAGAGCTTCAGAGATGTATCTCTTAAGAGAGATCAAACGCTTCTCAAAAAATCAGCTGCCTCTGAAATGGCACATTTTTTTCATCCCATGGGAAGACTATCACTTGTCGGGGGTGGGTAGGGAGAGAGAGAGAGAGTATGAGTAAATGTGAATAAATCCCTGTGGTCTAATCTACCTTAGATGGAACAGGAAGGCCAAGTTGGTAATTCTTTTTTCCTGGGTCCAGACAGGTACATGTACAAGGCTGTATGCATGCCTGTGCCTGTACATATGTATAATATTCAAATCCCCTCAAGGCAGTTTGTCAAGAGAGAGATAAGCCTCCCCCCCCACCCCCCAGTCTGCGGTACACTGCTCCTTTGCCTCCAGCTCCCTACTGGCCACTCTTTTGGGTTCAGGGGCTGCTCTTCGAACTCTGACCACCCAGTGGTGTGAAACTAATGATTAACCCTTCGGCACCAGTGCTGCACAGTGTTCTCCAGTAATTGGCAATGCAAAACCCATTAGTAGATGGTGTGGGGGATACTCTGGGTCCATATGTCAGGAGGTTAATGAAAAATTAAGTATTGTATTTTGCTGAGGGTAGATTAAAATGTTTATGGGTTATGCCTTTTCCTCTTTCCTGCCAGCACCTGCGACTGAGCACCAAGCTCCTGGCCTACTTAGACTGGTTTGGGGTTTATCTGGGAGGTGGGGAAGCTTTTGCCACCAAATCCACACAGCTCCACTATCTCTCACAGTTCAAAAGTGAAGATAGCTCCCAGGGGCCACAAAAAAAGTAATTTAATTGCTTAGTAATTGTAGGCATTTTGCCTTCAAATGTATTTATTAATTGACAAAATGCACTGGCGTAGTGTCTTGGGGTCATATTTGGACTCCTAGAGATGGTAAGTGGGGAGTTTTTTGGAGACCTTTCTTTGGACTCAAGGACCCATTTGTGCAAGTGTGCTCTTTATTAATGGGCCTTTGTTCTTGCAGTAACCCTCAGACAGGGATTTGGAGAGGCATACTCATTTTCTTCTAAGGCCTATCAGCACAGTAATCACTCTTGGCTGAAAACCAGCTGCCATTTGCATGTTTAATAAAAAAATATAACAGTAACACCATAGACAGAACTATGTTTTCCTTTTAGCCTAAGACTTCAAATTCACCTAGTTCTGTATATCCACCATAAATGCTGTTTGCCTCAGGTTGAAGTCTTTAAAATAGTGAGATAATGCTAAAACAATCTGATTACTCTCCCCTTCCCTATCAGTCACAAACCATCTCTCTTAATTATGGTGTGAGGACATTTACATAACCGGGGAGAGGGTCCTTTAACTACATTTCTATGATGCGTGGCACTTCAGTGAAAGGATATTATATTCATGTGCATTCCTGATTGCTTGTAAAGGATCAAGACAATAATAGCCGATTCGGTGATAAAGGTCTCTTTTCTCCTCACAGACAGGCTGTCTCTGACAGAAGAATACAGTTCATCAAAAGTGTCTGCAGGTTGTCAAACTCGGGGAGGTTTGGGGACCCTGTGTGGCTGTCATGGTCAACAAGGAGATTTTTCTGTCCGGTTTCTCCATCACTCACCCCGAGGAAATAATCACTCACTGCAGTACTCTGCACAGTCTCATGATACGGCTTCTCCATCTGAGAGAAAGGAGCTATTCCATCAGAGGACAATATAGCCCTTCTCGGGCCCACGTACCTTCCATTATCAGGCCATAATAAATCATATTTATGCTCTCGGTTAATAAGACTGATTACAACGCAAGTTCCAGACATGGGAAAAGCAAGGCAGGTGAAAAGATGTTTTAATGAAAATATGATAAGAAAGCAGCTTCTCGCGAACATTTCGTGCTATTATTTGTCATGATTACGGACAATTTTTGATGCATCTTCTTTAGCAGTGGTTTAAGCTGCATAAATTGGCTCACTGGAAGATAAGTAAAAATGATAAGAAAAAAATCATGAAATTTTCTTATGTTGTCTGGAATCATTATGTCCATAACAAATACAAAATAGGTTTAATGTACACGCCGGGGATAGAGGGGAAACAGAATTCACAGGAAACCATGGTTGGGGTATTATGCAAAATGGTTTTGACATTTTCTCCTCATCTTGCTTTTCAGAGGTGGCTGCTCCCTGGAATTTGAGCATCCTGGTCATTAATTTCATCTTTATAAATGAACCAAAGCTTCTCCCTCTTTTACTCACTCCCAGTTCTTCTTCTCGTCTTCCTTTCTGCCCCCTCCCCTTGGAGCTCAGTACAAAGAGACAAAGAGATATATGTTTTGGTTTTTTTTTCTTCCTTGATGCTTAGTGCTAATGGGAGTTAAGTGCCTGCTAGGGAGAAAAACAGACCCCAAAGTTTAATACTGAAAGCTACCTTATTGAAAAGGTCTGGACATTTTTAGCTTCGCTGAGTTCAATTACACTAAAGTACTAACTTTCTAAATTAGTACAAAAAAGAAAAAAAAAAAACCAACAGATAAAATATTGAAATAGCCAGAGTCATTAGCTGCCTAACTCAGAGCATCTGAAGGCTCAGACTCAGGATGCACAGAACAACTTGTTCTTTCATGTTAATTTTCCAATTTGTGGCGTAACAAATAACAATTCTGGGCTAGAATCTGACATGCAGGGTTCTTCCTTCCACTTCTGTCTGTGCTGTGCCAAGAACTCTGTTGTCCCAGGGTTTGCTTGTACCAGTGCTACTTGCCCGCAGCCCTGCTTTCATGGCTGTGCTCTGAGGTTAGGGCTGGCCCAGTTCAGACTCTGCAGGTGGCTGGGCTACCTTTCCGGGGATAGAGGTAGATAAAGTGGCCTCCTTCTCACGTGTATATTCAGGCCTCACACGTGTGTGTGTGTGTGTGTGTGTGTGTGCGTGCGTGAGCATGTGTATGAGCACGTGTGTGAGTGTGTGTATGTGTGTGAGCATGTGTGTGTATATGTGTGAGCATGTGTGTGTGGTTTCTTTATAGCTCTGCCACATGATAAATGGAGGGGACTGTTCTCTACAGCAGCCTGAGCTGTCTGCTGACCTGCAGAGGTGCCATACAGATGGCGCAGCAAACCCTTTCCACACAGAGAAAACAACTTCTGCTGTCTCAGAGACTTGGGAGTTGGCTCAGAGACACGTGGATTCTGTTACTTCTAAGGTGGTTTCCATTTTTTAGCTTCGAGGCTGCTGATAAAGGCAGTAAGGTCCAAAAGATGAACTGTGTAAATCAACTAAAAAACTCATGAGGAAACATCATGAACGGAACTGGCAAGGGAGGCCACAGGCCCGTGGTATGGATGTTTGTGTGCATATGCAGGGTCCCATCTTTTTCAGCAATACTATCCTCTTTCCTGAAATTGAAAGCCCTTTGAGATTCTGTCCCCTCCCCCTAGATCTTTGCTTTCTTTGTTGGCAATCTCTCTTTGTTCTCTTTTAACATGAATGGAAGAGCAATTGCCGCTCCCCACCCCATGTCATTCGTGTTGTCTGAATTCCACACAAAAAAATAACTGCCCAGACTTCTGCTGCGCCTTCTTTTGATTTTAGCCCTTATTCCATTTTTCTTTTCATAGGCTGACCGAAAAACACTGCCTGGGAGGGAATTCCATAATGCCACCATATATCTGCTATCTACCAGGCGTTTTGTTTTAACATTACTGGACTTGACCACAAAAGACTTTGACACTGATAAAGAATCTGTCAAGTCTGCCCTGGTCTATGCTCCCAAATCACTCGTGACAGGGACGACACCCCTGCCCCAAAGCAGTGGTAGATTAGGGGAAAAAATGATTATAGCTTTGTCGTTGTGGAGCCCCTTCCTGTTGGACCCTCTACTGAGCCAAATGTGTTTTGCTGTCACACTCTATTAGCATGTGTGAAACAGTTGGGAAAATGGCCATATGATTAGACAGAAGGAAACCTGGACTCTTCACATTGGGACTTGTTACCACTGAATAATGTGTCTTTGCAAGAGGAATCAGTTTAGATTTTGTTAATTTCTCATGTGATGGAAAATAAGTGTGTTTGTGAAGAGGTTGATTACAAATGGTGCCTTTGAAGTTCTCCCGTTTTAAACATTTTGAAAGAAAACTTGGAGTTGGAGCTAGTAGCACAGGTCTGTAATACCAGTTACTCATGAGACTACTGTAGGAGGAGCACAGGTTCGAGGCCAGCCAGGGCAACTTAGTAAGACACTGACTCAAAGTAAAAATTAAATAAAAGGAATATCTTAGAATTCAGTGGTGGGGCATTTACCCACCATGCACAAAGCCCTAGCCTCAACAGCTCCCAACCGTGGTACCACAAAAGAATATAGATAAAGAGATAAATATATAATAGATAAATAATAAGTAAGAAGAGACCCAGTAAGCTGGGTGTGATGCCACGGCATGGGAGAGGCAGAGGGGGGAAAGACTGTGAGTTTGGGGTCAGCTTGGCCTCTATAGCAAGACTCTATACCAAAAACCAACCACTCATCAACCCTCTCAAACAAAATAAGTAAGTAAGTGGACAAAAAGGAAATCCACCCTTTGACCGGAAGAAGCTTCCCTTGATGTTTGTCTCTTAAAATGTCCTCCTTGGCCCCTAGAGGAACCAATAAGCTGTGTTTTCCAAGGCCAACACCATCTTTTTGTGGCTAAGCCACAGGCTGAAGATTCGTTTCAGATGTGGACTAACTTCTAAAGATGGCCTACCTGACTAGGATCCACATTCATGCAGCAGTTTTACTTTGTCCATACATATATAATTGATATTGCTGATGTTTGTTTTTAGGGAGGAAAAACCAGAGCAAAGATACTTGAAGGATGGGAAGATAAGAAAAGCTTGGCTTCAGAACATTCCAGTGATGCTTAAATATCACGACTTCTGGGCTACAAGGCAAGGACACAGAAGGTGTTATTTTCTCCTGGGGCAACTGCTGAAACCCACGTGGAATAAAGACAATCTATTATGGGAAGAAAGAGAGCATTCCTGACCACTGCCTGCATAATTATGTATGTATGAGTGTGGTATGAGAGCTGGCCCCACACAGGATCTGGGAATTATTAAATGTTGACTATTAAATATTTTACTTAGTTTCACACTGTGTTTATCTTTCTAGCATGATGAATATGCAGACTTAGAATGGGAATTCTTCATTTCCAGACAAATTGTGCAGTCAAGTCCTTGGCAAGGTCTAGCTTTTACAGATGGGCCCTCTGATGGGATGACTTACCAAGGCTGGCAGCTTCTGTGTCAAGAAAGCCCACGCCATCTCCAGACTCTGGGTAGGGGGACATTTGGATGAGGGACTATATAACTCTGGCGACAGTCTTCGGACATTTGTGCAAAACCGCGGCCTGGGTTAGTGATGTCACATAAGAATTCTCCAGCCCAGACAGTTAGAGACAATAAGTATATGCTGCTGACAAGAGGAGGAAAGGGCACGGAGAGCTCTACGCCCTGGACAAACACCTTGCAGGCAGCAGTGCCTACCGCACGCACCTCTGTCAGCAGCCTGTTGAGCCTGCCTGGCTCCGTGGGCTCCAAGCCTTGGCCCAGGAATGCTGTGCTGTTCTCTCCTGTGACTGCACAGAATGTGTTTGCCTTGTTGAAGGCCAGCCCAGGACTAATTTTGAAAAGTAAATCTGGGAAACAGCTTAATTTCATTTCCCTAGAGAATTTTTCTGGGACAAAGTTAGAAGAAGTGAAAGAAAGGCAAGCAAAGGAGAAGTCAGTGGCAGGGGCTGCAGGGTTTTTTTTTTTTTTTTTCCTCCCTGGCTTCTGGACTATGAATGGAGTTTAATGGATTTTCAGTAGGCAGTGGTGGATTTTAAGACTGTGCTACTGAGTTTTACAGCCCATGAGATACTGCTATAAACTCGGCGATCTTTAGCTCGCATGTCTTCTTGAACATCCGGGAAAAAGGCATGAGGGACCGTGTCCAAATGACTCACACTTTGTGCTTCCACTGTTAGTGTTTGCTGAGCACCTACTAGCTGCCAGGGACTGTGTCTCATCCAGTTCTCTCCCTACCGCGCCATACCCTCTTCATTGGGAAGATAAAAACAACAAATAAACAAAACTCATGCTGGAGCTGGAGCTGGAGCCAGGGCTGGGGCCGGGGCTGGGGCCAGGGCTGAGCTTGTGGAGTGCTTGAATGGCATGCATGGGGCTCTGGGTCTGAGCCCTCGCACTGCGTGGACTGGGCATGGTAGAGGACATCTGTGATTCCAGCAGTCTGGAGGTAGAGGCAGGAGGACAAGAAGCTCAAAGTCATCTTTAGCTAGTCTAAACAATATGACACTCTATCTAAAAAAAATGCAGAAAGAAAGAAAGAAAGAAAAAGAAAAAAGTCAGTGCTTCTGACTTAAGTCAGAAACAGCCATTTTAGACAACTCTCAATGGAACGTGGTTTTGCTAAGGGGCCAGCGGAGGGTGCTATAGGCGGGAGGAGCACAGGATCTTGACTTGTGTGCTGCACTTTAAGCCCTGGCTCCCTTGCTTTCCAATTACTTTGCTCTGGAGCGTGCTACTCAGTCACTCTATTCCATGACTTGCCCAGGTATGCTGACTGTGTCCCGCTTTCCTCTCTTCTCCTGTCCTTCCCCTCCCCCACTTTCTATGTGGAATACTAGTGAGTCACCTACGAGAGTGAGCCATCTTCTCAGACCTGGCTACAGCAGCCCTCTTGGTCTTGGTTCTGAGTGGGATAAGGGTTGGTGGCGCAACAGCAGCCTGGGGTCGGGAGGAGAGGCAAGGGGTTGTCTGCCTCACCCACCAGCTCTTCACATGGCTGTGGGCTGACAGGCACTCACTAGGCTGATCTCCTGGGCCCTGGTTGGAATCCTTAGGAGTAAAGTGAGGGAGCTAATGTGTATTGGCAGTTAACATGTGCCCTTTACTTTGGTGTTGTTGCTGTTGTTTGGCAAACACTGTGTTATGTAGCATGCCTATGAGCAGAATGGATTTGGCAAGTGCTATGCCCTTTGGTTCTAGGTTCACAATGTCCCCTTCAGTGTTCTCTTGCAGGGATCTGCTTTTGAAGTTCAGTTCAGAGAAGTTTGTGTTTTTCTTAAACCACTGACACTTGGTGTTCTGGATGTTAGAGATACTTGTTTTTCCCTATGGCAGAAGGTGGTAGACACTGGGAATCAAGACCACAGCAGTGCTCAGAAGCTAAGGTAGACAAGTAGAAAGGCCTGGACCCTGGTACCTGCATTTGGACATCAGAGGAGCCCTGGAGACCTGTTGCTATCCTCCCGGAGAGACGCCTGGCCAACCTGTGCAAGATCTACACCTGCCATGATGCTGTTCCTAGAGTATCAGTTTTACCTAAAAGCCTCTGCTGTAACACTTCCCATATACCAGACTGTTGTTGTGACATGAGAATAGCGGACTGAACAGGCTTCCATAGTTCCTAACTGCATACACATTTAGATCTGGCTATGTGAAAAATCTAGAATTCTCAAATGGTTAGTTAGGGAGAAGAGTGCGAGGAAGAGACCTGGTGTGCCCTACTAATGAGGAGCTTCAGAAATTAACGAGGAAATATGAAAATGTCATGACCAATACTGTATTCCAATTTTCAAGACAGAAAATAGTGGATATATGTTAAATAAATAAAAAGCAATGTCTGGGTCCATCCTGTTAGACTGGGTCACAGGATTTCTGTATGCCAGAAGGCCCATGGTGGTCGGTCAAATGTCGAAAATATGAGATATTTATATGATTTTTGTGCCTCAAGTCAGTCCTGTTGGATAAGCAGGGCAAATGGCACTATCTCCACTTTGAAAGTAAGGAAATTGTTACTCCAAGAGAGAGCGTCACTGGCCATCGCTGGGATAGTTGACAGTAGGCAGTGCTGTCTACATGTTAAGGTCTTTCCTCCAGGCAAGTAGTGACATCTCTGCACTTTGAATTCAGAGAACAAGGAAGCCTTGTGGGATGCAGAGGACACACGATCCCTTGTTATCCATCTGGCTTCTGGTCTACTCAGCAGCAGGCTAGTCAGATCAGGCAGGCCGGCCCTTCTTAGGGGTTCTCTGTGTTTGCTTCCTTTCACTTTGGAGGATGAGTCAAATGGACTCAAAGGTCCTTTGTAGCAGAAATAGTTCTTGGCTTTTAGGACACAAAGCGCAAACGTGGCTCCTAGAGAGAGGCTGCCAGTTGTCATTCAACGTATAATCTTCCTTTAAAAAATTTGTATTGCTGGGTATGATGATGAACCACTTTAATCCCAGCACTTGGGAGGCAGAAGCTGATGGATCTCTGAGTTTGAGGCCAGCCTGGTCTTCAGAGTGAGTGCCAGGACAGCCATGGCTACACAGAGAAACCTTGTCTTGAAAAACAACACAATCATTTAGATATATACATACATACATACATACATACATACATACATACATACATACCATTCTAATGTAGCCCAGGCTGTTGTGTGTATGTGGTGCATGTATTTGAGTATATGATATATAGGAGTAGGTGTGTGTATCTAAAGGATTCTATTCAGGAGACCAGATTTCATGTGTATTAGTTACACATCCCGTGTCCACTCAGCAGATCTTCCTTGCTTTCTTGTGTGTTCCTCACCTGAGGTTTAAATGATGTTTTGGTCATGACTAGGCTGGAGTTACGTGTTTTGTGGAAAAGACTTGTGGGGTTAAGAACTGGTCTCAACATGCCATTGCAGGGTTCATGATATTGACACAGAAGGACAGAGGATGTTGTGAACATTGGTGTGTGTGTGTGTGTGTGTGTGTGTGTGTGTTTCGACCACTCTATTTTATTTTAGAGGCAGATTTTTTTCATTGAACTTGAGCTCACCAGTTTGGTTAAGCTGAGTGGCCAACCGAGACCCAGGAATCTGCCTGCCTCTGCTTGCTCAGCATTGGGATTACAGGGGCACAGTGCCACTTGGGGGCACTGGAGATGCACACTCAGGTCCTCATGCTTAGATGGCAAACATTGTACCGACTGAGCCATCACCTCAGCTTGTGTCTTGTTTTGTTATAAAGAAAATGTACTAGAAGTAAGTGAAATTTAAAAATAGTAATGATTTTTTAAAAATACAAAGAAGGAAAAGTGAGAGCAGTAAACAAGTGGCTGATGGGGAAAAAAGGAAAAGGTACTAGTCTTGAGGCTCATTTAGCGAATTGGGTTTCTATTGTATTGTTGTTTTTAAATTAATAAAGATGAAGTCAGGGCTAGTAGTATTTGTTCTTCCTAGATTTTGTATCTCTGACTTACTTTGATTAAGGCTATAATAATAATAACTGTTGTTGTTATTATTGTTGTTGTTACAAATAAAGATGGGTTCCAACTGTTACCCTTGCAGAGGATGGTGATGGCCTGAGGAGCATTCTCCTGGTTGCTGTGCAGTGCTCTACTTAGCACCTTACACTGAGTAAGTCTTCTCCTGCTTTTTTTTCAGGAAGAGGAGAAGCCGATTTTCCGAGAATAGTCCGTGAGAGAAGTGTGCTTATGCTCCCTGGCCTGGGTTTAAGCTTGTACACACAGACTCTCCACAGACTTTGAGTAAGGCTGGACTGTGTTTGTTCTTAAAGCGATGCGACATTATATATTGACTTTTGTCCCTGTTGAGGCCCTGACCTCTAGAATTTAGACTGTAGCTCTATTTGGAGATAGGGTCTTTAAGGAGACCATTAAGATGAAATAAGCCATTAGAGTGGCCCTAATCTAATATTAGTGGTGTCTTCATAGATAAGAGGAGGAATTTAGGACCTGGCCTATGTGTAAAATGGGGGTATTTAGGGTTTCTGGAAGAAAGAAGGATTGTGAGCCTTTTAGCAAGAGCATGGTCTGTTTTTGTATTTGTGGTACTCAGCACAGAATTGAAGTGGGAGGACTGGCCTAAATGACAATGACAGAAGTTCCAGACTGCACAGGAAGAAGAAAGGTTACTTGAGTGTCAGCTTTCATTGCTCTCTGCATCTTGGCTCTGGGTGTCACACCAGCAAGTACCTTCCCTCCCTACATGATGTACTGTATCCTTTTGAACTGTGAGCTGAAGTAGGCTCTCCCTCCCTTAAGTTGCATTTTTGTTGGGGTGTCTTGTTGCAGCAATGAGGCAAGTAACTAATAAGAGTAGAGAGGGTGGAGAGATAGCAGACTGCTCTGGAAAGGACTCCACATAGCAGGTATAGGGCTCAGACTTCACATGCAAAGTGGTGTGGATCTCTGGCACCTTGTATGAATTGGGATAAAATATGTAGACCATAATATTTGCTATCTCAACCCTTTGTGAGTACACAGTTCACTGGCATTTAAGTGCATCCTCATCATTGTGCTCTCTTTGCTATCAATGGTCTCCAGAACATTCCCATGATCCCAAGCAGAGGTTGTATGCACATTACGGAATCCCTTTTCATTCCTCTGGGCCCAGATAGCCTTCATTCAACGTTGGTTCTCTGTGCTAATACTCATTTTAGGCTTGCTTCACCTGGAATGCTTTCTAGGTCCAAGGATGTTGGAGCATGAATCAGATTTCATTTCTTCCTAGGACTGAATGATATTCCATCACAATTGTATACCACAGTGTCTTCATTCATTTATCCAGTGGTAGACATTGGGTTACTTCTCTGTCTTTGAGTTTGTGAGTAGCACTGCTATGGATGCTGGTGAAAATATTTGCCTTGAGTTCTTACTTTCAGTCTTTGGGGATGTAGACCCAAAAGCAGGATTGTTGTTTGTATCACATGATAATTTATTTTTTAAAAGATTTGTTTTATTTTTAATTGTGTGTGCACGTGTGTGTGTGTGTGTGTGCGAGCAGATGTCCGCAGGAGCCGGAAGGGAACATCCAGTCCCTTGGTAGCTGGAATTACAGGCAGTGAGTATTGGGGACCAAGCTCAGGTTCCCTGTGAGAGCAGACTACACTCTTACCCTCTGAGCCCTGCCTCCTGCCCCAAGTTTTTTCTTTTTGAAGCCAGCCTAGGGTTTCCACAGCACCCATATCACGTTGGATTTCCATCAGCAAGGCAGAGGCCTCTGGTTTCTCTACTCCTTCCTAATACTTCCGATTTTCTTGGTTTAGGGCCATAGTTGTGTTAGAAGATTTACGAAGAAGACTTGTGATGTCTAAGAAGCCCATGATTTCCTTCAGGAAATCCTGTTCCTACCCTTTTCATTTACTTGGATTTGGTGAAGTTGGAGGTGAGTGGCCTGCAAAGCATTTATTTACTGGTCAGGAAGAGCACAGGTAACAGGTGAGCCAAGAGGCACTGCAGCACAGGAGCCAGGGTTTTTACACTTGAGTTTCTAAGCTGCAGTCATGCACACATGGAGCTGATAGTGGCCATCTGGCCGCTACACAGAGAGCCATCTTGAGAAAGAAGCAACACTAATCCCAGAGGATGACTGAGCTGAGCAAGGAAGACAGGCATGCTTAAACCTGTCTTCTGTGCGCTTGACTTTCCAGGCAAGGGTATGAAAACCAATACATTTTCTCTTTTGCATAAGTCAGCTTGGCACTAGTCTCTGACAGTAGTAATCATAGCCCTAGAACATAGGTAGATAAAGATTTTCCTTTTCAAATGATTTCCTTGGTAAGTCTGTGAAGGGAAGATGTGAGCTCGTAAGTCTAGAGACAGAGGTCCAACTAGGAACCTACTACAACAAACAGAAAGAGATGGGACTGGGTCAGCAAGGGCAGAGAGGAGGGCGTGGGATCTGGTGCTTGCTAGAACTAGGGTGACCACAACTGGGTGAGTGGTTGTGAAGCAACAGGATGTCATCCTCTTTATGACGATGACGTCATTAAATAAATACGCTTTATGCAGGGAGGCCTAGTTTGGTGGCGAGATGAACTGTTCTGAGCATGTTGAATTCATGTGCTTCTGCAAGAACAAAGAGGCACAGCAGAAACATGAGCTGATGGGTTCCATCCTGTGAAAGGTCAGCGCTGTGTGTCTGAGAGGGCCTGCCTGCTTTCAGAGCAACAGGATAGGTTAGACATCCCAGGGAAAGAATGCAGTGTAGCGGGGGCAGAGACTGAGCTTGGAACTCTGGGAATGTAAGGAAAAAGGAGTCCACTTAAGAGCAGAGGAGAAGCAGGCTGAATGTTTTAGGAGAGTATGTGCAGCCATGCCAAGGCAGTGGAGAGGCTGAGCGTGAGGGCCATGTGGGCAGGCACCTCAGGGCCTCTAAGTGGGTTCCATGACAGAGCGGCTCTTGGAAGCTTTGCAAGAGGGCCTTTGTGTCGTACCTGAAAAGACTAAGAGCTTTACATTAGCTCCCTCCTCTGCCCATGGTGCTAGTGTGATGCTACACAAGTTAAAAATTACCTCCCCTTACCCTAATCTATACAATACAGATAGTATCTCATTGTTATAGGATCGTTGTGGGGTGCCAGGGAGGTATTGATGAATCCCTAAGCCCACAGCCTGCCACACATGATGCTCAACGCAGGCCAGTCTCTTTCCTGCTCATGATCTCCCTAACAGTGCTGGCCACTGACCACTTCTGTCCATTGTTCTGAGTCTGAGGAGAGGAAGGTGACCTTCAAGTGCCTGGAGTCGTTAAGCCTCAGCTGGCTTTGAATTCACTGTGTAGCTCAGACTGGCCTTGAACTCCTGATCCTCTCATCTTCATCTTCCCAAGTGCTGGGGTTGCAGGGGTGTGACACCACACCCAGTTCCTGAATGGTACTTTACGTCTCACTCTTGTTCCTGTAACGATTGATATAAAAGATGAAATGGGGAGTAAATGAGCAGGAAGAAGTGACACAAAATAGGGGTTGGGGGCCGAGATGAGGGCAGGAAGAGGTGTTAGTCTCTAGTTCTCCGGGCTGAGGGATCCCTGACACAACAGCAGAGGGCTGATAGCTAACCAGTGGGGACAGAGCCAGTGCCGCAACACAGTGGGCCCCCAGTGGCCTTGGAAGTGGAGTCCTATTTAAGCCAGGCAGCCATTCAGGAAGGCAGAGCCTGGTAGGGTACTGGAGAGTAGAAAGGAACTTGGCTTACAATAGGGAGGGTTTCAGAGGAGGATGATTCTCATGAATAGGAAGGTTTTCATAGGGATTGTTATTTTCCTTTTCCATTTGTGTGTGCATGTGCATGCATGTGCATGTGCATACATGTATTTGGAAGTGCGTGTAGTGGCCCCAGGTTGTTGTTCGGAATCATTCTTAATTGCTCTTCTACCATGTTCATTGAGGCAGAGTCTCTCTCCATCAAACTCAGAGTTCACAGATACAGCTAGCCTTGCTAATCAAACCCAGAATTCACAGGTACAGCTAGCTTGTCAGGTTGCTCTAGGGATTCCACATCTCCACTTGAGGCTAGAATTCATATGGATTTCTGAGGATTCAAACCCTAGTCCTCACACATATATTGCAAGTACTTTAGTCACTGAGCCATCTCTTCCACTCTGGGGCTTACTGTTTTTCATAAGCAGTATATGTCCTGAAGAAGACAAGCTGGAGGGAAATTCATTACATGTATGGAGCACCCCGAATAATCTTGTAGTCATAGTTGGAGCAAGCTCTCCTCACAGCAGTGCAGCTGGAAGAGGCACTATGAGGCTTACCTCACAGAAAAGGCAGGAGCAATATGTTTTCTCAAGTTTTGCTAATAGTGTTTTTTTATTCTCAGTTATCTCTTTTACTAGTAACCTATAAAACATAAAATAATTTTGAATATAAGTTAGAAAATATCTGCTATTTGGCATTTATAAGAAACATAACCTCAGTTGGTAGTGTTGATGCATCTTTTAATTCCAGTACTTGGGAAGCAGAGGCAGGCAGATCTCCATGATTTCAAGGCTAGCCCGGGCCAGCCTAGTCTACCTAGTGAGTTCTAGACCAGGTAGAACTACACAGTGAGACCCTGTCTCAAAAGCCAAAGCAAACAAAAAAAGAAGTATAACCACATTAAAGGGACCCTTAAAATGATCTAGTTTCTTATTTTATATCCCAAATACAACTAGGAAAAAGGGTCCCTTTACTGTGGAATTTAGGGATGCAAACATCCTAGTTGCGTGTGTTGGTAGCTCCAGAAAGACAGGTCTGGTTGGCCAGGCTTAGAGACAAAGATGCTTTGCAGATGGCGAGATAATGGACATAGAATATGAATCATTAAGAGATGTCATTCAAAGGCGAGAGCACATATCCTTTCATTCACTGGGGTATATAAACTGGTTTAATTAACCAATACAGATCATCTCTGTTAAAATGTTACTTGATTAACTTCACTTCAGCCCCCCTGAGAGGGTCTTAATCATGAGAGATTTCATATTCATGCCTCCGAATAATAAACAACTAAGGTCAGAGTGGGAAGGGACAGTAAGAGGTAGACTTTCCAGAACAGGACTTGGGGGTATGGGGAAGCCATGATGCCATAAATTTTCAGGGGAGAGAGAGCAGAAGCTTCCCAGAATTCTGTGGTTCTCTGTGGTTCAGCAAGCCAGGAACTGGATAATATCAATACCTTGCTTGAGTGTGTGATTTGCACAGTTTGGTTCCCATGTCATGTGCCTTTTAAGAATCCGCCTGTGACACTTCCAAGGAGGCTCAATTCATAGTGAATAAACCATGGAGGCCAGCCACCTCCCTTCACTCAACATTGTCTTGCCTGAAGCCTGTAATTAGGGCATGAAAGTTAAGCAAAAACGTCCTCTTTCTTACAGTTCTACCAATGTAAGTAGGTGCAAGCATCAGTAGGTGCAGTTACAGCACTCTACAAACTGGCAGCTCTGAACAGGCTCTGAATTGCGCTTGTGAGTGGAGGACCAGCAGATGGCGCCCTTTGTCATTTATTGAGGCTATTCCCGGAGTAAAAGAGTGTTTGGCATGGCTTCTTTCATTTGGGTAGTACAAGTAGTGTTTTCAGCTGTTTATTATGCATGAGCCAAAATTCCATGAATGTGTAACATTTCTCCCATATTTCCCTTTTTATAACATCATTTAAATTCCTTATTAATAATTTAAAAATGTTCTGGATTTTAATCACTTTTCTCATCACTAAAATATCTGATGAAGAGCTGGGGTTTTTTTTTTCCCCCTGCTGAAGGTGAGATAGAGGAAATCATCAGCAAGGAAGGAAGAAGAAGCTCACACTCTTAAATCGAGCTCACCACCCCCTCGAGTGCATCACCCCATCTTTTCAGTTTAATTGAATAGTATTTATTTAATTAATAAAAATATCTGTCTAGTGCAGGTTTCAGAAATCCAAGGCTAGAATAGGCTGCCATTAATAAAACAAGGGTTTTTTTTTTTTATATCCAAGTTTAATTATGGTGGTGTGTGTTTGATAGCTTGTTACTGTAAATAAAAGAGATAAAGGCAGCCCTTCACTGGAGTAGCTGGAGAGCTGTGAAATACGTACCTAATTAAAACTATTGGTGTAAGAGGCTAATAAAGTACACGTGCCTACTGGATGTCTTATTCTAATGAATCTCGGCTAATTTGCTTTGACTGATGAATTTCGGTGTTAGTGGTAGGGGCTGAATAATTATGAAATTTATCACAAGATACAAGGACTCATTAAGGATTACTCAGGTTGAGTAAGAGGGATGTTTTCTTTGTCAGGGACACAGGCCTTGACCGACATAATTACAGCCACGCCAAAGAGTAGCCAGATTCCAGACAGCCCCACGTGAGTGTTCAAGGCCAGGATGGACCTTACGTTCCCAGATGAGGTGGGGTGTGAGGTGAGCTGAAGACTGTGTGTCACCTCGGGAAAGGGACACCTGTGCGGTCCTCATGCCTGCATGTAAGTAGAAATGTTCCTAGCACATAGGTGGTTCTGATGGTGATGCTTTTATTTAAAACATTTACCCATTCTTCATGCAGCAAATATACAAGGTTAGCCTTTAGCAAGGACACTGCTATCGGAAGCGATGGTAGTCTCCAAATGCTTGCTGTTCCCTGCCCCCTCTGCTGACAAGTTTTAACTCTCTAAGTCCAGTTTATTAATTAATTAATTAATCCAAGTTCATTAAACCCTGGCTAGCAGACTCCAAAACTTGAGGCTGGGACTGGAGTCATGTCAGCCTCATATAAGCAACTCCCAGAATGCTCCAAGAGTAAAATATATTTGAAACGGGAATGGAAATTCTAATGGTTAATTGGATGGACGTCTTTCTTCACACTGCCAGGTAAACCAGGCTGAAGGAGAAGACACACCCAGGTCACTTTCCTAAGACAACAGGAGATGGAGGCAGCAGGACTGTGGCCCTTCCCTGTGCAGTCAGGGAAAATTGATGAGTGAAAGACCACTGTGAGACCCCTGATTCCAGCCTGTCTGCCTGGGGACCAGGGGCTGGTGGTGACGGGGGATGGGTAGCACAGGCCTATGAATGACACTAGATTGCCAGCTCAGCTGGAAGCCTTGTAAGACAAATGCAGACTTATTTATTGCCCCAGCACTAGACATAGATGTTCCCAGAGCTCCAAAGCCAGGGATGGCACAAGACTCACGGAGACTTTGTCCCCCTGACCTCAGAGCACTTACAACACAAGAGGATTTCTCTTCTTGCTTACATTTCAGCATTTTGTATAAGCAAAAAATGTTCTTTGGTTTCAAAGCAGATATATAAATATATACATGTATGTACAAACACACATACATATGTTTCTGAATGTGACTTAAAACAACAATAAAATCAACTTGGTACATGTCTTACCAGCAAATCACTCCAGCCAATTAACCCTTTGCTCTGGTTTTCTTTCCAAACCAAACTTTCCCAATTTGCTTTTCACTGAAATATCAGGCACATATTACCGGTATATGAAAGTTCAACCCTTTATGCCAAAGATCAAAATTTGTTAGATAATTTATAGAATGTTTAAACTGTTGTCTCCCAACTCAGAAAAGTACATTCCCCTGAAGGACAGAAAACCTCTCTGTGACTTAGGACAGTGCAAAGAATGGTAACTCCTGAACCTTTTTTTCCTGTCTCCCTTTTTTCCTCAACTTCTTGGCTAAAAAAAATACTCACAGGTAACTCATAGTACTTACTGTGTTGAGCACAATGCATTACATTGTTATGTAACTCTCACAATAGCCCTAAGAAGTGGCAATGGTATTTTTTTTTTTTTTATTTTACAAAATTAGAAACTTTTGCACGTGAGCTATAAAACTCTGAGGGAGTCTGTCTTACCTAGATGGAAAGCAATGGAATCAGCCTCCTCCTCCTCAAATCTGTCTGTCTGTCTGTCTTTTTGTGGAGCCATCACACAATGGCATCTTTTGTTGGAAGCATGCTACTGTTACCTGGAGAACCTTCTAGAACTTTACTACTGTTTTAACTTTCTTACCACTAAGGCAAAAGTGGCCTCTGGCTCTCTAATACAAGTAAACGCCAGAGCCGTCAGCCCAGAGGGAGACATGTGTGGTTAGCATCTAGCTGGAAGGCTTTGCTCAACAAACTGTGGGAGTGCAGGAGGCCGGACACCAAACTGAAAGGACACCGAGGCTTGGGGTCAGCTACTTTACTATCTGTTTTTCTCTCATCTTGAATCCACTGTCTATACATCCGGGCTGGTTGGACTGTTCTGACATTAAAGGGTTTAGACGCTATATTGAGGGGCCTGGCATAAACCCTGAGCAGCTACCTGCCTCCTGAGCCCTTGTCTCCTCCAAGCCATGATTTATATACACTGCCTTGTTTTTTATGGCTTCCTGAGTTAGTTATTTCAGACTAAATCTGTGTGTTATAAGCCTCTGTGTGCATGATTTCTTAGGTTTTTAATTACAAAATGTAGTTTTGACCTATTAAATCATGTGTGAGGTAAATTTACCATAATAAAGCCTTATTAATCCCCTACAATTAAGAATTTACAGTTCTTTGCTGAACTTTTTATTGAATTTCCCATGAGGACCTTCGCACAACTGATTGCTAAGAAACTTTTTAGCCTGTAACCAGCTAGCCCACAGAGCAGAAGCGAGAATACCCTTCAGTTCATGCATGGAGCCAGACTTCCTGTCTCTGCAAACAGCGCCCCGTTGAGGTCTATGGCAACCCGGTGGGGGTGACCACGGTGGCTCCTGGTTTATAGGTGGAGAAACTGAGGTATGGGATTGTGATGCAACTGACCAAGGTCACGGAGCTTCCACATGGCTTCAGACAGGTCACTGGGCTCCAAAATCCACATTCCAAGTCAGAGTCACCACTGCCTGCCTTAATGATAATTACGAACACATAGCATATTTACTGCTCTCCCAGCTCTGTTCTCGCTAGTATATATTTATTACTATTTATTTAGCTCATTAATTCTCATAACAAGTCTATGAGGGGGTTGCCATTTATCATTCCCCCTTTTATAGGTGGGAAAACCGAAGCAGGGAAAGGTTGCCTGGCCGACTGAAAGTTCTATGATCTGTGAGTGGCTGAACCAAGCATGCGCCTATGAGGTGGGCTGCAGTGTTCTTCTTCCCAGCCCTGCCAACACTGTCCCTTGCTCCCAACATCTCCCCATCTTCTTATATGACCCCAAACTTCAGCAGAGAAATCCAGCCTGTGCAAAAAAAAAAAAAAGGCTCTATCTGACCTCACTTTGCTATCTTCCTTCTCTTGGCATGTAGAAAGAAGCCTTTGGGGCTCTCGGGGCGACAGGCCTGGTTCCTGCCTGTGCTGTCCCTGAGCTTCCTTGTCTATAAAGTGGAGCAAATTCCCTCTTCATGGCGCTGAGGTGATTTTCTGGTGGAATGCATGTCGAAGGCAGTTGCATGTTATAGGAAGCATTCTGAGAACAAGAGCAACTTTACATCTCAGTCTCAAAGCCTGGCTAAGGTCCTTTCTGCAAACCCCGTCTGCAGATGGTTTGATCAGCTTCCCTTCTGTGTCCATGTCTCTCTTTAGCCTTAATCACCACTTTCTTTGTGCCACGGTCACTTCTGAGTATGTCTGTCTCCCCATGGGGTTCTGAGGTCTTAGGGTAAATGACTATACCTCATCTCCACATCTCCAGATAGGAGCCCAGGGCCTTAGGCATTCAAGCTCTTAAAACCTCCTAATTGAAAAGCACTGCATTAGTATTATTGGATCCACTTGAAAATGTGTGCTGCACGCTCCAAGGTCTCTCAGGAAGGCTGGGAGTTACTCCCAACTCAGAGCCATGCCACGCTTTCTGTTGGGCTCTACCTTACTGGAATTTTCTTTCCTCGGTGAGATTCAGTTGATTGTGGCATGTCCGAAGAAGCCTCTGGGTGAGGTCCTGGGCCCTGTGAGTGACTGGAGTAGCCCTCTGCTATGACCTAGAAGTTTGCATCTCTCTAAAATGAACACGTTGAAACCCAACCACTCACAGTGGTGTTGTCAGAAGGCGGGGTTTTGGCAGGTAGTTAAGTTGTGAAAGCAGAGCCTATAGATATAGATTAGTGCCCTTATAAAACAGAAGCCAGAGAGCTGCGTCCTTTATTCTGCTGTGTGAGGACACAGCTAAAACTGCCTTGATCTTGGACTTTGATGCCACTAGAACCAAGAGGACTACTTTCAATTGTTTACAAACTATCAAGCTATGTTGGTTTTTTTTCCCCCCATGCAAATGAACTGAGACACTTGCTGTCTTCATTGGGAGGATGGTAGGTGGAGGCTTGCCTCTCTTCTGAGTCTCCTTTGGATGGCATGAGCTAGAACCCAGAAATTCTGGCCTATAATTTTGGCCAAGGACAAGGCCCAGAGAGATCTGGAGCTAGAATTTAACGTCTTTGACCTCAGAGCTAGAAAAAGGGTGGGAGGTGGCTGAGGAGATGACTATGCTGGTGAAGAGACGACATCCAGAATGTGAGAGAATGAGCCAGAGACGATGGGCATCATCCAGAAATATCTCGAGAGCCCTGTTCTTCTTTTTTTTTTTTCATTTTTAAAAATTAATTTATTCATATTACATCTCAATTGTTAGCTCATCCCTTGTATCCTCCCATTCCTCCCTCCCTCCTGGTTTCCCCCTACTCTCCTCCCCTATGCCTGTGACTGAGGGGGACTTCCTCCCGCTGTATATGTTCATAGGGTATCAAGACTCTTCTTCGTAACCTGCTATCCTTCCTCTGAGTGCCACCAGGCCTCCCCATCAAGGGGACATGGTCAAAAATGGGGCACCAGAGCCCCCGTCCTTCTTTACCATGGCTAAGGCTCTTCCATATGATTGATGGCTAAAGGCCACCTTCCTCCATTAAGAAGCAGAAAAGAAGGTAAGGAACAGAATTCTTTGTCTGTGAAAAGTCTGATTTGGGAGGCCACATAGTCAGATTTTCATTCTGACTGGGCTGAGGAGGTAGCTCAGTGACTGCGCAGTCG
Source organism: Acomys percivali (assembly GCA_907169655.1). NCBI lineage: Eukaryota > Metazoa > Chordata > Mammalia > Rodentia > Muridae > Acomys > Acomys percivali. Next base: position 95,298,060 of record OU015753.1, on the reverse strand, counting down.
CTCTCTCTATCTCACTCTCCCCATCTATAATGTGGGGCCATAAATACCGATGCCTCACAAGGTTCTTCTATGGTACGTATCCACCAGGCAGCCACTCTCCTAAAGAGAGGCCACCCCAGCTACACCAGGCCTTTCTGCCCAGATGCCACTGCAGGAGCAGTGGAGAGTTACAGGAGCAGCCATGCTGGGGGCGGGCAGGCTGCGATGCTGGTCTACATGACCTTGCAAGGTCATTCTGGAAAAATCTGATTCAAACTGCCATCTGAGTCAACCCTCCTTAATTTAAGGTGAATAAACTTAAATGACAACAAGGGACTTTGACACAGGTGTGTAAGTATGGCCTCAAAGCTGAGGAAGCGTCCTATGAAGCTTCCAGCCTGGACTTCATGACTTGTGGGGACCTGCTCAGGGGCCTGAGGAGCAGCAGGCTTTGTGATCCATGTCTCAGCCAATTGTATCACCGTCCTGGTGGCTGAAGGGAGAGGTGTCTGTCAGGTGGCAGATGGATTGCACATTACTTCTGGGTGAGGCCAATTTCTGGGCACTTAGTGAACTTGGACTATTTTTCTTCTCCTGAAGACTCATCTCCTCAGCATGCTGCCTCTTTGTCTCTTCCAGGCTGTGCTCAGCCCTGGTCTCCTGGCTTATGGGTGTCCCCCTCCCCCACCCTCTTCCCTCTTCCCTGGTTCCTATCAGGGGATAGGCAGTGATTGAAATTATTGATTCAATCAGTTTATTCTCCTGCAGAGTTGCTTCATAGCTGGATCACTGATTTAGGCTGGGCTTCGGTACAGCCCACTGGCTGCCTCTGCTTAATGCCAGGGGCGATTGGAACTGCAGAACCTCCTGGAGTGTCATCAATGCAGGACTTGATTGAGAATGGGTTTCCTGTTCCAGCTGCTGCGGCTGCCGAATCCCAGGTAGGAGAGACCCTTTCAACTTCTCTGAAGACAGAGCCCATTAGGATAGGCCATCCACAAGAGATCAACCCAAATGCCCAAGGACCTTCAGAACCGATGGTGAGGTGGCATGAGAAACCTCTCAGATTGTCCTTTCCTGGAATCATCAGGAGCCAAGATGTCACTATTTCTTAAGTGATAATAAAGGCGTCATCGAGGGGGCGATTTTGGCAGGTGAGGCATTCGGCTTACTGTTATTTACAAATGCCTTCCCTCTCTACAAGGTCTCTTAAGTTCTCCCTCCAGCCCTCATTTATTTTACAGGGATTCTGTGTAGCTGAAGTAATGCCCATGGATGTTGCATACGTAACGTTCAACAGACTGATACAATATTACAGAAATAATTTAATTGACGATCTGTAATGAAAAGAGTGTGGGGTAAGTCGCTTGGGTTGCAATTTCTCTCTGTATTTTTACATTGCCAGGGACAGTGCTGTTGACATGAATAGGCCAGTATTGATTTCATTTAAAAATTTCAGCATCTGAATGATGTGAGCAGTGATCTGTGGGAAGATACTGTGGCATCCCGGCATATCCCCTGCTAACAAAATACCATTTTAAAAGGATTTTTCTATTAGAATTCACAAAGAGAGAATGAAAGGGGTTGTGAGAATGCAAGAAGTTTTTACTGACCAAAGAAATATGAAGTCACCATCTTCATTTTACTCTTAATTAATTGAATTATTGGACCTTATATAATCTTCTGTTAAATGCCTAAAAGAAAGCAGGCCAGGCCCTGGAGGTGGTTGTATGGAACACTTTGTTTTCTGATGGCAATGACTTAATGACCCTCTGAGAAGGCCCCTGATGGTGCTCTCACTCCCCCTAGAAATAGATTTCAAATGCGACAGTGATTCCTTAATACCGCCCTATTAACAGGTTCCAATTCAGTGGCTAGAAGTTACCATTGTCTGACAATAGTAGCACAAATTAGATTTTCAAACTTTCCAAGATGCAGTTTCTCCTGATGCCCGAGTCTGCCAGTCACATAACAAAAGGCTGAAGAGAGACAGATGCTGGCCAGTAGTGTAAGAGAAGCTGGGGTTTGTTTTGTTTTGAGTAGCTCCCCCATGGTAAATTGGGGAGTGAGAGTTTGGGGTGCTTTGTTTATTTGTCTTGGAGGCAGGTTTCTGCGGAAATGTGAACAGGGACCAGCCTTCGCTTCTGCCTTCCATAGGCCCAGCCTCTCAGATAGGCAGGTGGGGATGGGCAGTGGTCCCACCCCTGCAGGACTGAAAGCCACCTGGCCAGCAGTGTTGGGTAGAGCCAAAAGACCCAAAAGGCACACACATGGGAAGATCTCTCCAGATCCACAGGTGGTGATAAGTCTTCTCTTCGTAGTGATGTTGTATTGTGCGTTTTCTGAACTGGAGAGTTCTCCTGCCTGCTGGCCAGACAAAGAGGAGACTGTCAACTTCTAGAGAATGGATCTGTGAAAGAGTCTATAGCCAGGCCTAGTGCACTTAAGAAGGAAAGGGATGCAAGCTCACTACTTGTTCCTGTAAAGGGGAGAGGGGACACAGAGACTCTAGCTTCAGTGTGGCCATTAAGCAAGAAACGGGCAAGGTGTAGACGAAGCCAGAGAAGGCACACTATGAATTCTGGATCTCACTCAAGAAGAGCAGTAAGGCATGAAGATATTATACATTAACACACAAACATATAGTTGGTTTTTCGGGGGTTTTGTTTGTTTGTTTGTTTGTTTGTTTGTTTGTTTTTATGGTTTTTGATTTTTTGAGACACATATAGTTCTTAAACACATTCAGATGTGCCCAATAAAAGCAGTGTTGATATTGTTGTTAGTATCATTAGTATATAATCTTGGCTGTAAGATTCTATCTGAGTAGCCAAATTTTGAAAATATTACAGGATATTGGCCATCTACAGCTGTGTTGGGGCACATTCTTAGCTATCCCAGGTGGTCTACAGGTTGGACATGCCTGCTTATATAATTTCCACAGACTTCAACAAAGCAATTTTCATTTAAAATAAACAGATTTGTAAATTGAGATGAAACAAAACATGACACCAGTGTTGTACCTTGCTGAGAAAGGCTTTCCAAGAGTCTCTTGAATGGAGACAGGTACTGATGAGACATGTCTTGAGCTCAACAAAAAGAAAGATAATAGTATCCTCCCAGTGGAGTCACAGATTGAAAAAGCCAAACCACCACTACCACTACCACTACCACCACTACCACCACCACCACCACCAACAACAACAACCAACAACAACAACAACAACAACAACAACAACACCAGAAACATCTCTGTAGGAAGCTTTCCTCCAGACCATTCAATGGAATCCCATTCTATTGAATGAAGCCACCCTCAAATTGAGGCTTGCCATCTGTGCCCAAGTGTCCCCTATAGTAGCCTACCACTGGGCCCCTTGTTACCAGAATGGGAGACAAAGCCTGTGGCTACACACTGAGAGAGTCCAATGTTATTGTTCAACACTGGAGAAAGAGTGCCATGTACCTTATGAACTTACATCCAGGGGCACAGGCATCCTGGAGTTCCTCCTGAGCATCCATCCAACCTCACCTAAGAGATTGGAGATTGGATAGAGAGCCCAAAGTGAGGAAACCTGGGATGTATCACTGGTTCTCCACAGACAGCAGATACTGTCTAGTCCAGCTGTTTCCCAGGACGTTCTCGCTACTCAGGACCGACGAGGCTAACTCTGCCCTTATTCAGAACCTCAGTTCTGATGCACAAGTTTGCGATTTCGCTGTTGGAGAAGACTGACCGACTGAATAGAAGAGAGCAGGGAAGAACTATGTTGGCTACCGTTTCATTTCTGATGCTTGGCAAGGAGCTGGCTCACCTATCTGATGAGGTCTTCTTTTCAGTCTTTGAAATCTACTGGAATGCAGAGGAATCATTTGAAGAGTTGGGTAAGGAACAAATTAGATTACCTCATGTCTTCCATGCCTTGCTACACTGCTGGGCAGCAAGCTTTTCCCCAAATGACTGCGATCTGCCCCGTCCCCTGCAACCAGATGAATAAGATCCTCCATCAGAGAAGTCTACACAACACTTCTGCCTTTGAAACAGTCCACATGTTGTTTTCTATGTTGGGAACTGCTTATCAACTTCTCTTTAGGGTAGACTAGTACACCTCAGTGATCTGGGGAATGAGCAGACATGTTAAAGTATATTGTTTCACTATATGAGAAACATTTTCCCATTTAAAATTATTTCAAGCCTGATTAATCCCGAAAGCCTCGCCCCCGCCCCCTCACTCAGTAATGCAACATGTCTTTAATACTTTTTAAATAATTTATTTGGTCTCCCTTTTAACAGAGGCCATGCCTCATCCTAAGAGGTTTCAATGGCACATGGTATATAGTAATCACTTAGGAACGTTGCACTTTAAAATAACTTTCTTTTATTTAAGATAAGTCAAACAGAATATCTTTCATATTGTCAATGAAGCAGTAACCACAGGTTATGTAATACTTCGCAGAAACCAGGGAGTGCTTTGAATGTTCGTGTGTGTTAGTTTCTTTAATGCTCAAACAAGACTCGCCATCTTCCCACTTTATACATGAAGACACAACGCGGAGGCGGTGGAATGGCCACCCAGTTAGTAAGTGGTGAGGTGGGGCCAGTTACTGTGGCTCTCTAGAGTGGGGATAGGTGGCTACCTCTAGCCATCCTGACTCTAATAACTACCTGTGAGATGTACTGGCTGTCTTGACCTTGGTTATCTCACTTAGGGCAGAATCTGGATTTAGTCAAGTCTAGCTCAGCCACACTCCAGCAGAACACCATGTGGACTCGTTTCCTGCCTCTGAATTGCTGTCTCCATATCATAGTGTAGCGACTGAGCCTAACCCGTCTCTTACTGGCTATTGGGAAAGTGGGTAAAGCTTTGACCTGTGATGGAACGTCATCCAGATTGTTGGCACAGAAGATGGACTATGGACCTGCAGAAGGATCCATGCCCACACGGCCCCCTGCTGTCATGAGAGGCTGTGGGCTCTCCTCTGGGATCCTTGCTTGTTTCCTCTGTGACGTTGGAGTGGGAATGACACTGATTTCCAGGCAGTGTGGCTCAGTGCTTCTGGGGAGACTCTAAGAATATGCTGTGTCTCCAAGTGAATCATTGTCAGAAGTGAAACTGATTGGATCATGTCTGTAGTTTTGAAACCCTCCATAAACATCCAGGAAAGGGCTATCTTTCAGGGCCCAAGAGATGGCTTGGCAGGTAAAAGGACCTGTGTGGCTTGACAACTTCAGTTTGGCTCATGAAACCCACATGGTAGAGGAAGGAATAACTCCTGAAAGTGATACAAGCACACCCTCTACTCTTATGCACATAAACATTCCCAAATAATGCGTGTAATAAATTAAAAAGCAATTTATATTGTAAATACAATTGATGCTTCATTATATTTATAATATTAAGTATAATTAATAGAAAAGGATCATCACTGACAACTTTGATGACAACAGTGCTTTTTACATGCATACAAGTAATACACACACACACACATACATATCTGCAGACAGTATAATTTATTTCATTTGTTGTATATGTATATGCATGTGTGGAGGTTTGAGGTTACTGTTAAGTGTCTTTCTCAATAGCTCTCCATCTTGGTTTTGTTGTTGTTGTTATTGTTTTTTTGAGACAGGGTCTCTCACTAACCTGGAGCTCCCTGATTGGCTAAACTAATTGGCCAATGAGCTTCAGGAATATGCCTGTCTCCCTTACCCTTAAGGCTGTTAAGCCATTGCTGCCCCTCCCCCTTTCTTAACACAAGTACTGGAGATCTGAATAAATATCCTTATCCTGCTGCAGCGAGCACTTTACCATCCTTCTAGCCCTACACATTATATTTTCAGTAGTAAATATGAGATCATACATACTGTGTGTGATTACGTGGTTTGTGTACTGAGTGTGTATAACCCTGGACACTTGCAGAGGACAGAACAGAAGGCTGTGTCTTCCTACCCCTTTGCAGCTTTTTGCCTTGAAACAGTGTCTCACTGAGCTGAAAACTCACTTTTTTTTTTTTTTTTTTTTTGGCTAGGCTGGGTAGCCAAAGAGCTCTCAGGGTCTGCCTGTCTCTGTCTCCTGACGCAGGGTTACAGGCCAGCACCAGTCAGCTCTTTTCTGTGGGTACTGGTAATTGGAACTTGGGCAGAACAGGTACTCATACCTACTGAGTGATCTCAGTAAGCCCATTTTATATATATATATATATATATATATATATTTTTTTTTTTTAAAGTGGAAATGAGATCCTACCCAACATGTAGTATTTTAACTTCTTGTTTCACTTAATTCAGCTCTAGTTTTTCTTATCTCAATCCATATTCTTGTTTAGAAGGCTGTTTCTGACTGGGCGAGGGTGAGGTTTGAGATGGCAGAGTCTAGCTCCCCATAATAAGACTGTAAATGAATGGTCCTAGATAGCTGTCAAGAGCCATTAGTGTAACAAGATATCACTCCCAAGTCAGGGAAAAAAATCTCTTTGTCTATGTGAAGGCTGATCCTTTTCTATATTTGGGGATTCATCAAAGGGGAGGTTTGTGGTAGTCTGTCTCGTTTTCTGCTCAAAACTTAGAAAATTGCTTGATTTAAAATGCAACTTCCCTCTCCTCCTTTCCATTTGTCATCTCTGAAACATGTTTTAAAAAGTGTTAAAATGAATAGGAAAACACTCTGAAATATAGTAATAATATTTTAGGTGGATAAAAGCATATCCTGGTAGAGAAACAAAAAATGTACAAATGGAAAGAAAGAACAGGGCTGAGGCCTTGCCTGCGGTCTCAGATCTTTCCTAATTTAACAAGTTGAACACTTTTGAGGTTTGTGACTGTACTGATGTGGAAACCAGGGAAACAGTTGTTAAGCATGTTGTGTGAGGCCAAAAACACAGGCCTTTAAAGAATGTTTTCTATGTCTTTTATTTTGAACTTTTTTTTTCTTTTTTCACATTTTGAAGTCTTTCCTGGTGGCTAAACCTTAATATTCTCTGACTTCTGGAAACACAGGCTCCCCTCCCACTCCTGGTATCCCATCCCCTCCAGCTTTAATTAATACTGTACAATAGAATTCTGACTTCACAGCCAAGCCCCCATCAGCCATAATCTTGTCAGCATTCACGAGCCAAACAGAAACACACACTTCTTCTCGCCGTCCAGGCACTTGCATCTATTATCAAATTTCCAGAGAAACCCTGTTTTGCTCTCCCATTCCCCTTCCTTCTCCTCTGTTTATTTATTTACCAGTCATATTTTCCCCATAGAAAGGCAAAGTGAGGAAGCCCTGCAAATGGAATCCGGGAAACTCTAAAGGCAGATGCCTCTGCTCTCTCCCAGCTGCTGTGTGTGGCCTGACAGAGAGGGTCTGTGGCTTTCCTGAGCGCAGCAGATGAGAAAGGGCTTGTGCGCAGACAGCCACTTTCACACACATAGCCGGGTGCAGCTCTGCAGAGTCTGGAGTGAGTTTTAAAGCTGCTCTTCTCTATCTGTGCAGAAGGCGTATATCATAAGCTGCTGTGTTTGGCATAAACCTCTGCTTAAGGGTTAAGGCAAATATACTTAATGTAAGTATTCAAGGCCCACATTAGTGCCTACTGGGGTGTGTGTGCGTGTGTGTGTGTGTGTGTGTGTGTGTGTGTGAAGAAGGAGAGGGAGGGAGAGAGAACATTCCTGTGATTGTAGAAGTAATATACACACTTACACCACTCCGTCCTCATTACCATATCCCGCATCACAGACCTCGGTCCCATCAATGGGATAGCCAAAATTCAGACAGTCAGAATCCCCTTACAGATATAGTGCAATGAGGCATTGTGCTGTTCATGCAACTATAGCTATTACATGTCATTCCTTGCTGGCTGTTGTGGCACACGCCTTTAATTCCAGCACTTAGGTGGCAGAGGCAAGTAGATCTCTGTGAGTTCAAGACCTGTCTGGACAGTCAGAGCTATCCAGAGAGCCTCTATCAAAACAAACATGCATACAAACAAACAACAAATGATACAATCCCATGTTACTCCTTAAAACCTAACCATCATTTTTAGTATTCTAGCATAAAGGTCAGCTTTACTTAAACGTTCTTTCTTTCTTTCTTTCTTCTTCTTCTTCTTCTTCTTCTTCTTCTTCTTCTTCTTCTTCT
>OU015753.1:95261817-95271939 GCA_907169655.1 Acomys percivali | reverse complement strand
TCCGGTTATTATTTTCATGTCGATAGCTTTTTGTAAAAATCCTTTTACTATGTGCACAAGGTGAAGTGATCATAAGAAAGGGCCGCTAAATACAAATCCATAAAGATAATTTTTAAACGTAACATGCTAGGAATTCAAGAAGGTAGGATGAAGAATTAGGTATTTTTTAACTGGCATTAAAACCATCCTCTGCCTGGTTTCATGGGCAATATTTATTCTTTCGCCCTAATTTTGGCAGCTTAATAGAACCAAAATTCTGCATAGACACTAAGACTCTAGATGGCCTTTTGTTTTGTTTTGCCTGATTTTCCTTCAACTTCCTTTCCTCTCTCTAGCAGCCAGGTCGGTGTAATACAGTAGGAAAGCTTGTCCCACAGGCTGGTTTTAGTTAATGATACTTAGCAGAAAAGCTTTGCACTTTCACGATAATTTCCAACAGGAAAAAAAAAAAAAACCTCTCTGGAACTTACTATTAATAATCAGCCCCCAATGTTAACCTCAGATCGGAGATTTATTAAACCTATTTGGCAGAGTGAAGTCGAATAACTAGATATTCAAGGATCTAGGCTGATCTCTGGCCCTGGAAAAGAGGCTCGGAAGCTAGTCAGCATACCTCAAATCTTGATTTCTACAAGAAATGACTAGTTTTTCTTTCTCAGGGTTGAGAGCTAGCATGGTCTGGCAAAAGCTTGCATCGCTTTAAGGGGCTACGAGAGAGCTAGCATCTCGTCCTCCTCACCAAGGGAGAAAGGTGAGCAAACGCTTTCTTTCCCCAGAAAGTTTTCTTCATCTCTGAAACCCTGGGTGTGCTCTGTGTCCACAAGCATCTATGAAATGCCTGCTCCATCCAGTTTACACTGGGGTTAATGGGGGCAAGATGGGGTTAAGCAGGCAGTACTTAGGTAGGAACTGCTTCCCACTTTTCTTAAGGTTTAGAAAATCAGCGACCCGGCGAATTAAACAAAACACCCACTTTTTGCGCCTGTGTGAAGGTCCACCTCCCTCGGGCAGAGTGAATCCTCCACCCTAACAGTTAGAGACCCATTTCTGGGAAAGTAAGAAGTTTCCCGAGGGTCTGCCCTCTGAGCTAGGGAAGGCGATCCCCAGAGGCCCGGAGGGGGGCGGGCTCCACATGTCCCCGCGCGCTGGGCAGGCAGGTGTGGTCCGGCGCCGGAGCACGCGCTCGCTGGCCGCGTCCCCCACGCCACCCGGGGTCCCTCCACATCCTCCGACCCTAGCCCCCCCGCCTTCCCGGGCCGGGCCCGCTCACTCGCCCGCCTCGCTCCCCGCCCCCCGAGTCTCGTTTCAGTCACCCTTTGTCCTTCCCCGGATTGGCAGGTTTTATTATTCCGCCTGAACAATCCGGCCGCCCAGTGGCTGAGGGTCGCTGACGTCGGCGGCAGAGCCGGGGAGTAGTTGGGATTCTGCTCTGTCAGTAACACATGTGTAAGCGCCGCCGAAGGAGCGAGCGAGCCGGCTAGAGGCCCGCGCCGCCGCCTCCGAGCCGGGCAGCAGCAAGCGGGGCATCCGATCGGTCCAGCGCTCACGGCTAGCCCTCAGCTCCCCACTCCGTGCGCCCTCGCACCGGCCGCGGGGCCGAGCTTGCACCGCCGCTCCCGGGCCGCGGGAGGGGGAGCTCGGCCGAGCCGCCGCCGGCCCGGAGCGGGCGGGCGGGCGGGCGGGAGGAAGGCGGCGGCGGCGGAGGAGGAGCGCGGGCGCGGCGGGGGCGGGGGCGCGTACAAAGTGAAGCCACATTGCCAAACTTGCAGCCGCGATTGCAGCAGTGGCTGCCGCTGCGCTGCGCGGGCCGGGCCGAGGGCGCCTGCAGCTGCTCGCGCGCAGCCGGGGACTGAGGACCGGGACCCTAGGGCTGAGACTTGACACTTTCTGCGCCGGGCCGTCTGCCACTTAGCGTGGGGCTCCCTCTACCCGCCTCAGAGCCACGCGATTTAAAAAAAAAAAAAAAAAGGCAGCCCTTAGCCCCCTCCTCCCCTTTCCTGCTTCTGCGAGAACTCCCTCCCTCCCTCCAGCTCCACCGGCCCCGGCGCCCCTGCCCTGGAAGCCGAGCGGCTCCTCTCGCATTTCGCCGCCGCCGCCGCCTCTCGCAGTATTGCAATATAGGGGAGAAGCAGGTAAGGGGGTGGCTGGGGGCGCCGCGGGCCCGGAGGGGGCGAGGGTGGGAGGAAGGGAGGGGGAGTTGATCGGGGCCCGGGCTGTTTTCTTTGGCTTCCTTCCCTTGACCGTCCCAAATTGCAAGTAAACAATACGTCGCCTTAGATAATGCGTGAGTCTGAAACTACCCGAGGCCGGCCTGCGAGCTAGCACAGAGGGCAGCCCGGGGCCGCCAGCTTTGTAGCGGTTCCTTGCTTACAAAAGGGTTCTTCTTGGAGACCCGGCTGGTGGGGACCCTGGAGAGGGCTGGGGGGGTGGTGGTGGTGGTGTGTGCAGTTCCAGTTCTTAAAGGAAAGGCAGGGGCTGCTTAGCTGAGAAGTGGTGTGTGCGTGGGTGGGGGCGATAGTCATGACCCCCCCCCAACACTATTTGAAACAGGGACCGAAACGCTCTAAGTGACCAGGATTCGGCGTTGCTGATTCTTTTTAAAAGAATTCCTCTTGGCTTACAAGTCTTTTGTTCCAATCCAGGAGAAATCCGGTGAATCACCTAATTAAAATCAAGACATGAATTAAGCATCCATTTTTGTACTACAAATGGCCAGCGCTACGTTTGTCCCTCCCTTGGTCTCCATTAAAAAACACCAGAGACGTTGTTAAAGGGGGCAGATTTTGCCTCTAGCTGCCAGCTCTGCTTTCTATTTCACTGACTATCCCAGGACCTAAATTGCTTGGCTATGTAATTACTAGAGTATAAGCCTATTTAACTTAAAAGCTTTCTTTTTTTTTTTTTTTTCCAACTCTAAATGAAACTTGATGAGGGCCCGTCCTTAGTTATCAGGGGAGTCAGTTTCTGGTCAGTCCTCTTGATTCATCTCTTTTAGATTTAATCAGCATTAAGGTATTGCTTGTCCTTAAGAGCTTTAGCTAATGGGGTTACTGGATGCTTTTCTCAGTGTAATGTTTCCTTTTCAAAAAAAATATACATATATATTTACCTCTCAGTAAAGATGGGGGCGGGGAGCAGCTTGGAGTCTCCTCCCTCCCCCTCCCCTCTTAAAAAGGAATTCGGAGCGATTAAACGTTGAGAGGGGGGCAGTTTAAAGACCTAGGGCAGGAAATGCAGATTCATTTGGGTTAGGGCTGAAATTGTAACAAAAAGCAATTCCTCGAGTAAATGCATCAGATAAATCAATTTACATAAAGGTATGATGCATTCGGATAAATGCAATGCTAATGGGTTTTAGAGCGGTCCTGTTTCCAGAGTCTCGGGGTTTTGTTACAGCTTAATTGGTGCAGTTCTTATTCTGGTTTATTGTGCGGTCACTGGACACACGTTCCGGGACTCTTTCGGAGGAAATGTGTTTAAAATCGGCCTATTTAAGGAACCGGAGTCCTTCTTTCGTTCCCTCTCCCCGGTTCTTTGCAGCAGTTAAGTTGGGCTGGGGACAGACAAAGTTCGCCCTCTCCCTACTGAGGTATCAGCTGAACGTCTTGAGCAGATAGCTGGGAGCCTGGGGGGGGGGGGGAGCCCACACTCTCGCCTTACAGAGGACAAAGACAAAACAAGCTGCTTAATTGGCAGTAAATAACTTGATCTTTTTATAGAATAAGTGACTGGAGAAACACTAGGACTTTATTGGACTCCGGATTGGAGGCAACAAATTAATCAGTTTAAGCTAAGCTTTATAAATTGATTCCTATATTATACCCCAGTTACTTCTCTTGTGGCATTCATTAGAAAGTGTGTGTTGGGGGGGTGTTTAAAAGCAGTTTGGGGTGACATCAGGACTGGCTTGAATTTAACTTGTGTGTCCCTCAATAGTGCCTCCTCGCATATTATCACACACACACACAAACACACACACACACACACACACACCCCTTTGGAGGAACAAAGCTCTCGCATTTAAATTGCTGATCAAGGGCAGATTAGCGAGACCAAAGTGGAGAGTGTTTGTATAGGAAGTTAACAGGCATCCTAAAGTTCAATGATCTTTTATCCTTGCCTGCGTCCTGAACACACTCATTGATCTTCAAAATGAAATGAGATTTTGAACAATAATGGGAGATGGCGGTCACCACAATGGCATGTGAAAGGTGCTGTTTAAAATACGAAAAACCAGTTTCGCAACTTTACACCCGGCACCCCCCTACCCCACCCCCCGCCACCTTGCTTCCCCTCCCACCACCTCCGTCTCCCCCTCTCGGCCTTTCCCTCCCTCCCACTTCACCCCCCACCCCCTCCTTGCAGAAAACCCCGAACTATTTGCAACTTGTGAACCGCAGCCTCACTTCCCCAGGCAGGCAGAGCTCGGGAGGGAACGTGGTTGCGGCGGGGCGGCCACCTCCAGCGGCCCGCGGCTGGCTCGCGGGGCTCGGCGGGGGCCGGGGAGGGGCCGGGCGCGGCGGTGGGTGGGTTTGACCCTCATTTGCTGGAGGCGGGCGGCGGCGCGAGGAGCGGGAGGAGGCGGGCGCTGGGAGGAGGGGGGAGAAGGAGGAGGAGGAGGCGCCGCGAGGGGTGGAGCGCGCCACCGAGCCTGGCTCTCGGAGTTTTGACAGTCCCCGAGCTGAAATTGTCAGCGGCGGCAAGCGCTTTGGAAAGTTGAGAGCAGCTCGTGGCCCCAGAACAAAGCTTGAGAAAAGTAAACAGGCGGCTGCTGCCTGCGAGCCTCCCTCTTTTCCTTCTCTCGGATCGGCCACCTTCCCGCCCTGGCCCTGCCTGCTGCTTCTCTTGCAGCCACTCCGGGGAGGGAGGAGGGGAGCGCGCTGGCTTCAGACGCCCCGGGATTGACTTCTAACTTTTGCATCGCCCGTTTTGTCTTTCTCTCTCTCTTTCTCTCTCCAGACCATGGTGAATCCGGGCAGCAGCTCGCAGCCGCCCCCGGTGACGGCCGGCTCCCTCTCCTGGAAGCGCTGCGCAGGCTGCGGGGGCAAGATTGCAGACCGCTTTCTGCTCTATGCTATGGACAGCTACTGGCACAGCCGCTGCCTCAAGTGCTCCTGCTGCCAGGCGCAGCTGGGCGACATCGGCACGTCCTGTTACACCAAGAGCGGCATGATCCTCTGCAGAAATGACTACATCAGGTAAGTCGGTTGCCTTTCTGCCAGATGGGCAAGAGCAAGGCCAGAGGTTACCAGGGGTTTAAGGAAGGATCGGACATCTTTTGGCGATCTTGTCAGTCTTTGCTTTAAAAAAACAAAACAAAAAACCCAAAAGAAATAAACAAACAAAAGCCAGCCCCAAACCAAAAACCTCTTTAGTTGGCATCATTTAAGGGACTCAAGAAAGCATGTGTCACTTTTACAGTATTTAATCTCAAACTAAGGTCTGGTGGTATGTGGGTGGTTAGGCGTCCAAAGTTGAACACCCTCTGGATTAAATTCTGTGTAGCCTCAGTTTGGGGTTCAGGTTAAAAGTAAACATGTCTAAAATGTGGGCGTTCGGGTGCTTTCTTAGAGCTAGGCAGGGACTCGTGGAGACACTTAGAGACAAAAGGTTTACTTAAAAATAAAGTGCAGTTAGTGAGAAATTCTTCATCTCTAGTGATGGCTAATTATGATATTTACATAAGCGCTTTTTAAGTTTTGAGCAGAATGCTGTGTGACTCATTCTTAGTGCTCCTTGTGAAAAACACTGATTACCCATCAGTTTAAAGACTTGTAATTTTTTATAGTAAATAATAATATTAATAAAATAAAGTCAAGACTTAGTGGTAGTGTTTATCTTCATAGGCTCAGTAGAAAGGTTTGGTATGCTCACTGTTGGTGTATGGGAAAGTTTGTGGTTTTCACTTTCTTTACTTTTTATTTTTTTTCATTTGAAGAATGTTGGGGTTTGTTTTGTTGTTGTTGTCATTTGTAGCACTGCCCTTGATCCCCAAGAGAGAGGATAGGGTTATGCTAATCTAGCATTTTAAAGCAATTCTTAAAGTATAGGAACAGTCATGCCCGTGTAAGCAGTCTTTTCCAACAGCCTTCAGGGCAGCTAATGGAAAGAATTCAGGAGGTCAGGTGCCTATAGGATCTTTTCAGGTGAACTCAAGCTCCTTAAACTCATTAATTTGAAAGGAGGCATTTGAAGGATTACACATTTAATTTGAGTAAATGGTTTGATAGACTGACGCACATGAATGCTTCTAGGAGGTGTTCTGTTTCAACATCCAGTAATTAACACACACACACACACACACACACACACACACACCAATGCCACTGGGGGGGAAAACGTGGTTCAAAGAATTATTCTATTTAAGTCTGTGTTCTAAACCTTTGTCTGTATAGTGATTCGCAGAAAATCCAGTTCTGTCTTTATTGCTGGTAAATCAGTGGATGAGACATTTTATTCAGACTTTAACCCGGTGGGGTTATCATTTGTGGCTGATGCTGCCCAAGTTCCCTGTGCAGCTTGGAACTGAATCTGGGTGTGTTTGCCTCTGGTGATAATCATTTGAGGAAAGGGATGGAGTGAAATGACGTTTGGTTATTCTGATAATGCAGACTATATCCACTCTGCTGGCATCCTCCGAAACATGGGAGGCAGAGGGCTTGTATATTTAAATGAATAGGGCTGCATTAATTTCACTAAGTGTTCTTTTAGAAGTAAATGTTGGAAAATCAGCAGGAGCTTGGGTGTAATGCTTTCTGGTTCTCTTTCCAAGCGGTGCCATGAGCTTTGACAGTATTGTAATTAAGCGGAGACAAAAGTGTGGTAAGAAAGGATGGTGGTTTGAAGCGGAAAAATTGACAGTGCAGTTAAGATTTGGTGAATGCAGTTTCATCTCTTCGAATGTCTTCAAAGGGGGGGGGGGGAGACTATCTTCGCTTCTGATTACCACTAATTAAACAGAAGATGGGTCCACTTGATTCCCATAGGACAAGTTTAGGCAAGTGGCTTCCTGGGAACGAGGTCCATTGCTTTCCTTATTCCTGGGGCTAAATAATAAAGGTCCTTTGGGTGTTTTGGGGGAGAGAGGGTTAGTGCAGGGTGTACACACTAAACCTTAGGTAATCTTGGAGTCTTGCTTTTTTTTTTTTTTTTTTCTTTTTTTCTTTTTTTCTTTTTTTGCCTCTGAACTTGCGTTAGGCTTGCTCTAGAACTAGCTGCTGCTCCGAGAAACTTGTCTGGCCCAGAGAGAGAGGAATTCTAGTTCAGTGCCAAATGATCTTGGAGCCTCACACTTTGATCAGGGCACGCCAAGCCCAACCTCTAGTCCAGCCCAGAGATACACCTGAAGTCATCCATTTCTCTCTGTCATTCAAGGAACCAAAGGATGGGAAAATGAAGAATGTGTTGGCATTCATTTCCCTCTCACACACCCCTTCTCCCAGACGCCCCCAGTTTCATTTGGTGGGAGTCTTTCAGTTCTTAAAGAGACTGAGTACTGGAGTCCTCCTTTGCTAGTCCACAGGTGAAGAGGGCTCCTTTGCCTGGCTGGGACGACAGGGCAATTATATTAAGGGGCTTGTACACTGCTTGGCTTTATGGGTTTTTGTTTTGTTGTTGTTTTTTAAACAACTAAGATCTGGCTACAAAGCGGCGAGGAAGGAAGAGGGAGGTGTTTTCCCTCGTTCCCTCCCCCCCCCCCCTCCGTGGCCAAGTGTCGATTGGGCAGAGCTGGGCTTCTGCCTCCTCTCCTCCAAGATTTCAGATAAAGCAGCGGCCTTGCTGCAGCGAATCTGCACAATTAAAAGCTTTAATTAGTGGCTCCTCCATTTTCTTAGTTCTGATGGGCTTTATCTAATGAGATCTGGTCTCTGGCTTAGATCTACTTCGAATGACGTGTCCGCAATGAATGAGAGCTTCGTCGCAAACAAAACATTTAATTAACAAAATTGGCCTCTAAGAGAGGGAGGGAAAGGCTGGAAGCGGGGTGTAGAGAGGAGGGGGGAGGGCGGATCTTAAAGGGACCCAAGTCTGCCTGACCCTTCCACCTTCCAGAAGTCGGGGAACCTCACAGCAGCCCCTTCCCTTCCGCGGCTCCTTACTCCCACCCCCCACCCCCCAGCTCCACCCAAGCGCCACAGAGTAGCTTTGCAAACTCCGGTTCTTTCCCCCAACAAGCTTTCTTCCACCCCCCACCGCCCCCCCACTTCGGGCCGTGTGACTAGCGCGGAAAGTGCCGCCGGAGGAGGAAGTTCGGACGCCGGCGGGTGGGGCTCTGGTCAGAGCCAGCGAGTGGGTGGGCCCGGTCCACGGTGCGGGGCCGCGAGGGGGCGAGCGCAGGGCAGGAGCCGGCGCGGTGGCGCTAGTGTCCCCGGCTCCGCTCCGGCGGCGGTTCACGTGGCGCCCGCAGCCGCAGTGAGCTGAGCTTGGGGCACAGGCAGGGGTTTTGAGGGTGGCCGGCTATGGAGGGTGTGTTTGGGGAAGGGATTCGCCTTAGGAAGGGAGATGCCGCCTGGCAAAGAGTTCATTTCCCTGGTAATCAACAGCAAGCTGCTATATTCAGAGAATGCTGTCCCTTTAATTGAACAGGCTAGGTAATTAAATGGCACTTTTCCAATAGGACGTGCTAGGTAAATCTAATAGTTGGTTATTTAATATCACTTTGAAGTCTGCCCACTCAAGCACAATGACAGCACAGGAGCTTGTGAACTATTAGCTAGGAAAAAAAAAAAACCCAGGATCTCAAAAATTAATTAAATCGCATGCAATTTAGGGGGAACGTTTATCTTGATTTGTCATAACAGAATTAATTCAAGGCCTCCAATTCACTTGGGGGCAGATCTGTTACTCTGAATTAACCAAGCGTAATTTGGCTGATTTTTTTTTTTTTTCCCTCCCTCCCCTCTCTAATGCAGTGGTTGCGATTATGCACAGCCCCCCCTCTTAGGTATAAATAGCTTCTGGTGCTTTTAAGGCGCTTGGGCTCTAGTTATCCCGAAGTACCTTTAATGGACTTGGCTCCAGGCATAATTTCTGGGTTGCATTTCTTTGTTACATTTAATATAGCTGGTGCAGAATTTAGATTAAATATAGGATCCTGCTGGAAAACCAATTGCTTCTAGATCAGTAGCTGTGGATGTACATTTTTCTCCTCAGATAGGTTGCTGATATTTACTTGCAGGTACAAATGTGTACCTTTCAGCTACACTCCGGGAAGTGTACCTCTCCAGTGCCTGAAAGCAGTTTAGAAAACACAGCCAGGTAGTGCTCCATATTGCATGTATTTTGCTTGAAGTAATAATGCGGTTGAAAATAAGCCCACCCATTGGCCATTGAAGTTACTGAAAGATGCTAAATACAGTTCGTTTCTCCATCTCTTTGAGTCAGCAAGGAGATTCGGAACTGAGCCTGCAGTCAGGGACCACACTACCCAGTAGTCTCAGATAGGAGCAAGGCCCCTTAAAAGTGGGATTTCTTCCCATCTTTTCCCTTTCCCCATGTAAAGAACTCTTGATGTTTGTGATTGATTGCATTGCCCAAATGCTGAAATATTAACGACCTTCTTGGACTGAGGACCCAAAGAAAGGAAACTGAAACCAATTCTGTCATCACAATTAAAGACTCCCCTGGCTTTAATTAGCCTGACCTGGGGTATATCTTCTGGTTGCTCGAGTTAAAGAGAAAAGAGCCCATTATAGTCCAGTCTGAGACCGATAGCAACTT
The DNA here is from genome assembly GCA_907169655.1 of Acomys percivali. Taxonomy (NCBI): domain Eukaryota; kingdom Metazoa; phylum Chordata; class Mammalia; order Rodentia; family Muridae; genus Acomys; species Acomys percivali. Next base: position 95,262,219 of record OU015753.1, on the reverse strand, counting down.
AATTGAGCACCTAAAGCCTCGAGCCTTTTAAATCAAACACTGTCCTGGACAGTCCCCCTGGTTAGATAATTAACTCTCCAACGCACAAGGAAAAAAAAAAGAGAGAGAGAGAGAACTTTTCAGAAAAAGGATAGAATTCTAATGGTTGTCTTCATCTTGTAAGAGATTAGAATGTGTAAGCCGTGTGAGCTTAAAGCTGTGGAGTCAGATGGCATGAAACTCCATTTACGCAGTGTTTAGCAGCAAGCCCATCAGCCGTAGTAGCAGGTCTTGGTCATTTTCAGACTTTGTAATTTTTGACACTTCAGGAATCCATGACTTTGTGAATGATTGTTCTGTGACAGGTTATGAAAGCCATGCTGGAGAAAATAAAGATATGGGGAAGGCTTTTTGGCTCACATA
>OU015753.1:95241817-95256817 GCA_907169655.1 Acomys percivali | reverse complement strand
GATCACCTATGTTGTGTTTTTTATCGGAGGCGTCTGTTTTCCATGCCTTGCTCAGGGTGGGAGTTGTAGGGTGTTCCTATTGGGAACACAAAAGTATGGTTCAGGCTGTGGAAAAGAATACACCAGTGTGTATTTTCTGAGTGTTGGAGGGTCCCTCCCTCCTAAAACAGAGGGAGACAGGTGGCCTTCAAAAATTAATTGCACATAAAAGGCATAAGGAAATAAAACGTAAGGAAATGCTCTTGTTGGGTTCGCTGTGTTTTGGGGGGTGGTGTTAATTAAGCGCATTTCCCTGTTGGCACGAATGTCTCACGTTTTTGCCCTTGGTGCTCTGCTCACCGAGAGCACAGTCAATTCGCAAGGTAGTTTTTGTAAATAAAGGTTCTGGGCAAGCAGAGTGTGGTCCAGAGAGATATTAATGAGAAGGCAAGAGGAAGAGTTAATGAAAACACACTTCCTAGTGGAACATAAACTGCTTTTTGGAGAATGCTTTAAAATGATTTCCCCAAAACCCCGTGGCGTTTCTTTTCTACGGGAGATGAGATGAGGAGAAATGACAAATAGTTCCATTTTATTATTTTCTTTTTTTCTTATTCTCCGTGTTTGGGGGTTGAGAAAATTGGATATTTATTTTGGCTATTTTCCTTCCATTCGCAGAACCAATTACATCTTAGTACACGGTGCATAGTAAATGTATTTAGCCATCCTCTGTCTTTAAAATAATGAGCTGATTATTTGTGTGACCCTTTAAAGGCTGTTGACTGTATGAGGCGTATCAGCCCTGTCATCCGGTCCTTTTTAAACTTTTTTTTCTCCTGAAACGTGTTTCTGGTGTTAGGATTGCGGTACTCAGCCTCTTTACTGAAGCACTGGCTTTTGTATCTTCTGAGGAAAATAAGTTTAAGGTTCTCAGCAGACATCTCATATTGACTGAAGTCTGGGTCCAGTGGTCTTGAGGAGCTACGGAGTCTCATGGCTTCTGTCATTTGTAGGAGGCTTCATGAGTGCCCACACCATGGTGCTGTCTAGACTATGTGAAAAATCAGAAATTGGGACTCATTTTCTCCCTTGTAGACAGACTCCTGCCTGCTCTGGAATTTTTTTTTTTCCTTCCATTCAGAGGTGTAAGGGGACCTTCCACAGTGTTTTATACCTCAGTTGGAGGAAGATTTAGCAAAGCTTTCTAGGTTACATAGCACTTCATGCTTCCCCTTAGTTACATAATTGGTGTTGTGTGCATCCATCGCAGAGGACATTTGATGCTCATTTATTAAATATGCTTGCTGGCTGCTGGCGCATCTTTGTTCTGGACAGACAAATTACCTTCCTCACACTGAGCTTCCACTCTGGGGAATTGGGCCTCCACCACTTTAATTAGCTTGGAAGTGGGGGTTGTAGACTCGGGTCTTTGGTAAGTTAGGGGAAGGGTGGAAGGAGAAGTTCCTGAGATGCTCCAAATGTCATTTAAAAACCCCTCAAAACCTATAGAAGTGATTCCGCTTTGGTAATTGCAGGCATATTGTGTGTGGTGGCTGCGCGTTGCCATTTGCGCCTTCGGATGTTGGAGCTAGGCGGTCACACTGGACCGAGCTCTTCAGTCCATTTCAGGCCATCAGCACATCACATGTGCTTTGCCTGTAATGTTTGTGTAACATGACTCGACAAAAGTAAGAAGTCATGAAAAAGAATACTTGTACATTTGAACGTTGAATTTGCCACACGCATCTTCTAGAGTGAAGAGCCAACATGAATGAAGACCTGTTATGTGAAAATAGCAGAATGATAATGCTCTCTTATTTATACTAAGTAATAGCTTTGCGACCCTACTTTTAAGGGGAGGAAACCGAGGCATGGGCAATTTAAGTCACTTGCCACAGGTGAGACAATTGAGCCCAAAACTTCTTAGGGGTAAGGGACCGTGCTCTGAATGGCCCTGTGATTTTTGTTTGCTTGCTTGCTTGTTTTGTTTTTTAACATTGAGATCCCCTATGAGTGGAGACCTTCCAATTGATGCTTTTTGGAGAGAAACTCGACCGGAGTTTGAGGATAGTAGAAGTCTCCATCAGAACCTTCTCAGAGTCCGTTTGCCGGCTCATTTTCTCCGCTAGTAAAACATGTTCTGCTTCGGAGTAAGGCGCACAGAGAGCCTACATCAAGTCGCAGTTGGAACGTAATCTAATGAGAGAAGATTAGTGGATGTAGAAGCCACCAAAGCTGTGCTGTTTGAGTTGAACACCTCTCAAATGTAGCATTTTTAGCTAAGATGCCCATTTCTGTTTCTTGCAGGTCTGCTGAAAGGCCAGAGTAATGCAGAATGTGTGCCTTCATCTCAGATTTCGTTCATCACAGGTGGATCCCGTGTGTCTTCAGTAGACAAGTCACCTTTGTAGCTAGCACCAGTGCCAGCTCCATGCCATCGCACCTTCTTTAGTCTTGAGTGCCCTTCCTGCATTTATTGGTATATTAAAATGACTGAATATGGACATTAAGGACTCCATGAACCTGGGCTAATGGGAGACGGTAGCGAAAATGAAAAAAGATCCACCGAAGGACATCTTGGGGAGGGGGGGAGGGTGCTTGGGGGGAGGGAAATGACTAATGAAGCTAATTAAAAGAAGCATCCGAATCTGCTTTCTACCCTCATTAACAATTAGCAGGGCACCGGCCAGAGTTTGTACCCTGTGTTTTACCTTAACAACATTCTGTTTGCTCTTTGTATATTTAAGTGTTGTAATGAAATGTGTTTCAATCAAACTGAACATGAGTTAAAAAAAAAAAAAAAAAAGAAAAAGAAAGAGATGTGGCTTTTGTGATATTCCAGTCACAAACACTTTTATTGTATCTCTGTAAAATACAATGTATGTATGCATGTGAATGTTCTTGTCCTGATGTTGCTCCGCCCATGACAAAGGTTAAAAAAAAAAGAAAAGGGGAAAAAAAAAAAATCAGGCTCATAGCCGCTACTATGTAGAACCCCCATCCCCTACTTCTAATTTGCTGAATGAAGAAAAAAAAAATCTTTTATTTGTGATATTTTCAGAGGCATTTGCTCTAGTATGGTGTATTTAAATAATAAAAACTTAAAAGAAAAATATTCAACAGAGTTTGGGTTTGAACACTGCCTTTTCTCTTACGTATTTTGGAAGGATTCAGAGTATTTTTGTTGTTGTCTATAGCAAACGTTTAAATCTAGGATGGGAGAAATGGACTTGATACCTGTATTTAGCTCCAGATTAATAAAGTAGTCCTCGGATTACTTACCTATGCTATTGTAAACTAAGAATATGGTGTCAACAGCATTCTGCCTCGGACGTCTCTGGTGTGTAAACACGAGAACTTGTTGGATGTTTCAGCTCTGCTCTCAGTAGGAAAGCCTTGGGTATTGGTCACAGGTACATTACCAAAAAAAAAAAAAAAAAATGACAGCAGAACCTCATATCAGGTTTGTGGCGTTTCTGGAGCTATTTGTGTGGGTCCCGTACACTCACTAGTTTGGGGGCTCCAGCGCTCACTGGCTATGGTGGTCTTGGATGAGCAAAACAGCCTTTGTCCAGTGAGCCCTGGGACTCTTGCCCGGCTGTGGCCTTGTTCTTTTTGATCTTCTTCACTGACTCTCCTTTTTCTTATGTTTATGGGGGAGGATTCAGGTCTTCTTGCTGGCTCCTAGTTGCTAAGACTCCACCACACCACCACAGTGCCAGCTGTGCCCACAGAGGTTCCTACGGAAGGTGTGGAGCACCGTGCTTCAGTAGCGGCCCTGTTCCTACTGGACCTAGCCAGAGCCAAAGGGCCTAGGTGCCAGGGTGGTGCCTTGGCTGGTTATGTGAAGGTAAAACCTCAGCCCCTCACAGGCTGCTGACAACAAGGGCGTTCATGCTGCCAATGCTGTTTTCTTTAAAAAAAAAAAAAAAAAAAAAAAAATTGGTGATTTATTTTGTTTGAGCAAAGCTCCTGATGAAGAAAAACTCTGTCTGAAAACAGAAGTGGGTGTTGACTGAGCAGCGTTTTCTACTAACTTCCTACTTCCAAAGATCCCAAGCCAGGAAGAAAAGTTAGCTGTTGAAACTGCAGACCTCTCCTGTAGGAAGATTTAAAAGCAGGAATATTAAAGGGAATCGTTTTGCTTGCTTGTAGTTTATATCAAAACACAAAACAAAACAACAACAAAAATCAAGAGGAATAACAAGATAAAGAAATCCATGCACACGCAATACCTGAGTTAGAACCGTGCAGAATTTCTCTTAAACCTGTTCTGACTAAAGCCACACACCCCCACTTTTCCCCTTAAGATACTCTGAAAGCATTTGGTCTGTTCCAGGAAGGGGGGGGGGGGCGCATGGGCTGTTGTTCAGAGGAGAGCAGACATCTATGTTTTTAACAAAAGCACTCATGTCACATGTAGTGTAGAAATTCAAAGGACGTGGCTAATAACTTTTAGTAATACAGTATGGCATTCAGTAATGGGGAGGGCAAAGGTCATTACCGCCTTTTAAATGAACTATTATATGGCTGGCTCCTCAAGCACTGTGGCATATTTCCTAACGAGCTTCTAAAAGCATTTCTTAGGTTGCAGACCTATAAGATTACAAATGTCACTCATGTTAGTATAATCCGCATGCAAGCGATGAAGCCTTCTCTTTGATGTGCTAAATTGGAGAAGGACTAATGGAGCTATGAATATACAATAGAACATATTTAAGTAGTAGTCTTGCTTTAGGTAAAACACTTTCTTGAAACCAGAGGCATTTCAAACAATAAAACCCCCCTGTAATGGGGATGCTCCACGTGGCTAGACAGCTCCTAAAAACACTCAGGGGTATTCTGATGTGAGCAGTGATTGTGTGTGGGTCCTCCCCCAAAACCCAGTGTTTCTTTGGAGGAAAAAAAAAAAAAAAAAAAAAAGAATCCCTGAGCCTTACCCTCCTTCCCTCCCTTGCACTTGTGATGTTGTGGGTGTGTGTTTTCTGAAAGGGCTTCATGTGAACCACGCCACACAGCAAGACAGGCCCTGGTCCTTACAAGGAAGGCACACTTAAAAATAAAAAGCAGGGATTACTGAGCCTTGCTCCAGATAAAAAAATTATGTTTATGATACATATAAATGCCTCAATCATGCAAATTGTCACTCTTGCTAATGAAACGGTGTTGTGAGAAGATTGTCCTCTGAAGGGTTTGATGTTGGGTGGTGTTTGTTTTTACCTATCTGCCTGCCTAGGTGTACATATCCTGCAAAGCTGAGGAGCCCAAAGATGTTCCACGCCAACTCCCCACAGGAAGTTAGTCCCAGCCCCTCCTGGTTTATTAGGAATAGTTGAACATGGACTGTTGTGTCTTTAAAAACCCAAATTGAGGGGACTGTCTCGTGGAAATGAGGTCTGTGAAATTGCCAACCTCTTAATATTAACTATATTTAAGTTCTTTCTGCTGCCCTTTTTCACACTGATATTTGAAACAACTAATAGTCTAAAATGAAGCTCTTAAATTAAATGCTTTTAAATGTCAATATAGTAAGATTCTAATGCGTAGTACTGCTTACATAAAATATTTCTTAGGGTCAATAAATTATGGAACAAACAGTGAATCCAAGAGCTGTGTATCAAGAGCGGGGTGAAGAGGTTCCCTATAGCTTAAATAATTGTTCTAAATTAAAAAGTGGTTGCCCAAAGAGACTTTGGGGTGGGGGCGGGTGGTGCGGGCATTTCCCATCCTGGGTGCTCACTGCCCCGCCCTCACTTTGAGAGGTTGTTGCAAACACCAATCACTTACAAGTTAATGTTCATCTTGGTTCTGTTACTGAAACTCACCTATTGTCAGTCCAGCCAAGTCACAGGAATGCTTACTGCAGTTAAAAAGCAATTTGTTTCCACGAAACTGCAATTAAAGTATTACCAAGCAGCCATTTTAGATTGGCAGTGCTCTGAAGGCTTGTTAAACAGCCAGCAACTCCCACTTGCAGAGGTTGAGGTCTGACAAGCGGCAAAGTACAACACCTTCCCCGACGCTGGGCACCTAGTTAGCTGGCGTTCGTAGCCCTCTGTTCCCATTGCACGCACGCTGAGAGCAACAAGTCAGGGCCAATTTTTGGAAGGTGAACTTGTAACTCGCCTCAAGTGGATACGATTTTCAGCTATACAGGGCATACTTTATGCGAATAGATGTGTAGATGTGTGCACGCATCCTAGAGGGAATGTTTTCAAGTACAGATTGATTCTGCTGAGAATGGACTGCAAGTCCGAGGTCTCAAGCCAATAATGTACTACAGGTCCTGACATGTTACAGCTGTGTAAACAGGGCCATTCTCTCTCCTAAATCACAACTAATAAAGCGTAGGATGGAAATCAATTGATTCTGTTATAAGTTTTTTGAATGACCCTGGAAAGTTGTTCAATGGCTCAGTCAGAATGGGTAGACCAACAAAGTTCCCACTTTCCTAGCCTCTCCTCAGAGACTGACAGGGGTCTTGTGGGCATCTGTGGCACTACCTATCCCGACTTGGTGGAGAGAGGAAGAAAGGGTCTGAACAGAGTTCCTCTTGCCTGTCTACACAGTTGGAGCTTGCCTAGTGCAGAAAGGTTTCACTGAAGATGGGAGGCCTTGCTGCAAGAGCCTAAGAGAAGGCAGATATCAGGAATCATGCTTTAAGGTGGAATTAGGGCTGAGCAGTCATTAGCTGGTCAGCTTACAGGGCCTCACCTTCCTTCATCTCCCTACCCGGAACCAAAAGATTTACAAAACCTTCAACTTTTCAAAAAGCATTTTCCTCCTTCTATGCTTTCACTTGTGTTGTTTGAGCTGTCTTTTTTTTTTTTTTTTTTTTTTAACTTTTGGAGAAAACACTAAAGATGTTCTTCCTAAATTAATTGTTCATTTTGAGTGAATTGACTGTTTTAGAAACCGTAAAGCTAAAGAATCTAAGGACAACTGAATTTCCAAACGAAGATTAATTATAGAAGCTGGAAAGGAAACGGAGTGCTTGGGCTGCACTTGTTTGCTTTTTTCCTTAGAAGTTTGCTGGAGATGGGTGTGGCAAACGCTGAACATTCCTTTAAGGCTTCTGATTCAGTTTCTTTCACCCAGCGGGGGACTTAGAGTTGCTGGAAACTTTGAATCTCTAACTATAATGCTTCCTGTAAGAATTCTATTGTGCAGTTGCTTAGTTTTGTAGTGTGTTAACATTTTCACTAAAGACCTAAGTGTCCACGCAGTCCCACCTGCCTTGACGCTATTCCTCAGATTTAGTTCAGTTTCATGTGCTGGAGAGGCTTTGTGTCCAGTGTGCTTTCGTTTCGTAGGCTGGATGAGCAGCCTCTGATGCACCGGGATTACAGGTATGTGCCACCATGCTTGAATTGCATTACTTGGTTCCATAGTTGAGTAATCTGAGGTTCCAAGAAGTGACCAAATGACCATACAGAGTGAGGGACTGCTCACTGGAAGACTAAGATTTAAGAGCATTCAAAAAGTCCTCAGCAATTAATGTTTATTACAGTACTCCTTAGATGTAAAATTCATACTTAAAAATCCATAACTAACAGAATCTCACACCTTTATGTAAGTGCAGGATCAGGTGCTGGAGAGATGGCTCAGTGATTAAGAGCACTTGCTGCTCTTTCAGAGAACCTGATTTCTGTTCCCAAAACCCACACTGGGCAGCCCACAGTCATTTCCTCTTCTACTGTCCTCTGCCAGACCCCAACATGCATGACATATGCATACACACACACACACACACACACACACACACATTAAAAATACCTAAAAGTTTGGTGCAGGGTGGATATATGTACTCTTTTGCCCCTGTCTCAGGCACGGTGGTGCCCCACTTTCTGTCCTGGGCATTTAGGGAGTTTTCCAACAGTGATACACTTCATCCCATGGCCTGTAACTAGTTTCTTTGCCCTTAAAATATTAAAATATCATGCTTTATCTTTCCCTAACCTGAAATATTAATGGGTTTACATTGCCTGCATATTTCAGCTTTGCTCTAAAACAAGTATCTTTTTGAGTACGATGAAATCTCAACTATCTTATCATGAATGATTAAGTAGAAACTCATCATGACTCTGACCACAAATTGTTGCTGAGAAAAAGAACATGAGTTTAGGAATCATATTGTCTAACACCCAAGTTAATAGATGATGTATATAATATTTTCAGAAGGACTGGGGTGGCTCAATCCAGATTTTTTGCCTTATTATTTAGTTATCTGAGATAGATTCTCAAATCGCCCCGAGTGGCCTGGCACTCACTCTGCAGAACAGACTGGTCTCAGACCCACAGAGACCCACCTGCCTCTGCCTCCTAAGTGTTAGGATTGAAGGTGTGTTCTACCACACCTGGCCTTCTTCATCTTATTTTTGAGACAGAGTTTTCTTCTTTTCTTTTTTAAAGTATTTATTTATTTATTTTATGCATATGATGATCTATTTGCCTGTATATCTGCACACCAGAAGAGGGCATCAGATCACACTATAGATGGTTGTGAGCCACAATGTGGTTGTTGGGAATTGAACTCAGGACCTCTGGAAGAGCAGACAGTGCTCTTAACCATTGAGCCATCTCTCCAGGCCTGAGACAGTGTTCTCAATGAGTCTTTGGCTAGACTGGTTGGACAGCAAGGCCCAGGAACCCGCTCGTTGTCTCCCGGAGCTGAGATTACGAGAGGGCGTCACCACTCTCAGCATCCTACTTGAGTGTTGGGGATCCCAATTCAGGTCCTCAAGGCTGCAACAGCAAGCGCTTTAACGCTCTGTATTAGTTACTTTTCCCTTGTTGCGATACCATAAAGTCAAAAACAACTTAGGGTAGAAAGGGTTTATTTTAGCTTATGGCTCCTGCCCATCACAGTAGGTTAGGCAAGTGTCAAGTGCAGAGCGGGGAGAGGGGGGCGTGTTTCCATAATATCCACACACAGGAGGCAGAGAGCGAAAGAACAGGAAGCAGGGTGAAGCTAAAACTCTAAAAGCCCACTTCCAGTGACCTCCTTCCGCCAGCAAAGCCCCACCCCCCAAAAGCACCATAACCTTCCCAAACACCGCCACAAACACCGCTACCAATTGGCCACCAAATGTTCAAATACGGGAGCCTATTTTTCTTCCGATTTTCTTCCAACCCCTTACACCAGCCGAGCCAGCTCTCCAGCTCCAAGTTGAATTACTTACTGCAAGTCATTGCAAAGCCAGCTATGGTAGCAGATCCTTGTAATCCTAGCACTCTGAAGTTGAGGCAGAAACATCAAGAGAGCAAGACCAATTTTGGCTACATGAGACTCCGTCTCAAAGTAAGCCAAGAAATAAGCAAACAAATTTAAAAGTCATTGTATATTTATATAAAAGACATATACACACAGACAATTTTATAGAAAAAATTTTACTTGTCTAGGCATATGTGAAAAGCATACATACGATGGGGGGAAAAACCCAATATTTGTATTTGTTGTTTTAAGATAGAAGAGCACTGAAGTATTCAAATGGAACAGATTATACTTTTAATTACATCCAAACAGAATTCTAAGCTGATTTTTAAAAATTTGTTGGCTCTTCTTCCTATTCTCCCATTAATTGCTAGAGTCCAAAAAGATATCGAGATTTGTAAATAAATTACTGTAACACACCATTAGATCCAAGTTGCTTTCATTACAAAGAGAATAGTTGAGAAAGGCGCTCCACTTTAATAAAACATTTTTTGATGTTGTTGTAAAGATTAAACCAAAAAGACTTCTTTTTCTTTCATATATATATATATATATGGAAATAAAATATTTTGACTATGATAGGTTTGAATGCCAAAGCACCAAATCTCAACACCCATCATTTTTAATTTTTTCTTGTAATATCTTACAACCCAATGGCCCTTTGCAGGCTATTGATTTACTCTTCTATTCTATTATGTACAACATCAGATGAAAGTTAGCCAATATGTATTTAACCATTCTTTTTTTGGTTTTGTTGTTGTTGTTATTGTTTTTGAGACGGGGTTTCTCTGTGTAGCCTTGGCAATCCTGGTCTCACTTTGCAGACCAGGCTGGTCTTGAACTCACAGCAATCCACTTGCCTCTGCCTCCCTGAGTAGTGGTATTAAAGGCATGCACTACCATGACTGGCTGCCAATCTATTTCAGCTTGAAGATTAAGTTGCTCTTCTCCCTGGATACAAATGGCTATACACATATCCTCCTTAAGTTGGAAAATTCTAGAAAATATGCATAAGTTGAATATACGTGGAGATTCAAAACTGTGGAATATCAGTAATAAATAGCAAAGCAGTATATATTTGTTATCCCATTGTTTTTATTTTATGTGTGTGTATGAATGCCTGTACATAGGTGTGTGTGCTATGTGAGTGCCTGATGTTCACAGAGGTTGGAAGAGAACACCAAATTCTCTAGAGCTGGAGCTACAGGCCATTGTGAGGCACCATGTGGGTGCTAGGAACTGAACCAGGGTCCCCTGTGTGAGCAGCAGGTGCTCTTAACCCCTAAGCCATCTCTGTAGCCCCACTGTGTGTGCATGTTACACGTATCCTCATTAAGCAGGAAGTCTGGTGTGGTAGGTAGAGTTTGCAGCTGGTAGAGAGACCACAGCTCTCACGTACATAGCTAATCCCTTATCCTGTTCTCTATAGCATGGCCTCAAACTGGAAGAGATTCTCCTTTTTCCATAAATGCCTTCTTTCCTGTTTTTTTGTTTGTTTGTTTGTTTGTTTGTTTTTTTTAATTGATAGGAGCTCAGGAAGAGGGAGCCTTAATTGAGAAAGCACCTCCATCAAATTGCCTGTAGGCAATCTGTGAGGATTTAAATTTTTTTTTTTTTACGTTTTGTTAATGATTGGTGAGGAAAGGCCCAGCCCACTGGAGGAAGTGCCACCCCCTGAGCAGGAGGTTCCGGGTGGTGTTCAGTAGGCTGAGGAAGCCATAAGGAGCGAGCCAGTAAACAGCATCACTCCATGGCGTCTGCTTCAGCTCTTCTTTTTCTTCCTTTCATGATGGGATGACTGGAAGCTGAAGCAAAACCCTTGAACTGCCAGTCTCTGTTGGTCCTGGTGTTTCATCACAACAGGACGCCTTCAGTATCAGAGCTGCAAAACCAACGTAAGCAGCGGCAAACAGCGCTTTCTTGGGGGGAGGGGACAGTGTGCAGGATTAGATGCTCAAAGAATTTAGGGTGTTTTCTCTTAGAAGTCTTGGCATGTCCCAGCACTCTGGGAGGCAGAGGCAGGCCGATCTCTGTGAGTTCCAGGCCAGCCTGGTCTAGAAAATGAGTCCAGAACAGCCAATTCTGTCTTGTGGGGGGGAGGGGGGAGGGAAGTTTTGGTTATGGGAAATTTAATTTTTCTTATTTATTCTTCTCCCATACAATGCATCCCAACCATATCTTCTCCTCCCTCCACCACCACTCCCACTTTCCCTAGATCCTCTGCTTCTTCAGAGAAATTTCTTTTGTCTCCTCCCCTGTTCCTCTTCCTCCTAGTCTCGCCACCCCTCTGCACCTCCTCTTTAACTTTATATGGAGAAATTCTATCACAGAAATAAGGGGACTAGAGAGAGTAGTGAAGAGACTGCCAGGCTCTTGGAGTAAGGTTGGAGGTCTAGGATCTCAGGGCAGAACAGAGATTAGGAGATGTGTTTCCCAAAGCTGCCCTACCACAGGCCTAATTTCAACGGCTGTGTATTATCTCCTGGTTGTCAGCCAAACCCTCCGTCCTAGGGTACAGGTGCTGTTCGCATGGATGGTAACACCCAACCTGTGCACTTGGTGCTGAAAGCCTGGGCATGGCTGTGACCTTGGGTCTCAGACTCCGGTGGTGCTGGTGGTGTTTTTTAGAGTGATGACATGTCTCAGGTGTGTCTGGGAAAGAGGATGCCAGGTGAGAATTGTAACAACAACAACAACAAAAACCCAGAGTCCATAGTTTTTTTGAGATACCATTGCAGTATGTCAAAGCGACAGTGTCCAGGACAGAAGTGTGGCCAGAAGAGGTAAGGTTGAGTTTTGTGGTTTGTAAGTGAGTGTGCCTGCCGGATAAAGTGGCCTGATTTTCAAGGGCAGGTGGTCCTAAATGGATTTCTGACTCTCAAGTTTTTAGCTAGACCTTCCTTCATGGGAATGGATGTAACTGGCAAGCCTCCAGCCACTTCCTGCTGTAGGCAGTTGTTTTTTAGCCTCCTTAAGTAATGAGAGGTATTTAGTTTGCTGTTACTGTTGCTGTTTTTAAGAAGGAGAAAGACTCTGTCTGGCTTTGAAGCTCTAAAAGACCTGTAAAGTAGATGGGTTAAATCAAGTTCCAGCAGTAATATTTTTGTCTTTAAGTTGTGGCCTCCATTTTCCTTCCCTTTCTTCTTTCTTTCTTTCTGGCTTTGAATTTGATTTTCATAGGAAATCCAAAGGACTGTGCCTGTAGAGTCCCCTTGTTTTATATGCAGATGACATGTTAATGAACTCATTACTGTGCATTTTATCCCGCTCTGGACACATTTGTGACATTATTTTTCAAAACAAAATGGGGTCAGGCAGTTGGTTGATTGAGCCTGATAAGAAGTGGGGAATTCTCAAAGCACTACTAACCTACTCCAGGTGGCTTCAAGGTCCCAGGATCTCCGTACTACCTCAGAAAAGGCAGTTTGATATTGTTGGATTCCTAAAGATGGTAGAACCTCCTGTCTTGCAGGGTGTGTGGCGAGGCCCCCATCCTAAGACTAATTCAGGGCTAGCCTTTGGGCTCCCTTTGCTAGTGTGGCTATTTGTGTACTATTTACACTGAAGTTTGTCTCTTTACCACCTTTCCAGCCCTGTGGCCATGTGTGGCATGTTGTGACATTTGCCCTGGCGCATGTGACTGTCTCTTGCGCTCTGCCCTCCTCCCCTTTTATCTGGAAATATATAATAAAGCACATATTGAGCTGCTGTGTGGAAAAGGCCCCAACCAAGTAAGAAAACACTTGGAATTTAATTCTAGTTCTGAAGGGAAGTCAAAATGGCAACTCTGATTAAGTTTGTCTTTCTAATCAAATATTAGCCATGGGCTAATCATTTAATCCCACTACCTCATTTTGCCCATCTGTTAAATAGGAATTTACCAATAACAGCTGTATTTGCCAGTGTATTACATGTAACTCATTAAAGGAAACAGGGCTTTCTGTTCTGAAAATGGACACTAGAAGGTAGTAGTAACTTCTCTGATATAAGACATAGTTAACGAGGCCTCCTGTTCACTTTGAAGATGGTTTTAACCGTGTCCTTGTCACGCCTGCTCCAGGGTGTACATGTGTCTGCAGGTGATGTTTGAGCCAAAACAATGGGTCACACTGGAACGATTTATTTGGGGTTTAAAATGTATTATGTAATTTCAAAATTCAAGGTAATAATGCTTCTGTTAGGCAAACGTCACACTGATTTTTCTAACTCCATAAACTCAGACCAAAGGGTTGATAGAAGAATGGACCGCTACTGAACAAGTCTACAGACCAGGCCCCTCTATGTGTGTGTTAGTCCAAACAGGCAGCTTTGAAGATGTTCTCATTCCTGAGTTAGCAGTGGAGAAAGCTGTTAGCTGACAGATTAGCTACAAATCCCCTTAGTGAGGTTAAGTACCTGGGCCAAGGTCACACAGTTACAGGATGTGGGCTTGGGCAACTCTGAGGCCAGGGCCTTATCAAGGTTCCCAAGGTACCCCCTCAGGAGAGCATACTGTGAGTACAGCTTAAGAACAGCACCCCTGGCCAGCTGGTCTACCTCGAAGTAGCGGAGTCGGTGCTGCACATTCAAAACTCTGAGGACTCTGGGTACCAAGAATGCTTGGTTGCCAGTGGGAGACATTGCTCTAGCTATCTCAGTGTACACAGGATAAACAGTTGTGTCTTCTTGACAGCACACTTTTCTTTAAAAGGATCAAACATTTATTTTCTTTTGCATGGCTACTGGGGGAAAGAGATAGAATCATCTGATAATCCAAATAGAGTGAACAGCGGCTGGCCTCAGGACTTCACTGATGGCTTTGCTTTGCTCCAAGCCCGTGTGTGAACCAGACTGGTGTCATGAAAATGCTGAAGCCGAGCTCCAGCGAGTCTCTGCTGCTTTTGTGTGGAATGAACTGAGAAAAATGTTTAAATAGTCAGAAATGTATGTCTTCATTTGGAGATCTTAGAGTGGTTGTTTCTTCTCCCCCTTCTTCCTCCTCCTCCTCTTCCTCTTCCTTTTTCCTTCTTCCTCTTCCTTCTCTTCCTTCTGTATTCCCCTTCCTCTTTGCCCTCCTCCTTTTCCTTCTTTTTACATCACAATGTAGATATTTAACAAACCCCATTAGCACTGTTAAAATAATGTGAGCCAAGCTCTGGATTGGGTAGCATAATTTTTCTTTATATATATTTTTTAAATGTCCCCAGTTGTGAGTCAGTCTCATTTATCAAAGGATGTTCACTATGTAGATCCGTAGCTATTTTTTTCCTTCTCTTTCTGAGAGACAAACCTTTGGCCACAGTGTGTTTTAATTTCATTTGACCCACTTTATTCTGTGCAGCACTGAATGACCACAATTCTCTTTTGAATTTTTCCCATGATTTTTGCATCAAAACAAAGTGAAGATTGTGGGTGTCTATAAACCAGGTCTTCACTTCTTACTCCAATTCAGGAAGGAGACTGTTGGAAAGAGTTGGATATCAGAGGCTGAGGAGATGGCCCTATAGGAAAAATGCTTGCTGAGCAAACTTGACAAACTGAGTTTGGACCCCCAGAACTCATATAAACGCCATATACAGTGGCATGCAACTGTGTAATCTTCATGTGCCCCTACTGGGAAATGGGACGCTGACACAGGAGAATTGTTAGAACCTGGGAGCCACTTAGCCTGGTGTTTGCTGCAGCCAACAGTGAGAGAGAAGGTGTGGGCCAACACCTGAGGTTCTCTGACACAGACGCCATGACGTATGTGAGTGACACACATAGAAAGGAAAAGATGAAAAAAAGAAATAAAGAAACTAGATTCCAGGGTGGTGCTCATCAGCACA
>OU015753.1:95213367-95239307 GCA_907169655.1 Acomys percivali | reverse complement strand
GTGTGTGTGTGTGTGTGTGTGTGTGTGTGTGTGTGTGTGTGTGTGTGAAAGAGGGTGGGGGAGGAAAGGAGGGAGAGAGACAGAGACAGAGAGAATCAAAGTTTGGATTAGTGGTATGAATGCCTCAAGACTTTTACAGTCTGATTGTCCTTAAGCCTTCTGTGTGGCCCGGACAAGTCATATCAAACCCCACCCCCGCCCCCACGCCAGCTTCTGGCTTTAGAAAGAAGAAGGGCCACCAGCTCTACAAGTTCACCCCCTTTGACTCAGCTCAACAAAGCTGGCAGGATTATTTGATCCTGACCTAGAGGAAAGTGTCCATTTCCTGCCTGCACTTTCCCATCCGTCGTATCATTAAAGACAGCGTCCTCTGCCACTGTCAGGCAGAGCTGCAATGGTTCTGCTCCACGCTCGAGGCGAACTGCATGGGAAGGGTGCATTGTGGTAGTTACATTCCACCGAAGTGCCTGCTACAAGGAAGGCTAAGATTTAAAGATACTTCAAGCCAGCATTAGCCACAGAGGAACAGGCCTATTACCCGGCCCCTGTTCTTGCTGCCATAGATAACACTGTGTCAGTGCTCCTGTTATAAACCTGTTTCCAGGGGTTTACAACTGGCCTGTAAAAATGCATCCCACATTGAGTCGGAGCCCATAAAGGCCTGACCCGGGAATCTCGTTTTGCATATTTTTATATAATCATCTATACCCATAGTTACAGTTGTAATGGATGTGTACGTTGCCTCACACAGGGGCAGAGGCTCTCAAATTTGCAATAAACACGGACAAATATTTGGGTCATTTTTATGGGAGCACAAAACCAGTGGCTCTGCAGTTTCCTGAATGTCGAATTATGTTTCTGGTGGTCTCTGGCAACAGATGGAAAATTTTGGTGCTTTTTTTTTTTTTTTTTATTGGAATGATGGCTCCAGTAATGTCAAATACCCCTCCATTCTGTAATGGGGTAGGATGCATTTTCCAAAGATGGCTGTGCAGTCTCTTGCATGAACATGCCCTTCTAGAATCCTGTTAGTCCTTATTGATAGAGGGAGTCAAGTTTTGTGTGTGTGTGTGTTTCAACCTGCATGCGCTAGTACTCATTTGTTATGAATGGACTGCAGAAATGTAGCTGTGTGACCTCTGAAACTAGGTCATGGGAGGTGATGCACCTCCCAACTTTCAAATTGCTTGCTCTTGAACTCTTGAGCCTTATTATGCAATCTGGCCAACCTGAGGTATAATGTGACAGTGTCCTTTGAGAAGAGGGCACAAGGCTCCATGAAGAGGCAGTTATGCCTGGCCGGTCTAGCCACTGTCACCTGCTAGAGAGACAGCTGCCCTGGTAAAACTGTTCCTCGATTCTAGGTCCACCAGAGCTGTGAGATGTAGTAGGATGTTGATGTTTTCAGCATCTCTGAGTGCTGGGTGTGATTTGTTATAGAGCAATAGCATGGAGAAGAAGCATCACAGCTACCTAGGTAAGTGGTTCCAGAAGACTCAGAAGCCAAGCAGATAGGTTGTTCCAGGCTCTTGCATGCACTTCTGCTAGGGGAGTATGAGGAAGAACAAGATATGAAACCAGACATTGGACCAAGTAGAGCTATGTTCTGGCCTGCTCAAGGCTGGTGGTGAAAGCAAGCTTGGCTAAGTAGCTTGATCCCTCTGGGCCTTCCACTGCATCACAAAGGTCTCAATGGAAGAGGAAGCATCACAAAGGTCTCAGTGGAAGAGGAAGCATCACAAAGGTCTCAGTGGAAGAGGAAGCGGAAAGAAGTGGGGGCAGGGCAGTAGAATCTGACTCCCTCTTCAGTGACCCGCTTGCTTCAGCTAAACTCTGTTTCCTAAGGGTTGCATAATCTCCTAAAGTAGTGCCCCCAGCTGAGGGCCAAGTATTCAAACCCATTCATTGGTGATGGTCACTTCACATAGAAACCACTACAGGAAGGCTCGGTCTGCACCTGTCGTGGTTTGAATAAGAATGGTTCCCCTAGACTCATAGGAAGTGGCACTGTTTTAACGGATTAGTAGGTGTGGCCTTGTTGGAGGAAGCATGTCACTGTGAGTGGGCTTTGAAGTTTCAGAAGATCAAGCCTGGCTCAGCGGCTCACTCTCTCTTCTTGTAGAACTCTCAGCTCCTTCTCCAGGACTCTCTACCTATGTGCAGCCATGTTTCCTGCCATGACATAGCAGGACTAACCCTGTGAAGCTGTAAGCCAGTTCCAATGAAATATTTTCCTTTATAAGAGTTGCTGTGGTCATGGTGTCTCTTCACAGTCATAGAAACAAACCCTAACTAAGACAGACGCTGGTCCCAGGGATTTGGGGCATTGTTATGATAGGCCTGGCCATGATTTTGTTTGGAGGAATGTGGACTTTGGGATTTTGGATTTGGAAAGCAGTTGAATGCTTCATGTGGGGTTTGCTGGGCTATACTAATAGGAGAGTAGAAAGCAGTGGTGCTGAGAGTGATTTGAATTGTGAGAGCCCAGGTCAAGAGGTTCAGAGAAGAATAATATTAGTATGTGGCCTAGAGACCATTCTTGTAATATTTTGGCGAAGAATAATGTGGCTGCTTTCTGCCCTTGTCGAAAATATCCGAAGAGTTATAGATTAACGGAGGAGATTTCCAAACAGCTTCGTATTGACTGGTTATCAGAGAGCACACTTATGCAGCTGTATCATGAAAGGGAGCAAGCTGAGCAAGGAAAAATAAATGTACAGTTTGAGGAGAAAAGGGGCACCAGGAAGGGGGATGGAGTCAAATCCAGTGCTCAAGGAGATAAAAAGTTTAAGGGAAAATCTGATGATAAATGGAACCAGGGTGTAGTGACCTTGGGCTAGACCCCACCTGGAGAGCTTCCAACTTGTGAAAAGGAATTAAAGCATAGTTCAGCGCTGGGTGGGGTGGTGTACATCTTTCATCCTAGCACTTGGGAGGCAGAGGCAGATGGATCTCTGAGGCCATTGTGGTGTTCAGAGTGAGTTCCAGAACAGCTAGGCTTAAACAATGAAGGAAACCACTGAAAATGGAAAGCTTGTGAAAATGTGTTTGAATGAGGCAACCATGTTCTAACCCTAACAAAAAAGCAGAACTTGGCAGCTTCATCCATGTGGTTCTGGCTTTAGAGTCAAGGATACAAAAAAGGGATTGTGGAATCTTCCTCTGCAAGTAAGGAAAGCCACTGAAGCCACATGTCCCTGCCTGGAGAGGCCTAGAGAGGCCATTGCATAAAGCTGTGAAGGTAAAGCCTGGATTGCCTTGGAGACCCCAAGATATTGGAGATGGCAGGGTCTTGGGATACCTGCTGAGAAGAGCTGCCAGTAGGGAGTGGAACCAGCCCAAGAGAGAGAGTGTGTTGCAGTCAACCAAGCTGAAAGGCGTTGGAGATCCAAAGAGCGCTTTGATGTCAGACTTGAAGATGTAGAGCTTGGAGTTCGTCCAGCTGGTTTTTGGTCTTGCTTTGGCCCAGTGTCCTTGCTGGGGTTCAGCATATTCATCTGTGTCACCTTCCTTTAGGAATGGTGATGCGTGTCCTGTGCCATTACCTGTTGGGAGTATGTGATCTGCTTCTTGATTTTGATTTTAATGGGGATTCTGGTTAAGAGGTTGCCAAAGACTTTGAACTGTGGTCTTTTAAACAGTGTTGTGACACACTATGGGGTCTTTTGAAGTGGTACTAAATGATATGGCTACAAGCTTATGGGTGTCAGGGTAGTGGTTTGGATACAAATGTATCCCCCACCCTTCCCCCAGCCTCATAGGGAGTGGCATTCTTTGAAAGGATTAGGACATGTTGCCTTGGTGGAGTAGAAGCAGCCTTGTTGGAGAAGTGTGTCACTGAGGGTGGGTTTTGAGGCTTCAGAAGCTTAAGCCAGGCCCAGTGTCTCTCTTTTCCTGCTTCCAGCAGATACAGATGTAGAACTCTCAGCTCCGGACATGATGATAATGGACTAAACCTCTGAACCTGTCAGTCAACCCCAATTAAATAAGAGTTGCCTGTGAGCTGGGCATGGTGGCATGTGCCTTTAATCCCAGCACTCCAGGTGGATCTCTGTGAGTTCGAGGCCAGCCTGGTCTACAAAGCAAGTACAAGGACAGCCAGAGCTACACAGAGAAACTTGGTGTCAAAAACAAACAAACAAACAAACAAACAAACAAAGAGTTGCTGAGGCCTTAGTGTCTCTTCACAGCAATAGAAACAGTAACTAAAATAGCACCTGGATTAGGGAAGGAGATGACTGTAGGGTGACACGTTCAATGGAAGCTACTGAATTTACTTGGAGGTGCTACTTTGTTAAGCGGCCAGAGAAAGGCTCTCTGAGTGATTCTAGGCTGAAAGGCCAGCAGTAGCATCAGCTGATGAAAGGAAGTGCTTGTGACAGAGGGCGCAGGATGTACCAGGAAGAGATCTGGACACTTGTTGATCACATCAGGCAGCCTGAGCTGCCCAGGGGGAAGGCCTTGAAGGGAAGGTGAGCAGTGAAGATGCCTGGCTTGAAGGACCTGCAATCAGAGGTGTGTGTGTGTGTGTGTGTGTGTGTGTGTGTGTGTGTGCAAGAGTGAGAAACCAGGACTCTAGAGGGAACGAGGTCAGGTCAAACGGACAGCACCAGGAGGTTGGCCTTGACCTGGAGGGCAGTGGGATTCTGCTAACACAGCTGGATTCCTGCTTTAGCTGTTACTCGGATGGTGATTATGGCAGGTAAGACTGGATGCAGAAAGACGAGCTAGAAGTATGACAGTCGTCAGGGAAGAGACAATGGTCGCATAGAGGGGGGTGAGAACCGTGGGAGTAGAGAAATTCCCTTGGCCTGCTAGTGCCAGAGATGATACATGGCAGGCCTGAAAGACCATGGGAAGGGGCAGCGAGCAGGAGGCCAGATAAAAATGTAAGCCACTTTGACCTTCCTGAACATCAAGTTGGAGAAAGGGTTCGAGGGCCAATGTGATTCCACCTTTTCTGGTCCCCTGGTTGTGCTAGGGCCCTATAATGAAGGAGCTATCAAACTTAGACTTCCCAACACCTGTTTGTTGTACAGAAATGTAGAGGTAATTCAATCTGGCTTCTAGTGTTTTCCAGTCACTAAACCTAATTATTTTCCAAGCAGTGATTTGGTCAGAGTTTTCAAGATTCTCTGCAGTCTCCTATGCCTCACTCAGCTAGGCCCCAGAGAGACAAAGAGGCAGGGTGTTAGTGGGAATCTGGAGGGTCTTGCTGTGTGGCCATCACCTACGCAAGTGACCCTTGCTTCCTTCTTTCCAGCCTCCTCCTTCTTCCTCATGGTGTCATCCTTCTCTTTGGAATGATTTTTAAAAATTGTAACAAGGGGGTGCGTGCTTAGGCACACATCACAAAGAGAGCAGATACGTAGGTAAATGGCAACTTGAGTTTGTTTCAGTTTTTTTTTTTTTTTTTTTTTTTTCCAAGTTAGGGAAACACAAATCACAGGCAAAGCAAAGCTGCATTTCTCAGGCCAGCCCTCAGACCTTGCATCATCTATCTCAGTGGAGTCTTGGGTAAGGGATGGATGACTGGAGTGAGCTGAAGTGGTACTTTTTGATTTGTCCAGCACACACCCTCCTGCAGGACTCTTGCTGTTTTCCCTGTATAGTAAAAAAACAAACAAACAAAAAAAAAAAAAAAACTAGACACAACAGAAGGTGCAAATGTTTTTTTTAGCCTCTACAGTTGTGATCTGCTTGGTTCAGTGTTCTACAGACAGACAGAACTCATTGTGAACTCCAGCTGAGCCACCTCCTCAGCATCACTGTGGTGGCTGAATGAAAGCAGCCTCCACAGGGTCATAGGGAGTGGCACTGTTAGGAGGGTATGGCCTTGTTAAGGTAGATGTGGCTGTGTCAGAGGAAGTGTGTCACTCGGGGTGGGCTTTGAGGTGTCAGAATCTCAAGCCAGACCCAGTGGCTCACTCTTTCTTCCTGCTGCCTTCAGATCTGGATGTAGAACTCTCAGCTCCTCTCCAGCACTATGCCTGCCTACATGCCCACTGTGCTCCCCACCATTATAACAATGGACTAACCTTTGGACTGTAAGAAAGCTCTAATTAAATGTTTTCCTTTATAAGAGTGGCTGTGGCCATGGTGTCTTTTCATAGCAGTGAAACCTTAACTAAGACACACATAATGTGGTATCTTGCCATGTTTTATGTAACATCTTTGTACCTTAGTGAACTTCTCTGCTAAACAAGGATAATACTACATCGACGTTACGAGGTGAGATAGTAGGCAGTGTTTAGTAGCTAAGAACCCAGGGTCTGGAGCAGTCTGTGGGACCCATTCTTAATTCTGCTCTTTGCTAGCTGTATGGCTTGGACGAGGATGACTTATGAAGGTTTATGTATTTGAACACTCGGTCCCCAGGTGTTGGTGCTTGCTATATGGAGAGGTTTAGGAGATGTGGTCTTGCTGGAGGAAGCATGTCACTGGGGACAGGCTTTTGGAGCTTAAGGCCTCCCTCCATTTACTTACTTAGTTTCCTGCTTACAGTTCAAGATATGAACTCTCAGCTTCTTATTCTTGCCATACCTTTGTGGACACTAGCCCTCTGGAACTGTTAAGTCCAAACAAACTCTTCTGTAAGTTGCCCCCGTCATGATATTTTATTACAGCAACAAAAAAGTAACTAGCCTGCTGTGGTGGCACACGTCTGTAATCTCAGCACTCAGGGAGGCAGAGGCAGGCAGATGTCTATGAGTTCAAGGCCAGCCTGGTCTACAAAGTGAGTCTAAGACAGCCAAGGCCACACAGAGAAACCCTGTCTTGAAAGACCAAAACCACCACCACCACCACCAACAACAACAACAAAAAGAGAAAGAAAAAGAAAGAAAGAAAAAAGTAATACACTGATTCTGTGGTCTTATAGAAGCCTCTTCGATACTCTGAACCTCAGCTTTCTAATCTATGGAATGGGCACAAATATGAGCCCTGCCACAGTGGGTTGTCAGGATTGGAGAAACATTTATAATCCATCTCCACGAAGAGGTTCTACCTAGAGGTGGAACCCAGGGAAGTGTATAAAAAGTACCATGTCAGTATTGCTGAAGAAATAAACGGGGCTGTGAAAGACAAATCACATGTTCTATAAAGGTTAGTTTAGAGTCCATAACTGATGTGTGGATGACAGCCCCTACCATCCTGTCTCCTTCCCTGGTCTGCCTTAGCAGGACTTGGGGGGGGGGGTCTATATCATGTTGGCTGTGTAAATTCCTGGTCTCCAGATCAGTATTGTTTTATTTTTGAAGTGGAGGCTGATACTGCGTGGAAAGCCGGAGAGGGGAGCTGTGATTTTCCTTATTTACTAACATTTGCTTGGATTAATGTCTAGGACACCCAAAATATGTTATGAGTCACTCAGAGGATAACGAGATCGCAGCACTGTACAGATTACTCACTAATTTGACATTTGGGGAATTTTTGCAAAATGTTAGGGAACATTTGACAAAGATGCAAATTGCTGTATCTATAAAGTACATCCGACTCTGAGGGTTGGTAGCTCTCTCTCCTGATGTGGCTTCTTCTTTCCCAGTCCCAGCTGTTGTGTCCTGCGCATGGCTTGCCTTCCCATACATCCTAAGGGAGAGGGTTGGAACTTTGCTCTGAAAATATAATGAAGACCCACTGAGTGCCTTCTGTGGGTCTGATGTCTTGTCTTGCCTTGTCTGTCTGTCTGTCTGTCTGTCTGCCTCTCTGTCACTCTCAGGCTTTGTTGTTACCTTACAGGTTGTGTCAATGGTATGTCTGTTTGTTGCAGAGGGGAAGCAGCGGTTGAGAGAAGTTAAGTCATTTGCTTAACGCTGCCAAACTATGAAAGAATTTGAACGTGGGCTTAAGCCAGCACACTGTGGGTTTAAACCCAGCCACAGACTCCTATGACACCCGAACACCAGGTTCTCTTGGGCTTTTCTCACAGTGGGGAGGGGTAGAAGAGCTGGAAGTTCATTGGGAAGAAGTCCTTAGTTTTAAACAACTTAATGTCACAAACACGTTGTGTGTGTATGTGTGTGTGTGTGGTATGTGTGTGTGTGTATGTGTGTGTGTGTGTGGTGTGTGTGTGTGTGTGTGTGTGTGTGTGTGTGTGTGGTGTGTGCGTGTAGGTGCTGGTGGAGGGTGCTGCATCTCCTGAAGTTGGAGTTACAGCTGATTATGAGCCATCTGCCTGAGTGCTGAGAACCAAACTTTCTTCCTTTGCAGGGACAGCAAGGATTATTAACCACTGAACCATCTGCCCAGCTCCTCGATTTATTGTTTTTAAGTAGTATTTTAAAAAACTGTAGAAATATATAAGGATATATAACTAATATCTGGAGGAAGAAAAAAAAAAGAACAAAAGTTTTCTACCTTTTTGGCCACAGAAATTATTATTTTCTTTAAATTAAAAGTTTTTTTAAATGGACTTTTCCATGTTTTATTTATTTGTTTTTTATGTATATGAGTGCTCTGCCTGCATGTACATCGGCGTACCAGAAGAGGGCATCAGATCACACTATAGATGGTTGTGAGCTGCCATGTGGTTGCTGGGAATTGAACTCAGGACCTCTGGAAGAGCAGATAGTGCCCTTAACCACTGAACCATCTCTCCAGTCCCCATGTTTTTGTATTTGTTTTTGTGTTTTCAATGTCCTGTGACTGTATAAAAGGCACAGCAACAAAATGCTCTTGCATTAATGCTTATTTTCTTTATTCCAACAGCGTCTATAAGATGTAAAGAAAAAGGCATAATGAAGTTTGTGGCCCATTATTTACCCTCTTTCCCAGCAGCATTTGGCACTTATGTAGACTAGGCAACTCTTCTGAGTGGATGGGGTGGGCTGAGAGTGGGTGGGCAGAGCTCCAGAGTGGAGATCAGCTGAGAGGCCTTCTGTCTTCTCCCCTCACTTGTTCTAAGGAGTTTTAAGCTCCTGGGTGTCCCAGCTGCAGCTCCACTTCCGTGCATCTCAGATGCCTGCGGACAGAGGGATCTGTTTATTTTCCTGGGACCTAATTACTTTAATAATGGTTTGAGTGAAACTGCACCCAGCTCTAGTCTCACTGTCTACTGTCCAAAAGGTCTCCAGGATGTCATCCTCAGAAGCATAGGATAGGCTGGGCTGCGGCTTTAACATCCCTGTGCTCATCAGAGGCCTCGGTCCTTAGTCTGTCTCTTTCTAATTAGACGGGAGAGGGGGACCTTAGTGCGCTGGAGTGCTTTAAGTTCAGCTGTGTAAAATGAGGAGGTTGAATTGTCTACACTCTGAAGTCCATTCCAGGCTTTGCATTTCACCAGCCCCCAGGAATGACCCTGAGTTGATCAAGTGGCCTTGCTAGGTACAAAGAGCCCAGGGAACTCAACCTATCTGCAAGGACCAGCTCTGAAGTGCTGGGGATCTGGGGAGGAGGCTTTCAGGTGTGTGTGTGTGTGTGTGTGTGTGTGTGTGTGTGTGTGTGTGTGTGTCCTATTATTAACCTTTTTCTAAGCTCTGTTTTCCAAGCTTAGGTCGGCTCATCAGAGTTGAACATGGACTGTTTGGATTTTTGCCCAAGCTGTTCTCCAAGCCTGATAGCACACTCATTACTCCCTACCCATGGTTTCTGCTAAATGACCTCGTTAGTGCTCTAATTACATGTTGCTCTTCAGAAAGCTGGGGGTGGGGGCCGATGAGTTAAGGAAGGCTGAGGGCTGAGATGCAGTACATTGTAAACACACCGAGAGGCACCTACCTTTCTCTGGCCTGATCACCTTCTTGGAAGGGAGGTTTTGTGCTTTCTCTTTCCTCCCTTTCCTTTTTCTGTACCCTGGAAAAGGTGATGATGATAGCATGTGCCAAACACACTGGTAGGGGTTGGTAATAGCTGGAGGGGGATATTTTTACAAAGAGTTAGAGAATGAAATAAAACAATAACAAAAACAATCTGAGGTCAAAGAAACGAAAACAGGCTTCTTAAACACCTACCTACCAACTACTCTCAGGCAGCCATGTGTTTATCTCACCAGCAGCCCCATGGGGTAGTTATTATTAGATTTCCTGGTTCAGAGTGATTTACCTCTTTTCCAAGACCACAAAGACAATATGTGGCAGAGTGAACATACTTGTTTGAGTCCGAATCCCAATATTCTATGTCATTCATTTATTCATTCACACAACAATTATATGCTGACTAAGTGTGATTATATAATTCCAGGATTTCTAGACTACTATTTCAACTACTGAATTCTGTGAGTTTCTCAGATGAATTCATTGGTGTATTCTCCCATTACATTTTTCTCTGTCCATTTGAAGCAGAACTGCTCGCACTTCTGTCTTAGGGGTCAGATCATGGATCTGAGAGTCAGGAACCTACCTGGGAGGCAGAGTTAATGATTAGACTGAACACTCTTATTATTTTCAGTTAAGGAAGCTGGGGTTCAGTGACTCGCTGAAATGGTAAACTAGAGTCTGCGCTTTCCACTGGAGATGCCAATACTGGAGTGGAATTTCCATGCCCTGTTGAGAAAGGATATTCATGTGTCATAACAAGCATGAAGAATTTCAAAACCGTGTGGGGCCTTTTACCTTTGGCATAGAAATCACCTGATGAGAGGGTCAACATCCGCCTCACCCACGCAGGCTGATGGGCAAGAGACTTTAACTTTGGTCAAAAGACTTTTGGTCTGTTAACTATAAAATCATGGGGGGTGGGGGGGCTCATAAAGATTTTTGGTTTCGTTACATTTATTTGTTTATTTTCTCCTTCTTCTTCTCCATCTTTCTTTCTCTGTCTCTGTCTCTTTGCACTCACACAAGCTGTAAGATGTATGTGGAGTTCAGAAAACAACTTACGTTAGCTGTCCTCTTCTTCCACCAATTACCAGTCGGACAGGTTGGTAGATTTGGTGTTAATTGCCTTTACACTGAGCTATCTTAACAGCCTTAGCACCAACTTTAGTGGACAAAAGAGCCCATCTTCCAAACTGAGTATCTTAAGTTGGTACAGCTTTCTTGGGGGTCTTCTTTTAGATAGTAACATAAACAAGAGGAACCAGACCTTTAACTTGTCCCAGCAGAATTCACTCTGCAGCATTTTCCTAAAAGTGGCAGATGCAGTTTGTTGAGGGATGAAGAGAGGTCCACATTTCAGGTGAGATAAATGGCATTGTAGTAATACTAGCTGGACGCGACTTTAACTACATGAAGAACTGTCTTACAATAGGGGGTTCTTACTGATCTGGTTACTAATTAGTATGTCAGTGTAGAAACTGGAATTTTGTGAGCCAAACATCCTAAAAAGTGAGCATTGTCTGTTTGACAGGCTGTCAAGACACATGTGTAGCCTTAATATATTAGTTTATCCTTTAGCAATCAAATTGTTATTATAACTTCAAGAAAAGTGGAAAAATAGACTTTTTATAATCTAATCAGCCACAAAAAGAAACACACAAACACACACACACACACACACACACACACACACACACACCCTTGAGCTATTGCCTGAATCTACAGTATGTTTGCTGAATTGGTGATGGGAAACAGCAGGAAACCATTACTGCATGTGATCATGATTTTAATGATTGTACTGGAACACAATAAACGCATAAAATGTATGCCACAAAATAAATTGTAAGTCCCATGGCAAAGTAGCTCCTTACTCAACTTTTGTCGGTTTGGGAGAAGTGCTCCCTTCTCCTGCAAATAAGTCATTAAGCTGCACATTTTGCCTCCAAATACCTTTTGGAAGAAGGATTCAGACCTCCTAAAGTAATTCGCTTGCAGTCTTCGTCTATTTTTAATAACTCAAAACATACACAGGAGGTGCACACGTACTTCTAGACTTTTTGAATGACTGGACAAGGCAGCGTTAAAAATTCAACAGCACTAATTACTGGCTGAGCAGTATAAACCCTCAGAATGAATGTCAGCCTGGAAGATAAGCTCTTATCTTAATCTAATGACTCCACAGACTTAATTTGTCAGGCCAGCAGAGTTGATGAAAAACAGGTTTTTATTCTCCGGCGTGAGCGGTACCATCTTTCCAAATCTTTGAAGTCGGGTAGTAATACCATCAGTGTCATCCCGTAAAAATCTTGTGACCAAGCCAATTTAATTCCTATTGTCCTGTTACACTAATTAAAGTTGTTCCACTCTTGTTGGACAAATATCTCAAAGTGAAGCCAGAGTATTTTTAGGTTTGCTGTATTTTGAACTAATCACCCACAGCTCTCTGTGTTTCGTGCTCCCCCCCTTCCCTCCCTCCCCACCTCCCTCCATCCCTCTCCCTCTCTTTCTTTTTCTCTCTCTCACTCCCATAGTGCTGGGACATCAGGGACCATCTATCTTCACATGGGAAGGCCAAAGTTTCCAGAGGACTTCATTAATTCAGAGGAACCCATTTACTGAGAGATAGTGCAGCCGGGTGTTTAGCAGCACAGACTCAGGCAGGAAGGCTGGGGAAGTTTTTGCCCTGTCATTTACAAGCTGTGTGACCTTGGGTCAGTGTTTAAGACCTTCTTAGCCTTGCTTTAATCATTTGTGAACTGGAAGAGAATCATGGACATTCTGAGGGGTTAAATAAGATAACGCACGCTAAGTACTTAAGAGTGGCTGAGCCTTACGCCTGATGCAGTTCAACTTCCATTTGTTCTCCAACTCACTCATCCATCCATCTTAGCAAATATGTGCAGGGACCTAACAAGTCTAAAACATAGTCTAGATGTTGAAGGGCATAAGAAGAAACAAAAGGCAGGGCCATTTGCCCATGATGGACTTTGCATAAACTCTGTGCTCAAGAAGCCCACAATTAACATAATCAGTTGATGTCACTACACCCAGGAATGAATTTCCACAGAATTACCATGGCTTTCCACCAAAACTCTACTGTGAACTCTGTTGCTTCATTTCCAGTAAAATGGGAATGGAAGCTTCCATCTCAAAGATCTAGTGTGCTGATGACATGAGGTAATGGTTGGTGGGCAGCCAAATGTTGGTGGCTTCTTAGTTTCTTGTCTCTTATCCCTGCAGCTTATAGTCACACGCATGGGACTAACATACCTAGTGAGCTTTCTGTCTTGTTTCATTGCAGTCTCCATGTAATGTCCTTTCCAGTAGCCCATGCCCTCACTGCATACCCACTCCTAAGTACTTTCAGGGTACCATATTGATTTTTGGTTTATTGAATGCCACGTGGAGAGACTTGATCGTCTTTGTTGTCCCTTTGATTTCTCATCTTGATGGAATGTGATGACATAATTTCTTCCATACACCCTGAAATTCATGCCTGTGCTTTAAAAGAGAAAAGTGCCCTGAAAGCCTGTTACGCATTAGGAATCCCACTAGGTATGAAACACCAAGATGTGTAGGACATAGCGTTCACTCTTTAGGGACTTGCCCTGCTGTGGTGAATGCTGTAGCAGAGATTCCCAGAATGCAGTGGGTACAGGATGGCATGGGAAAGCAGAGGTTC
Organism: Acomys percivali; assembly: GCA_907169655.1. Classification (NCBI taxonomy): domain Eukaryota; kingdom Metazoa; phylum Chordata; class Mammalia; order Rodentia; family Muridae; genus Acomys; species Acomys percivali. The sequence goes on along the minus strand of OU015753.1, from coordinate 95,225,873 downwards.
TGCTTATGGGGCTAGGAACTCATGAGGCACCTCTGGAGAATATTCCCAGGTTTAGCTGGGAAGACACAGGGAAAAGGAAATGCTGAGTCTGGGATCACTGTGGGCGGATGGATGGATAAAAAAACAAAACAAAACAACAACAACAAAAAACCATTCAGGGAAGAGAGAAGGACTAGAGTGGCTGAGTGATGAGACATGAAGATGAGGACCACAAACATGGAGGATATAGTTCTGTTGTTGTTCCATTAGTTTAATGTCTTTTTTAACCTATTAAACCTACTAATTTCATGGATAGTTTAAATTAAAGATTTACTTTCTTATTTCTTGGTCTTTTTAAAAAATATATTTTATTAATTTATTCATATTACATATCAATTGTTATCCCATTCCTCCCTCCCTCCCATTTTCCCCTTACTCCCCTCCCCTATGACTGTGACTGAGGGGGACCTCTTCCCCCTGTATATGCTCATAGGGTATCAAGTCCCTTCTTGGTAGCCTGCTAGCCTTCCTCTGAGTGCCACCAGGTCTCCCCATCCAGGGGACGTGGTCAAATATGGGGCACCAGAGTTCGTGTGAAAGTCATACCCCACTCTCCACTCAACTGTGGAGAATGTCCTGTCCATTGGCTAGATCTGGGTAGGGGTTCGAAGTTTACTGCACGTATTGTCCTTGGCTGGTGCCATAGTTTGAGCAGGACCCCTGGGCCCAGATCTGCCTGTCATAATGTTCTTCTTGTAGGTTTCTAGGACCCTCTGGATCCTTCTGTTGCCCCATTATCCCTTGCTTCTCTCACCTAGAGTCCCAATAGGAAGTCTTCCCCTCTGTCTCACTTTCCTGGTAAGTGAAGACTTTCATGGGACATGCCCCTTGGGCTAGTGTCCAGATATAAGTGAGTATATACCCATTATTTCTTGGTCTTAACTTTATAGTTGTTTATTCTTTTACGTTTTCAGGCTTAAAAATACTTTTTTTTTTTTTTTTTTTGGTTTTTCGAGACAGGGTCTCTCTGTGTAGCCTTGGCCATCCTGGACTCACTTTGTAGACCAGGCTGGCCTCGAACTCACAACGATCCACCTGCCTCTGCCTCCCGAGTGCTGGGATTAAAGGCGTGTGCCACCACGCCCGGCTTAAAAATACTATTTTAATGTTTTTTTTAAAATATGGCTTAAATATCTCTCCTATATTAGGCCTAATTTTAGATTTTAACTTAACATTTTTTTCCTTGATATGGGTTTTTGAAAAATATAATGGCCATGTTGCTCAGGAGCTCAGCCTTTCATTTTCTTGGGTCTTGAAGTCTTCCTTATGTGAGTGGCTTTGTAACTGCACCACCGGAGCTGTAAAGTCTGTTTCTGACCAAGGTATATAGTTCTGGTGTGGGTGTGCATGCTGCTCCACAGAAATGATGCAGTTCCAGGCCTTTGTCCAAGTGAGGGTTGACAGGGGCCTCTGCTCTAAGGAGAACTCAGTGCTTGTGCTCTGTGAGGAACAGGGGACTTCTTTTTGCCTGCACTCCTGGATGGGTAGAGATGTATGTTGGCACCCATTAGTGGCTGTGGAGCACTGACTTCACTTCTAACTTTATATGGGGGCTTTAGCTAGTTAGCTATAGTTTTCACTTATAATGTTCTGTTTTTTTCTTTTTTTTCCTCCTAGCAATCTCTCTCTTTTTTAGTGTATCTTTTTAAGGAGACTTTCTTTGTTTTGTGGATATTTGTTTGTTGATAGAATGCATTCTTGTTTTTAAGCATGCCTATATATTTGAAAAATTTTCCTTTTAATTCTACTAAATAGTGTATAAAGGAACTTATGGTCTTCTTTAAAATAATATATGGTTTGTCCATTAAGATTTATATTTATAATACTTAAAACTTACTTTTTACTTCCTTATTTAAAATATCTTAACATTTTAATGTTTATATTTTATTCTACAGTATAGCCATTTTATTAGCAAAGTTTTATTTTTGCAAAAGCAATACATGTATATTATTTTTAAAGTAATGTAGCACTAAAAAGCTTATAATAAACCAGGGTAATTTTCTTCCTCATCCTTAATCCTCTGCCCAAGAAACCATTACGTGTATTTCTTTTAGTTCTTTTATTGATGTTAGCCTCAGATCTCAAACAATAGTTGACACTGCTTACTATGTAGAAGTCACTAACTGATTTAATAGAATGATGTTTTTAATTATGTTTTTATTTTTAAAGTGTGTGTGTGTGTGTGTGTGTGTGTGTGTGTGTGTGTACGTGTACATGTGACTGCAGGTGCCTCAGAGTCCAAGAGAGGGTGTTAGATCCCATGGAGCTAGAGTCATGAGCTGCCTGATGACATGAGGTGCTGGGAATAATACATGCTCTTAACTGATGAACCCTTGAATGACACTTTGTTTGTTTGTTTGTTTTTGTTGTTGGAGACAAGGTTTCTCTGTGCATCCTTGGCAGTCCTGGACTTGCTTTGTAGCCCAGACTAGCTTTGAACACACAGTGATCCACTTGCCTCTGCCTTCCGAGTGCTGGGATTGCAGGCGTGCGCCAGTACACCTGGCCAAGAATGAAGCTTCTTAATGGATACATTTTAGTCCTATTCTATGACATAGTCGTGGACTGCTGAATACTTTAATTGACAGTGAGCTGCACATACGACAGTGATCTCATAAGAGTATAATGGTCTGAAAAACTGGTGTGGTGTTGCACACCTTTAATCGCAACACTCAGGAGGCAGAGGCAGGTGGATTGCTGTGAGTTTGAGGCCAGCCTGGTCTACAAAGTGAGTCCAAGGAAGCTAAGGATACACAGAGAGATCCTGTCTCCAAAAACCAAAAGAAAAAGAAAAAAAGAAAAGAAAAATTCCTATTACCATGCATTAGTCACTTGTCTGTGGGGATAGCAGTGCAAACTCACTGTGTCATCAGTCATGTAAAGACACAGCACATACAGTGATATCCAGTACATAGTTTTGTGCATGATAATAAAGGATTGCTGTTTTAGAGTGAACTGCTTGAACTTATTTTTTTAAAAAAGGTCATTTTAGAACTGTGTACCATGTCATGTTGACATCAGCGCTGGGCATCCTCTGTTTGCCTGATGAGGCCATGTTGAAAGACTGACTTTTACCATGTAGACTTGTGTAAATACACCTGTGATGTTGGCATGAAGAAATCACCCAGTGATGTAGTTCTACAAACATATCCCCCCACTAAGTGGTATATGATTATATTCTTGCCATAATAGATAAAACTCAACTCTCCCTTAACCTCCATTTTCTCCTTCCACACATATTTGACTGAAGAAATGTTACCTCTTTGCTGTGCACTTGCAAATGTTGTTTAACAATAAGTAACCGTGTTTCCTTCCTTTGGTGCCCCATATTCCTTTTGAAGCTGACATTTGCCTCTCTTATGCTTCCTTTTCTATACACTTATAATTTCTGGTCATGAATTTATATGGAAGAGCTTTAATTCTCTATAAATGCCCTAGATATTTTTCTGCTTTATGTAGTACAGACTTCGTCTTAGTCTCTATGTGTCCTTGTAGGATGGTACCTGTGAAAATCAACTTAAGGGAAGAAGGTATTACTTCATTTCATGTATTTAGAAGATCAGTCCATGACTGGTTGAGTGCATTGCACAGGGCCCCGGGGCGAGAATATCACAGTGGTGGAAACTCATGGAGATGATTACTCACCTCAGGGTAACCAGGAAGCAAAAGGAGAGAGTGCATGAGTGTGTGTGTGTGTGTGTGTGTGTGTGTGTGTGTGTGTGTGTGTAAATGGGCTTGGGATGAGCTACATCCTCAGGTGCACAGCTGAAGGAATCGTTCCCTTCAACTGTGTCCCACCCACCAAGCTTCTACTATATCTTAGGAACCAATGAACTCAGACACCTCAGGATCCAATCACCTCTTTAAAACTCTGGCTTTGAACACTGGGAGGCAAGCCTTTAAGATACAAACCTTGGAGGGCATCCCAGATGCAGTTGGTTGTAACTGACCTCCTCTTAGGAGACTGCTGCTTTTGCCTCTGCCCCACAACCCCTTTTTGAATGCATACCCTTTTTACTTTCTTGATTTATTTCTTGTTTGGTGCAAGCATCCTTTCCCATAACGCTCTGAGACAGTCTAATGTTTCAGATTTTGCATGTTGAAATTCTCTCCAGTTTCTCTCTGCAGGATGATAAGTGGGAAATGGAGTTCTGAGGACATTCTTCTACCCTGAGAACATCTGGCCCCACTATCAGGGAGTCCGATGCCAGTTGGGTTGGTTGCTTTGTTCTCTATTCATAGTATTCTGAGTTTTCATGATGTACTTTGGGGTGATGATTTTAAGGGGAGAGGAGCTTGGTAATGCTGGTCTGATATCCCTGTCATTGTTTTACCTCCTGAGTTCAAGTTTCATGTCCGTTGTTTAAAACCATTCCTGTTACTATTGTTTTCAATTCTTCTAGTTCTTTGGGACTAGTTTCTATGGCCAAGCCTGTGTTTTAATTTGGAAAACACACTGTTGCAATTGAAAAGGCGATATTGGATGCAGGAGTCTATAAATGTCAGTAACTATCAATTAGGGTAGTTTAATGGTGCTAAGTCCTCTACATATTAAGTGACTTAAAAACCTAGTTCTCCAAATTGGTAAATTTCCTACTGTGACTGTGGAGTTGTATATTATCCCCTTTAATTTTGTTAGTTTTTATTTCATGTCTTTTGAGGTTGTATTATTGAGCATACATAAAATTATCATCGTCATGTCTTCCTGATAACCTTCTTTTGTACTCTTGGTAAGATACATGGGGGTGCTCCTCTCTGCTGGCTTTTTTTGCTTCACCATCTATTTTATTTGCCACTAATGTAGCCACTGCAGCAGTTCTGTGCAGACCCCTATTTGAAGTATATCTCCTGTAGTCACAATCGTTGTTTTTGGTTTGTTTGTTTGTTTGTTTGTTCTGAGGCAGGTTTTCTCTGTAGCCTTGGCTGTCCTGGACTCGCTTTGTAGACTGGGTTAGCCTAGAACTCATAGTGATCCGCCTGCTTCTTCCTCCTTGAGTGCTGGGATTAAAGGTGTGTGCCATTGCGCCTGACTTCTTGTAAGTTCTTGCACTTAGAAGTGTATCCTGGGGCAGGAGCAGCAGTTAAGACCACAGGCTGCTCTTGCTGAGGGCCCAGATTCAGTTCCCAACACTTAAATGGTAGCTCACAACCACCTGTCACTCCAGCTCCAGGGGATGTGATGCCCTCTTCTGGCCTTTGGAGGTACCAAGCATGCAAGTGGTAGACAGACACATAGCTGAAATACCTACCTATACATAAAATAAAAATAAAGTTTTAAAAAAATGTGTATGGTATGTGTGTATGTGTGTGTGTGTGTGTGTGTGTGTGTATGTGTGTGTGTGTTTTCATGTGACAGTCAGAGGATATCCTGGGAGTTGGTACTCCTTTCTACTTTGAGACAGGGATTTGTTGTTTGCAGCTCTCCACACAGGCTAGCTGGCTCACGAGCTTCCAGCAGCTCTCCCATCTCTGTCTCCCATCTTGCCATGGAAGCACTGAGATCACAGATGTGCACCTCTGTGCTCAACTCTCTGTGGATTCCTAGGACTAAACTGACTGATTAAAATGGTCTAACAAAAGCCAGGCCGGCATGCTTCTGGGATAGCTGCAGGACCTATTGGGCCATCTCCTCAACCCAACTCTTATATTTTTATTGGGTCATTTTGTCCATTAATGTTTGCCGTGTTCTTATTAGTGGTATCCTTGGATTTAGTGTGTTCTCTTTGAATTTTATCTCTCATTCTCTTTCTTCTTTTGATTACCTCTTGGTTTCTAGGTGACACTACTTTGCATTATTTTAATCCGTGCTCCTAAACGCATTCCTTCTATACTCCTCATGTCCAATCAAGAAACAGCAACCAATTACCGAATGAAGCATTTAATATAAATGTATGTTGTCTGGGCACTTGCAAGGATACAAAAGAGGGTCTGAGATGTGATGAAGGTAGGAGAGATCTATCACCTTCAGAGCGATGAGAACCAAGTGAGGAGATTCTAACCGTTAAAATTCAAACCATAAAGGTAGAGTCCCACAGAGGTGAAAGTCTCTGGGAAGGCTGGCTGGCCTCAGGATCTGAGTTAGACAAAGTGAGACCTAGACCCAGAGGAAGTGACTTCTAGCTGGCACCTCTTGTCTCAGGAGGAGGCTGGGCGCAGTGAGTGCACAAAGTAGAGCAACTGGAATTAGGTCTATTAGAAGGGACAGCTACTGGCTGTGGGGTGTGAAGAGGTCTTGCTAAAGTGACAGTCTTAGGAACCTCCAACAGACTGGAAGCCCACAGGGAGGTCACAGACCGGGAAGTGGCAGAACAAGTCTTGGCTCCTCCCCCAGCTCTCTTGTGATCTCTTTGACAGAAACTTAGAGGAAACAGGCTGACAATGTTTGCAGAGTTCAGCCCTGTATTTCAAAATCTCATAGAGGATAAAAGAGCAGGTGTAAAGCTGGGAATAGTATCCTGGTAACAGTTCTTTATGTTGTGATGCGGACGTCTCTCCTCTCCCCTCCTCTCCCCTCCTCTCCTCTCCTCCCCTCTCCTCTCTCTCTCCCCTCCCCATCCCTGCCCTTCCCCTCCCCTCCCGTCTTACTCTCTCTCCTCCTCTTTTTAAAAAACTTTAAAATTATTTTTTCTCTCTGCTCCTCTTAAGATTACTTTTGTTACTCATTTAAAAGGATTTTTACTTAAGCTTTAAATTGTGCCAGTCTTGGTCTTTTAAAATGGTTAAGATTCTTCTTCTTTTTTTTCTGTTTTGTTTCTGAACTGGGCCAGCTTTTCCTTCTTCAAGGGGGGAAATATTTCTACCATGTTCCAAAGCGGAATTATAATACAGCCATTCTTCAGTCTCTGTGGAGGATTGGTCCAGGACCCCTGCTTATACCGAAATCTGTGAACACTCAAGTCCTTTATAATAAAATGGCACTGTATTTGCATATAACCTATTCACATCCTCCTATATACTTTAAATCATCTTTAGATTACTTATAATACCTAATACAATGCAAATTCTATGTAAATAGTTGTTATACTGTATTGTTTAGGGAATAATAACAGCAAAGAAAATCTACATATTCAGCACGGATGGATGCCTGTTTTCCTCCTGAGGAGCTTCAGTTTGTGGTTGGTAGACTGAGTGGGCTTGAACTGATGGAGTCAGATGTGGATGACCAGATACTTGCAGTTGAAAGCATCAGCCTCTTTTGGGAGACAGAAGGGTGTGCCTGCTCCAGGACCCGTGGCATCTGTGGCAGCTATGACCTTTGCTCCACACACATGAGGAAGGAGCTTTGGTTTTTGTTTTGTTTTTTGTTTTTTGCTTTTGCTTTGGCCTTGCACTTTGCTAATGTTATCTCTCGATCGTTCTCAGGGTGGCCAAGGCTCTTGACCAGAGTTTGGCAAAGCCAGCCTCACTTTCTTAGCAAACCACTGGATTCTCAGGCATGTTGGAGATTATGCGGACACGGCTCCTTCAAGACTAAGGGCAAGACAGGGGACAGTTAATTTAGTACAAAAGAGGATTTCAACGTGATTTATTTCTAATGCCTATGATCTAAAAGGGCTAACTACCATTCAAACAAAATGGAGACCCATGAAACACTCCGTGCTAAGAACAGCATGGGTTGACTGAGATCTGTCACTCGTCGCAAGGGAAGCTACAAGGTATGGTCAGGTGTCCCGAGAGTGCTGTGGAGGGTGCCTTCACATTGTCTTTACTAGGGAAAGCGTTTGGATCACTACAGGGTAGAGACATGGGTTTAGAGACAGAAAAGAGACCAGGAGAAGAGAAGCAGGGGAGAGAACACAGAAATGTTTTTATGCAAATAACTTCTCCTTCATTATTAGCATCAGAAAGCACAATGGTAGGACAGGGCTGTGTGCTGAAGATCGGAGTTAAGGTGACTCCTCACCTATCCCAGAGATGCTTCTGGCAGCGTGGCTCCTTGTAGGTGGGCTGTTTCCCTGAAAGTAGTGTACTCTCTTGTGTTTGAGCAGAGCATGCTGGGTGAGCCCTAGAGGTCTTTGGGTACAGTCCCAGTGTCAGTTTATTCACCCCTGCCAGACGGCTCAAATGAGCCTTTTCCGTCATCCCTGAGACTCACACTGTCGGAATCCCATGGCTTGGAGGAAACCCTTATCAGTAGCAGGACGAGAGCTCAGACAGGGACGTACAAAGTCCTTCAGTGAAGGAAGAGGTGCAGCCTCTCTCCCTGTTCCACCTCAAAGTCAGCACTGCCAGAACACTTTCAGGTCTTGAATCTTGTCCTTTCTGCCCTGGCTGCAATTTCTGTGTTTGCTTTCACATAGAACACATTTCCCCCCTGTTGTTCCTCATTTTTTATTTATTTTTTATTTTTTTATGGACTAGAACACCAGCTTAATTTTCTGTGAGTCTGCTCTACATAGCTAGACAGAGCTTGGTGTTTACGTAGTGAATGAGTCAAAGGGACTGTGGGAAAGAATGCCATTCATATTGACTGGATAGCCATGAAATGCAGAGCCATGCTGTCTCCATCGAATAAGAAGAGAAACACCACGAGACCTCCCTATTTGGAAGAAGAAAATCTGAAAATGGCGTCATTTCCTACCACACGTAAAAAGGAGACCTTGGAGGGTCTGCTGCAGCTTCTCCAGTGGGACCCAGAGCTGCTGGGGCTTCTCCAGTGGGACCAGAGCTGTTGATGACTTGAGCCCCCGGGGGTTCGCAGCAGACACATGTCAAAACGTTTACAGTTCTCTGCCTCTGGTACCTCCTTTCCCTAGCTTTCTTTGTCCCTGACGACAGGAACCATTAGGTATTCTATGGGTTCTTAGGTCAAATAGTTGACCTTGTCATCAGAAAAAGGGCCCACTCATGGGGTCCCGGAAACACGGTCCGGCTCTAGTTTTACTTGCTGCGCACTCAAATTGAGTGGGTTACGTAACTGAAGGGAAAGTGGTTTTTGTTGTTGTTGTTTAATGCACTTGGGTGTTTTGTCAAACAGGAGTCCAGACAATTACATTGGTAGTGGCTGCGGAGGACTCGGAGCTTCCAGTTTTTCCTTGAATTGCCAGAAGCCATTTCTGGAGCACGCCAGGATTCCGTGAGTACCCAGAGAGCTTTGCAAAGAGTTCTCACTGCGCTCTGCATTCTCTCAGAGCCTCCCTCTCTGGCCCGTGCGTTTTCACAGCATCACAGCTCTGGAGCAGAGGCAGGGCGGGTGGGGGAGTTTCTGGGTGTGGAACGTCCACATCTTTCACTCATGTCCTTCAAGGGTTTCCTTTCACATTTTCTGATTGTGTTTCGGAGTACATGGTGTCAACAGCTCTCAGAACTGTTAAGGTTTCTATTTATCCTCAGGCCAGGAAAAGGCACAGATCACTGCAGTGTAAAATTACCAGTGGTTTTGACAGTGACCTGGAAGAAACGTGGAGTGAAGAAATGTTGCCCTGAGAGCTGAGGTTCGGCCCCAGGCCCATCTTAAACCAAGAGGTTCTGCTCAATTATACAGGTTGCAGTAAGTCCTGTAATCTTGAAAATATTGAACTCATCAAACTTAAGTTCAGTGTTGTTGACACACGTTGATGAATGGCCAGTTTTGGACACAAGTACCATATTTACTTGTTTATTACCTCCTGCATCCCATTTCTATTTGTCTTCATCTTGAAAACTAGTTCAATAAGTTTTGAAATTTGTTTTGGATTCCATTTGTAGGGGCTTTCTAAACCAGCACAGATTCCTCTGAAGGCTTCAGGAGTCATTGAAAAAGAATTAAAAAAAAAATTAATTAGCTTTATTTTATGTACATTGATGCCTTGACTGCATGTATGTCTCTGTGAGGGTGTCGGGTCCCCTAGGATAGGAGTTACAGACAGTTGTGAACTGCCATGTGGGTGTCGGGAATTGAACCTAGGTCCTTTCTCTTGAGGAACAGCCAGTGCTCTTAACCACCATCTCTCTCCAGCCCATTGAAAAAAAATACTTATTTAATTATTGTTGTTCATGTATGTGTACGGACATGCATGTGTTCATCTGAAGGTTTTCTCCTTCCACCACGGGACTCCTGGGGATCAAGCTCCGGTCATTAGGTTTGGCAGGAAGGGCTTTTACCACCCTGAGCCATCTTGCTGGTAAATGGTAAAGAGGCTGTATTTGGCGAAAGAACAGGAGACTTATTTCTGGGCTGTTGCTTTTGCCAAACTTTGAGAAGGGTAGTTAGTTACAGTCTAGGTCTTAGAGCTAGACCAGTGAGATTGAACCTCTACTCTCTCACCTCCTATGAATCTGTAAGCAGGTTATCCACTTTTTATCTCAGTTTCCCCATCCGCAAAATGGGAATAGCAGTAATAATATGTACTTCTAAGGCTGCTGGGAGTTAAAAAGATATGAGACACTTTTTATTTTTCTCCCTTTGGTATGAGACATATTTAATAGTACCCAACAGATAGAAAATTCTTGGTAAATATCAGCTAATAAAATAGTCATCGTGGGTTGCCATAATAAAGCACAATAAACTAGCTTAAAAATATTTACTTATTTTATGTATATATCAACACTCTATCTGCATGTACATCTGCAGGCCAGAAGATGGCATCAGACCATATTATAGATGGTTGTGAGCCACCATGTGGTTGCTGGGAATTGAACTCAGGACCTCTGGAAGAGCAGACAGTGCTTTTAATTGCTGAGCCATCTCTCCATTCCCAGACTGAGTAGCTTAACCAATGCAAATTAAATTTGTAACAGGCAGGAGGCTGGACCTTTGCGGTCAGGGAGTCAGCATGGCCAAAGGCTGGTTAAGGCTTTCAGACGGCCACCCCATCCACGTGTCCTCACATGGCAAAGAAAGAAGAGAATCACCTCCCTACCCACCTATGACTTCACTTACTCTTAACTGTTTTCCTGGAGCCCTGTCATCAAATATAGTCACAGATAGATGAGAAATTGAACATATGAATTCTGGAGAGACACAATTTGGTCTTCTGTAGGTACTACTTTGTGTGTCTGTGTGTACCATGTGCGCACATACATGTAGAACCTAAAGAAAACCTGCAGGTGCTGTTCCTAGGGCAACCATCCATCTTTCTTTGAGAGAAGGTCTCCCATTGGCCTCAAATTCATGAGTGGGCAAGGCTGTCTGCACCGCCAACCCCAGGGGTCTGCTGGTCTCCACCTCCCTGGCAGGGGAAGAGTTTTTTTTTTTTTTTTTTTTAACCTGGGTTCTGGGGATCAAACCCAGCCCCTTATGCGTGTAGGGCAGATGCTTTACCGCTTGAGCTGTCTTCCATCCCCGGCAGCGAGGCTATTTCAAGTTACATCACAGCTTAGGATTCCTCAAGGTGTGTTGTCATGTCACAAAGTTCACTCTGGGCACAGCAGACAGAAACAGACTCCAAAAGGGGACTGAGTAGATAAATGTGATATAGTATAAACGAGTGCTGTTTTGGGACAGTTCTCCCCAGGGTCCTTACTCAAGCCACCCTTTTGTCAGATCCTTTCTAAGATGGCCTTGAACCTTCTGCATCAAGTTCTTAGTGGTCACACACCTTGTAAGTAGCTGCTTCTTAAATGAAGTTAGTCGCTCCCAAGGGCCATTTTGGTTTCTTCAGATGCCACTGACACCTTCTCTAATGGCTGAAGATGCATAACCCCAACACATCATTTCTTTCTCTCTAAAATCCATCACACAAAATGTTTCTTTCATTTCCCTACTCCGGAACCTTTTTATCTTTACTGATAGATTTCAAGGACTAGAGGATGTGTTCTTCTTTCGGACGTTCTGTATGTAGGGCTCAGCACGTCTCTTGGGATGCGACTTCAGTTGTACCCTGATGCATCCGTCGGAGCTTTCTGCTCTGCATTCTGTTGTGTTTAGAAATGAGTGTGTTGTACCTGTCATGATTCAGTGGACAGAGAGCATTGACCGCTCTCCAGCTTCATGCTGACCTGGGAGAGCTGGCACAAGTAGGTAGGGATGCTGACATTTATTGACTTTAAGCAATTTGTTCAAATCTCATATAACTAGAGAATCGCAAATTGCCCAAATTGCTGTCTGGGCTTCTAAGTTCTAAGCCTCAGGTCCATTTCCTACATATGAAGGACTCAAGCAGATGGATCGAAGAACAACTTCTTTAAGGGTGAGTCTGTAGATCACGGAGATCTAGAAAGAAAGAAAGAAAGAAAGAAAGAAAGAAAGAAAGAAAGAAAGAAAGAGAGAGAAGCTGGGCTTGTTGGTACACACTTGTAATCCCAGCATTGGGAGGAAGAGATGACAGGGCTCACTGTTCAGCCAGGACAGCTGAATCAGTGATCTTATCACAGATCTCACATATCAACATAAGGTGGAGCGTGAAGAAAGAAGAGCCCAACATGTGTAGCAGCATACAAACTATCACGCGCGCACACACACACACAACGTTCAAATAGAATAAACATGTTTTAAAACTCATTATTATTATTATTATTATTATTATTATTATTATTATTATTATTAT
>OU015753.1:95184266-95206130 GCA_907169655.1 Acomys percivali | reverse complement strand
AGAGAGAGAGAGAGAGAGAGAGAGAGAGAGAGAGAGAGAGAGAGAGAAGGGTGCCACAATACAGGGTATGTTCGTCCCTGGCCCCTGCTGACCAATAGCACACAGGAAAAAGGGGGTTGGCTGGACGATGTCCCCATGGACTCCAGGTTCCTAGACTCACAAATATTTGGGATAGAAAAACAAGTGGTTCCCTCCTCAGGGAACTTGCTTGCTCCTGTCAGGCGCCATTCCTGTCTTTACAGAGAATGCTCTCTGCGAATTTGCTAATCCAGAGTACCGAGTGGGTAGCACAATAAGATGTTTGTAAATATGATAAACCATTACAATATTACAGCTTTTCATTTGGAAAGCCATTTAGGCAAGAAATGATTACTGACCCATGATATGTAAATGATGGAAATGCAGAAATTAGTATTTGGGTCAACTCATGTATTTTTCAACCATGAAATGAAAATCTCAGCGTTCACATTCCAATTCATACATGAAAGCATCGCGGTGCTATTAGTTGGCTATTGTGTTAATTTATTATTGTCTTAGTTAATGCTCTCAGAGCCATGGTGAAGTTGGATGTCTACTTTCAATGTACTAATGTTAGAGCTGAAAGGAGGCACGTGCTTGACTGAGCCCAAGGGTTTCCTGAGGGAATGCTAGGCCAGTTGGGTGGAAAGCTAACCTGAAGGAGAGGCTCAGGGAAGCTCCTTACCAAATAGTTCAAACATAAGCTGAGTCTCCATCCACATGTTTTAAAAAAGTTTATAAAGACCACGATGACTCAGTAGTTGAGAGCACTGGCTGCTCTGCCAGAGGACCCAGGTTCGATTCCCAGCACCAACAAGGTGCCTCACAACCATTTGTGAGGATAATCTGATGTCCTCTCTGACTTTTGCAGGCATTTCCCCCCCCCCCTCTCTCTCTCTCTCTCTCTCTCTCTCTTTGTATGTGTTGTACAGACATACATGCAGGCAATCCCCCTATGCACATAAAGTTAAAAGTAAATTAATGGGGGCTGAAGAGATGGCTCAGAAGTTAAGAAAACTATCTGTTCTTCCAAAGGTCCTGAGTTCAATTCCCAGCAACCACATGATGGTTCACAACTATCTGTAATGAGATATGGTGCCCATCTTCTGGCATGTAGGCGCACATGGGAGCAGAATACTGTATAAATACAAAATAAATAAATCTTTAAAAGTAAATAAGTAAAAAGATCCTTCAATGGCCTTGCCTTTGTCTTCAAGGCTAAAAGCAAAAGAGGCTCACTGTGAAATGACTCAGGAACTCAAAGTAGGAGAACACCCTGGAAAGTGTTGTGGGGAAGTCATATGTAGATTCAACACTGCTAGAAAGGTTGTTTAGACTTTAATAAATGAAAGGAAAGAGAAAAATCACTTGGGGTGGAAAGCAAGAGAAGCTGCAGACTCACAAGCTGAAGCTGCAGCCAGGAGGCTAACTGAAGGAGGTGATTGCAGAGCAGAGGGTGTGGCTGCATCTCTAGGCAAATGGCTCCTCGGGAGTGGATCCTGGGAAGAACTAAAGCGTAGTAGTGAGAGAGGGCAGCAGGGCAAACTTGAGAGAAGACAGCTTGGCCTGCAGCTGTCACACAGAGAAGTTCCATAGGAGAGAGGAAGCAGATGACAAGTTGAGAAGAGGAATAGCCACGTGGCTGTGGCCACCCTGGGATATGCTGCAGGATAGTTCTGAATGCAGCCCAACATAAAATTACAAGTCTGCCTAAAATCTTATGAGATGTTCTTTTCAACACTACCTGCAGTGGACAGACCTACTGTCAACCCTTATGTTCAATGGATTAGAAGCACATGACGCTGGGAGGAAAGGTTGTCTTGCTTCCTAATCTTACTTGGCTACAGGGGCGCTTCGCATTCTATGTGCACAACTGAAGCTTCATACTTTGAACCCCAAGATTGGGTAGTAAGTACTGAGACCATGGTCTTCTTCAACTTTGGCCCTTGGTTATGAGTTATGCCAGCCTGAACGACAGGCATTCGGATGAGGTCTTCTCAAGGAACTCAAGACCAGAGAGCTGAGGTCAGAAGCCCTCTTCTGACGCAGGCCAGTTTTGGTTCTCAGTGGTGGTCCTATGGCCTCCAATGGAGGGCCTTGGGAACTCCCATCGGGATTCTCAGATGTCACAATATTGGGTTGGAGCCAGCGATACTAGACATCTATACACAAAACATGCCCACATGACGAAGGATCATGCAGCATCCTGCATGGCTTCTGAAGGTCTTGCCAGCTGTGCCTGCTAGTGAACCTGTTTATAATTACCTTGGCCTGAAACCCAACTCCAATTTACATACTCCACTGCTTAAATTTTAACACACACACTACATTTTCCATGAATTTACAGCGTCCATGTAAATCAGGGGAAGACTATATTTTATCTTGTTCAGAAGAACTTTGCCAAGACTTGGACAAAGAAAGAGAACATTCCCAGCAGTAATATCTCTGAAACATCAGCACTGTGCTAGTCCAGGGGCCCATGGCTCAGTCTGAGTCTGTGCACAGACAAAGGCATTTACTGCTTCATTGTGCCTTCCAAAGTACATATCTGAATGTACATTTCATTGCGAGCTGATGACTCATTTTCCTCTTTTAAAATTTTTTTATTTTTCTTTTTTACATATACATTTATATTTTTACACATATATACAATAAACCACCCACAGCAAGAAGAACCACAGAACAATCAGGAATTATATAAATGTTACATTCTTAGTGTTTTGGCTATTTGTATTTGGCAACCTTGAAGAAAACATCTTTTTCTGAAAGTAAATCAATATTTATCATATCTCATCTTTATCAACTTAAAACATCTATCTAGACCTAAAAAGATCTTAACCCCTAAACAACTAAGTTTAATTGTAAAACTAACCTATCTGGTCTTCAACCCCATCAGAGACTTGTGAAGGAATAAAATTAGTTATCTGAGTAGATAGGAAGTGCAGGTTAGCAGCTTCCCAAGTGAGAAGATGACAGAGACAGTTTGCTACCTGAACAGTCACCCAAAACTCTCTATAACATTGGAGCATCCTTTTCATCCTTCTGGCCCAATATATCTGACAGGACTATTGAGGCCTTGTTCACCCTGTCCTGGCAGAGTTTGGCTATTGACTCTGCCTGCTTCCAAGCTTGCCCATTTTTAGGCAGAATTCTGTCTGTGGCAGAAGTGAGGACATTTTCCTCAGTGGCTGGTTTGTCACATTTGAAACCATTACCACAAGGAGGTTCATTGATGCTCATCATCTTTTTTGAGGCAGGCTGGGTGTTGCCATGAGTTAAACTGCCTTATTGTTAAAGAATCTTTAAAATAATAAAAACATCTTTAAATGCCATATTCTGTAGGTCTCTGAGGTTTTTGAAGACCTTATCTAACTATTTTACCTTATCTATCTATAGAATCATATCTATCTGCTAAACCTAAGATGTATATTCTTGTAATAAAAATAGGCTAGTAATTGACAAGACCATGATTTGATCAACTAACAATTAACTTGTATTAGTTAATTATTCTAAGCAGCCTACAATAGCACTTTCAAAGTATTGGAAGTAAACCTTGTACTATAGTTGAGTTGTAAGGGTACAATACTTCATATTAGAGTACTCTTTTTCCTCTTGTAAATTATATTTAGGCCATTATGTCACTATGCAAAACAATGTATGTGGCCTGCAAACTATATGTGTAATTTATGTTCAGGACTGTACAAGAAGGAGTATATATAAAATTGTTTGTTTTGTTTCAATAAATTATATACCTATAATTACAGTGTACTTAGGAAGCTTAGAGAGCAGGGTTGTCACAAGTTCAAGGGTGCCCTGGCCTGTATAGTTCCAGGTCAGCTTTGGGCTACAGAATAAGATCCTGTTTCAAAACAAACAAATAAACAAAGATGTTGGGTCTGTTAGGCTGAGAACCTCAGACTTAAAAATGTACATGAGACCTACTTTTATTTGACACTGGATCAGTCCCTAGCTCTTTGCTGGTGTTCTCTGCTTAGCCTGGTGTGGAGTGCTTCAGACACTGTACTGGAGACACAGAGAGGGAAATAACTGTCAATACCCTTCAAGATGAGGTGCTGGAGAAGTCGGCTAAAGGATGAGTCAGATACAAAGTTGTTAATGGGAAGCTGTGCAACATTTCAAGAGTGCCCGAGGATGCCCAAGGTGTAGGTCTACAGTTACTTTTATCAAGAGACAAAGTGTCTAAGCTCATTGGTGGGTGACTATACTATTTATTAGAAGTAACGGCCGTAAGCTGTACCTGTAAATATAGAAAACGTCATCTACACTGGTACCATCCCAATTGGCTCTTGATACATACAATTGAAGTATGCAAGCCATATTATTACCTGTAGACCTCATTTTACAAATGGATTGAAGCTCAGAAAGCTTCACTCATCACATTAAACACACTGTCGTACAGATCTGAGGGACACTGGCTCTCAGAGTCAGCCATTCTATCCCTGGTCTCCTACTGGCTCTCAGAGTCAGCCGTTCTATCCCTGGTCTCCTACTTTGAACTAGCCCTGCAACTGCAGGTCTCACCACGCCCACAGGTGTTTTACTTTCAGCTCTGGCCTTGTGCTGCAATGAAAGGTGTGTTAGTTACTCCTTCAGTGCTTTGATGAATACCTAACAAAAGCCGTTCAAGGAAGAAAGAATGTATTTTGGTTCACAGTTTGAGGGCACAGTCTTTCAGGACAGGGAGGCCCGGGCAATAGGAACCGGAAGCTGGCGCACTGTATCCACAGGAAGCAGAGAGAGACCACAAGGGTGCTCAACTCCTTCTGTGTCTCCTTCTCTTCAGGACTCCATCCAATGGGATGCTGCCACCCTTCCCTCCTCAGCTAAACCTTCCAGCGAATACATTCAGAGACACACCCAGAGGTGTGTTTCCACAGTGCTTTAAAGCAGTCAAGTCAACAATGAAGATTAGCCATGGTAAGAGGCTTACACTTGGGAAGCCTGTGAACACTGGATATGATCTGAGTGATTGTCAGAGCTATTAGAAGATAAAGGTAGCAGACTTTCAAACCCAGGTACTGTTCCACATGATAGGGCACACCAAGTTGAAAAGATGTCGAATGAATACCATTCTAACAATAATGATGTGCTAACAGGAAGCCACCACCCAAGTGCCACATGCTTTATTTGGATGTATGGAACCTGGGCACCATAGGATAGGTCTTATTTCCCACACTCAGTACATACACTAAGCACAGTAGTTAACATATAGGGCCTGCTTATTTCAGGAAAGAGCCACTTAAGGGATATAAGAGAACAAGTAGGTAGCCAAAAGGGACCTTAGCTCAGGCTTTTATACCTAGGGTCTGAAGCCTCTTAGGACATGGACATTTGCCTGCAGCAAAACACCTCGACTTTTCCAGTGTAGGTTGAAATTGGGTACAGCATCCTCTGTTATCTTAGCCTTCAGTCCCTTATGACCAAAGGCAGCTAATGAGTGCTTACTCATTAGCCATGTCCACTGTGATAATGCTGAGGTGCACCTGTGGGGTCAGTTGGAGGCTACTTCCCAAAGTTTAAGACTCCGAAGCAAGACTCCTGGTGGATTACAACTCCATCCACATGCCTTTAGCCATAGGTATATAGTGGGAGGGAATGATGTTGGCATGTACTTAGGGAATTTGAGACATGGACACCTACCTTGAAGTCCCAGGAGCCACTGAGTTCAATTCCCATCAGTTAGGAGAGGAGAAGAAGGTGGGAGCAATGTTCTTGCTGTGGTCCCTCCCCATGTTAGAAGATGGGAGTGATGTTCTAGCCATGGTCCCTCCCTATGTTAGAAGATGGGAGTGATGTTCTAGCCATGGTCCCTCCCCATGTTAGAAGATGGGAGTAATGTTCTTGCTGTGGTCCCTCCCCATGTTAGAAGATGGGAGTGATGTTCTAGCCATGGTCCCTCCCCATGTTAGAAGATGGGAGTGATGTTCTGGCCGTGGTCCCTCCCCATGTTAGAAGATGGGAGTGATGTTCTGGCTATGGTCCCTCCCCATGTTAGAAGATGGGAGTGATGTTCTGGCTATGGTCCCTCCCCATGTTAGAAGATGGGAGTGATATTCTAGCCATGGTCCCTCCCCATGTTAGAAGATGGGAGTGATGTTCTGGCTATGGTCCCTCCCCATGTTAGAAGATGGGAGTGATGTTCTGGCTATGGTCCTTCCCCATGTTAGAAGATGGGAGTGATGTTCTGGCCGTGGTCCCTCCCCATGTTAGAAGATGGGAGTGATGTTCTGGCTATGGTCCCTCCCCATGTTAGAAGATGGGAGTGATGTTCTGGCTATGGTCCCTTCCCATGTTAGAAGATGAGAGTGATGTTCTGGCCGTGGTCCCTCCCCATATTGGAGTGCTCATTCGTTCACCTTTTGCTAGCTATGTTCCCAGGAACGTTATTGGAACCTCTCTGGGCACACTGACGTTACTATACAGTCCTCAGGAATGTAGCAAAACTCCAAGTTTACATTAAATGAGCTTCCTTCAGCTCTTCAGTTTACTGTGGTGTCATCCAAAGGAGACTTTCTAGAACACCCTCTTTCAGTTACCAGGGAATTAATGAAGCCAAACAAAGAGGAATCTTTAGTAGGCTTAAGTTAAAACTTCCCAAGTTTTCTGTGTTTGAGACTTGGGCAGAAAATAGGATACGGAATAATGTGTAAATGGCTTTTCCTTATAAATACATTTATCTGAAGAACTTCATTATTACATAAATTACTTCTTCAAAATTAATTTCCACTTATTTTAAAGAGATGAAACCCATGTTTTCAATGTGCTTAGTAGAGTTCAGTGATCACATATAATAACAATGTATTAAAAGCCGCACAGAAAAGAAACCATTAAAAAAAACCCCATAACTCAACAGACGAAAATAATGACAGACTAGCCATTCATGCAAATTAGCTAACTCACATTTATCAAAGAAAATATTTCATAGCATTAACAACACTGTCACTTAAGAAAAATTAAATGGAGCCCAGAACCACACATTCATTTTTACTGCTCTCATTACTCATTTGTGTGTTTCTTTCCTCCTTTTAAAACAAAATCACAAGTTTTGCATTCAAAGTTCAGCAGAGAAAGCAGCAGATGATTTTCTGATTTTTACTGACCCCGGGGTTAGCAGCAGTAAAGAAATGAGAACAAATCTGGCTTGAAACGTGTCCAAACCCACATCTCCCAGTGTGCATGAAAGGCTAGGAGTAAGATGTGCAGCGGATATGAACATGAGTAATCTTGGAAATCGAAATATTAAACATATGTCAAAGATTATCAAATACACATCCATACGCCTCATAGAGATGCCTTTTATCTGAGGAGTTCAACCCACATCAGTGCACACAGGCACGCTTTCTGTTCCTGTGGGCCACATCTGAGCTTGGCACAGCCAGTTATCACAGCACAGGGTTTTAGATGGGTGGACGCAAAGCTCTCATACTTTTTAGCAAAGTCAGGTTTCTTAAAAGACATTCTTATTAATCTCTATGCCTGTCTGGACACTGTGTGTGTGTGTTTTTTAACCGTTCCACAGAGCTTCAGATGCAGTGAAGAGTGTTCCAGATTGAGAAGTTGACTACATTACTGTGGCAGTGTGAATGCGTATGGCCCCAGGGACTCATGCATTTGAATGCTTAGCTATAGGGAGTGGCACTGGTAGAAGGTGTGGCCTTGTGGGAGGAAGTGTGTTACTGTGGAGATGGAATTTGAGGTCATATATGCTCAAGCTATGCCAGGGGTGACACACAGTCTCCTGCTGCTGCCTGCAGATCAAGATGTAGAAGTCTGAGCTCCTTCTCCAGCACCGTTGTCTGCCTATACACTGCCATGCTTCCTGCCATGCTGATAATGGAATAAACCTCTGAACTGTAAGCCACCCCCAATGAAATGTTGTCCTTCATAAGAGTTGCCTTGGTCATGGTGTCTCTTCATGGCAATAACTAAGACAATTACCAACCGTTACTTCTCATCTTGTTCCATTGGATGTCACCCTTGACACTTTCTTCCCCCGTATAAACCCTGTCCTGTGGGAAAGTTGAAATTATATTTTGAAAACCCAGTTTCCCCTAAAAGCATGTGATATTATGCTATTGCTTAATAAACTGGCCTTTGGATAACATCATTTCATCATAATCTCTGGGGCAACTTTACTCTTTCTTTACCTCAGTTTCCTCATCTGTTAATTGCTTAGAGAAAGCTGATTTCTAATCCCTCATGAGCACTTGCCTGGTGTGAGAAGACAGTCAGCTTTACAACTATTGTCCCCATAAAGTCACATGTCCCAGAAAGAACCGCATGTGTAGTAACTGGTCCAGGGAAGTCTGATCCCATCTCTGTCTCCATTCATCTTTGGCAAGTGTCGTAGCTTTGTACAGACATCATGACAAGCTACCTGCTCTGTCCTGGCTGGGGCGTGTGATGAAAAGAGATCAAACACCTGCCTTTCTGCTCTCTCAAGGAGTCTGAGTTGAGTGGATTCTCACCGATGGTGGAAGGACTTGGGTATAACAAGATACAAATTGGCAAAGCCAGTAACATTATTGCAATGACTAGCTTGGCTGAAGTGCTCCAGGGAATAGTACCTTGAATCAAGACTGGGAGGAGAATTTGGCTCTTACCAAGGGAGAGAGAATTGAGAGCATTGGGGTGGGTCCTGATGGCTATCTCAACCGAGAGTTTCTCCTGTGCTTTAGAGGAGTAGGCAGAGTGCATCTGAGCTCTCTGCCCCTCCCCAGTGCCTTCTCATCTTCTATCTTTTACCACTTGGAGGAAGAGTGTTTGCTCATCTGTTGCTACTCAGCCTTTTCTGGTTCTGTGAGGTGCAGGAGGCTGAGATTCTTTGGTGCCCTAGAATGATTTCTCCCACTCCATCCTTCAGGGAATTCGGAGGCTCTACAAAAGATAATCTGCAAGCTTTGTCTGAAAGACAGGGGCGGGGCATGGGGGGAGAAAAATGGCTTGTAGGGAAAGATCTGAACTATGTCAGCGCACACTTGGGGGGGAGGGAGATTTACTTATCGAGTTTGTCCTAAGCCAAGGCATCTGTTTTGGTTATTAAAATAAAACATCTTTGATGATAAAAAAAAATAATTGCCCTGTTAAGTTGTTTCTTTTAACCTAGTATAATCCCTCAAATTACATTTTGAGAAGGAAGTATGGGGAAAAAAACGTGCCTTGTAATAATTTTGCTGGCGTTGCCAATTTGAGCCTAAAAATGCCATTTGATCGTCTCCAAACTCATTTGATCTCCCTTACTCCACACCTACTATATGTGGAAGAAAACCTACTGCAATTAGCAAAGGGATCTCCACACTGAGCACAGCCTTCGCTTGTTAGCTTAAAGCTGAGGATAAGGCCCATTCACCATCTGAGTCACGGGGGTTGTCCCAATCATCTGAGTCACGGAGGGTGTCCCAACCCTCAGCATCCTCCCTCCATTCCTGTCAAGCTGATCTTTTCTCCATCTCTATCTTTAACCTACATCTCAGAAGCTGGTAAGACAGAGGCTCAGCCCCTCCAGGACTCCTCTGTCCTGCTGGGACCAAAGCCACCTGGGCCTGCAGCTCCTCTTGGAGCCTACTTTCCTCTGGACTAAAGAAAAATGGCCAGAAAAGACTAAATGCAAAAAGTCACATTTTTTTAACTGCTCTATAAAAATTTCCCTTTCATCTCCGCTCCACTCCCCGCTGGCCATGACTTAAAGAATGCGTGGGAAACTTGACGTGGGTCTTCGTGATGAGGAGTGGGGAAAAATAAGAGAGGAGTGACAGGACTGGATGTTGGCTTATCCAAGTGAAGCATGACCCTTGAGGTGATTCTGGGGGACTGTCAAGAACTAATGGCAATTGCATAGGGGAGACAGCTGACAGCTTGGTTCGTACTGTGCTTGCTGTATAACAATGAATACCTGAGTTTGAGCCCTAGAACTCAAATTAAATAAACAAAACAAAACACAACACAAAAACCAGGCACAGTGGTCCTTGTCCTCTAGCCTCCATATTCACATGCATGTACATGCACACATACCTGCACACACACAATACAAACAAAAAAAACCCTAATCATAGATGGACATGATGGGTCAGAGTTCAAACATCTGATTACTTCCTTGTCTTTATTTCACAGTGAAATACTCTAAAGGGAAACTGTGTTAACAATTGTTTACATTTTCAGTGACATGTTCATGTTTTCAGAGAATGGACTATATCTAAATGAAAATAATTCTGAAATATTGTTGAAATAGTTCACATTCAACTGTTAATTCAACCCAGCCTTGAAGTGTATTTATGTGGAGGAACTATTTACCTAAAGCAATTCACTTGCCATTTCCATACATGTGCCCATATATTTACTGTACTCAGCTAGGATAGTGAACTACAACCAATTGAAAAATCAGCAGGTTCATTTAAAGGATCTATTTAATTCTTGAGAGATATAATATGTACAGTCCCTTGGCAAGTAACAGTTCTATGTATTTTTCCTTAAGGCTCCATCGCCCTCATCCAACTATTTCAAAACTGCTATTGAGAACCGGTGAGAAGCGACAGTTGGGGCACATCTCAACAGTCTTAGAGGTTTGAAAAAACATTTAAGAGGGGATAGCCCAGTGTCTTTTAGACTCCGTGAATGGTAGTATTTTCTGGTCCTTCTGTCCCACTTGAGTGTGGATCCAGAGTGGGACTGGGGACTGTATTCATTTAAACTGTGTGTTTGTTTGCTTTGTTTTTACCACTAGGAAAGCTTTAAGCAGACATGGTTCACCAGGGTTCAGCTCTATGGCCCCTGGATATCAGAATTATCCAAGGAGGTGGTTAGAACACAACAGGCTGATAAGGTTCCAACTCCGTTCAGTGACCCAGTCAGTTCTGCATGTCAGAAGTCACTTCGAGAATATTCTGCTTAAACATTCTAACTCAAAAGCTACCCTATTTCTACGAGAGAGTGGGGCTCCCAATCTTAGACATTATTTCCATTTACTGGGTCCTCTGCAGTAACAAATAATTTTTTCACAGGTACTACTTGCAGATGATGCTTCCAGCTCTCACACTACAATAGGACAATCATGAAGCATTTAACTTTCATGCAAAACCTTTCCATTTCTAAAATTGCTTTTGCTGGTTTCTATAGTCTTAGACAGTAGCCACTGGAGAGCAGGCTTGCTGCCATCTTTGTTTAAGGTAATATACCCTAGCTAGTTCCTGTTGAGTGTCTATTGCACATGGAACTGTTTTAAAGGTGAGCATTGGCACACTGACTTGACCTGAGCTGAGGACCTCACTGAGCTCTAGGTCAGTGCAGTGAAGATATCTCTTCTAGTGCAGACCATGTCCATATTAGCCTCAAAGTCATGTCACATGGTTAGTTTGCTCTGAGTTAGAACTCTACTGAGGTCCCAGGACTCCATGTAGGCTACTGCTACTACTATTGTCACCACAATTATTATGAACCTTAGAAAAATAACTTCTGGATAATTTACAAAGCTCTTTCTATATGTTCAATTCTTACATCAACTTACATTAAGATTTTGGCTTTTGAATGGTGTCCAGTTTGATGGGGGTGCTATGACAAAATGCCCTAGGCTGAATGGCTTAGAAACTACAGGAATTTGCTTCTTGTAGTCTGAGACAAAAGTGCTGGCATGGCTGGGTTCTGGTGAGGGGTATCTTCCAGGATTCAAATCGACAACTTCTATTTTGCTGTGAAGACCAACATGTCAGCTCTTCTCATGTTCTCATGAAAACGCTAAAACCATCCACAAGGGGCCCAGCTTTTGGCCTCACTATCTCTCCAAAGTCCCCCTCCTAATGTAATCACATGGGGATGATAAGTAAACATTTGGATTTGGGAGGGAACGTAAATATCCAATCCAGTAGAAAAAATGGGCACTCAGAAAAGTTTAGGGTGCTTGAAATTATATATCTGATACACATTCTACTTATGACTTCAATTTAAAATTTTCTTTTTTGCTTTTTATTCAAAAACCTGAGGCAATCCATAATTCACAATACACTAATAAGTCAGAGTTTCCTTGCCTGTGTTTCAGTAAGTGAGAACAAAAAGAACAGGGGTGCTTTTCCTTGGCTAGTTGTATGTGCTTCTCTTGACTCCAAATTCTATCTCTTAAGGTGTTTATAACCCTTAATTTACCTGTCACTGTACTAGTGATCTTTCTCTTCAATTTGTATAATTTGCGAATGAATTAAATTTATAAGCCCTTCTCCACAGTGTGAATGGTTTTACATCTGGGAGGATGGCTCAGTATGCAAAATGCTAGGAGACTGGATCCCTAACACCCATATAAAAAATCAAGCATGATGTGGTAAGCTGCAGATAGGGTCAGGGAGAGTCCTTGTAGGAAAAAAAAGTGATACAAGTAAAGGAGAGAACGATTGAGAAGGATGCCCAATCTTGACCTCTGGCCTCAATATGCATGGGCACATGTAAACCTGTGCATGCATGTGCACAGATGCTCTCTCTCTCTCTCTCTCTCTCTCTCTCTCACGCACATGCATACATACACACCTACCTTAGAACAGGATGGTGCTGAAGAGAGAACCACACAACATCATATTGCTAGAAGACCTTTCTCCAGGTTAGTGTTAATATGGAAATTAGCTCTTCCGGGACCATTTCTGAGCCATCTAGAATTTACACACTTGTATCATTGTTGCATGCCCCAATGTCAACATTCAACAGGAGCATGGAAAAACCTAGTGAGTGTACTGCTGAAATAGGGATGTCTGTCCCCTCCCCTCATCCCTTAAAGGGGTAAGCTCACCCTTTAGCTGAGTAGACCATTCCAACAGTTCTCTTAAAAATCAAATGACCTCAGTCACTCAAAAGGGAACTCTCAAGCCTTCCTTTCAATCTTAGAAGAACCTCATCCTCATAACCATTGTAAATATATGCTTTTCTTGGCAAGCTCTTTTGATCTATCAGGCAGGTTTGGCAACACCTGTGGCCATTTCTCTAACTTGTACCAGCTCACCTCCAGTTATTTATTTCCTTTTTTACTTTTTAAAGCTTGCATTTCATGACAGCAAGGACTGCATTTCATTTCCATTTGAAAGATCATCCTTAACATTCCGTGTAGTGACTGCTGCATTTAAGAGAGTCACAGTGAATATTTGCTCAATGAATGGATATATGATCGAATACGTAGCTGAGTACTATGTGCCCTCCTGCATAGTTTGTCTTAAAGAGCATCAGAGAGCTCTCTTTGATTTCTTTTGGACTCTGGCACTTCTTATTTGGGGCATGTAGGAGTAATGGGCAAAGCCTGACCAACAGAGTCCAGCATTCACCCATCCTCTGATAAAGATGAATCAATCCTCTGCCCCCCTAGAGTAGTTGTAGCTTTAAGATTAATCTTAACTCTGTTTGTAGCCTATAAAACAAAACTAATTGCAGAATTCAAAGCTTTAGAGCATTTTTAGGTAGCTTGATGGGAAAGCATCGAAATAAATACAAACATTTAGATAAAACAACCATTTTAATAGTATTAACTCTGCCAATTAATGATAATGGAAGAGCCGTCCAATTAGCTAAATCGCTAATAGTTTTATCAAGCAGAGGTTGGTAATTTAAAGCAAACAAATTCTTTCTAATTTTATCCACTTGCTCACTAAGATATTTAAAGGATAACAGGGGATCCAATAAAGAATGCTTCTCAGGAAGAGCTATATTTACGTCTCCTAATGGCTATAGCATGGAGTTGCCCCAATTAGTCAGAAAACCCAAGCAGTCAGTAAATTCTTTTGAGTCTCTGCAATTTGGGGGTAAAAATAAATGAGATACAAAGAAGGTGCTGCTTGCAGCCATTAGTGTTATTACTGAAGATATTTAGGAGGTTGTGAATGTTATGAGCTAGTTGGGAGTGTACCTGACTCATCAGCCCAGTCATTGTATGCATCTGTGTTCACAGGATGTTTTGTTCCTGAGTGTTTCTGAGGTTGTGTCCATGGAGGTCACTACAGAGAAACCTCTGGGGCCAGAAAGCTCATGAGGAAGTTTCCTGCTCAGGACCACACAGCATCACTGTGACTTCCCTTCTCACACCTCCATGTAGAATTTGGAGATATAATTGGATAATTCAGGAAAATCCATTTAGGATGAGAATGATGCCAACATTTCTCATAATATTTTGTATTCTTTTCTCAAAAGAATAGACTTTCAAAACCATCTCTGCTGATGAGTAGAGGCCTGGCTAGTTAAGGACAAATATTATATGATTGACTTGCCTGAAGAAAGAGCAGAATTGAACGGAAACACTCAAGGGCAGCTCAGCCTTGGGACTGGCAACACAGTGGCCTGTAATAAGATTCTACCAGATAATTCCAACAAAAAAGGACTGAGTACAAGGCCACCTTAAGAGTTTCAGAGTTAAGGATGTGGCTCAGTTGGTAAGGTACTTGGTGGACAAGCATGAGGGACTGAGTTTGGATCCCCAAGACTCCTGTAAGAAGCTACTGTTGCCCCACCACTGAGGACTTGAAGACAGGCAAATCCACAGGCCTTGCTGGCCAGTCAGCTTAGCCAAATTGGTGAGTTCCAGGTTCATCAAGGGACTGTGAAGAGCATTGTCATCAGTTTGATAGAATGTAGAATCACCTGACAGAAGGTCCACTGGACATGTCTGTGTGTGGTGAGGGTGTAACATTAGTTGGGAAAGGAAGACACGCCCATTTTGGGTGGCACTGCTCTGCAGGTGGGCATCCTGAACCATATAAAATGGAGAAAGCATTGAACTCTGGCAACCCTTGGCTTCTGATTTCTGATTGCGGATGCAACATTACCAAGAGCTTTAAGCTTCTGGCTTTTTGACTTCTCACCGTGATGAACTGAATGAAACCTTCAACTGTGAGTCAGAGTGAGCCCTTTCTCGCTTAAGTTGTTTTGGCAAAGGATTTTTACCAAACCAATAGGAGGCAGTAACTAAGACGAGACTCTGTCTCAAAAAAATATGATGGATGACAACTGAGGAAGGCATCTGAGGTTGGCCTCTGGCCTCCTTATACATGTGCGCGCGCGCACGCGCACACACACACACAAACAGAGAGAGAAATGACGATTCTGTTTATCTCATGGTAGAAAACACCAAGTGAGCACTGTGCTAAGATGGAGACGGATAAGCTTTAAAGGATGAAGGTCAAGATGAGAGCCTCATATCTGAGTGCGGGAGGGAATGGTCTTTGACTAGAAGAACTAGTATTTACTGTGCCATTTACGATGAGCCAAGTACTGTGTTAATACCTTTATAACATTATTTCATTAGCCTTCCCATCAGTAGAGTTGGTTTTATGTATACAAAAGGTATACATAAATCTTATCTGTAATCTGAATCTTTTAGGTCAAGTAGGCGGGCCATTGCTGCTAGCCCTGTGGCTCACTGTCTTACTACATGCTCTTGTTCTTTACTGGGGCGGTACTCTCTCATCCCGAAGCCCCAGGCTGGCATGTTGTCAGTGTCCGGATGGTGATGGTTTCTATGCGGTCCAGTGTTACAGAGAACAGAGCCCTACGAGGTAAATAAGGAATGAGTGGGCCCAGCTGGGCATTTGCATCAAAATGCCCTGCCAGAGTTGCCAGCTGCTCTGGCAGAATGCCCGGGCTCTGTCCTGCAAGATGCCTTTGGTTTTCATTTTATTAACTTCGCCACATAAAAATGGGCCTGATGTTGGCCTCGGAATCCCAGCCCTACCTTTGTACTAATGGGGGAGAATACGGACAATGTTGTAGAAGAAAGGGAATTGATGGTGTCAGTATTATGTTATCAAGTAGTCTATTTTGATCCAGGCATGTTGCTATATTCCTGTAACCCAAGCACCCAGGAGGCTGAGGCAGGAGGATTACCACAAGTTCAAGATCGTGTTGGCTACGTATCGAGTTCCTATCTGAATAAAAGAAAGAAAAAGGAAAGAAATGAAAAGGAAAGAAAAGAACCCTTTTCACTCAACCATTAAAGGCTTTTTCAAATCTATCCTGGGATTCAAATCTCAACAAAGAATTATCTTTGGATAAAAGGTCTCAGTGATGTGAGTCATCAGGGGATCTGGCTTCATCAAGAAAGTCTTCAGTGTCACACAGTCCTGGAGGCCAGTGAGAGCAGGGTGGGCTGTAGGAACATCGCACCACAGGCCAGGTGAGGCAGGCCTGATGATGTCAGCAGGAAATCTCCCTGTCTCTCCTTATGGCTCTATTTTCCTTGCTTTAGACCACTATGAACATGTTCCCCCCTAAAACAGCAACTGGAAATGGAGTAATGAGTAACTGGGGGAGCCTGGGAGGGATGGCTGGCTTAACCACCCTGAGCTTCAGACTTCATGAAGGTGGGAGAAAGAATATTGCAGGCAGCGATACTCAACGAACAGGTTCCCTTCATAGCTGTGGGTCCACATTACCCGGAGAGCACGCTAGCATCGTCAGGCTTTTCATCAACAGGATGGGTAATTTAGTTTGAGGCAGAATGGAGAAATATGTTCACAATCAAACGAAGGCAGTGGGGATGTAGCAATGCAAAGGTGGTCCTTTGGTGTCAGTTCAGCTCACAGTCAAGTGTGGGAGTAAGGGCCAGGAGTCAGGATCCCCACACTTGATTCTACTTTGGCCACAGTGCGAGGGCACATTTCTTGCAAAACAGACTCAGTGTGAAGATTGGTATTCAAGGGGTCCCTGGGGTGTGCTTTTAGCACCTATGAGATCAAAGGACAAGGGATTGAAATAGAAGAAGAGAGTGAATTGGGTTGTCGCTTTCATATGGGCCTTGGCAGACACCCCTGGGAGCTCTGCAGCAAGGGTTTCTCTTCTCAGTAGTCTCATGTTGTGGCAAAGCAGCAAGACCTCTGCATCAGTGCATTGGTAAGTTACTACAGAAGGTTGCTCCCTCCAGAGGTACCATAATCCCAGGCAAAGCCATTCCTTCCTGTGTATAGGAGAAGTTCTCGTGGAGGGCCTCACTATGAGTCTTCAGTTGCATTTGACACAATTGGGAAAATAAATGCCACATGGAAGGAAGTAGGGGTCTGTGTAATAAGCCATAGCACCTACCATTGCTATCTGGCATGAATAAGCCACCTTAATTCCTTGGTACTGACTATTGTTAAAGAGTACTTTTTATGAATATTTATGAGGCATAATTTGTAAATATTTTTTATTGCATACAATATCATCCTTTTACTCAGAACAACTTGATAAGTTAATTAATCAAAATCTGATAAAATGCCAGCTTCTTTAAGGAGACATCCTTAACTACCATGCAGAGCTCATGTACTATCTTGTCTTAAACTCTGTATAATCAAAGCATTTTATAATCTTCTCCAAGTACTTATCTCACTGTGTTAAAATTACTATAGACAAGGATCCCCATCTTATTTATAGTTGTATTTTTTGTTTTCTAACCTCAATATGACATTTTTGTAAATAGGTCATTACTGAAAGAATATTTTGTCTGATATTATCATAGTGATCCTTTATTTACTTATTTTTTAAAATCCAGCATGCAATGTTTCTATATGTTATACTTTAGGCACATCTCTTATAGATGATATTTAATTCAATCTACTTTTTTTTAGTATCAATGCCAATCATATGTTTTAACAATAGTATTTAAGCCATTTATACTTAATATAATTACTGATTATTTGTCTTAAAAGCTAGCTATATTATTTCATGCCTTTTCTTATTATATGTTAATTATGCATAATAATGGGTTTCATTATGTTATTTTTATATGAATGTATTTTTATCGTGTTTACCACCCATTATTTTCTCTTGTTACTTTTCTTTCCTCTTTTCATCTAGTCTTCTAATTTCATTTGCTTATTTGTCATCTATCTATACACCTATCCATCCATCTATCCATCTGTCTATCTATCTATCTATCTATCTATCTATCTATCTATCTATCTATCTATTTATCCATCTATCTATCTTTTTGATGATTCAGTGAGTTGCATTAGGTTTGTTTACAGGATCCTGGGTAAAAGACTATTTACAGGAGTACGAGCTCCTTACCAGTGACTGTACCACTGAACAAAATCTGTCTCCCTCAGTATCCATTAAGTACCTGAAACTACCCATGAAGAGGTGTGGCCTTTTGGTTCCCTTCATAGTGGATACCATTGTTTGCTTATTGGTCCTGATGGCTTAGAGACCCAGGAGCCTGCCTACCTCTCTTGACATGGTGTTGACAAGCCTGGCCTCACACGGGTCTTGTGCACATAATCTCAACTGCTGTGGGACCAAGAGTGCAACAGTGATATCATGTTCAAATGATGACATATTACTTCGCTTTACTCCTTCCTTTAGCGCTGACATTCTTTCTCCCTCATCTTCTGGAATATTTCCTGAACTTTTGATGGTATAATATAGAAGTTTTATTTATACCAGAACATTCCATAATCCCTCCCAATTTTTAGCACTTTGATACATGATGGGTCTATGCAGTTACCATTGCTCATTATAAAAATGTTTTTCTGACAAAAGCTAGTGGTATCAACATGTGTATAAACATAATTATTTAGGCAGCAACTTGATGTTCTTAAAGCAAAATGATTGCAGTATTAACATATTTTGATCCACTAGCTCTGCTTCCTCTTTTCTTCTGGGCTTTTTGGACTAATTTGTTTTCATTAACTTCTACTTTCTCCTTCCTAATAGTTTATTAATCACACATTTTTTCTATCCCTTTACTATTTAACATGGAAATTATAGCATTCCACCTTTTGCTTAACAAAGCCCAGTGCTAATCAGTCCTACCCACTCTTGTATGGAGTAAATACAAGGACCTCAGCATTCTTCCGCTGAGTGTTCTTGTCCAATGCTCTACCCCAACTTACAACATGGTGACATGTTGCTGCCATGGACTTAGTGCTGTGTAATATGGAACTCTGCAGGAGTTCATGGGATAGACTTAACGTCTGTCCTTATGTTCCCCCACGTATTTCATGTTTTAAGTTACTAATGAGTCCTTCCTACATCTCTAGTCTTGGCTGTAAACTGTTTCCGCTTTTGTTTTTCTGTGTAAATGTTCTACTTCCCCCTTTTGCTGGAAGGATATTGTTCTGGGAATAGAATCTGAGGACAGTTTGTGTTTTCTTAAGAACACAACAGATATATTCTCATTTCCTTTGGTTTTCATTTTTGTGCTTTATAAATTAATTGCTCCTTGAAGAAGCAAATACTCTTCTGTAGATCTTCTTAACATTGTCACTATTTCTTCAGTTAATATCACGGTTGCCTAGTGTGACCCACTTTCCTCCTACCTTCCCCTCTTCCTGTCCACTTCTCTTTCTTCCTTTCTTTGGGACAGTCATAATCCTGAACTGGATAATTTTTATTTATATTAGCCATGGAAATGTAAATATTTCCTTTGCTCCATCTCTTTCTCTTTTCTTTCTAAGTATACCTAGATTTCTTCATGCATCCTCTTATCTTTGCTGTTTCTGTCTCTTTGCGATGAATTACAGAAGTTTGTTCTCACTAATTTTCCCATTCAATATTTCTTTCTTCTAACTGTCTATTTCAATTAAACTAATTCAGTCATTTCTTAATTTATTGCATTTTCTCTTTTGGAAATGCCATTATTCTTTCCCATCCAAGTTTCTTTGTGTAACTTTTAGGCCTTTAAAACAATTTGATAAACATAATTGCCTTACAGTTGATATTTGACAAATGCGAGCAGTGAAATTTTCTCTCTCCTGTACTGCTTTATTGTTTTGAATGGTTCTTGCTCATGGTGTGTCCCACAAATATCTTTTCCTTTGTATGTCATATGTATGTTTGAGAAATTACTCTTAGGAATACTGCAGGACCCAAGACGACACTGTCTCCTGTGAAAACATTTTAATGAGTTTCTTCTGGGTGTCTGGAGAGCCACTAGTGTAGGCATCTGAGGATTCCTAAGAGCTGGGCTGTAAAAGGTGTCTGCACCACTTTCCAAGGGTAGATTGCTTTTCCTTAGTCCACCCTTTAGTGAAAATTTGCTGGGTCCTACCTTAAATTAACAAGTGTCCATCTGCATACTGGCTCTCAGTGGACCCTGAGGTTTGAGTCTTGTTCCCTGGCTCTCCTAGTAAATACAGTTTCACATTTTTTTTTCTCCTTCCAGATAGACAAATAGAGATTTAAACATAGGACTTGCCTTTCCTTGAAGATTTTTTTATTATTTTTATTGATGTGTCTGTGTCTATATGAATATATGTCACATGTGTGTGGGTCCCTAAGGAGGCCAGAAAAGGGTGTTGGAACTGGAGGTAGAGGAGGCTGTCGACTGCCTAATGTGTGTGCTGGGAACAAAGCTAAGGTCCTCTGGAAGAGTAACAAACATGCATTCTCTGAGCCATCTCTTCAGCCCTAGTATGTGTTTGATTTTACCATGTACTTGTCTTTAAGCATTACATCAAAGCATAAGAAGTGCATGAGCTGAGCATGGTGGCATGCACCTTTAATCTTAGCACTTAAGAGGCAGAAGCAGGCAGATCTCTGTGATTTCCAGGTAAGCCAGGGCTACCTGAGAGACCATGCTTCGAAAAACAAATAAACAAACAAACAAAAAACAAACACAGTGTAGGTAAAGTAGAATACTAAAAAGCCTATTATACTAGTGGGGAGGTAACCAGAGCAGTAGTTCAGTTTTGTTTTTTCCTTTCTTTTTCTTCATTTAATTGATAATGGTGGTGGTGGTGGTGGTGGTGGTGGTGGTAATGATGACGGTGGTGTGTGTGTGTCTGTGTGTGTGTGTGCGTGCAGGGGTCAGAGGACACCTTTTGGAAATGCTTCTCTCCTTCTACTGTGAGTTCCAGGGATTGAACTGAGGTCGGCAAGCTTGCAAGGCAAGCACTTTCACCAGCTGAGCCCTCCTGTTGACCTTGGCCTTGGTTTTGTTTTTTCAGACTCCTAGGACCCTTTGAGAATTTGGCGTTCTTTTCTGGAGGGATGAGAACATAACCTGGATGATTTCCAAGGCCGCTTTCCACTTTACTTTATTATTTATTTATTTATTTATTTTATTTTATTTTATTTTATTTTATTTTTTGCAGCGTTGGGGATCAAACCCAGGGTCTCACACCTGTCAGGCAAGTGCCCCATCCTCAGCTCCCCTTTCAATTTAATGTCTCTGAGTTCCATGGATTAGCACAGAGGCACTTTTAATGCAGAAGTCCTTCCATCAGGCAGCGTCTTTGAAGATAATTTGGCAATCAAAGTATTAGGTGAAAGCCGCGACTGCTGGGAATGCTCTAACTCTGCCTTTGGGTCCCTATCAAGCACTGCTCTATGCCTCTCCTAAGACAATAAACTGCAATCATCATTTGTTTGGCTTCACAGTTTGAAACTGTGATTTTTTAATATAACCTCACATTTGAAATATTTCAGTCTTGTTTTTCTTGAACATTGGGTAGGCCTTGATTCTGACAGACTGACCGAATCTCATTACCCTCTATTTGCTGTACGACGCAAGCTGATTTCCTAAGTGTTTCCACATTTTATGCTCACGTAGATCTCAGTGGCTAAAACAGTTAATTAAATGGACTGTTCATACCATCTCATTTCCTGGTTGGCCATCTAAGTCAATGATAACAGCATCTACCTCTTGGCTGTGACTCTAAAATCTAAGGGAGAAAGAGGGAATAATTATTTAAATCTAAACAGTGTTCAGACTAACAGTTGAAAAATCTTTTTAATTATGAAAGTAATTCACGTTTATTTTCAAAGGTTCAAACAATAGAAGATTAACAACTGAAAATCGCTTCTCCCTAGTTGCAATTTTACTGTCAGCTGTGATTACTGTTTTAGTACACACACACACACACACACACACACACACACACACACACACACACA
>OU015753.1:95163694-95184256 GCA_907169655.1 Acomys percivali | reverse complement strand
CACACACACACACACACACACACACACACACACACACACACACACACTCACTCACAGGAGGTACATGCCCATTCATTTACTGTTTGCTTTCATAGTAATGCAAATCATATGGGACTTTCCTTCGTTTAATCTGTTCTCATGTTCAATATGCTGGCCATGGGGTACGCATAACTCTACATTCTGAGACCTACCCAGCTACATAGATACACCATCACTCACTTACATGCTGCCTTAGGGATGGGTATCCAGAGTTAGTTTCCATGCATGTACTGTGAGGGGCCGGTTCACGTTGAACATATACATTTGGCTAGGGGCTCAGTGGTTTTTCTAGTGTCAGGGTTTAAGATTATATGGTACTTGCTATAAGTCAGGTCCCATTGTCAGCACTTTATAAGTCTCAGTCCCATGACACCCATCAAAAGCCATAGATGCTGTAAGTATCTTCATTTAAAAAAAAGACAGATTCAGAGATCTAAGTAACGTTCTTACATTCCCATGTTTGCAAATGGGAAAGCTCCACCTGGAATCCAAGCTCTCTGAGGTTGAGCATGCGTAGGTCGTGATGCTCTGGAACTCTGCTGGATTCTGTTTCCAACAGCTACCCTCCGAAGTGTTTGTATCAATTTACACTTCCACAAACTACACTTTAGAACTGAATCATTGAACCACTTCCACATAAAATCTTATGTTCTTACTTATCTTTCTGCCAATTTGGTAAGAATTAGTATCATTACTTAGTTTATAATGAATGCCCCACTAATGCTGGCATTCCACTTACCAAACAAGAACGTGGAGGCTCTCATGACTCCTGAAGCGCTCACTGTGTGGTGTGTGTAGTTTCTTTGTGGTTCCACAGCTTTCCTTGGAGGACACATTGTTTTGTTTTTGTTTTTTTTGTTTTCCTTTTTGGCTAAATTTCTCACAGAGATCAGAGGTGAGTTGAAGACATTGCAGAGTTAGAACCTGAACATTTCTTGAGCAATCCAGGAACACAGCAAGTGCGCAAAGGGGTTTACCCAGAGCAGCTAGGAGAAACAAAACAGCGTTTCAACCCTGAGGGATTTAGTGGGAAGATTTAACCCAACAAGCTGGGACTCTTCAGTCAAGTTCATGTCTAGCACTTTCTTCACGGACGCCCATTGGGCACATGCTTTGTCAATGGAAACTATTTTCAATCTCTTTAATGTTTTGTTTGGCAAAACTCACTTCTGTGAATACTTTTCTATTAATCATCTATGGCTCTTCATTTCTGCCAGAGTTATCACTGGTGCTCAGTAACTGCATTGATACAGAGGAGCCACACTTCATCCTATTTTTCAGAGTGTGATTTGAGAAACAATGAAATTCCATTCTCAACTAAATTTCACATCTTTGAGACTACAGAGGGTGAAAAATACAAACTCAATGGAGGCCATTTGACCTACATGGTTTTTGAGAGATTATCAGACCCATCTTATCTGTTGTCTTTGTCTCTGTGACTTGTGGTTCTTTACTTCAAGAGGATATGGTTTACCTTACGTGCTGGCTAATTTTATGTTAACTTGACACAGGCTAGAGTTATCGCAGAGAATGGAAACTCAATTAAGAAAACGCCTCCATAACACGGGGCTGTAGGTAAACCTGTGGGGGGCGTTTTCCTTCTTAGTGAGTGAAGTGAGAGAGCCCTGCCCACTGTGGGTGGGATCACCCTGGGCAGGTGGTCCTGGGTTCTTTAAGAAAGCAGGCTGCTCAAGCCGCAAGGAGCAAGCCAGTAAGCAGCACCCTTCCGTGGCCTCTGCATTGGCCCCTGTCTCCAGGTTCTCACCGTGTTTGGGTTCCTGTCTTGCCTTCCTTCGGTGATGGATTGCACACGGATGTGGAAGCATAAAGCCTTTCCTCCCCCTTTCGGTCATGGTATTTCATTATAGCAACCATAACCTAAACTGAGACAGAAACTGCAATCAATGCAGTAAGGTGTTTCTAGGATAGACATGACCGTGTTGCTTTGGGAAGGACTGTGGAATGACTTTGGAACCTTGGGCCAGAAAAGCCACCGAGTGTTGAGAACTCACTGGGCTGTTCTGCAGGAGCTTGGAAGATAAGAATATTGAAAGATGTGCAGATGATGGAGGCCTGGCTTATAAAGTTTCAGAGTGAAGCAAAGACTCTACTGGGCCATTTGTGTGAAGAATCTGTGGTGTCTGGTCAGCTGGAGCTGAGAATCAGCTGTGATTAACAAGAGACCAGAACCACTAAAGTAAAACCTTTGTTTTGCTGGGACAATGGATGCTGGTCAGTTGGGCCTGAAGAATCATCTGTGATCATGAAGAGCCCAGCATCGTTGAGGTGAAATCTTCTGGGAAGTGTTTGCCCAGAGTTAGCACATATGAGCTATATTCAGAGGTGGCTAAGGATGTACCGTGTGCTGGCAGCCAAATGTTGTCATGTATGAGTCTCCCATGTGGTACTGGTTTTGAAGGCATGAAGGGGTCGTGGAGAGAAACTGAGGCTTGGCGCTGTGAGAGGCCACTGGTGAGGGTGCAGCCTCAGAGCCAGCTGAAGCCCCAGGATTGAAGGGGTCGCAGAGAAAAGTTGAGACTTTGCCCCCCTGAGGAGAGCCCAGGAGAGTCTGTTGGTGAAAATGCAGCCCAGTTACAGGGGATGATCCCAGCATCTTGAGGATGCTGATAACATCAGAGGACCACGAAGAACAGTAACAGTTGTGGAGTGGAGCCAGCTGGAGTCCAGAAGACAAGCTGTGTGTGTGCTGCAGAGGGTGGAGCTGGAGAAGTGACCCAAGCCCCTTGGAGGAGCCCAAAAGATTGTGAGTAACTCTCAGATATTGAACACTGAATTATTTACACTGATGGAGTGTGGTTTTGCTTTGTTCAGATTGTGCCTGTGCTCTGGTTCTTCCCTCTTGAACTTACTTAGCTTATTTTTGATTTTATAGGAGTGTACAGTTGAAAGACTAATTTTTAAAAAGAGATTTTTTTTTACAGAGACTGATGTTTTTGTTTGTTTTGTTTTTGTTTTTGAGACAGGGTTTCTCTGTGTAGTCTTGGCTGTCCAGAATTTCGCTCTGTAGACCATTCTGTGCTCAACAAACTCACAGTAATCCTCCTGCCTCTGCCTCCCAAGTGCTGAGATTACAGGTGTGTGCCACCAGGCCCAGCTGAGACTGAAGTTTTAAAGTGTTTTAGCTGATGAAAATTGTGGGACTTTAACATTTGTAATATGTTTTATATTTGTGATATTTATTAGTCTGAAATTTTGGGGCTGAATTAAAAAAAAAAAAGAAAGGTTATATCTTTAAAAGGTGTTGTGTGAAAAGTTGACAACGGTTAATTGTGCTGGCTAATTTAATGTTAACTTGACACAGGCTAGAGTCACCTGAGAGTGGGGAACCGTAATTGAGAAAATGCTTCCATAGGACCAGGCTGTAGGGAAACCTGTAATTCATTTTCTTAATTAGCAATTGATGTAGGAGGGCCTCACCCACTGTGGCATGGCTATCCCTGGGTTCTATAGGAAGCAAGCTGATCAAGCCATTTGGAGTAAATCAATGAGCAGCACTCCTTTATGGCCTCTGTATCAGCTCCTGTCTCCACATTCTTATCCTGTTTGAGTTCCTGTCCTGACTTCTTTCAGTGGTGGACTATAGATGTGGAGGCATAAGCTGGACAAACCGTCTCCTCTCTAACTTGCTCTCGGTTTTTCATCATAGTAGTACTAAACCAAAGTAGACATCTTGTGATAGTCCAGTGTGAATAATGACACTTTTAGTCTTAAAGGGGTCCTGCCTTACAAAGAATTCATTGTGGGCCTGAAGATTGTGTCTTTGATTAGCATGACACAAACTAATCAAAATGCCTTCCACTCAGGTGCATGGGCACTCTCACGGGGCTGGGTGGAGGTGCTTAGCACGCAGTTTGTTCACGCTGAGGAGCATGTTGGGTAGTGTGCTGCCTCCCCGGCCGTGAGGCGGCTGTGGTTCTCCCGGGAGCATTTCACCAGGCTTCAGCTTAAACACTGTTTTTACATGGCCATTGATTTCCTCTTCCAAGAACTGCCAATCCCATGGAATTAGCCGTACCTGCCAGGCAACCCCCTACTCCCTAGCTCAACCAGGTGGCCAGCACAAACTCTAGCTCCCGTGGTGAGAGCAATAGCCGGTCTGCATGGGAACCAGCTAGAAATTAAAAATCCTTGGACCCTCACTGCATCACTGGAGTTTGGATTTCCGCCAAAAGGTTGAGCACCTCCACTCTACTTTAATAGATTATAAATCTTTCCTCTACTTCCCTCACCCTATACTTTTATATCCTCTTTAAGCATGTAACACTGCCTACCACGAACTGATTCTCTATAATGAATTGATTCTCTAAGTGCCCTTTGAAACTGCCCTGCTTACAAGGGCTCCGCTGTCCGGTGGTGCGCTGGTAGGTTTAACGGCAGGCGTAGGGAGTGGGCGGGGCTTGATGTACAGTCCTTCACAAACTCTGATACAGACAGCAAGTAACTTTCATGACCTCTCTAACTGGGAGATGGGAGGCATCATGTACAACTTAAGTGGGTGATAGTCGGCTGTCGCAATCTATGGAGAGGCGCCGACAATTCTGAAGGTGTTGGTGGAATGCTCCCCCTTATTTTCCTTTGCTTAAAAGTTAGCAATTTTAAATTGAGTTATTATTTGAGGCTATTTGTTGACTCATGGAGCACTCTTGGTGTTTGAGGTGACTCAGACACTCCATGGATATCCTTTGAGATGTCCAAAAATGTTTTAAATTGCCTCATTTGGAATGACACACACATTCCAGATAGAAAGCTAACATCAGCAGTTGGTGCCTTATTCGTTGTGGGTGAAAATGACAGCTTGGTCCTTCTTAGCCGTTAAACAACACAGACCGTGTCTTCTTTACCTTCGTACTCCCGTAGTCCTTACTCAGCATTGTTCACAACTGTTGGTCAAGTGAGTAACTTAGCAATCATTTGTTTGTGAACTACTATCACTGAGTTAACACAGATTGGGTGGCTTCAACAGCACACGCTGTTTTGTTGTAGTTCTGGAATCTGGAAGTCCAAAATCAAGGTCTTGTCTGTCTGGCCTCTTCTGAGCTCTTTCTCTTTAGCTGCATGATGGGTCTCCTCCACCTCACATGGTCAGCTTTGCCTGGCTTCTCTCTGTGTTTTCATATTTCTTCTTTTTATAAAGGTGTCAGTCTTGTTGGACCAGGGGCACACTCATAACCCCTAATAATTAGCCACCTCTTAAAGATTTCACCTCCTAGCACAGTTACATTCTGAGATGTTAGGACTTCATCATCTGAACAATTTTACAATTGTTACAATTCAGTTGAATAGCAATAAAGCTACTCTCTTGAAGCATTGGTTGATCTGCTGTAGCTTTGATATGATTTACGTGTGTGATAAGAGAACTTTCAACTCATTATAGAGTAGATACATCTCATCTAAGAAATAAGCTAACACTTCTGAACTGCAGGAGATACATCTAACATTTCCTTCCTTGTCTCTAGCTTCCTTAATGTGTGTTATGATTTGTATATAAAATGTCTATCACAGGCTTATGTATTGAATATGTGGTCCCCAGATGGTGGAATTATTTTTGGAGGTGTTAGAAATTTTGGGAAGTGGCTAGCTTCAGGAAGTAGGTCACTGGGGATGGGTCTTTGAAGGATATATATATATATATATATATATATATATATATATATATATATCACATATTACATATATCTTGTATATATATGTGAGTATGTGTGTTTATTTGTTTATTTTATATTTCTGAGATTGTGATGATGGATGATGATACTGATGATGATAATTGGGGTGAAGTCATGCTATGTTGTCCAGGCTGGTCTTGAACTCAGTAGTCTCCTGCTTTAACTCCCTGAGTGTCTAGAAAAGAGGTGTGCAACAGGATGTCCATCTTTAATTAATTAATTGATCAATTTAATAATTATTAATTAACTTCATGGTTCTCTGAACAATAGGAAGGATGCTTCAAATATATAAAGTCTGAAAAGCCTTTGGGTATCTCTGTTGGGGAAAGCAGATGCTAAAGCAGCTGAGAATTTTATTTTATTTTGTTGGTTGAGAAATGACTCTAGTCTTGTCAGGACACAACCTGGGAACAAACAGGACAACATGTCTCCTGAAGCCCAGTGTCCGATTTGTTCTTTCTTTTCTTTCTTTCTTTCTTTTTTTTTTTAAAATACAGACAAAGAAGCTTTATTTATGAAATTAAGACATATAGAGTATATGAGAAATACTCAAACATATTTAAAATCATCCTTTTAGATAAATACCTACTTCCTGACTTTAATAATTATGACTTAAATAATGTTTAAAATAGTAATTTGTGGATGATAACACTCTAAAATGATGCATATGTCTATTTTCCTTTTTTTGTGTCATGCTATCATTTTCCATGTCATTTGTATAATGTATGCTTTATTTATTTTTTTTAATATATTTTATTAATTTATTTATATTACATCTCAATTGTTATCCCATCCCTTGTATCCTCCCATTCCTCCCTCCCTCCCATTTTCCCCTTACTCCCCTCCCCTATGACTGTAACTGAGGATTTGTTTTTCTTGTCAATATTGTGTCATCTTAAATCTTGTGTTGACGGAGTGAATCATAGCACAATGTTTATTATACACTGTAGGTTTTGTTTCACTGCATGTTGCGTTTCTGTTACTTTTTAGACCACTATCAAACTTTCAAAATTATTTTATTGTTTTTTATACTGAAGTTCTTTATACTGTCTTTTTGTCAGTCAACTTTCCTTTAGAAACCTTCAGAATAATTTCAACATGCCTCTAGGGTATATGTTCTCGTATAATAGCATGACTAGGTGGTTATTGGCGCCTAGCCTAGCACAGTGAGGCATGCTGTTATTGCACAATTACACACATCCCGGTGTGTGTCTTATTACGTAATTGTTCTTTCTAGTCAATGATGTTGCTGAAAGACATTACGTAATTCCCGTTCCTTTCATGAGGAATCTAAAGGGCGGAAGTAAAACTGAGCCAAGCTCAGCGGCTCTCAGAGCAACAGTTCTTTGGGTGGTAAGTGAGAGCCGCTCCTGATAGGACATTAGGTTAGGTAACGTTCTGATTGAATTGATACAGTTTGGCCTCATACAGTGTTTTTTTTCTGTGCAGCCCTCCTAGCCCCTAGCCAGCAAGAAATAGTAGCAGCACCTGTAATGTGTTCATTTGTGTTTATGTTTCACATTTGTAATGAGGTGAGTTGAGTAATGCAGTGGGTCATATTTCTAGGAGGGCTCGGGAAGCTTATTTCAGATGAGTAAAATGGAGAAACCTAGAGGAAAGGGCAAGGCGATTTGCTGCTAACACCTAATGCAGTTCCCAAAGTTGGAGGCAGCAGGGGACAGCTGGCTGTCAGCCACGCAGGGATTCCTCCTGCTCTTCTGATGGAGGTTTGGGCTGAGTGTGTACTCTCCTGTGCAGGAACTCGCCCAAACCTCTCCCAAGCTGTAAGGGAACTGCTAACTCCCCTATGGAGGTTAGCTCACGGAGGACACTTATTATGGTGACGTGGCGTGCCTGGGTGTCAGTTTGACGTAGACATGATGGATAATCATCCTTGTCAACTTTAATGAATGCTTACTAATGAGAAGGAACCAACTGCTTTCTTCCTCATTTTCCAATTTCTCCTCAAATCCCCAAGGAGCTTCGGCTAGTGTGGAGTGAAGAGGCGGCTTTCCTAGGAGGTCAAAACTTCACGAATTTGGTTTGGAATGAGCAGGCCTCTCTCTGAGTGGCAAGTTGCCCTTGACACCCGGGGCCATCTCTTGAGACCACAGCTGAATCACGCTTTGCCATGAGCCTCTCTGCGGAGGGCATATCCTAAAGTGATGGAAGGAGAAAGCAGATGCTGGAAGCACCATGGACTCTGGCAATTTCGTTGTGAAAAATTTTTAGTAACTTTCTTATGCAAACTTGGTACCAGTGAAGCAGTGGGCCCGAAGCTGCCTGAAGAGAAGGATTGCATCATCAATTTAAAATCATATCAAAATCAGACTTCTTTTATATAGGAGGTGCTTAATGTGACATTGTTCATGTCTGTGATAGTGTATGTATCAGTTTGAGTAGGGCCACAATACTCAGGTATTTGGTCACATATGCCTAGATGTTGCTGTAAAGATTTTTATCTTTTATGTTATTTATGTGTGTGAGAGTGTTGCTGCAGTAGTGATAGGTAGAATAGGTAAAGCGGGTGCTTGGTGTTTACTTGTGCTGTGCAGTGGATGGACCTCATCCAGTCAGATGTGGTATTAAGTGGCTACCCCACCCCCAGGAGGAGGGATTCTGGCCAACAGTCTTTAGACTAGAGCCACAACAATCGCATTGTCCCTAAGTCTTCAGGTTATTGCCTCATCCTGTGATTTAGACTTGCTTGCCTCTGACTGTGTGAGCCAATTTAGGATGGATGGATGGATGGGTGGGTGGGTGGGTGAATTTAACTTCCTTGCTTTACTTTGATTCTCCTCCTCCAATTCTGGTGAGATATGAGAAATCACTTTGCCAAGGCAAGACTTTGAATCTTTGCTTTAAAAAAAAACCAGAGTCTTTTTTTTTTAGAGAATATAACCTCATTGATACAAGGGGGAGAGAGAGAGAGAGAGAGAGAGAGAGAGAGAGAGAGAGAGAGAGAGAGAGAGAGAGAGAGAGAGAGAGAGAAGAGAGAGAGAGAGAGAGCGCGCTCATTTTTGGGCAGTGAAAGAGAAGAATTCAACCAGCGTTCTCAAAATCCCCGAATTTCCACTTTCTGTTAGTGGCCAATGTGGATGGTTGGCTTGATTTAGATGCCTTTGTTGGCTTCCAAGGCCCCAGCAGCAGCAGCAGCAGCAGCAGCTCGGCCTGCTATGGGCCCAAGAGGCTGAAGACCACTTTTCAGCCTGATGTGCTTTCTAACAGCTGAGATATTAAAACACTGAAAAACGGGGTTTATAATGGAAATGCTGACAGACTATTAACTATAGCAGCACTGCTCTAATAAATGGAATGGCTTGTCATAATCTCTAGTTCATAAATATGCAAATACAAGGCAGGGGATCTGCTCCAAAGGATGTCTCTATAATTTTAACTGACCTTTACTGATACCAAACGAGCCTGTTGCTTCTGTTTTTGTACATTGGATATAAAGTACAGGAAACCCAGCCGCCTGTCTGCCTAAAGTATAGAAAGTTTGAGCTGCCAACTACTAAACTCTGGGCCCAGACTCCATTTCTCTTCACGTTCACACTCTTTATTGACATTTTCATTTTTCCTCCCCAGGGAGTGGAAGCTGAGTGGGGGTGAAATCAAACATTGTTCCCCCCCCCCCCGCACCCCCATTATTTCCACATGTCACAAAGCTTGCCCAGCCAAAATTCATGGATTGCCTCAAGGACAAACAGGCCATCTATGCTGACTTATAAATTTGACTTTTATCCAGTTCTCTGCTTTTGGACCTAATGTGCAGCAAATCCACTGACTTCATATTTAATAACCTAGATGTCGTTTGTCCTGTGTCTTTCATCGCTGAGTGAAGAGTTGGATGGCTAGCAGTTTTTCAGATTTTTTTTTTCCCTCTAATTATTTTAAGCTATTCAGCCCGGTATCCGAACTATTGATGCAGCGCCAAATCGCCAGCAGGGGAGAGATCTGTCCAATCCAGGAGCTAAATGAGTCACTGAGAGTCAATCTGTTTTTCCCTTGCTGCTGGGGTTTCTACGGGCCCCAGCCTCCCCCGCTGCCACAGTCCTGTGTAGAGCTGCAGGCTTGGCTCCCAATGCCTCCCATTCCTGCCTCCGTACAGGTCCACTGCAGCTGTGGATGGGTTTTGACAGGCTGGCCTGGGAAGTCCAGGGCCTGGATCATGCTGTAGTTGATGCTTAACTCTGACAGAACAAGAAGACGTCTCGGCCTTGTGGTATTGCTTCTCTAGTAATATAGCATCTGTCTGGGAAAGAAGAGGAGAGGCCGGAAATGGAGTGGAAGTCCTGTTTGCTAGTTCGCACAGATCAATTTCTATAAAGTAAATAGTCTACTTTTCCAAAGTGGCTGAGGTGACTGACTCCCAAAGAAGAGATTCACAAATACAAAACCAAAAAAACAAAACAAAACAACAAAAACCCCTCCAACAAACCACCACAACAACAACAACCTCCCCCAAAACCCAACAAAATACCACACACACACACACACACACACACACACACACACACACAATCAAAAAACCCAAACCCCAAATCACAACCAAGACACCATGGAAAAATAAAAAATACAGGTGGGTTAGAAGAGATGGGTGGATATTTTGG
This sequence comes from Acomys percivali, assembly GCA_907169655.1. Lineage (NCBI taxonomy): Eukaryota > Metazoa > Chordata > Mammalia > Rodentia > Muridae > Acomys > Acomys percivali. The sequence goes on along the minus strand of OU015753.1, from coordinate 95,173,920 downwards.
GGGACACAATAGCATAGCAAGGAGGATGGTTTCAGCATGCACAAGTGTTGGATAAAACAAAAAAACAAACAAACAAACCTCAGTGCTTTAATGAACATACATGTCTCTTTTCAGTGGAAATATTTCCTTTCCAGTAACATTTATTCAAAACCAACATCCCCGAGTTCTTCCTGGTGGGGTCAGCAGTCACTTGGGCGGGGTGTACCTAGGCTTACATAAGCTGCCATTTCATGGCAAATGATGGGATTACCAGGCTCAGTGACTGCTGAAAGTTTGCCGTCACCAGTGGGATTTCTGTGCCCTGTCCTTTAAGGATTGTGGGCTCATGGGAGTCTTTTTCCTTTAAAACTCAGACACATCTCTGAACAGAGTCCCTTGCACATGGAGTTTGAGAACTCCTCCCTCCCCTCTTTTTTCCTTAAAAAACAAAACAAAACAAAACAAAACAAACAAACAAACAAAAAAAACTCCCATTGCAGTCACCTGAACTGTCTAGGCCTGCTCAGGATTTGCAGAGAGCTCAGGGGTCCTTGAGAGACAGGATGGGGGTGGGGGTGGGGGTGGGAGAGGCAGGGAGAGGAGGTCTTAGCTGACTGACTGTAATTTTCTAATAGAAGCATCTCAGGGGGAAAGATACTCAAACAGGCTGGATTGTTTCTCATCACAGTGAGGCCTCAGAGGAGGGAATGCCTGGCTCCTTCCGGAGACTTCGTTCTATTTCTGTAGTCTTGACAAGGACCACCTCTCCACACACTCACTCCAGGTTGTGCTTTCTCGGCTCCCAGCTGCTGGGGTGGCAAAAATCAGGTGTCTGAAGCAAAGGAAAATTTCTCACTGAAATCTAGCCTCTACGGGGCAATACTATACTCCTCCCCCACCCCACCCCCACCCCACCCCCCACTGGTCAACCTAGCAGTGAGAGGAAGTGAAGACATTGAGGTTTGGGGGAGGGTTGTTCCCCAGATTCCAGAGCTGCTGCAAGGTCGAGGGCACACTCCTAGCATCTTAGGCAGAAGTAATTAACTCAAATGTGAAGCCCCACCCCCTTTCACATTTTGAACCGTGGATCGCTTAATAACAGCACAGGAACCCTAGCTCTCAGATCATTATTAACACAAAGCATCTTCCACAGGAGGCAATAACGTGTCCCTTTATGTAACTCAGCTACAGTTACTGGGCTTTCTCAAAGCGGGGATCTCCTGGAAAAGAAATTTACATGAAAACAGTGTCATTGTTTGAGAATTTATGCAAATTCGCACAAAAGGGGGTTTGATAGTGACTTTAAAAATTAAATCTTTATCACTTCCTGAAATACACCCAGAGGAAGTTGGTCCTGGCTAAAGAATTTCATAACACCTCCTTTGAAAAAGATGTGTACACTATAGAGTTATTCAATGCCTCCTCCCCAAACACCCAGCTTCCGGAGTTTCAAAGCTCTCTAAAAGCGGTGTCCCATAGAGTCCAGTGCTTTTGAATTTAGTGCTAACAACAATCACTCATTACTAGTTAAGGGAATTGAAGATACCATTCATATATAACTGTAAGTATTTTGAACAACGTAAAATGTTTCTCACATGGGTGTAGCTAGCTTTTAAGGACCAGATGGGATTGATACCTCTCCGTGCTCAATCAGCAAGATGACGTTCTAGGTGTCCCAATCCACGCTGGGTGCCTCTGAGATCCCCAGCGCTAGGAATCGGAAGGCTTCCATCATTGCATGCTCAAACCAAGGCAGATCACCTGTGCTGGTGTGTGTGTGTGTGTGTGTGTATGCGCGCGCGCATGCATGTGCAAGCACGCTCCTGTGTGACTTCTGTAGAGGCGCATTAAAAAGGAGGGTGAGGAATGAGGTGTCTGTTGGAATGCTGTGACATTTACCTTTGATTTTGACTTCTTAAAATTCTTTCCTATTTACTACCTAGTGACTGTCTGGCTTTGGTCCCCTCTCTTTTCTTCTGCTTTTCCTCTTAATTCAGTGTGGAAGATGATCAAAGTATAGTTCCTTCTACCCCAGAGGTTGGCATTTCTGCAGGCACAAATGAGCTTACTGTTCAAGCACCAGGCTTTGAACACAAGGAATTCCTTTAATGATCAGGCTAGGCTGTAGAGACCTTGTAAGCAGACGCTTAGAGGTCTGCTGGACCATTTACCAGCTTTGACACTGGGCAGAGTCATTTTAACCTTCTTAAGCTGTTTCCTTTTCTGTAAATCAATAATAACCCTGTCTTACCAATTAATGAACCTAAGCAAACTAGGTGCTCTCAACATATATGAGATTACACTACATATTTAATATAGATATCATTACTATACATTACATAAATGATAAATACATAGGAAACCAAATTAAAGAGAGTATTTTTTGTATCATCTACAAATTCTGTAGGCACAAGCTACTTTGGAAAACTACACGCATGCAATGTGCTTACTGCCTTGCCTGGAACCAAGTGGTTCTTAGGATGTCTTGGGTTATTTATTTTCTTGCCTAAAGTCTAGTTGGAGGGCCTTCCGTAACTGTTGCAAGAGTGAACAGTTACTCTCATTTTGTCTTTGTTCTTACAAAAGTGGCAGAGTGGCTGAGGTATGAGGCAGGATCTAAGATTGAACCATCTCAGTACCCTGTTCAGGCAAGAGTTTTCTCTTACCAAAAGGCACTGTTCACTCACAGTTGTTCCCTCCAGGCCTTGCGTCCAAGAGCACTGGTGGCTTCTACCCAACAGATAGGTGATGCACACAGCAGAGTCGTGTCTCCAGGTGTGGGCCTGGGGGGTAACTGTCTCCTCAAGGAATTAAACAGATATCATAAGAGTGTGTGTACATGGAATAGAGAACAGGGCACGGTTCAAAACTGGGGAAAAGAGTCTGTTTCTTTTTTAAATGCAAAACCTTTGAAGATTCTTAAAAAAAAAAAAAAAAGCAAAGAATGAGGAGAAGGATTTGCAGTCATCTCAATAAAAGTGTACAGTCTCTATTTCAACTCTGTTTAGTGTGCACTGGGTAACGATGCTTAGACTTTTTTTTTTTATTATGGTAAGCATTCGGGTTACCTTCACTCTTAGGAAGCGTGCAACTGTAGAGAGTGGTGACATGTATCTGTGGGCATGTTTGGCACCGTATGTCTTTATTTCTGTGATTGAAAAAGACAATATTTTCTGGTTCCATGGGAGCTGTGACCAGGTACAGTGGCTGGACTTGGAGCAAAGGTAGGGCATGCTCACTCCTGGTGTGGCACATAGCTGTGCTGGGGACCCCTGCTTATCTCTTCTTCTGAGAGGATGTGCAGGGCCTCAAGGGTGTGTCTTCCCACCACCTGCTGTCAGCACTGCGTGGTGTTCCTGTTTGAGTACCTGAATAGCATTTTGAACAGAGTGCCTCATTTGATTGTCATAAGTATGTTTTGGAGCAAAACAAATCAAACTTCTGTTTTGATAATTCACTGGGATTTCAGACTTGATTTGTTACATTATCACAATTCATTCTATCTTGGCAGTTACAGGTTTATTTGTTTTTGTTTTTGTTTTCCCTAGAAGAAGATAGGGTGTCTGGGTCTTCAAAGATAATACACTCTGAGAAACGGTGAGCAAAGTTCTGGGACTTGAAGCCATTAGGTGCCTAAAGTTAGAGTGGCTTTGTAAGTGATCAAGGGTAAAGAGTAAAATGACTATAATAGAAATATCTTGCAAGCCAATTTTGTCAATCACAGACTGGAGTGAGTCAGTAAGCCTTGGGATTCAGATGAGGAATCTAAAGAGTTTTCCTTTACTTAAGAATGAGGAAGGCCCCACGCAGGCTTTAAGTGACAAAGAATAGCTTTTCAATTTGAGTTTGTTTATTAAAAGGAAAATGATCTCTTAACTCTGAAAAAAAGGTCCAGAATAGTGAACTCAAGTGGAAGCAAACGGAACTCATCACCACAAGGAGGTCCCAAGAGAAATACAACAATCTGCACAAAAGCTCACATTACAGTATCAACTAACTGCTGTGCCTGGTGGCGCTCGCCTTTAATCCCAGCACTCTGGAGGCAGAGGCAGGCGAATCGCTGTGAGTTCGAGGCTAACCTGGTCTACAAAACCAGTCCAGGGCAGCCAAGGCTACACAGAGAGACCTTGTCTTGAAAAACAAAAGAAATAAAACAAACAAAACAAAACAAAACAAAAAATATCAACCAACTAGCCCAAGCTGCCCATTGCAGATTGTGTTACACAGACATAGTGAGTGCAACACTAGACACAGACACTTGTACACTTACCATGTGTCAATGAACAATTTAAATATGAATTTTAAAAATTGTCCTGAAAGGCTCCTAGTGTAGCATTTTTTTTTTCTTCATGGAGCTAATATGCCTTTTTGCAATGGCCTCAAGTTGCTAACTAAAAAATCCCACGGAATGAAACTCTTACAAGTAGCGTGCATATGCTATACAGCCCATGTTTGAAAGAGAGTGACATTTGCGAACTCCTTAACAGCCTGGGAGTGATGGTGGCATGGTGGATCAGAGGCTGACTTGTTGATCTGTTAGGCTCTGAGAGATGTACTTTTAAGGCAGCTCTCTCCCTGAGCTTAAGCACTTGACCTTTGAGTCTGATAGTCCTCAGTATTATTAGATTAGATGATTTGTTATTAAATATACTGTCTCCAGTAAATAGGTAATTGTATAATGCAATGGCCCTCAGCTTTTCCAGGCCACATTCCCATGGCACGTAGAGTCAGAGCTGAATCCTTTTCTAGCAGGAATGTTTAACTCTTTCGGTGGGCGGCAGGAAGGATCTCGCATTCGAACCGTCTGAATATATGGCTGTCACTAACTCTGAATACCTCATGGTTTTGAGAGATGTAGAAGTGGCTCCTCATGAGATTTTTTTTTTTTTTTTTTTTTTTTTTTGCTTATATTATGTCTTCGGAAGAAGAGGAAATAAAACACATACCTGATGTTTCCTCTGCAATGAGCTAGGCGAAATGAGGATAATGTTGGTTCCTAGCAGGACTTGCTGGACAGTCTAGAAAAGCATGCAGGGCTGTTTTGTAACCCCAAACACACAGGTGTTGGAGTTCTAAGTAGTTTTTTAAAAAATCATTTCTTGCCAAAACTTTTCCTGGTAAAAAGGGTGGGAGTGGAGAAAGGAGGAGGGAGCAGGCCATGGGGACAGGACCTAACATGTTTTCACTCCTTCATGTGTGCCAAGCACTGTGCTAGCCAATTTATATTTACAAGTTCCCCAACTCATCTGAAATGGAAATGAAGTTTGTTAGTCTGTCCCCATTTCAATTAGGGAATTCAAGGCTCAGTGAAACTGAGACCGACCTGGTTAGGGTAGTTGAATGGGAATTTAAACCTGAGTCTCTTGACATCAAGGGCTTTTCTCTTTCCCATGTCTCAGTTGCCTTTTATTAAATGCCTACTGTGTGTATAGATGTAGTATTCATGTTAATAAAAGGAGCAGGGGAGATGGTCAGGAAATTCTAGGTATCAATCCTTTTTTTTTTTTTTATAGAGAGGGTCTCAGACATCCAAGGCTGCCCTTGAACTTTGTAGCAATGGAGGACCACTAACCTCTGACCCTCCTGCCTGTGCCTCCCCAGTGCAAGGATTACAGTTGTGGGCTACCATGTCTAGCTACCTGCTGTTCTTTTTCAACTGAGTGGTTACTGTGTCTCCAGAAGTGTGAAGAATGCAACAGCAGTAATGAGACATGATGATGCCTCCTTCCAAGCAGAAGTTGCTATCCGCTTAAGAAGGCAAAGCAATACACACATAGCAAACAGCTCCTAAGCTATGACAAGTAAGACCCAAAGCTCCAAGAGCTGTAGATGGATAGGTCTGGAGGTGATTACTGGGATTCAGGAAAAGGACTGGGCTAGAAAGGGCATTAAAATACGGGAAGATGATGCTGAGCCTTACTGTTAAATAGAGGATGGGGAATCCTTGTTATCCCTGCTTAGGACTGGGGCTCTGTGTTCTTGCCTTACTGTCTTCGCTACACTCAGCACTGAGGCAATCAACATATATGCCCCTTCCCTGGGTTGGGGGTGCATCTTGAGACTGAACCTTATTTTTTTCTTTATTCCTAATGACGAAGTATCTGGTAGCTCCTAGGTGCTCCATAGATACTTGTGTAAGGCTGGAGTGGACAGACAGATGTCCAGAGGTTGAATAGAGAGTACACAATTTTTTTGTGTGTGTGTGTGTTGTGTAACTGCAAGTGCATGAGTGCACATGTGTTTCAGACAGTGTGTGCTAATGAGCCACACTCATGGAGATCAGTGAACAAGTTGCAGGAGTCAGTTCTATTTTTCTTTTTCTTTTCCCCCTTTGGGTTTTCGAGACAGGGTTTCTCTGTGTAGCTTTGGCGGGCCTGGACTCTCTTTGTAGACCAGGCTGGCCTTGAACTCACAGAGATCTGCCTGCTTCTGCCTCTCTGAGTACTGGGATTACAGGCATGTGCCACAGTGTCTGGCTCAGTTATATTTTTCTACCATGCGTTCTTGGGAATTAAATTCAGGTTTGCCAGCAAGTGCCTTTCATCACTGAGCCATCTTGCCAGAAGACCTTGGTTAAATATTCTTGACTGAGCTTGTAGACAAGATAAAAATAGTATTCAGGAATGGATCAGAATGGTGGAAGAAAAGTTGAGAGGATACAGCATGCTTCAGGGAGGAATGAGACAGGAAGGAGGGGCCAAAGGTCAGGAATCAACAATAAACGTGTGGAAGTGTGAGAAGCGAGGAAGAGGACTGGAGAACCACAGGGAGGTGTTGCATGCAGAGAAAATGACTGGATTGTGGGGCCAGGAGCTCACGCTTGGCAAGGTGGAGAGTTTTACATAAACTTAAGTTAACTGTGGGCAGAGGGTGTGTGGCCCAGCTAGAGCTCTTCCCTAACAATCATGAGGCCAGGGGTGTGGTTCCCAGCACAACAATATTTAATAGACAAATAAATAAATCACTCAATGGTGCTGAATCTTAAGGGGCAGCAGGACCATTGGTAGGACTAGAAGTATTTGAAAGGAGGTTGGAGGGAGGGTGGGGCTGATGGGACAGAGTCAGGCAGGTTCTTACCTGTTGGAAGTCAGAGAGCACAGGTGCGCATGCAAAAGTGTGTGTATGTGTGTGTGTGTGTGTGTGTGTGTGTGTGTGTGTGTGTGTGAACAGTTGCCTCATAAACTCCTGGAGTTTATAGTTTCCATCTGAAAGCCACAGGGAAAGTTGGAGATACAAAACGATCCACTTGATTTAATTCACCATGAGATTTCCTAAGGCCTTGGTGTGTGATTTCAATCTCCAATTAATCAAATTAAATTAGATTTTGAAATGTCTTGACTTATGGTGAGTGATTCTCAAATATTTCAAACTCCATTGAGCTGACTTTCTGTGCGTGCACACACACACACACACACACACACACACACACACACACACATATACATGCACATACATACACACACTACACACACACATACACACACTACAGACACACACACACACATACACACACACACACACACACACACACACACACACACACACACACACCCCTCTAGCTGTGAGTAGTTTTTCCATTATCAGGGGATTATTACACTCAGTACACAGCCCAAACTATGATAGGTTCGCTTATCACAGCACATCATCCCCATCCAAGGACAGGAGCACAGTCCACTAAACCTTAAGCCAAACCCAGACAGTGAATCAGAGCTCCCAGATCCTGTTCGGGTCTCTATGAAGTAGTCCCTTTCTGAGATGGAACAAATGTCACACAAGCATCTCCTCCCTCTTCCTCCTAAACAACTTAGTGGCCAGAGACTGTGGTAGAGAAGACGCTTACAGATTTTTTTTTTTTTTTTAACATTAAGTTTCCAAAAATAAAGGCAAAAGCTTCCTCCTCTCTATTTACTTGTCAGGAGCACTACAGGAGCACAGAACTCAGCATGTTCCTGGGGTAGAGAGGATTCTGGTCTTGATCTTGCCCATGTTCATAAACATCACGGTGCAAGTAGAGCTGGCTCAGAGTCCTACAGTGTTCACTTGGCATATTTACACAGCTCAGATTCACACTGGTGCGTCAGGATGGTTCAAGGTTTGGGGAACAGGTTCCCCTACTGACAAATAGCATAATTAGGCATAATGTCTTAAGTGAACATATTAGCTTGGGCTTTTAACAGTGTGCAAAGCTTGACTTCCGCAATAATAACCTAATCTTGTGGGGGAGCCATCTCAGGCTTCCCTTGAACACAGTCAATGCGTGTCCACCCAAAGATAATGCTCCCAATGGTTTTATTTATATCCTCCTTGTTAGTCATGCAGTCTGTGTGCAAACAAAACAACATTATTCTTATCTCCTTGGAAAGTTTAATTCATTAGCAATTAAAAGCTGATAGAGTAAAGGGCCAGGCACCAGAAGGAGAGCCTTCCTCTTCCAGCACACCCCCTATGAGCCCTTGGAGGGGGCAGCTCTCATGGATAACTGTGTCCCCGAGTTTGCTGGATGGCTGCACAGCCTTGTTTTTGAATAAATAGTTTACCCGTGTAAGGATTAGCCTGCTGTAATTAAATAAGATAAAACAACGGAGGAGCTCAGTGAAGCACCCTGTTGAAACTTGCTGGCCTCAGGCTCTTGCCAGAGCCCATCCTACCTCCTATTCCCTGTCCCCTCTCCTGTCTGCCTTGCTGGGGGGTGGGGCATGGGGTGGGGAGGGGAGGGGTTGCATCTGGGCCAGGCTGCTGCTGTGGCCAAGAGTTCTTAGCAGGAGAATGGCTCATCCAAGCAGCTGACAGAAGGAGTTCTCCTTGGAACAGGGATGGGTCTGACCACTTTCCTGGTCATCTGAGGGTCAGGGAACTTAAGAGTAGTGAACCTGCACTGTACTGCCAAAAATATGCTCATAGCAAGATGTTAATGATGGGGGACAGGGGTGGGGTGGGGTGGGGGTCAGGGCGTCCTGGGGAAGTGGTAAATAAGAGCTGTCTGTACTTTCTGCTCACAAACAGCCCACTATTTAAGATCAAAACAGACAAAAGACACAGGGCTCACCCATGACTCTCTGCTGTAACAGTGACGTTGCTTTGTCCCCTTTTCTTCTTTGTCCTGGGGAGTGAACCCGGTGTCCCTGCTACCCCCCACTGAGCTCTATATCCAACTTAAAAAGCCTGGCAGAAGAATTGCTAAGGCTTGGAAACTTTTACCAGAATGGGGAATTAGAGACAAATGTCCTTTTCTCTGTATTTTGGTAGCCGCCCTGGAAAAGTGAAAGGGATTTTGTCACCCAACTGAGGGCTTTCTAGCATTAGTCCCACTAGAGGCTTACGGGAACATCTAGCAAGCAACACATCCAGCTGTTTAACATTGCCATGGGTTCACTTAGCACTGAAATATTTTCCTTTCATGGTTCAATTTCATGTAGGCCAGTCTCAGTTTATTAAAAATCATCAACAGCTTTGGAAATGGAGTGCATCTGAAACAAGTATGATTAATAAAGCAAGAATACGTTTTAGGGCTAACCAGACTAGAGATAAACTCTGACTAATAGCAGATATTCTTCGGCGAAAACTTTGCTCACTCCTAAGGAGGCAGGAAAGAGTTAAATCATAAAGCCCCAGCAAGGCAGGTAGGGGAACTTTTAATCCCAGCTGCTGCCCCTGGGGGTGACAGGAAGAGATATTTGATAGTCCAGAGCAGAAAGTAAATATAGAGTAAATTACTTCCGTGTAATTGGGGAGATTATTTCAAGTAGATTGCAACTTGGAAATGGATCACTTCTTTTCAAAACGCAGGGTGACTTGTAATTCTCCTGTCCTGGCTCCAAGGTAGCACAGAGGAAAGGGACAGTCACTGCTTTAAAGGCTAGCTCCAACCCATGCAGTTTGTACAGTCAAAGCTAAACATCATTAGCACTTGCATTGCTCAGACTCCTGCAGTAGTCGTTAGGAACAGAAAGGCAGAGACACGAGGAATGTGGAGTCCAGAAGGGTACCACCTTAAATATCTGAACTCCGAGCCCTGGTAGATAGAAAGCAGAGAACTGTGCAATTAATATAATTGCCCGCCTTCAAGGAAATAGCCAATTTCATTTGAAATGGAGTGGAAAAGCCTGAGAGGGGATCTGTGAGACACCTAAAAGAATTGTTACATATTTTAAAAATGTATAATGGGAGAAGTTCCCCACAAATGTCTGCTTGGGTCTAGTGCTCTCTCTCTCTCTCTCTCTCTCTCTCTCTCTCTCTCTCTCTCTCTC
>OU015753.1:95121373-95154411 GCA_907169655.1 Acomys percivali | reverse complement strand
TTTTTTATATAACAGCCATCATATGCCTACACATCTCCTGTCTCAAACACTTAGCAGTTCTTTCTGAACTTTAATCAGTGAATTAGTGTGCATCCTACCCGACTTTCTGATGTCCTTGGAAGGGCTCCTGAGCTAGCCACAGAGATCCCTGCAGATAAACAGGTACTGCTCTGTCCTGCGTGATGTGACCAGTATCTAGGGCTGGCTCTGGGATCACAGCTGAGCAGAGTGAATCCCACCAGTTTCCTCCTATCATGGCAGCAGATATGGATTCTGTTTGGAGTCCTAGTCAAAAACTCACAATCTGCTCCCAACTCCATTTTGCTCTGCGTCTGGTGCAGTTGGGATGTGAGCTAGAAGGTATTTTACTTTCTTGCTATGGGTGACATTGGGCCAGGCAGTGTCCGCCTCTCAGTTAACAGGAACATGGAGATAATACTGCTTTTATTTTTTTCTTTTGGTGGGAGCTAAATAAAGCCTCACAATAGATGGGTTTTATGTAGTTTAAAACATCAAATGGTATGGAGTGATTAGTAAAAGGAATGCTCTCGCCTACCTGCCTCACTATTTGGAGTAAGGAGGAAATCAAACAGTATATAAAGATGGTTTTGGAAAGAGTAAAAAACATCCAGCATCATGGCTTGGATGCCATGGCCTGCCCATGGCAACTGCTTTATCTATGGTCATTTATCCTTTCACCTTCACCAAGAAGCCCAACCCACTGGGCCATCACTGAGGACCCAGAAGCTGGAGATACTATGTCTGGTGGTATCGTCGTCTGCCCCAGCTTTCTTGTGAGCTCCTCCCGACATTTTGAAACCTTTATCTCATTTCCTCTCTTCCTAAGATAGAGGAACGAGGATCTCCTGATATGGTTGTTGGGGAAACAGGATTGAAACGGATTCCCTAAAATAGCTTCTAAGGGCAAAGTTGTGTGAAGGACGTGCATCCTGCGTGCTCACTCACCCTCTGTGCAGAGAGTAGGCACGTCTCCACATACCCCTAGGATCTCAAGCTGAGAATGCTGCACAGACCTATGGAATCAGGACAAGGCAATGGTTCTGCTCCTGTAGCAATCTAGGTCTCCGAGTCCGCTAGGGTGTAGAGAGCAGATTGCATCTTCAGGAAAAAAGGTTAAGAGCCAATGTTTCGGACAGGAGGTGGTTAGATGCATTTTTTTTTTTTAAGCCCTTGAATTTACCTAATGGTTTTTGTGCCCTTGTGTAGACTGTAGCTCATCCCAGGTTATGAGTAAATTTAACAACACAAACGAGGTCATTTGAAACTCTCTTCTTCAGTTGCCCCGCCTCCTCTGCTGCCCCTTCAATCTTGCTTTCTCATCTTCACTAATTTGGCAACCTGTGAGGCTTGCCCTTCTGATCATGGAGAGCCAGAACAGTGCTAAGTAGTTTTAGAAATGTTTTGAAACTTTTATAGGACAGCTGTGGAAGAATGGAAGTTTCCAGAAACCCATTAATATAAGGTAAGAGATTTGTTTACTTGTTAATGCTGTTAAACCAACGTTTTATTTTGAACTACTTTTAGACTTACGGAATTGCCATTATGCTCAGCAGAGTTTTCTTTGCATCCCTTTGGTTTATGTTTAATCTCTCTGTCATACTGCAACCTCAAACAGGAGTAGAGAACTCACTCTAATACAGTGGCAGCCAAGCGACAGGCTTCATTCACAGCACACCAATTGTACGCCAAGTGTCCCCTTCCTGTCCAGGAACTCTGTATGGCTTTCAGGCATGCATTCTTCCCACTGACTTGGTAGAATGGTTTTTAATTAACAATTACTTCATGTGCTTTCTTGGTTGGGATGGGGTGTTGCAGGAGTACCACAGAAAGATACTGCCTCTCCGTTGGTGGCATCCTGCCCAGGGATGCATACTCCTCATGTGTCCTACACGAGTAAGCGTGGTTGGTTTGTTAAGTTGGGGGCTGCTAGTTTTCCCACCAAGGTAAACACTGTCTGTACTAGATAAATACTTTGAAGAAATTGTCTTGACTTTATTTAAGCCCCGTTGATCACTTTTGAGTTTCCTTTTTTATAACGTAAAGGCGAAGACACTGCTTTGATTTGTATATCTGATCTCATGCCCAGAGGATGGCCTACTTTGTATGCTCTTTTGAGTTTTGTTATTTTTTTCCTTACTTAGTATCCTTTATAGAGGGCATCTCCTGTCAGTTCTAGATACTTCCTCATTGTTTTATTCAGTTGTGTCGTGGTCCATTCGGAAGACCTTTTTTCCCAGTGTGTTCACTCTCCCATACTTGTGTCCAATGCTTTTCAACTATAATCAGTGTAGGAATAAATATGCTCATGCATATACTTTTTTCACTATTGGAGCTACAGCTCTTGAGAAGTGCAATTCTAGGTCAAAAATGAAATGCTTAGGTATAGCCTAATGTTCCTATGCAACTATTATATCAATTTAAAATCTCTATAGGAAATTGTGGATACGACGTCTTCACAGCTTTACTAACAAACCTTAGCAGGATAGGCACTAATCTTCTTTTTAACTTTTCTTAATTTTTTTAAGTCAGCACTTTGATCTTTTGTTCCTATATCTTTATTTAGGGAATATTAGTCCTTTTGCTCCAGTATATGCTATGAATATTTCCCCACCTCATAGTCATTATTTGATTTTTTTATATGGGGCTTTTTCATAAAAAGTGATTTTTAAATCATAGAAATCTTTTTTTAAATCGAAGTTAAGGATAAGTCAGTCATTATTCCCATATAATATAGTCTCAGTTTTGATATCTGGAACCTTGATCCACTCTGTTTGTTCTACTGCTGCATGGGAGCTATGGGTCCCATTTGATCTTTATCTCCGAAATGAATACCCACAAATTTCAAACTATTTACTTGAAAGTTTTTTTACTCCAGTGATTTTGCTACTTTTGTGATACACTAAACTTCTGTACATATTGGGCCTAATTTTACACTCATATTCTACTAGTATTTTATCTATTTAGCTACTCTTTATTCATGCTTTAGTTCTACTCTTGCTTTATAGAATTGTTAGGGGTTTTTAATCTCTATTATTTTCCATTAAGTAAGAGTGATTTTTACTGCTAATCACATTGAGGAAACATTGATCTTTTTCTATTTATAGGAGTAGCATTACCATTAATGTATCTTCAATTTTGTCAAATGATAATTTTTTTTTCTTGGCAATTTTTCATTGCCCACTGTGTGATTGGTTTTAATTGCCAACTCATTATTCTCTAAAGTCACCCTGGAAGACAGTCTCAGTGAGGGATTGTCTACATTAGGTTGTCTTGTGAGCATGTCTGTGGGAGATGATCTGTGAGAGTACACCAACTGAGGTGGGAAGTGTCCACTGTGGGCGACACCATTCCCTAGGAAGGGGACTCTGGTCTACATAAGAGCAGAGAAAATGAGCTGAGCAGAAGCATGCATGTATTATTCCATTGCTCTCTGCTTTTGGCTGTGAATGTAATATGGCCAGCTGCTTAGGGTCCTGCCACATTGACATCCCCACAACGATGGACTGCAATTTGAAATTTTAGGCCAAATAAACCCTTTCTTCTTTATTTTGATTTTGTCAGGGCATTTTGTCATAGCAACATGAAAGGAAACTAAGACAAAGTCAACAACAACAACAGCAAAATTTTATTTTATTTTTAAAGTTTTTTCTTTTCTTATTAATTAAAAAAATTATTTGCTTGTATTTAATTTGTTCATTTTATATCCTTACTGTAGGTCCTATTTTTTCCCTAGAAGCCATGAGTATGAGAAGCATCCTTTCAGAATGTACTTGCTTATTTAACTATATCCATCCTTTCAGTTGTGTGCTTGGCCCTCTACAGTGTATATGCTTTGAAATGCTACCGGATTTAGGATTTCTGGTACCCTCTCCTGATTTGCATAAGACCCTTTATGTGTCTGGGGCTCTGCTTTTCTGGCAGTGTGTATCTATGGGCCTTTGCTCATAGCAACTTTTGCATTCATATAGAAGCTGCCTTTTTCTAAGTATTAGATCCATGTTCTCAAGCGTGGATCTCAAAGTCATTAAGAAGAAAACTCAGTAGTTCTTCCTTACCCTAACCCTGCTCTGCCCTTTCCACTCATGCATGGTCTAGTTCTTAACAGTTTTTGCATTTATTAATCCACTTTGTTTGTGCATGCATGCATGTGTGGACACGTGTGTGTGTGTGTGTGTGTGTGTGTGTGTGTGTGTGTGTAGGGTCCCTGAGCATGCTATGATGGGCATGTGGAAGTGAAAGGACAATTTGCAGGTGTCTGTTCTTTCCTTCCGCCTTGTGGGTCTTAGTTCCAAACTCTTTGTTAGTGTCTCTGCTTCTAAGCCATCTTATCAGCCTTTGGTCTCTTTCCTGTTAAAAAGTAGTATTGCCCACTCTGGGACTCATCATAAACTTGGGAGTCATCTAGACCCGTTTGTTTGCCTTACATATCAAATTAGCTTTTAATAAATGGCTACTGGGTAACTGTCCCCATGAACGTTTCTGTCCTCTGACACTACCCAGCATATGGCTGAACACACTGATTGTTAATACTTGAGTGTGGCTATCAAATGATCAGACACTGGTACACAGTGCTCTTAGCTCAGTAAAGAATTTGTAGAAATGATTTGACTTCTTAAAGTCCAGGACCTTGAAAGGAACTGCCATCACTCACTCATTTCATAACCATTTACAAGACTTGTCTTTTGGTCCAACAGAATTCATGGATATGTTAGGTGAATGCATGCTAAAAATGAACAAACATCTCTATGATAAGTGGTAAAGAAAGTGTTTGGAACTGCCAGTGAACTTAATTAGGCCAAATAAAAAATCCCATAAGCATTCCAAACGGTACGCAGTCAAATGATATGGCCAGTTGGACTGCAGCAGTGCAAAGAAAGCTTCTCCCCACTTTCTATGTGTGCTACAACTCTTGTGACTGCTGGTAAATCATGTGGACCCTTCCCACAGTTCATGCTTTGAATGTCCACATATAACTACAAAGGAAAGAAACAGCACTGCAGTATCATTCATTATCCAAGGGTTAAAACATGCAACTATTTGATATAGAAATATATTTCTTTATTATTATTAATTACTTTATAATATTCTTATAAGGTGATAACAACAACTACATTTTCAAGTAGGCGTAAATAGAAGCAGGCTTTCAAGACCTCTGTAGCTAGTGTAAGGTACTATGAAAATACTTGGGGTCTTAGTTGTTGACACGGTGAAGGCATTCTAAATACCACAGTGTTTTCTTGCCTGTGCTCATAATAGAAGAAAATACTAAATCTCATAGCAATAGGTACAAATGAAGATGCAATGACTTCTTTTTCCTCCCATCTGAATTCATGGCCAGAAACCTTAGGTTTGGAACTTACTCATTTACTCTCATAACAGGTGGCCAGTTTTTGGGCCCCCAGTAGTCTCTGAATGCTTTATATATCTATTTTTGTGACCTCTGACCTAAGCCCCATGAAACTATGAGCTTTCTTGTCTTACGGTCTGATGCTTTCTCTTTAGGACTTGCCTTCATGGGGAGGGAAAACCCAAAAGATTGTCATGTGACAACTCTCTTGCATTTTCACATCAGAAAGGCCTGCTTTGCATTCGCATCTTGTCAATTTAAGGATGATCCATTAACTGCTCTCGGCAAACTAGTCTGAAGGAGGTCTCAGATACCTGCACCATGGCAGGACAGGGTGTTGTGGTGAAAAGAGAGGTCTGGGACCTGAAAAAGAAAGTCTACAACCAATAGATAATAAAAGAAAAAGGGAGGAACATCTCACTGGCTGATAGAAAGAAAATGTCACAAACATGAAAACATAATAAAGACGAGTTTGAGTCTGTGCCTTCCCTTCATGATTAATGATTGGTCTCAAATGGGGTGGGTTAGAGAAAGCCAAGTTCCTCTTGAAGTAGCTTTAAAAATGCCACAGCTTAAAAAAATTATTGTAACATCAATTTAAGAAAAAAAAATCTCCGTTAAAATGTAAAGGTCAAGAAAGATTTGGGTGTTTTTAAATGCTGTCTTGAAGAAATTCTTAAAAGGTTAAGATGTCATGTAGTTTCAGAGTTATGGGCATAGGAGGGGGGTCCAGGACAAAGCACTCCTACCTCTGGGCCCTTCCGTGACTGTGACCCATGCCAACAGTGGACAGCAAGTGGCTGTTGGATCACGGTGTGTCATGGTGTCACAGGGAAAAGACAGACACTGCCCTTAGAGCTTGAAAGCTATGGGAGGGTTTCACCTACAGAACTTTCTTCCTGTGACACATGGGGCCACAAGATCAGCCTCCATCTGCACTTGCAAACAGCACAGAGCCTCCTGTTTCCTGTGGCAACACTCAAACCGTCACTTAAAACCACCCAGGAGTCTTGAGTGCCTGCTGAGCCGCTGAGTCTCTCTAGGAGTTACTTCTTCAGTAGTTTCCATGGAGAAAGGCACCCCTGGTTTTCAGATATCTGAGAGAGGAAAAGGCATACCACTGGCTTACCCATTCTGCAGACTTTCTGGTGGCTCCTATGACTTGGGGGCCTTGATGCTCGGGGCGGGGGCGGGGGGAAGTGTTCTAGGCACAAGTTAAGAACAGCCAACAGATTTTGGAGGGACACAGCCCTTCTCTCCCGGGAAACTGAGGATCATGCCTACCCAGCGGTGGCTCTGCTCAGGGTCAGAAGGAGTCACGTGCTAATTATGACTTTCAATCTGTCCCCATGGCTACTGCACCCAAACCATGGGGAAGTATCTGGTTGCACATCTCAACAGGGCCTGAGGAGAGGAAGTGGTCTGACTTTTTAGGTGGAAGCTGAGAAACGCAGAGTGCACGTCTTACCCAACACGTCCTTTAATGAGAAATCCCAGTGATGTGGATGTGTGATGTTGCCCTCTGCTCCAGTGTGCACAGCTGGGTGCACACAAAGGGTAGCTTTGCCCTTGGAAATTGCTGCTGATGGATGACAGTAGGTCATCAACCCTAAGGGAGAACAGGAGAAAAACTATCACTGAGAGGGTCTAGCCTGTTTTACTCATGCCTTGGCTGGACTTAGGTGATATGGATTCTTGGAAGAGCAAACTAAGTCATTTGGCCTGTTGTCTCTTTCTAAAATTCTTTGTGACATCAATTGGTATTATGTGGCATGGTTGAGTTTACAGGAGAGTGGGCTAGACCTTTGCCAATATAACTTGCAAGGCATCAAAAAGCGACTCTCGAAGTGTAATCCAGTGTGGTGTTAATTAGGTCTGCAATCCACCAACTCGTGGGTCATTTGAGTTTTATCTTCTTGTTAAATGAGCAAGCTGCATGGTTGGTACTCAGACTGTCCTAGCATGGGTAGGTGAAGTGCTTGTCTTTCCTTTGGCAGCTGTCCCCAAATCCCAAAGCCAGTGTAACTACTGTGATATTTCCTGTTTATTACCACTCCTTTTTATTTCCAATTGCATGAATTTTATATTACATATTTTATATCTACATATACTAAAAATATTTTTTTTTGTGTGTGTGTGCGTTAATGATGTGGGTGCGTGAAAGCATGTGTATACTAGCATGTGCATGTGGAGGTCACAGTCATGTTTGGGACAGGGTCTCTTCTTTGTTGCTCTTTGCTTTGTACACCAGGCTAGCTGGCTTGTGGGATTCTGGTGATTCCTAACTGGCTGTTGGAGCAATGGGATTACAGATATGTATTATGGCAACTGGCTTTTACATGGGCCCTGGGTATTTGAACTCAGGTCCTCATGCTTGCACGGCAAACATTTTACCCTCTGAGCCATCTCCCTAACCCTGAAAATATATTTCTCTTCTATGATTTCATGTAATCTGCCACCCCAAGTAGATCTTTAAGCCTCTGGAAGATAGATACTTACTTTTTTTTTTCTTGCATTTTTGCCTCTCATCTAGAATTGTCAGAAATGAGGTCCATTGATATCACAGAAATCATGTTATTGGCAGTAATTATAAATGATCTGCCTGCAGGTGCCATAGTTTTCCTTGTCCCTCCCCCATTCTATCCCCATTCTGAGAGGAGGACTCCAAGGTATTGGGACTTCCAGCACTTTGCAAAGTCACATGGGTGAGATGTAACAGGAATTATTTACACTTTCTGTGGGCTCTTCGATATCACTGTCACAAGAGTGAGTGTTCTCTCTGTTGTCTGTTGAAGGGCACTGGAGACATGGCTGGCCTGGGAGAGAGAAAGAGGCGTAGGTCCCAGATGAACACCATTGGAAGAGTTGTAGAGACCATTGCCACTAGCTTTTCCACACCTGAAATGGAGTAGCTAACTCAAAATCACAAAAATCTAACCCTCTAGTAGGGAAGAAAGATAAGGGGGACTGTGCTTTAGAGGAGACCTCAGGGGCTGCCAGGAGTTGTGGCCTTACCTTAAGCTCTATGGCATACAGCTTAGTGCAGGGCCAGGCTCTCCTCTCTCATCTGTTCCTTGTTTCTGATTGTGTGTGTGTGTGTGTGTGTGTGTGTGTGTGTGTGTGTGTGTGAAGGTCAGAGGTCAATGTCAAGAAACTTGATTGCCTTCCACCTTACATTTTGATGCAGTGTCCCTCCCTGAACCTGGAGCTTATTGATTTATCAAGATTGGCTGGCCAGCAGTCCTCAGGGATTGTCCTGTCTCTGTCTCCCCTCTGCTGGAATTACAGATGTACCTTGCGCGTTTTCCTTGGGTGCTGAGGGATCTGAACTCTGGTCCTTTAGGCATGCAAGCATTTAAGCGACTGAATGATTTCACTGGCCTCTTTCTGAATTCTTAAAGGAATAGATCTTTTCTGGGTAATAATCATCATCTCACAGAGGGGCCCACACAGCCCTGTTCCATCTCACAGTATCTTGCCTTCTACATGCACCATTCAGAATCTACTTCCTTATGAAACTACCCCGAGGGAAACAACTCATGTCAAACAGGCCTGGGATGCTCCTGTGCCATCCACTGCAAAAGCCTATGCTTTGCAAATGTCCCAGAATAAAATTCTGAGCTAAGCTCCAAACCACAGCATCCTTTTTTTCAGGAGGAAGCAGGGCAAATATGATTCTTCTGAATCAGTAGTCAATGAGGGATTTTAATTCATGAGCACAATTAGCAGCATTACAATGACCCCTATGGAGTCATTTTGTTTTATTGTTCTTCATGTGAGCGAGATTTCCATATTTAGGAAGGAAATCAATCGATACCAGGAGCCTTGTGCTGTGACAGAACACTCTTTCTTCAATAGGTAATGCTTTTCTAAGAACCTTTTCTGCCTATGTGCTCCGCCCTCATATCAAATGTTTTAGACATACAGAAACCTCTGCTTCAATTAAAGCAGATGTTCTGGAAAGGAATGAAGTGAGCGTTCTCATTGTTTCCATCAGAGCTGATCCTGCGACACTTATGTCCTTGCCAAGCTTCCTGCGAGGACCACGGTTCTCACTGTTCGAGCAATCCTTACCATTGGAGCAATTTATTTAGGTTAAGGCATTGTCTCTAGAAGCAACCTATTAAAAATACAGGTTACATGGGCCTAGTAACAATTCCCACAATAACTATTATTTGAGCTGCATGAATTACTTTATCAGATTAATTAGCTGTCATCTATCAGACAATATGGCTCTGAGGAAATAAGGCATCTTTTAATGGACATCGTTGTCTGAAGTATGAAGCAGTTCTATGAGGGGCTGGGGTGCTTGGGGGCCCTATGCTGGGGGCCTGGGAGGCTAGCAGGCAGCCAAAGACACTGATTGAAAAGGGAGGGCAGAGAAGAGGGGAGTGAGGGAAACATCAAAATTAAACTTTTTCCCTTTGCATAATTTTGCCTCATGTCACCCCAGGGTTGTTTTCTATCTAAATGTCTTTAATAAACCAGTGACCAGTCTCATTTTTTTTCCCTTTGGCCCATGCACCCTCCCTCACCTAAATGTGTCCTGCTTCTTTCATATAGTAAGTGTAATGCTGCCCATTATTTTCAGTGTTAAAGTCAGTATATGGGTCTCCTGTGGACGGCACATGCTCAACTGCATTCCCCAGTCTTGTCAGTCTTCTCGGGGGTCAAGCAGCTGGGTGTTGGACCTGAATGTGGCCTTTAAATTTTCTATATGGGCTTCTATTTGTTCTCCTCATCTGGATGTCTAGAAACCAAGGATTCCAGGCCGCGAAGAAGATGACAGAATCTCTTGGTGGCAGAAGTCTGCCCAAGTCACAACGCAGAAAAGAGCCATCTGAGTTTGTCTGTTGTGGACTGTTTGGGATGATAACAAAATGCCATGGTATGGGTAATTTATAAAAACAGAATTAATTTTTAATAAAAAAAATAGTTCTAGAGGCTGAGAGTCTAAGGTCAAGGTCTCATGAGGTTTATTATCTATCTGGTGAGGGCTGTTCTTTGCTTCTAAGATGTCATGCTATGGCTCCACGCTTGTGACTGGATTATTTTTTAAAGGTCCCACCTCATGATACTGTTACCCTGGAGAGCAAGTTATAATACCTGGACTATGGAAGATTATAACAATGTCTGTCCAGGAACACCTGCCTTGGGTTTGAGACTGATGACAGACAAGGCGATATTGTGCTAGGCTGTTGGGTCGTAGGTCCTTTACTGTGTCCCAGATCACAGACTCACTTTGCTACTGTGAGTTTCCATCTCTGCTGACATTTGTTGTCACTGGACTGCACAAATAATTAAATCTGTTGTGCAACACAGGACTTCAAATGATACAGAGAAGGATGGTTGTCTACGCTGGCCGCTCTCGTCTGCTGAAACTTTCTGTGAAGCATTTTGAATTCTTCATATCCTTATTTAAACCCCAGAACAATCTTGTAGAGGCAGATTTATTAACTATAGTTTGGAGATGAGGGAATGGACTGGGAAGCTGATTAGAGAACTTGCTGAAATCAGGCTGCAGCGAGCAGGGCTCTGTGGGTGCAGTCTCGTTCTTCTGAGAACTCAAGGTCCTCTCTACCAGAGTGATAGTCTATTCTTACTGTCCCTTGGGGGATCCAGGTCAGTGCGTGGAATGACAGCGTAAGGTCACACCATGGACTGAGGGGAAGTCTCAGCCTTAAAGAGGGGGGAAATCATCTCTCTCTCTGCCCATAGAAACGCTGCGAGACCCTTTCCACTATCTGCATTCCATGCCTAGACTATATGGAATTGATTTTCTCTGATTTCCCTTTCTGCCCTTCATTGAAAGCCTTGATTATGCCCCAGTTTTCTGCAAAGAGAAAATTCTTACTGCTGACTTGTACAGTCTGCAGATGAGGAGTTTATAACTGGGTTTCAAGCGTGGGGCATTTATTCCTCCACTGACACATGCGTGTAACTCTCAGCAGGGAAAAGCCTTCTTGGAAGAAAAGAACATTCCTGCTTCTATAGAAGGGAAATAAGAAGAAGAAAAGCTGGCTAGAGTGTGGAGAAGCTTGCACCCTGCAGGGGCAAGGAGAAAGGGGAAAGAGGCGAGCCGAGCTGATATTTCCTAAGAGTTTTGTTTGTTTGTTTATTTGTTTCTATTTTTGCAGAGAAGGCAGAGTTTTCCTGACTGATCACCATCGCGATAGTTGTTATTCAAATCCTGGAAGAAAATGCACCAAGAAAGAGCTTCACAGTGGCTGGCGGGACACATATCAGGAATGTCATGATTGTAGCTTCTGTTAGAACAAAGTCCACCTATGGTTCCACATGGGATGGTCCCTCAGAAGTCCACAGTATGATGAGACAGAGGCAAAGAAGAAGTGCCCTGCGGTGTAGAGCATAGGCTACAGAGGCAATGTGAGGTTAATGTTTCTATCCTGCCCTTTCTAGTTGAACAACAGTTGGGTCAACTTAAACCTAAACTCCCCAAGCTGCAGAGTCCTCCTTTGTAAAATGAAGACCCAGGTGGTTATCTCCCTCAGAGCCTTCTGAGGGTGCACAGTAGGTCCTCTGTGTGTGCATGATCAGCTACCCCTTGCTTGGATGCTGGTATTGATCATGATGTTGACTACAGAAACAAAAGGGAGGCAACTGAAGCAGTTAGCAAATCATACTTATTGATAACACTTTAAAAAAAAATGCCTGTGTTTGTGTGTGTTTGAGTGCGTGGTGTACATGTGCATGGAGCCAGAAGATGGTCTCAAGTACCTTGAGTTCCTCTGTGCTGTCCACCTTTTCATTTGGAGGTAAGGTCTTTCTGGCCTGGGGCTTATCAAATAGGCTGTCCTGGCTGGCCATTGAGCCCATTGGGGCATGTATGATGAGGTGGAGCTCAGGACAGGCAGTCAGAGATAGACAGCAGTCTTGTGAGGTTGGGGGCAAGCTGCTAGACCACCCTGAACTTGTCCTGTAGGGTCACCCTTCATGACTCATTGTGTGTGTGTGTGTGTGTGTGTGTGTGTGTGTGTGTGTGTGTGTATGCACACATGCACATGTGCACATGGGGAAAAAACCCCTGGTATGATTCCTTATGGATGCTGTCTATTATAGTTTTGAAACAAGGTCTCCTCATTATGCTAAGCTGGCTGAGTGGTGAGTCCAGAGATCCACCCGTGTCTGTCTCCTGGGATTACAACTGTACATTGATACATCGTCCTTTTTAACATGGGTTCTGCAGATGGAATTAGGTCATTGTGCTTGTAAGGCAGGCATGTTATTGACCAAGTCATTTTCCCAGCCCTGCTCTGTGTTATAAATGAGCATCTTACTGTAGGAACTACTCACACTCACTGGAGGGCAGAAGACAGAATTTCCATACGGTTTATTCTGGAAGTTGTCTTATCCTTTCAATATTCCACGAGTTTCTCATTGGTCTGTTACAGAACACCGCTTCTCATAGGAATAGAGCCCCCTGCCTCTGATACGGAAAGAAAGATGTTTGTTTTGAAGCAACATAGATTCAAATAGTGATAACAATCCTTTGTGAAAAAATAAAGCATCTCTGCTTATTTGAGTAAATAAGAAAAGAGCACAATTGAAATCAGGTCCCACCTGCCAAACAAAACAGTTTTCGTTTGTAAGCCGTGTTCCATATACCAGGGTAGCAGAAGCCCAGACCTCTACACAGGAAACTGTGACCTGATGGCTCACACGCGTCCGAGCTTCTGTGCCTGCTTTCTCTTTTATATTCCTCCTCAGCCTCAGAGAGGACTTCTGCAGTCACCGGACTGACAGGCTCAGCTGCTTGGCAGCTGTATCCATTTTCTCCGCTAACACCCATGTTTGCCCTGGGAGTTAATTTGTGGGGATTCACGCTGGCCTAGTTGGGTCTAAAGTTGGAACTAAACTTTATAGAAGCCGTGCTCTGATCCAAGTTAGGCAGAAGTATTTACTGCAGCTTCCCCTCTCAGTCGGCTTGCTCTCCTGGAGAGAGGCTGGGGTTTTCCATTGTTGGGACACGCTCGCATCCTCGAGGATGCATGGCCCCTGTTTCCTTTTCAGTGGCATTTTTGGATGGAGGTGGCAAGGCAGGGTCTTGTGTAGCTCTGGTTGTGCTGTCCTTACACCTCCATCACAGTATGATGGGCTTTATTTTTGATTATCTGTGTACGTGTGGGTTTGTTTATCTGTATGTGGGTGCTCATCAAGCTCGGAGGCCCAGAGAGAGCACTCGATCCTGTGAGGGTGAAGCGTCAGACATGAGCCTCACAGTGGTCGGCCTGGCGACCTTTACTTCTCAGGAAGAGCAGTCTGTCATTTCAATCCCTGAACCACCTCTTCAGCTCCTCTAATTCTTATCTCCTCCTCCTTCTGTTGTCCTTTTCTTCTTCTTCCTTCCTCTCATCTGCCTTGTCCTCTTCCTCCTTCATTCCTTCCTTCTCTTCCTCCTCCTCCTCCTCCTCCTTCTTCTTCTTCTTCTGAGAGAGAGAGAGAGAGAGAGAGAGAGAGAGAGAGAGAGAGAGAGAGACAGACAGACAGACAGACAGACAGACAGACAGACAGACAGACAGACAGAGCTCACATATCTTAGGCTGCCCTTGAGTCATCTATCTGGGCAAGGATAGCCTTGACCTTCTAACCTTCCTATTTCTAAAGAGCTGGAATGTTGAGCATACACTACCATACCTGTTTTTATGTGATGCTGAGAATTGAACTCAGGGCTCTGCTCACACTAGGCAAACACTTACAACTGAACCACATTCCCTAGCCCCTCTTGACTCTCTTTAGAGATCTGGCCATGCTGACCTACCAATGCCCCATAGATCAATCACAGGCAAAATGCTGAGGGAGATGAAGGTTCCTACTTATACAGTTCACACTCATTTTATTTTCATTTTGAACTCAGGGCTTCTCAGGCTTGTCCAAAGGCTTCTAGCAATATTTCCCGCCTCCATGTCCCTTACTACAACTGTAAACCTGGTTCTACTTAGATTTTTAGGAAGGCAGCAACAGAAACAATCACAGTCATTTATTGGCTCTTCATTAGGTACTCAAAGCTATGTTAAGTATTTTATTCACATTTCCCCCTGACTCTCTGCACTCAACAGCTATGAAGCAGTTAGTTATATACATCATAGGTACTGTTAATGCCATCTCCACTTCCTTGCTTGACTCAGGGTATCTCCCACAGATTGACTGCTATGATAGACTTGGCCTTCTGGAAGATACATGTGTTAAGCAAAAAGTTCTAGATGAGACGATCTCAGGTGAGCCCTGTAGTCCCCCAGAGCCCTTAAGGGGACCTGAAGTAGCTGCTCACAGCATGGTCTCCTCTCCTCAAAGCCAGCCGGAGGGATGCTTCCCATTGTCCCTGGTGTTCCCTGAGACTGCTATCCAAACTTGTTCTCAGTCCGTGCCTCATTATTTGCCCCTGGGGAAAATAACATAAACCAAGATACCACTTAAAGGTACCCACAGAGCAGACGAGAAAAGGGGACTCTGATCACCTGGTGACTGGCGACTGGTGGCTGCCTGGCAGACTGACTCTTTATCTTTCCATTACCTAACTTACATCAGATGTGATCTGGCCCTCTTTTTTCAAATAAATCATCAATCATTTAATATGTAGCTTCTTTTTAGGGAAGACTCAAGATGTTAGAACATATGCAGAGACTTACTTCTATCAAGTGTTTGTGTGTATGGCCTGTTCTTCAGACCAGGGATTCAGCTAATAATATAGTTAGATATAAACTTAATAAATTAATTGTGTAATGTTGTTGCATAAATGTGGTTAAATGTAGTGCACCTCTAGAGGTGTTTACACTTCGCAATGCCTTAACTTAAAGAGTTTAGAGAGTGTCCTCAGTGGAATTTTGGGCATTTGGAGTTGAACGAATGCTCTCTCCACACCCTGTGATGGATTTCGCTGAGCCCTTTCGTTTATGTATCTAGCCATTTGCCTAGTATGGTCCTGCCTTCTTGTTGCTGGCTATCTAATCATCAAAAGGATTCCTTTGGAGTGGGAAGGTAAAGTTCAACCCAGAAGTGTTCTGGCCTGCCTTTCCCCAGGCAACAAACAGCAGCCTCCTTCTGCCTTTACCTACCTGGCTCACCAGGGGATATGGAGACCTGTTTACCCATCCTGGTGCTCAGGCTGTAACGGGGAGATAACTCTTGATACAACTTGCTTTCCAGGGGTGATGGGAAGATAAACGCCCACAAAGTCCTGCAAACTCATGGGATGAAAGGCACTCTGTAAATAGAACATGGTTTGGGATGATTCCATTGTGATAGGGTGGCTCTCAGGTCCAGGCCAGGAGTGAAGTGTGGTGGAGAGGTGGGGGAGGGGAGGGGAGGGAAGAGGCTTTCTCTGTCCACCCCCCACCCCCACCCCTGCCCTGTGACTTTACCATCTAAGGAGCTGCCTCTTGAACGTTGATGCCACTTTATGTTCATTCAATGTAGCTTTCATTTTTAAGAGGGTGATGAGGCTTTTATCTTTTTCCCTTTCACATTCTTCAGATTTGGAGGTAGGTTTTACAAACACCCACCCACCCACAATGTTAGGTCTCTCCTTCTTGGGTGGGTGTGGGCTTAAGGACCAGACTAGTAGGCAGACATTTCAGCATACACTCTGGCTGGAAACTGTTCTCTGTACTCTGTGTATGAATGGCCTGACACACAAGCAAGAGTCATCTCGTCTAGAAGCAACGAGCTTCACACTTTTCCTTTTTGTGACAGAATTGGAACTCTGGCAAAAGCGAAACAAAACCACCACAGAAAAATACCCTCTCCTTCCCAAATTAATTCTTTCAGTTTATGCTCCTAACTCCATAAAAATGTGCTTTAGCTTTTGAAGTTTTTATTAATATTTATAATGCCCTTTTGGTCGCCCTTGAACCTCACAGAAATAAAGCCCTGATATAAAATGCCTAGTTGCTAGGTGGACCGTAGTGTGCCTAAACTCACTCATAAACTTTGAAGTTTATACATATGCATAGATTTGACTTGGCTTTGTTTTCTCCTCACTCAGGGAGTTTATATTTTAAACACTATATTTTTAAAGGCAAATTTTAATAGCTTATATTTTAATTTTGAAAGTAATGCGTACTTATAAAAATATACAGATGTGCATATAGAATCAGAAGGAAAAGTCCATCCTTAATGACCCATTTCTAAAACCCCAGTGCCGAGCAGCAATCCTTATACTTTAAATCTTTTTAAAAAATCTTTTAAAATTAGGGTCCTGTGAATTTGTAAGGATTGCAATGGTTTTAAAAAGCTAGGGGCCTGTCACATTCCCCTTTATCATTTCTGAATATTCAAAGGACGAAAATTGTAGGAAATTTCAAATTATACAGTAATTTGCAAGAAATTAATATTGTCTTCAAGGAGGAAGGAAAGTTGATGTGTTTTTTTCCATGTGTGAGTGTTAATTCTGGAGTCAACACACTCTAATAGAGTAAAGGAAACAGGGACACTGCCTTTTCTGGCTTCCTTACCATGTCCAAATGCAGATTGTCTGGAACCTGACAATCCCCGCTGCTCTTTGCTTTGGGCAGTATCTTGTCCACTCCAGAGCTCAGCTTTCTATGGCGAGAGTCTAATATGATCTGACCCATTATCCCACTTTCTCCTCTTATGCCTATTTCCTTATTTCCTATGACAATCAACATCCTTTCTAACAAAACCAAACTCTTAACACCACCCCAAGTTCATTCTCAAAGGAGGATTCATGTTTAACACTTTAGTGCATTTCTTCTAGAACTTTCCTCTGCAATATCACTACACACCGTACTCAGTTCTTCCCATTGCCCTCACCCACATGATCCTGTGACAATTAGCTAGTGTCAAGAAATCTCCCAATGCCACAATTTTGAGTGAGTGTATTTAAACATCCACAGCTCAGTCATCCTCCTTGCATGCAGTGAGGTTTTGTGAAGTGGAGAACAACAAGTCTTCATGTTTCTAGGGTGGAAGAGGAGTTTTCCTTCACTAACCACGAAGTAGACAAAAATGGAAACACGTGGTTGTCTCTCCCTTCCCTCCTAGGGCAGAGTGTGGCTCCTGTCTCAGCTGAAGCATCAGCTCACTCATTTCTCACAAGAAGTCTGTGAGGACCAGAGGCTTTGAAGTTCATTTTCCCAGAATTTCTGGTCGTTCCCTACATACGGTGGGCTCCTCGATATGGAAAGACACTTGTTCTTCAGCCATCCTCCTGCCTCAGGAGCAGGCCTGCTGTCAGAGGTGGGAGTGAGTGGGATTTAATTATGAAGGAAAAGAGGTTGGGGTTGGGGTCCAACAAGTGGGTTGTTTCTCCAGTCAAGTTCAAGCAGTCTTTGTGACTGTGTACAGCTGCTCATCTCCTGGGTTCTTGTGTTAGGCTCTCATCGTCTTAACTCAGAGAGTAGGAAGCAGTGTCAAGAGAAAGAGGTGTAATTAATGACACCCTGTACCTCAGTGAATATGACCACAGTTAACATTTGTTTACTATTTCTTCTGTTCCAGGCTGCATTTTCTCCTGCAATATACTCAATAGCCCCACGGTGTTATTGCTAATTTATGTACAACCAAACTGATGCATGGCGAAATCCTTGTGCCAGTGGTAGAATTGGGGTCACATGAACTTTTCTGCCCAAATGTAGCTTGAGCCTATAGGCTCTCCCTAGACTCTTTTCTATGATTGAATCTGTCATTTTCTTTTGCAATATTCTACTGTAGCCATCGAACAGCTTTTAATAGCATTCATGGCAACCCTTGGTTGTTGAGATGATTTCTGTCCTTAGTGCTGTGAGATCTTTTCTTACTTTGCTGCATGACTCACTGTATCTCAGCTTTTGCACCTATAAAGGTCTCTAGCTATCTGGGGGCTTTGCATCTGTGTCCTAGCCGGGTTTCTATGGACTTAATTAAAAGCATAACTTTTACCAAATTATTTCACACAAAGGAACCTTTCTTAGTCTTTTGTTGTTTTTTTCTTTGAAAGTGAAAAGTTAGTTGGTTCAGGACCATCCTTTCGTCATAGGATTCGAATGCGTATAATGACCCAGGCTTTGGGATCTGTTTTCTTCAATGAGGAGTTGGAACTTCTGTGGGCAAAGTTTTTGCCCAAGCTCTGTGATACATGTTGCCCTTTAGAAGAATAAATCCATCCTTGTCATCCATCTTAGACATGTATTACATGATATTTAAAAAAAAACTCTCTTATCAATCTTGAAATCTTACTGGGTATTTAATTAAAATGTACTTACATTTACAACTTAATTTGGAACCATTTAAAGTGTTTATGAACTTTTCCTCACTCATTAATTAATACATATTTTTGGGTATGTCAGTAAAGTGACAAAAGTATCATCAAAGTGGAAGCCTGTCCTGCTCAGGATATTTTGGTTATTTTATATTTTCAGAGACTATAGGAATAGATTATTATGTAAATAGTGTTATGACTGAACATAATTTGAGATAGTTGTTACTGGTGTCTAGGTATGTTTGTTTATGGCTTTTTAAAAATTGAACTCATTGTGAACTTTTCATTTAATTCTCAGTTGTTTGTGTCTAGTTATAGCATGTAAAATAATAAATTTTCTTGCTTACAATCCTTACTTATGCTTAATTATTATTCAATTGTCAGAAACTCCCAGAGTAATATTAAATAATCACCATTATAATGGACATTTTAACGTCGCTCTGACTTTAATAAGATTGTCTTCAGGTTTCTACTGTAAGTCAAGTTAGCTTGTATCATTTTAGGGAGATAGTTAAATTAGAAGCAATCAGTTTTTCTGTTTATAAAAATGTTTTCTTTCTAAACAACCAAGATGAAATGATGAGTTTTATTGTATTTGAAGATTTTTCTTGTTGTGTGTGTGTGTGTGTGTGTGTGTGTGTGTGTGTGTGTGTGTGATGTCCTATATATGTTTCCAGACATTAAACCATCCTTACATTTTGGGGTACTACTCAATGAAATGTGGATATGCAATTTTCCAGGTCTTTCGCATTTCTGTGGTTCTTGTGAACAGGTCAAGGACAACTCTTTGGGCTATTTCCTGAAAGACAGAAATGGTCTCTTTTTTCCCAAAGGAGGAACAAATTTGCTCATAGCCTTGGGGGCAGTGTGTTCTTCCCGTGGAGTGAACTCAGCTGTGCTTTCTGAGTGGGCTGATGCTCTCTCCTCTAGAGCACTGCTCAGATGCTTAATACCCGCCTTTGAATGACTTGTGCTTTCTGAGTCAGGATTCTGTTCCTATAGTGCCCTCCTCCCCATTGCACGTGCAGGTGGCTACCCAAACCCACATCACATTACTTTCCTAAGACCTGAACCGTATGTAACAAAATTCATAAGTCTCTCCCCCAACCTCTTTCCTCTGCCATAATAAACTGTGCCAAACTTACTTGCTAGCAGTAGGTCAAAGTGTGTAGGTTTTTGCTTTTTTGTACTGAAGTAATATATATAAAATTTGTGAACTATTCTTTCAAAAGTCACAAATACTCATAAGATAGTTTCAATTAAGTCAAAACTATCTTCTTAGTATGCTAAAGAACTCTGTGCTTTATGTAGTTTAGTGTTAGTTATCAGCCACATAATGGTTCTGCCAGTTCCTGTGTTGTGACGTCTAATTTTTAAACATTCTATGTTTGTATTCTTTGTTTTCTTTCATCTTTTGCCTACTCTTTGTGCTATTAGCATTTCTAGTTTTCTTTACCTTATACATCCTTGCCAGTCTCTCTCTCTCTCTGTGTGTGTGCATGTGTGTGTATACAAGCACCTCTGTGTGCACGAGCCTGTGGCAGCCGAAGGTCTACTGCAGATGTCTTTCAAAGTCTTGCTTCACTTTACTGTTTACTATTTGAGTCTCTGACTGAACCTGGAGCTTACTGATTAGCTAGACTCCTGGCCAGTGGGTCTCTGGGGCCTTCTATCTTTAACTTGAGGGCTGAGGCTACAGGTACATACTACCTTATTGAGCACTTAATGTGCATGTTGGGGAACTGAGGAATTGAACCCACATCTTCATGCTTATACAGAAACACTTTACCCTCTTCAGTTGTCTGTTTAACCATCTCTCCAACCTCAAGCCAAGGTGTAATTGTAAAATCCTGTGTATAAATGAATTTTGTTTTTTGACAAATTTTGAGGGTCTTGATATTTTAATAAAGAAGTTAAGTCTACTTATGTTTATTTTTATAGCTAATCCTTGTTTTTGTGTTATCTTGTTTCTGTTTCATATCCTCCCTTCTTCCTTCTTGCGTCTCTATTTCCTTGATGCTACCTCTCTTTTTACCAATAGAATTTCTTTATATTTTCCTACTTAGGATTGCCATACTTACATTGCTCTGAAATTTTAATTAATATATGTAAGTCTAAATTTCATTAATCATACCAAGAGTGAAACAATCTCTTGACCTTTTACTTTGCTAGAAGATATAATTAGCACACAGCAACTATATTCTTATTATCTATGTTCATGAAATAAACAAATTTTGTTTTAACTTATTTGCCAGAGAACAAGTCTGGGACCTTTTCTTCATTTTAGAAGCTAGTGAATATTACTAAAATTATAGAAAATATCACTACAGAATATAAAATGTGCAATTCATCCATTCTAAGCATTTTACCATAGAAATGAAATCACAGAGGTTTCAGAGACTTTGAAAAACTTCTTCTAGGACCCAAACTTCAGTAGCAGTATTATCCTTCAAAGATGTATATTCTGGTCCCCAAATTCTACTCTTGCTATTTCTATTCTGATCTGCATTTTACTAGAAGCAGTGGAGAAGGTGAGGAAGCTTGAAGTTATTTGGGACTATGGGACAAGTGAGTAAAGGAGAAAGGATTTGAAGCTTAGTGTAAGAAAGATGGTAGCATTTGATTTAGGAGAAGAGGAAATACATAGCTATAGCTCCAACAAAAATATAAAGTATGCAGGCTTCCCTGTATGCCTGTGTCATGTCAGGAGGGGTCTGAAGTTGGTGGGATGTTCTGCTGTGATAATCAGTCTCAGAAGAGGACTTAGTTTGAGCCTCTTTGGGTGATTTGGCTCCTCCTGTGCCGGGATTTTCCTTCTGTTCTCTTTTATTGAGTTTTAATAAGAAGCCATCTGGTGAAATATTTTGGACTTAGGTTGATATTTAACATGCAGAACAGGCTGGTTTCAAGAGTGACTATTTAGCCACCAAATAAAATAAAAAATAAAGGCGATAATTATAGCCCAAATAACACCATGCTTTAATCTTGCCTGATTGACATAAAGATTCTGGTCAATTATCTTTTAGTTGAGAAACAAAAATCTTTGGGGACCATCAGCTCAGAAAAGTTCTGGCATGAGGAAATTGCTAGATTTTTCTCCTCAATATCAATGATTCTGGAACTCAACCCACTAGACCTCTGTCCTAAGGGAGGCAGATGATAACCAAACTAGAGTTGACATTCAGTGAACATAGATAGCTCCTGTGCAGAGCAGTGAAACAGCTGATCATTTATGTAGGTCCCAGTTCATCACTTAAACATTTCTTTTATTTTTTTCTTTTAAGTTTTTAAAATACTAAATACAAATACCTGTTAAAATAGTGAGATTACTGAGAAGAAACAAGCTAGAAAACAGGCATGCTTGAGTCTTTAAATCTTTTGTTTGTCAGGGCAAGGGTTGTGGGTCCAGGTGTTTTAAAGGATTAAATTGTTCTTATCCATTTCATTCCTCCCTTTTGTGTCTTTTCATGTCAAGGAGTGTGGTCATTGCCAAACATTCTATATATAATGTTACTATCTCCATTTTTGAAGACAATACCTCAAACATTCTTATTTAAGATCTTATAAAAAAATCTCTCTCTAAATTGGGAACATGTGCTTGTTGATTGGCAGGGAACCATCAGCCCTCTACCTGGTGTCATTAGTCCTCAAGTAAATATTTGTTTATACTTACGGTCTAGGTGACAGTGATATTTAGCTATGACCCATTCTCTTCTGACTGGTGGCATTCTTTTTAGCATGACTCCAGGTGGATTTGACACGTGTAAAATGTTGTAAAACTCATCTTCATGTTGGGTATTTGTGTTAGATGGTCTTATGTCCATGGCCAACTAGAGTTATCTGAAAGAAGGGAATCTAAAGTGAGAAAATGTGTCTATAAGATCCTTCTGTAAGGTATATTTTAATTAGTTATTGATAGGGGAGGGCCCATCCCATTGTGAGTGATGCCATCCTTAGGTTGGTGGTGCTGGGTTCTATAAGAAAGCAGGCTGAGCAAGACATGGGGTGCTGCTTACTGACTTGCTTCCCTCTATGGCCTCTGTATCAGTTACTGCCTCCAGGTTCCTGACGTACATGAGCTCCTGTCCTGACTTCCTCTAGTGATAGATTGCACTCTGGAAGTATAAGCCAAATAAACCCTTCTTAGCCAACTTACTTTTGGTCATGGTGTTTTGTTGCAGCAATAGAAACCCTAACTAAAGCAGCATTATTGTTTGTCCTTGGAATCTTTGCCTCTACATGTTCAATTTCATTAACATTTTGCACTTGTGTCATCCCCTGACTATAGTAAGAATGGCTACTGGGACTCAGGGTTAAAGCTCATATACTTTTCACATCATGGCATCTTATTGACTATTTCAGTTGGGTGCTGGATACTAAATTTGACTAGAATGTTACCTCTTTTCTATTGTCTATTAGTCTTTTCTATTGATATGTTTTAGGCTTTTAATTCAGTTTCAGAATAGAAATAATGGTTTAGGGCTGTGAATTCTGCAGCAACATGCATGTCTAGCAGGTGCAAAAGCCTGAGTCCACTTCCCGACACAATAAATAAGTAATGGAACACTTAGTACCATTATATCAGCTGCTCTTTGCCACACGTCATTTGTAAAAATGTTTCCAATCTATATGTCACATGACAATATGACAATGAAGGTCAAACATCTTGCATATAGCATTGCCTCATCAATATATTTGTTCCATTGCGTAGAGACCTGGATGCAAGCTTTGGTCATCCTCTGGTCTCAGAGCATGGTGATGGTGCTGACCCTGTAGGGTAGTCTGAAGCTCTGACTCCAAGGCTGTCTGCTCACCTGAGAGATCTAGGAAGTATATATAGGTGTTCTTGCTCCAGGCTGGCAACTGAATCATGAATCACCAGAGTCCCCAGTGTCCGAGGACCTGAGTTTTAAGCCAGCTCATTATACGGGTCAATTTTTCGGGATCCATAGTCAGGACAGCTGCTCACCCTAGTTATTGTGTATGTGGATGCATACATGTGTTAGGCACCAAACAGGAGCATCTTATAATGAGACAGATTTCCCTCCATTCTTCTAATAATGTGAGGGAAGGGTTTATAGTTCTTCATGGCTTAAGGTACACGGATAAGTGCACACAAAGCCAGTTGGGAAAACTGAGAAAAAAAACAGTGTTTGGGAAGAGGGAGAAAGCAAAGTGCCTGATTCTTACCCTAGACTTATTTTCTCTAAATTATGCTATCTTTGATATCTATATACTATGCATAGTATATATACATATATATGTCATATATTTTCCCCATAGAAGAGCTAGTTTACATATTGGTAGTATCTTCCTCACGTAAGCATCAAAGCATACACTGGAGTTTGAAAAGCTATGTATTAACTTATCTGATAAATGTCTGCTGAGAAGTCAAGATGGCATTGGAAGTATAGGTGGATAGTAACATTCACTAATGTCCTGAGAGAAGAAATGGAGCTAGCATATGATAGATTGCCATGATAGATCATACAGGCCTCAGAACAAACCCCAACTCTACTGTGTTATTCTGGGCAATCCCATTCTCCAACTTCCAGTTCTATGAAGCAGGCAGAATACCTTCTTCTCCTGGTTGTTTGGTTAAATAGTTTATACATGGTATCTTATAGCTGGTAATGATTTGTCACCTGTAGAGTGCTTAGTAAGTGTTATGGGTTAGTCTCACCTTCACTCAGGGTGAGTTTTAGTTGGTAATTAGCAATAGTTAGTCAGTTGGAGAGTGCTTAGGTTTTATAATGCCCATGTGTGAACGTGTGTCCACACACTTTCAGGCTGGTTTTGGCACTAAACTTAAGAAAGGACCTTGGAAAGCCCTTCTCTTTAGTGTGAGCACTGTATGAGAACACTAACTGGTGCTTATGAAATTCTAGCTCCGGAGCCTGAAGTCTGATGGTTTCCCACACTCTCAGCAGAAGTGCACCAGTCTGCTCCTGTACCTCCACAATGCTTTTGCCCTTGTCACCCCTCCATTTGTCTCTGTTGTAGACACAGTACTCTTCACCAAGTACCAAGATGAGACTGAACCCCAGCCCACAGGTGTTAGGTTTCCATCTCAAGCCACCTGCTATCTGTGTCCTCCTGCCCCATCCTTAAGTGGTGCCTGCTTGATTGAATCAGCTAATATTTGTTAGGCCTTATTTGTCTGACTTAGATCATATCTGTCGCAGGTCAGTATTGCCCTGAATTGTATCATGGCAGTCTGTTAACAAAGTGTTCTCTAACCCAGCACTGAGTCCAGTCCACATTAACAGAATAGCAACTTTATTCTCTTGTAAATATGTGGGTATATGCAAGAATCAGATATGTGATGCACAGAACTTACAAAAGTGGTAAAAACTGTGTGATTATTTGAATTGCAAAGAGATCTGCCACACTCGGATATGCCTATAAAAGTAGTGACACTGTCTTTAGTGGGAAAGGCTTATGAATGTGTTTCATATATATTATCTCATTTGTTCCTACCCACATTCCTATGAACTAAGTGGGGTAGTGACTATTATCTGCATGCTTTATGGCTTAGCCATTTGATATGTAATTTTCTGTACAAAAAGTCAACCCATTACCTCGTTAGAAAGCACAATTGGTTCTGAGAGTACACCTCACTCCATTTGCTCATATGTATGTCTAAAGAGTGCCCTGGTTATCTCTTGCTGTGTAACAAATTATCGCATGTTTAATGGTTTAAAATGTCATCTGAGTACAACTTACATTTTTATTCGGTAGTTTAATAGTAGTGATCTGGGTAACCTCAGAGTCACATGGAATCACCTATGATCACTTGGTTTGATGAGTACTAGGGATGAGATCTAGTTGAACTAGAGATCCCCAAGATGGCTTTTTGCTTAAGTTTAGTGCCTTGACAGGGATGTTCAGAAGGCTGGGGATGTCAAGTAGGATGCTGTGCAGAGTCTCAGGCTCCTGCAGGTGGTGCTCAGAGAACCTAAGCAGATCTAGCTCCATATCAGTTATGTCATACCCACACTCAGTCTCTCTGTCTCTGTCTCTTTCCCCCTCCTTTTTCCCACTTTCCTTCCCTCTCCATGGGTTTTACTACATATTCCAGGGTGGCCTTAAAGTCTACATCTGCTTGCCTCATTCTACACCTGCTAGGATGACAGGCAAGCATTACCATGCTATGGTTTTAAGACCAAAGAAAGCCATGAAACATATCCAAATCTAGAGAAGTGTGCATCCTACTCCTCAGAGGAAAGCATATGAGAGACTGTGCCTCTAACCCCTGGCCATCTCCTCCCTCTGTTGAAAGACCTTCATCCCAGCAAAAAAACCCCCAAGTTCTCATCTTGTAACAGCATCAGGACCCAGGCAACACTGGGTTCTAGCTGGAGCTACAGGATCTTCTCATTCCAACCAGATGGCGGCCGTGGCTCTTTAGACATGCTCCCCTGGAGAAAGCAGAACACTGTATGGTACTCATTCTTCACCGTGCAGTGTTGAGACAGATGATGAATGTAATGGATGTTCTCATTCAGAAATGGGGCAAGTGGAAAGCAACGAAGAGCCCTTAGTCTGGACACTGAGTAATTGCTCATAGCCACAGACATCTTTGATTAGAGCGTAATATAATAAAATAATACATATCATTATTACCAATAATAATTATTTATGTTTTAGCTTATTTTTCTCAATCTGTAGTATTTTGTAAATGCTAAAATTAATTATTTGGCATTTTTAGTATTCCTTTCAGATACTAAAATGTAGCTAAATTCATTATTTCAGTGTGTGTGTGTGTGTGTGTGTGTGTGTGTGTGTGTGTGTATGTGTGTTGTGTTTGAGACAACCTTATGTATCCCAAGCTATCTCAAATTCATTATGTGGCCAAGGCTAGCCTTGAACTCCTGATTCTCCTGTCAATGCTTGTAAAGCTGCTCATGCAATATAATTACCATCCCTGGATGTATTTCCTACTATCTAGATTACCAGGCAATATCACCAAAATTTGTGCCACTATATAAGCAAGGTATCGGTCTCTAATAGTTATCGTTGTATTGTCATCTAAGTAGTCATCAACAGTCTACCTCAGGGCCACATACCTTCGCCAGCTTCTATCTGCTCTCTTGTTCTGAAATAGGTGAGCTGAGGTCTTGCTGCAACAAAGCCCCACTGCCCAGAATTAGATTCTATTCCTATTGTTTATTACCGTACAATAAGTTACTCTCAAGTTTGGCAATGGCAGCCACTCTTTTAAAGTATTAAGATTTTACTACTTGGAAATCAAGCATAGAGCTCCGCAGGGCAATTCTTCTCTATGACAAATTGACTGAAGCCATTCAGTAGAGTTTGGTTTGAGGATAGGTCTGTTAGGAGGGTCAGGATAGAGTCACCCTGATACCGACACCATGGCAAGTTTGTCTGGAAGGTGGGTCCCCACTGGGACTGTAAACTGGAGTGTCTGTCTATACATGGCTTTCCAGTAAGGGCCTTAGACTTCTTACATGGTGACTGATGGTCCTAGAGAGAGTCTTCTAAGAGGCCAGAATTAGAAACTGCTGCCTTCCTAAGACCTAGAGCAGCACTGGATCAGCTTCACTTCTGCTCTGGTTTTTTTAAAAATTAATTTATTCTTGTTACATCTCAATGGTTATCCCATCCCTTGTATCCTCCCATTTTTCCCTCCCTCCCATTTTCCCCTTATTCCCCTCCCCTGTGTCTGTTCCTGAGGGGGATTACCTCCCCCTGTATATGCTCATAGGGTATCAAGTCTCTTCTCGGTAACCTGCTGTCCTTCCTCTGAGTGACACCAAGTCTCCCCCTCTAGGGGACATGGTCAAATGTGGGACTCTAGATGAGAGAAGCATGGGAGAATAGCAAAGTAGAAGGATCCAGTGGGTCCTAGAAACCTACAAGTAGAACATTATGATAGGCAGATTTGGGCCCAGGGGTCCCGCTCAAACTAAGGCACCAGGCAAGGACAATACAGGCGGTAAACTTTAAACCCCTACCCAGATCTGCTCTGTTTTATTTGCTGAAATAGTCACCAAGTTCACTCAGACTCATGGGTATGATAGATTCCATCTGCTTAGGAGTAGAAAAATAACCTTTAGCTTTTTACTAGACTTCTAGGGATGCCCGATTCAATGGACCAATTCAAGATTAGACAGTTAAAGTTCCTGTTGTCCTCTTGTGCCCCATATCTGACTACTTCCCCATGGTGGGGAGGCATGGTGGCACTCAGAGAAAGAATAAGCAGGCTATCAAGATGAGAATTGATAGCCTATGACCATATTGTGGGGGAGGAGATCCCCCTTGGTCACAGAGGGGGAGAGGAATAGGGTGAAAGCGGGAGGAATGGGAGAATACAAGGGATGGGATAACAATTGAGATGTAATCTGAATAGATAAATTAAATAAATAAATAAATAAAGTTCCTGTTCTTTTCCTTCCATTGCTTGATGTGTCTGAACTGATTCAAATTCGTTGGTATGGCTCATATCATAAAGAAAATGGAGATGGTGACACCTGTTGTCACTCAGTAGCTCTGGGATATGTGGGTTGTGGCTCTCTTAAAAATAATTAGCATTCAGAAAGTACATTCTAAATTGCTCTAGGAAGTGGAATAATGAATTACCATAACTAATTGGCCCATTACAAAATTTCAGCATTTTTATATCGAGAGAGGAAATTGGGTCTCAGCATTTATTATATAGTATTGTCAGGGCCACAAAGAAACCGGCACACATAGAACCCCTATACACCAGGCACAGAAATGCATGTACTAATATGCATGCCCTCTGCCTTCCCTCTGCCAGGTCATATACATTTCTCACTGAATCTTTGCAACATCCTTTTGAGGAAAGCAGCATTATTAACAGCTTAATCATAGTTCTCTGAAACATTTTAGTTCTGGAGTTTAAATTCTAACATATCCTTTGCATATTTATGCATAATACATCTTAAAGAGAATCTAATGAAAACTTTAGTAGAGTCTGTAGGGGTTTTGTTTAAGTTCTGTGGAAACTGTCCTTTTTACTTTGTACAAATATTCTTGCAAAAGTGAGATAAAAGCAGATCTATGAAGATATCAAAGTGAAATAACTAGCGGGAGATTAAAAAAAAAAAGGATGCAGAGAAGAGAGAAGCTGCTCGTTTTACTCACCACACTGGAAGGAAGATGGGTGGCTCCACAGTAGGTGCAGAGGATGGGTGGTTACCACAGTAAGCACAAAGGTAAGCTGGAAGTCAGCAATGACGTGCTCAACCTCTAAAAGGCAGTATCTTCCCTTGGACCAAAGTTTATTGTCTTAGGGAAGAATGGAACTAGAGACCTTGTGTAGCCCATGTCCACCACAAAATTCACGTATGACTCCAAGTCAGGGTCATGAACCACTAGATCCAACAAGCCAATTAAGGAAGCAGTGATGCAGGTTGGAAGGTAGGGTTAGAAAATTTTATCTTAAATTAGAAAAAGACAAGTGTATAGAATTTTGACATGGAAGATAACAATTAATAGAACACCCCTGAAGATGAAAAAAAAACAACAACAAAGGTAGAGAAATAATATAAAATTAATACTGATTTGGGACATCAATAAGGCAATTTTCAATAGTTTAATTGGTTCTTTTTGCAAATCTTTGTTGAGCCTCCTGTGTGTTAGGTACTAAGGGTGGTGCTATCAAAAGCTATCCTCCATGATGGACCTTACATTCTAGGCTGGGGGACTGAGGCGATACCTAGGCCTGGTAAGGAACTTGTGTGGTGTGTTTTGTACGTGCCTGGCAGAGCGGTGCACAAGAGAAGGATGGAGCATAGATGCGAAGGCTTCACTTAGAAAAGATTTGAAGAAAATAAGTGAGTGAACTGCAGTGACTTTGTTTTCCTACTTGATGGAGAAAATGAGCATGCTCAATTAGAGCAGTGTAGGCAACATCAGCACGTGTGGACAGAGATGCTCCTGTGGAAGTGGGGCTGATGTGTTCAAGGAATAGCAAGAAACTCGGCAATAGCAGGAAAAGAGTCCGTGTGAGAAGGCGTGTGGTTGCCAGCAGACAAGTACTCCAGGAAATGGTGAAGTTAAAAGCAATGGAGAGGGTTGGAGTTCTGTGCATATCTGAAGGCGGAGCCAAGGTATGTTAGGGCTTAGGGTAGGAGAGAGGAGGAGTTAAAAAAAAACTTTGTGGGATTTGATCTATTTTAAGCATTTTATCTATTTAAACATTTATGTATATAGGTGTTGGACCTGTATGGTAGAAAGTTTCTGGTTACCTGAATAAGATGAGGCCTGAAGGGACCACAAGCTTAACAAATAAGAACCGTTGTCACCTTGATAAAAGTGACACCTGAAGAGGGATACAGATGCAGAGATGGGAGTGACAGAAGAAGATGGGAAGGCAGCAGCTGGAGACAGGAGGCCAATCTCTTTTTCAGAGGTTTTCTTGGTGATGCGAGAAGTCCTAAGGCCAGAATGCGCCAATAGATGTATTTGGAAGTTTGCAAAAGGGAAGGGGTGCAGGTTGTTTCATGTGGGTGAGCAGGAGGGTTCAGGAGTTTGGCAACTATAGTCTGATAGAGTATGAAGAGCATTCCACAGGAAAAGCTTAGGTTTCCTAAGGCTACTCTGGCTGGTCCTTTTCAAACCAGTGTTCTCAGAGAAAGTTATTTCCTACAACACAAACAAACAAACAAAAACATGAGAAAAGGCCAGAAAGGAATAAACATGCTGAGCTGCTGCTGATAGAGCATAAGCAGCCTTCTAGACCACCACAAGTCTTTTCCTGGCGTCTGTCTCCCCTCCATTTCTCATTTCTCTTGTGTTTGATTCTCCTGCTTGTCCTTGTTGGCACAGGCACACCTGTGCTGGTGGTGTGTGGGTTTCAGGAAGCAGATCCATTTCCTGTACTGGTAGGTTTCGCTCTGTGTCAGTCAGCATTCCCTAGGCTAGCCTCTAGTGAGGAATGAACACATTTTCAGTGGCTTACAGTCGGCTGTGTTCTTCCCCTGCTGGAGGCCTTTGTCCATCTTCCTTCTGAGTCTGAGTCTGAAGGAAGTGTCCATATGTACCTCCTGCGATTCACTGGGGCAGAAGGGAAAGAACAATGGTGGAATCACAGGATGGTTCACCATCCTTCTCTCTGGAGTGGTAATTGTCACTTTTGCTTACATTTTATTATCGAAACCAAGACCATGGCTAAATTTGATGTCAATGGGATGAGAAAGAACATGCTTCTTCTCAGAAGGAAAACAAACAATTTGGAACAATCATATAATTAGCTACAAATTTTTTCAGGTGTAGCAGAAAAAAAAAAAAAAAAAAAAAACCTTAAACAACACGATGGGGCAAATTACCCCTTCTCAGCCGTGATTGACAGCCAGCCCTCGGGGGCAACCTCAAGGAGGTTAGACAGTTCGCATGAATTTCTGGGTATAATTTTACATCTGGGCCTGAGGGTTATTCAGCGTTAGAATTTAGAAAATACCCTGCCTCCACGAAGTCAAAACATGCATTTCATCACAGATGTTATGGACATTATAATTGTAAAAGGAACCATGCCCAATTTTACAAAATACATCATATGAGCAGGAAGAACACGTCCCATCTAGACCCAACATTGGAGACAGTCTTTTTTTTTTTTTTCCAGTGACAGCCCTGTCACTTAGTAGTTGGTTAACCTCCATGTCTCTCTCTTTTTTTTTTTTTATTAATTTATTCTTGTTACATCTCTATGGTTATCCCATCCCTTGTATCCTCCCATTCTCCCCTCCCTCCCATTTTCCCCTTATTCCCCTCCCATATGACTGTTCCTCAGAGCCACTAGGTCTTAAGGTATGTATTCTCATGACCCATTTAAGACTAGTACGAAATAAGAAGCAATATGAGGAAGAAGCTCTGCTTTTGACTCAGTAAGAGAAAAATCCAAATTTGGTAAAGACGTCTCTATTCTTTGTCCGCCAAGGCACTGTCACAGCTTGACAAAGAGGGTGGGCAGTTTTCTTCATGCCACCATGTCACCAAGCTTCTGGTTTCATGACTTCCAGTGTGAATGCTTGCCCAGCTACGGCCTCGCGGCAGGGAGGAGGAAGACGGGCAATGAAGGCCCCCAACACGGAATCAGGCCTGCTCTGCTGGCACCAGTGCCTCTGTGTTTCTACCCATGTACACAGGAGTCATGGTCTTTATCTTAATGAGTCTTTTCCTCTTTGTTTGTAAAAAATGTAGTTGTGACCACAGACAGAGGACATCACAAGAGCCTCTCCAGTGGCCACATTGTGTACCACTGTGGGATTTCCTCCTCATGGGTCTGTCCAATGACCCAGCTCAGGAGAAAACAGTTAGGTAATGCATTCCCAGTGGTAGCTCACTTCCCACCAGCTCACCGCTGGTGCCCTCATTAGGATGTTTTTCTTCCTTCAAGAATTTTTTTTTTCCAGTCCACATCAGCCTCCCACCACAGTGACTTTACTGTCTGTGAAGGGGACTGGGTAGCTGCCCCCTGAGACAGTATTTGGTTTATTTTTAGTGCAGGCAGTTTGGAAAAATTACTTTCTCTCTGTACAAGCACTCCTTTCATTCTGAGTCAGAATTCGACACTTCTTATACTTATTGGCTAATCTATGAGGGGATCGTGTATGCCTTCACTTTGAAGATGGAGGCATCACCATTTTACAAGGGAAAAGATACTTGGACATGCCATTGGAAAAGTGTTTTCCTTTGGTTTGTTGGCCTCAGATCTGTAAGATGTTTAGTTGTGTAAAATTGCAAGTTAGTCTGACTAAATTGGACAGATCGCTAGTAAGCACCCCTCTCCCTCAATCCCAATTGATCCCCTGAGCCATCCTTACTCCCTAAAAGTGTTATTATTACTATCAGGCTACATGCTCAAAAATTATTTCCCTTGGGAACACACACCTAACCCAGACAAAAAGATTACTTTTTTTTTTTTTGTATTTGTTGTTTTACTCACTCAATACCCTTTGTCCCAGCTCTGTTGTTTATATCTTTCTTCTTACCTTAGGTCTCACTCGCCACTACGCTCCAGTTCCCTGTCCACTATTGGGCTGAACCACATGAAATTGCCAATATTCCAGGGATTTTTGACCCACAAAGGCACTAGTGATTTCATATAGTAGATAATCTAGTTAGAATGAAGTGGTAAATTGGGAAAATTCTCATGCGGAAAAAATTGCAAATTATTGACCAAATCAACTACAACTCGATAACACGAAACAGCGTAGAGTGTGTATTCAAGCTTCAACACCGTTCTTTGTAACATGGAAGATAATTAGCATATTAAATGAGAAGTTAATATTTTGGAATACTGGAACAGAATTTTCACTTCTAATAGGAAAAAAAAAGTATAACTGAGATGCACACATGGATGTTAATGTGCCAAGATTCTCTGTGTGCGGTGGCCGTGACTACCACTTGGCATGTGCAATGTGTTCAGATCTTTAGACGAGTGCTCCCTCCCTCCCTCTCTCTCCC